>CM035108.1:3542383-4742383 GCA_020205505.1 Panax japonicus | reverse complement strand
ACTTTGAAATTTAGTAATACATAAAACAAGAGAAAGTATTTCCTTTTTTATAGTACTGTAATTTGACTACGTACAATTCCATGCATCGGAATGAAAACGAACAATTTGTTCTGGAGAATTAGGAGTTAATTTTTGTTTCAGAATGCCTCCGAACCCAATGTCTGAGGTGTCCGTTTCAACAATCTTAAAAGCTGAGTCATTAGATATGCCAAGACAGGGCAATGTCTTGACGTACTTTTTAACTTGCTGGACGACAGAAGTGTGAGTGTCAGTCCAAGGTGGAGGATTAACTTGCAGACGCTGAGAAAAAGGTCTGCTGATCTTCCTGAGATTCTTGTAGAACTTTCCTATATAATTTAGGGAGCCAAGAAATCTCTGCAGTTGGGTTTTATTGGTTATCTTATCGGGAAACTTGTCAGCAAATTGAATAGCTCGTTCAATGGGCTGAACTTGTCCTCTAAAGATATTAAGACCAAGAAACCTTATTCTGACCTGAAACAGGCTCCATTTGGAAGGTGAGAGAACCAAACCATTGTCTTTAACTGTTTTGAAGAACGATTTCAAATGTTTAATATGTTCATCAATGGTTATTGAGAAGACAAGTATATCGTCAATATAGACAACAATGAAGTGGCTGAAAGGATTTAGTATATCATTAACGATATTTTGAAATTTACTTGGAGCATTTTTTAGGCCAAATGCCTGGACATTCCATTCGTAATGACCAAATGGAGTGGTGAATACAGTTTTATAACTATCATCAGGATGGATGGCAATTTGCCAGAATCCAGATTTAAGGTCGAATTTGCTAAATATCGTGGCATTACTTAGTCTGTTGACTAGGTCTTCTTTATTAGGAAGGGGATACCTAATCCACTCTAAGACCTTATTCAATGGTTTATAATTGATTACTAGACGTGGGACTCCGCATTTTTTCTCTGCTTCATTATTGACATAGAAGGCAGGGCAAGACCAAGGTGATTTACTAGGTTTAATAAGACCTTTGCTGAGGAGATCATTGATTTCCTTTTTGCATAACTCCATTTGTTCATGATTCATTTGAATAGGCCTGACCTTAGTAGGAATTAAATGTTCTTTAAATTCCTTAGCATAAGGGAGCCTAACCATATGCTTTTTTTCTATACCAAAAGGCATTGGGAGAATCTGAACAAAGATTATCCTTTAAATAGACCTTTAATTCATTAATTTTTTCTTGAACCTTTTTATTCAGAAGTTGTTCTTCAATATGTTTATATCTAATTTCTTCTTTTAAGAAATTCAAATGTGTTATTTTACAATTTAATAGATTCAATGATTTAGAGATGGATTCTTCTTGGATGACTTTTAAATCTCTCTCTTTAGGTTTAATAAGAAATTTAAATGTTATTTTCTTTCTGAGGTGTCTACAGCTTAGACCTTCATTACTAGTGGTAAATGGGTAAAGTAAATATATGAATGGTAATCCTAAGATGACTTTATCTGTAAGATTTTGAATCAAAACAAATGATGTTTTAAAACACATATCATCCTGACAGATATGTACTTTAGGTAATTTATATTTAATTTCCATTTGACTACCATTAGCTGAGTTTAATTTTTCGCTAGTTTTTCGAAAATACTTGGTTGGGATTAAACCTTTTTGTATACAGTTTAAATCTGCACCTGTATCAAGAAGAGCAGAAAGCTGTATAGAGAAGCCTTTATCAACAACCAGTTTAATAGAGATATACCATTTTTGAATGGTGATATCTTTGATTCGTTTAAATGTAAGGCCTTGTACAAAAAGATCAGAATTATCCTTAACTCCAGATTATTCTGGTTCATCGTGATTCTCATCACTGGAAGAGGAATCGTTAATCTGGAGATCAGACTTTTTATCATCAAGATCCTTTCTTAAATTAGAAATTTCTAATTTTAAATTAACAATTTCTTTTTTGAGTTTATTGACTTCTAGATTTAATTCTGAGAGTGTAATTTCTTTAACAATAGTTTTAAATCTTTCTAAAGTTTTATTGAGGCTAAAAATTGGCTTTTCTTTAGCTTTAATGAATTTATCATTATTATCCTTAGTCAATAAGTCTCTTAATTGTTTAGTATACTGAACTTTTAATTTAGGATCAGAAATTTTACTAATTAAGTCAATTAACAAAGAACTTTCTTCATCATCTTTGTTAATTACATTAATTCTTTTTGTGCAACAATGTTCATTGCAATTGTCAGCACAAATAGTGACTTCATCAGCGTCACTGCTGGATAAATCACAGTTAGTATTTGAAGATTTAGAGACAATGGAACCATCATCACTATCTTCTTTATTGTTAATTCTCATAAGTTCTAGTATATGTTCAGTATCTTCACTAGAAATATTTAATTGATTTAGTTTTTGTTTTATTTTGCATTCATTTTTATAATGACCCTTTTGCCCACAATTGTAGCAAACAACCTTACTTTTATCGTATTTTTTTGGATTTAGATTTTTTAATATACCTTTTATTTGTATTTTTTGGTTTATTATAATAATTATCTTGCATATTTTCTTTGTAGTGATTTCGTCTTTTTCGACGATGTTTAATATTTTTGTGAGACTCAATATGTTTATGCCTATGCTTTCTTCTGGAAAGAGCAATAGGGGGTAAACCATACTGTTCACAAAAAGTACCTAATTCATATTTAGCTTTTTTCTTATCTTTACTAGCTTGTTTTGCTAATTTAAAATCAATACACATTTTTAGTCCAATTTTTTGAATATTACTAATTATATCACCATAGGTTAAATTATCATAATCTATGTATCCAAGATTTTTACCTAATTCTTCTCTGACTTTATGAGCAAATAAAGAGGGTAAGCCGTTATTGAATTTTTCTTTCCAGAACGGTTTATTACTGTCATTGCGTAACATAACTCTAGAAGTAAACACATCTTTGTACCATCTAAAGTCACTTAGAGTGGGACAAGTGAGATTACTTAACTGATCGTGAATTCTTTCTGTAATATTACTGGGAGTGCCTATGAAATGTTTAATTATGGTAAATATAAGTGTATTAACTCCGTCAGGAGGACCGATGCCAACATCTTCATTGAAGATGGGGTTGCCATCATCATCCAATTGTACTGCATGAATTATTGATATCCTAGCGTCTTCAGTGAGATGTTTTTCCCACCACGATCGGAGGATGCCAGTAAATCCGCTGACTAGTAATTCAACAATGCCTGGTTGAGACAAATTATTGAATTTAGTGATATAACTGTTTGCTACCATTGACATATGATTTAATTTGTTCAAAATTTCTTGTTCACTAAAACCATCAATATTCCATTCATAAATCTTATTAGATGAAACTGAGAACTGTTTATCTAGATTCCTTTCTTCAAATTGTAAATCTGGAGCAGTAGGTCTAGAGTACCAATTCCTAGTTATGCTAGTATTTTGAACTGTTAATTTATTTAATTGATTATTATAGCTTTTTATTGAATCAGAGTCAGTATCAGATTCATCTGAATGGTTACTAGATTCAACTTCATTATTAACAACTTGATCAATAGTGGCTATCGTACCACTTGGACCAGGCTCATGTTTAAGTTTTTTAAATAATTTATCAATAGACTTGACCAAATTATCATCATCTGATGGTAGTCCTAACTTGTACCTATTTTCAGGCAATTTTATTAGAGGCTACTCATTCTTTAAGTTGAGATTTTTAATAATAGATTCTTCGAATTTTTCTTCAATTCTATCTAGCTATTTTCCAACAGTTGCCAGATACTGATTGCTAAAGTTTAATTGTTCTATTATTTTTTTATCATTGTTATTGGTATCGGAAATTTTAAATGGACTAGCTACAACTGAAGTGTTTTTAACTGAGATCAGAACAGTTTCTAAAAGGGGATGACTAGAGGAAACTTTTGATTTATCTTCTTTAGTCCATTGAGTTTTAGTAATTACATTACATTTATTTTAAAATTGTTCATACCAATCATAAAATGAAATATTCATGCTCTCATTTTTAATGAATTTTTTCCATTTATTGATTATCTTATCGCGTTCTTTTTCAGTTGGGTGATTTGATCTAAATAAATGTCTTTTTTCTTTATTAGCTTTAGAATTAAAATCTTTTACTAGATCATCCCATTTTAAAATAAACTCTTTCTTGATGACTCTTAATTGATTATTAATAGGAATGCCAAAGTCTAACTGAGTAGGCATCACAGAAGAAGTGGGAGAAGAAGAGCTTTCTTCTTCTACTAAATCTTTAAGAGCATAACATGGGTGACTAGTTTGTCCTTGATTAAGAATACCTTTTAATTTAATATCATTAATTGAAAGATTACTAAGAACTTCAGTATCTCTTCTGGAAAAAGAAGAAGGGCTGAACAGTTAGTAAGATCTTCAATAATGACAGGTCTTTTAGTACGTTCAAAACTTATTTTGACAGTACCGTCAGAAAATTGTTTAATGAGTAGGTTATTTAGATCTAACTCTTCATCTATTCATCGGTCAACTTTACCTCCTGTCCCTGATATAGTTAACCATGAAACTCATAGTTATGAAAATATCAGTCAAGCCCTACATAATTAGAATATCCCCAGAGTTTCTCTAAAAGAAATTTATCAGTCAACATTTCTTGATAATTTTAGAACAGATTATAATGTCAAAACAGTTGAAAAAGTCTATGCTATAAATAAAGAGTATGAAAATTGTAGTCTCCTTGACCCTGATGTCATTAAAAAACATAGGAAAAAGGGTTACAATTTTATTCATATTGGTCTAGTTCAAGTTGCAGTAAAACCATTAAACATTAAAAGAATTAACTCATGCATTTATCTCTGTCTAAGAGATGCTAGGTTCCTCAATTATCACCCTAGCATTATAGGTGCTATGGAATCCAGTTTGCACAATGGTCCAGTCTATTTTAATTGTTTTCCTGATTTCACCTTAAGTCTTAGAGATCAGCATCTCCTAAAAGCTTTAACATTGAATATTAAACCCTATGGCGAAATTACTCACATGATTGAGGGATCTCAGCCTATTGCTTTACTCTATAGAATTTATTATAAAACAATGAAAACTAATTTAAATGTACATGCTTTAAATATAAGTCCTAAAGATTTAACAGTTTTAATTCAAAGTTCTACTACTGATGCTAATATTCAAGTCCCGAGAACAATTCTCTAGAAGGATATTACTCTCCCCAGTCAGTGGACTTTACTTAACGAAATACCCCAGCAACCTATTGTTAATAATTTATTAAATATTGAAAACGTTAAACAATTTTCTGACGGTACTGTCAAAATAAGTTTTGCACGTACTAAAAGACCTGTCATTATTGAAGATTTTACTAACTCTTCAGCCCCTTCTTCTTATTCCAGAAGAGATACTGAAGTTCTTAGTAATATTTCAATTAATGATATTAAATTAAAAGGTATTCTTAATCAAGGACAAACTAGTCACCCATGTTATGCTCATAAAGATTTAGTAGAAGAAGAAAGCTCTTCTTCTCTCACTTCTTCTGTGATGCCTACTCAGTCAGACTTTGACATTCCTATTAATAATCAATTAAGAGTCATCAAGAAAGAGTTTATTTTAAAATGGGATGATCTAGTAAAAGATTTTAATTCTAAAGCTAATAAAGAAAAAAGACATTATTTAGATCAAATCACCCAACTGAAAAAGAACGCGATAAGATAATCAATAAATGGAAAAAATTCATTAAAAATGAGAGCATGAATATTTCATTTTATGATTGGTATGAACAATTTCAAAATAAATGTAATGTAATTACTAAAACTCAATGGACTAAAGAAGATAAATCAAAAGTTTCCTCTAGTCATCCCCTTTTAGAAACTGTTCTGATCTCAGTTAAAAACACTTCAGTTGTAGCTAGTCCATTTAAAATTTCCGATACCAATAACAATGATAAAAAAATAATAGAACAATTAAACTTTAGCAATCAGTATCTGGCAACTGTTGGAAAATAGCTAGATAGAATTGAAGAAAAATTCGAAGAATCTATTATTAAAAATCTCAACTTAAAGAATGAGTAGCCTCTAATAAAATTGCCTGAAAATAGGTACAAGTTAGGACTACCATCAGATGATGATAATTTGGTCAAGTCTATTGATAAATTATTTAAAAAACTTAAACATGAGCCTGGTCCAAGTGGTACGATAGCCACTATTGATCAAGCTGTTAATAATGAAGTTGAATCTAGTAACCATTTAGATGAATCTGATACTGACTCTGATTCAATAAAAAGCTATAATGATCAATTAAATAAATTAATAGTTCAAAATACTAGCATAACTAGGAATTGGTACTCTAGACCTACTCCTCCAGATTTACAATTTGAAGAAAGGAATCTAGATAAACAGTTCTCAGTTTCATCTAATAAGATTTATGAATGGAATATTGATGGTTTTAGTGAACAAGAAATTTTGAACAAATTAAATCATATGTCAATTGTAGCAAACAGTTATATCACTAAATTCAATAATTTCTCTCAACCAGGCATTGTTGAATTACTAGTCAGCGGATTTACTGGCATCCTCCGATCGTGGTGGGAAAAACATCTCACTGAAGATGCTAGGATATCAATAATTCATGCAGTACAATTGGATGATGATGGCAACCCCATCTTCAATGAAGATGTTGGCATCGGTCCGCCTGACGGAGTTAATACACTTATATTTACCATAATTAAACATTTCATAGGCACTCCCAGTAATATTACAGGAAAGAATTCACGATCAGTTAAGTAATCTCACTTGTCCCACTCTAAGTGACTTTAGATGGTACAAAGATGTGTTTACTTCTAGAGTTATGTTACGCAATGACAATAATAAACCGTTCTGGAAAGAAAAATTCAAGAAAAGATCTTGATGATAAAAAGTCTGATCTCCAGATTAACGATTCCTCTTCCAATGATGAGAATCACGATGAACCAGAATCATCTGGAGTTAAGGATAATCCCGATCTTTTTGTACAAGGCCTTACACTTAAACGAATCAAAGATATCACCATTCAAAAATGGTATATCTCTATTAAACTGGTTGTTGATAAAGGCTTCTCTATACAGCTTTCTGCTCTTGTTGATACAGGTGCAGATTTAAACTGTATACAAGAAGGTTTAATCCCAACCAAGTATTTTCGAAAAACTAGCAAAAAATTAAACTCAGCTAATGGTAGTCAAATGGAAATTAAATATAAATTACCTAAAGTACATATCTGTCAGGATGATATGTGTTTTAAAACATCATTTGTTTTGATTCGAAATCTTACAGATAAATTCATTTTAGGATTACCATTCATATATTTACTTTACCCATTTACCACTAGTAATGAAGGTCTAAGCTATAGACACCTAGGAAAGAAAATAACATTTAAATTTCTTATTAAACCTAAAGAGAGAGATTTAAAATTCATCCAAGAAGAATTCATCTCTAAATCATTGAATCTATTAAATTGTAAAACAACACATTTAAATTTCTTAAAAGAAGAAATTAGATATAAACATATTGAAGAACAACTTCTGAATAAAAAGGTTCAAGAAAAAATTAATGAATTAAATGTCTATTTAAAGGATAATCTTTGTTAAGATTCTCCCAATGCCTTTTGGTATAGAAAAAAGCATATGGTTAGGCTCCCTTATGCTAAGGAATTTAAAGAACATTTAATTCCTACTATGGCCAGGCCTATTAAAATAAATCATGAACAAATGGAGTTATGCAAAAATGAAATCAATGATCTCCTCAGTAAAGGTCTTATTAAACCTAGTAAATCACCTTGGTCTTGCCCTGCCTTCTATGTCAATAATGAAGCAGAGAAAGAACGCGGAGTCCCACGTCTAGTAATCAATTATAAACCATTGAATAAGGTCTTAGAGTGGATTAGGTATCCCCTTCCTAATAAAGAAGACCTAGTCAACAGACTAAGTAATGCCACGATATTTAGCAAATTCGACCTTAAATCTGGATTCTGGCAAATTGCCATCCATCCTGATGATAGTTATAAAACTGTATTCACCACTCCATTTGGTCATTACGAATGGAATGTCCAGGCATTTGGCCTAAAAAATGCTCCAAGTGAATTTCAAAATATCCTTAATGATATACTAAATCCTTTCAGCCACTTCATTGTTGTCTATATTGACGATATACTTATCTTCTCAATAACCATTGATGAACATATTAAACATTTGAAATCGTTCTTCAAAACAGTTAAAGACGATGGTTTGGTTCTCTCACCTTCCAAATGGAGCCTGTTTCAGGTCAGAATAAGGTTTCTTGGTCTTAATATCTTTAGAGGACAAGTTCAGCCCATTGAACGAGCTATTCAATTCGCTGACAAGTTTCCCGATAAGATAACCAACAAAACCCAACTGCAGAGATTTCTTGGCTCCCTAAATTATATAGGAAAGTTCTACAAGAATCTCAGGAAGATCTGTAGACCTCTTTCTCAGCGTCTGCAAGTTAATCCTCCACCTTGGACTGACACTCACACTTCTGTCGTCCAACAAGTTAAAAAGTACGTCAAGACATTGCCCTGTATTGGCATATCTAATGACTCAACTTTTAAGATTGTTGAAATGGACGCCTCAGACATTGGGTTTGGAGGCATTCTGAAACAAAAATTAACTCCTAATTCTCCAGAATAAATTGTTCGTTTTCATTCCGGTGCATGGAATTGTACGCAGTCAAATTACAGTACTATAAAAAAAGAAATACTTTCTCTTGTTTTATGTATTACTAAATTTCAAAGTGATCTTTTAAATCAAAATTTTTTAGTACGTATTGATTGCAAGTCAGCAAAATACATATTAGAAAAAGATGTTGAAAATCTAGCCTCTAAACATTCTTTCGCTAGATGGCAAGCCTTATTAAGCATTTTTGATTTTGAAATTGAGTATATCAAAGGAAGCAACAATTCAGTTCCTGATTTTCTCACTCGAGAATTTATTAATACAGGTACCATTCAGCACAATGAGCACTAGAGAAGCATCTTCCTTAAGGCGCCCTCCTGACCCTATTAATCATCCAGGGGAGCCATTATTCCTCACCCAGTTAACCCGGTACTTTAAACAAGTAATAAATTCACTGTTCTTGGTACTATGCCTAAGCCATACAGTCCGGCTTTAGCCAGTCAACCTGTTCCAGTAGACCCTTTTAGTAATCTGGCCTCGTCCTCAGTTGATAGTCATTCTCCTTCTGAGTATATGCTCAGATGGGAAAGTTACTTATTCCATATTGAACCCAGTATGAAGCGAAAGAATGATCCCAATAAACTCCCTACCTAGTTTTTTCCCCTTGGATGGCATTTCCAACCTTTAGTTCCTTATAAGTCCCTAGTGTACTATAAGGATATTCTTCTGGAAACTGATTCAGTAAACATTAAACCCATTTATGCTCAGAATGATAAATCTAAAGTTCTTTATCATTCTATGTATATTAAACAGTTCGTTTCTTTCTCCGATTGGGGGAAAAATCCCTCTGATCTCATAAACCTTTCTAGTCAAAACCAATCATTTTGTTACTATGACTACATTGAAGCCTGGTATAAGGTTCTCCTTCACCAGAACGAGTCACTCACCCATTCATGGTTCATTCAATTTGACCATAAGTTCAAAAGTCCATTTCCTTATTGGTTTGTTCTCTGGTGGTATAAGCTAGGATCTTGTTATGATCTTCTTCCTGATCTACTTAAAGTCCAGTTAAATCATTTTAATAATCACTACAAACCTATCCCATTGAATGAAGGAGTTCCACCCACTCTTTTATTTGTCAGTAATACAAAATTCCTTGGATTATCAAATGGGAGTATGCACTCTCACCCCATGGTAGTCCAGTCAATAGCATCCCCAATGATCCACTTTCCCGTGTATCTCGCCTCTTTTACATTAAGTGGTGGGATAAATTTAACATTGATAGAATAGTTACGCAAGTACAACTAGAGTTTCCTGTTAAGCCAATCCTAATTCTTCTAGTTAAAACCGATTCCACGACCATTAAAGAAAAGGTGTCAGTCTTAGCCTCAAATAAATTAATATCTAATGTCAGTCCTACTACTAGTTCCCGTAGTATTTCAGATTTTAAAGATTGTACCAGTAAAGAATTATTAAAGATCGCTCAGGTACTCAATAAAAGAATTGATGAAGCTTTACATGAAGAGGCTTCTAATCACTCTTCTCAAGGTGATTCAGTCAGCCAGTTTTCCGACGATGATGGAGATTATGATCCATACGGCACTATTAATCTCCATGATGCTCAAGATCCGTTCGCCCGAGTTCAACAGTAAAAGGCATTTCCTGTTCCAGTCCGACGGCAAGAAGGTAATTTAGTAAAAAAATATGTTTTTCCACCGAAAGCAGTTTAGAGCAGCCTCAATCGTTCATGTCTCAATCACTCAGTCATTTTTTAGTAAAGTTGTCGGCCAGTTATTCAAAAGTTGTGTAATATAGTCAAAAGGTTACAGTGTCTGTACTTTTACTTTTACTTTAGTAAAATGTTTTCACTAAAGTAAAGTGTTTCGTTTTTACCTAGTTATTGTAATAGTTCTTTTTCCTTGTATTATAAAAGGAAGCAGAGCTCAGTTGGTTCGGGAGACTTGGAAACTTAGAAAGACTCTGAGCTCTCTCACAGATAAATCTTTAGTTTCTACCTCTGATTAACCCACTCAACCCCTCATCTATTTCTCTAGTTAAATATTTTAAGTTGTAAGTTAATTTGCTTCTAGTTCAGTTTGTATTATAAATATAATTGTTTACTTTCATTAAGTTTTGTACTATTCTTGCACCATTTTCATTATATTTATAATACAAACTGAACTAGAAGCAAATGACTTCTGAACAAGAGGAAAAAAGAAATTTTGAAAAGGAAAAGGATAAATGATTACTGAGATCTTACTGCCAACTAGAACAACAAACAACTTGGCTCTAATACCATTTGGGGTGGGGGTGTTATCAGAGTTATTTATTGTTCTAGTTGCCAGTAAGATCTCAGTAATCGTTTATTCTTTTTCTTTTCAAAATTTCTTTTTTCCTCTTGTTCTAAAGTCACCTAGCTTACTGTAGTCCACCTTGTTCGTGTCTAAGCTTTGCAAGTCTCTTGGGTGAGCAGTGTCTGGTTATAGAACATAGGTATGAGCCTGCTTAAGGTAAGAGGATATGCATAAAATAATAATGAGTAAAACTTAATTTTAAAACTGGTAAAAGATGAATAGATTGTTTAGATCTAACTCCACAGCTAGTAACAGGTCAGCTTTACCTCCTGTCCCTGACATAGTCAACCAAGAAGAACATAGTTATGAAAACATTAGTCAAGTATTACACAATTGGAATATACCCAGAGTCTCTCCTAGAGATATTTATTAGTCAACCTTTTTGGATAACTTTAAAACAGATTACAACGTAAAAATAGTTGAAAAGGTTTATGCCATTAACAGAGAATATGAAAATTGTAGTCTTTTGTCTCCTGATGTTATTAAAAAACATAGGAAAAAAGGTTATAATTTTATTCATATTGGTCTAGTTCAAGTTGCAGTTAAACCATTAAATATTAAAGGAATCAATTCGAGTACCTACCTTTGCCTTAGAGATGCTAGATTCATGAATTATCATCCGAGTATAATTGGCGTATGGAATCAAGTTACATAATGGACCTATCCATTTCAATTGCTTTTCTGATTTCACATTAAGCCTAAGTGATCACCATTTATTAAAAGCTTTAACTTTAAACATTAAAACTGTAGGAGAAATTACTCAAATGATTGAGGGTTCTCAGCCCATTGCTTTGATATATAGGATTTATTATAAGACCATGAAAACGAACTTAAACGTTCATGCTCTTAATAAAAGTCCTAAAGATCAAACTGTTTTAATTCAAAGTTTAACTAGTGATGCTAATGTTCAAATCCCAGAACCATCCTCTGGAAAGACATTACGTTACCTAGTCAATGGACTTTACCCAGTGAAATAACTCAACACCCGTAGTTAACAACTTATTAAATGTTGAAAATATTAGACAATTTTCTAATGGAACGGTCAAAATAAGCTTTGAGCGTACTAGAAGACTAGTCATTATAGAAGACTTTACTAGTTCTTCAGCACCTTCGGTTCATACTAGAAGAGATACTGAAGTACTTAGTAACCCTTCTATTAGGGATATAAAAATGAAAGGTATCCTTAATCAAGGCCAAGCTAGTCACCATTGTTATTCTCAAAATGACCTTGTAGAAGAAGAAGGTTCTTCTTCTCCTACCCCTTCTGAGTTTCCTAATCCAATCAGATTTCTAAGTCCCTATTAATAACCAATTAAGAGTCATTAAAAAAGAATTCAAGTTAGATTGCGATAATCTTGTTAAAGATTTTAATTCCAAATTTAATAGAGAAAAAAGACATTTATTTCGTTCTAATCATCCAACAGATAAAGAACGAGATAAGATAGTTAATAGATGGAAACGATTCATTAACAATGAACATATAAAAATTACTTTTTATGGTTGGTATGAGAAGTATCAAGGTAAATGTAATGTTATAACTAAAACACAGTGGATTAAAGAAGATATATCAAAAATTTCTTTTAGTCATCCCCCTCTTGAAACTATTATTCTTCCTGTCAAAAACACATCTGTTGTTGTCTGTCCTTTTAAGATTTCGGATGGTAATAAAGTGATAAAAAGATTATTGAACAATTAAATTTCAGCAACCAGTATCTAGCAACTGTAGGTAAGCAACTAGATAGAATTGAATTTTTTTTTGAAGAAACCGTCGTTAAAAAACCAGATTCAAAAATTGAACAACCTTTGTTAAAGTTACCAGAAAATAGAAATAAATTAGGTTTACCCAATAAAGATGGTGAAATTACCCGAGCAATAGATAAGTTATTTAAAAAATTAAAAACTAAACCTGAAACAAGTGGTACTATAGTGATCATTGATCAAGTTGAAACTGACAATGAGAGTAATAGCCATTCGTATCATTCTGATACTATTTCAGTCCCAAATTTTAATGACCACTTAAATAAATTAACTGTTAATAACAATAGTATAACTAAGAAATGATACTTTAGACCTACTCCTCCGGATCTACAGTTCGAAGAAAGAAATCCAGATAAACAATTCTCTGTCTCTTCTAATAAAATATACGAATGGAACATTGATGGTTTCAATGAACAAGAAATTTTAAACAAGTTAAATTATATGTCAATGGTAGCTAATAGCTATATAACTAAATTTAACAATCTGACTCAGCCAGACATTGTTGAATTATTAGCTAGTGGATTCGCCGGTATTCTTAGATCTTGGTGGGAGAAACATCTCACAGAAGATATTAGGTTATCAATAATCCATGTTGTCCAATTGGATGATGACGAAAACCCCATCTTTGATGAGGATGTTGGCGTTGGTCCGCATGATGGAGTTAACACTTTAATATTTACCATAATTAAACATTTTGTTGGAACTATTAGTAATATCATTGAAAGGATTCACGATCAGTTAAGTAATCTCACTTATCCCACTCTAAGTGATTTTAGATGGTACAAAGATGTGTTTACTTCTTGTGTTATGATGCGTAATGATAGCAATAAACCATTCTGGAACGAAAAATTTGTTAATGGTTTACCTTCATTATTTGTTAATAAAGTTCGTGAATAATTAAGTAAAAATTTAGGATATATTGATTATGATAATCTAACTTATGATGACATAATCAGTTATATTCAAAAAATTGGGTTAAAAATGTGTATTGATTTCAAATTAGCTAAGCAAGCTAGTAAAGATAAAAATAAAGTTAAGTATGAGTTAGGAACCTTCTGTGAACAATATGGTTTACCCCTTGTTGCTCCCTCTAGAAGAAAGCACAAGCATAAACATATTAATTCTCATAGAAGTCACATATGTCATAAAAAAATGTAGTCATAAAAAGGATAAAAATCAAGATGATTATTATACCAAACCTAAACCCACAAGTAAAAAATACAATAGAAAATCTAAAATTTTTGATAAAAGTAAAATTGTTTGCCACAATTGTGGGCAGAAAGGGCACTACAAAAATGAGTGCAAAATAAAACAAAAATTATCCCAACTAAATGTCTCAAGTGAAGATACTGAACAACTAGTAGAGTTAATGAGGATAGAGAACAACATCAGTAATGATGAGGGTTCTGATATTCTTTATTCATCTAATAGCAGTACTAGTAACAATGAAACAGATAGTGACAATGAAGAAGTTACTATTTATGCTGATAATTGCAATGAAAAATGTTGCAATAAAAGATTAAATGTAATTACCAAAGAAGATGAAGAAAGTTCTTTGTTAATTGGTTTAATTAGCAAAATTTTCGATCCTGAGTTAAAGGTACAATACACTAAACAATTAAAAGATTTATTAACTAAAGATAATAGAGTTAAAGACGAAATTATTAAAGCTAAAGAAAAACCAATATTTAGCCTTAATAAAACCCTTGAAAGATTTAAAACCCCGGTTAAAGAAGTTACTCTTCCAGAATTAAATCATGAAGTTAATAAACTAAAATGAGAGATTTCTAACTTAAAGTTAGATATTTCTAATTTAAGAAAAGAGATTGAAGACAAGAAATCTAACCTTCAAGTTCATGATTCCTCTTCTAGTGATGAAGATCACGATGAGCCTGAATCATCAGGTATAAAAAAAGAACCAGATCTTTTTGTTCAAGGTCTTTCTCTTAAAAGAATTAAAGATATTACCATTCAGAAATTGTATATCTCTATTAACTTGGTTATTGATAAAACCTTTTCAATACAACTTCCTGCCTTAGTTGATAGAGGCGCGGATTTAAATTGTATTCAGGAAGGTTTAATCCCGACCAAGTACTACAAGAAAACTAGTAAAAAATTATATTCAGCTAATGGTAGTCAGATGGAAATAAAATATAAACTACCTAGAGTTCATATTTGTCAAGATAATATGTGTTTTAAAACATCATTTGTTTTAATCGGTAATCTTACAGATAAGATCATCTTAGGATTACCGTTTATATATTTATTGTACCCTTTTACTACCAGTAATGAAGGATTAATTTGTAGACATTTAGGAAGAAGAATAATATTTAAATTTCTTATTAAACCCAAAGAGAGATATTTAAGATTTATCCAAGATGAATCTATCTCCAAATCTTTGAATTTATTAAATTGTAAATCTATACATTTAAATTTCTTAAAAGAAGAAATTAAGTATAAACATATTGAAGAACAACTTAAAACCAAGGAGTTCAAGAAAAAAATTGAAGAATTAAAAACCTATTTAAAGGACAACATTTGTTCTGATTCTCTTAATGCCTTTTGGCATCGAAAAAAACACGTTGTAAGGCTTCCTTACGCTAAGGAATTCAAAGAACATTTGATTTCTACTAAGGCCAGTCTAATATAAATGAACCATGAACAAATGGAGTTATGTAAAAATGAAATTAATGATCTTCTTAATAAAGGATTAATTAAAACTAGTAAGTCTCCATGGTCATGTCCCGCCTTTTATGTCAACAATGAAGTAGAAAAGGAGAGAGATATTCCCCGTCTAGTTATCAATTACAAGCCATTAAATAAGGTCTTAGAATGGATTAGGTATCCTCTACCTAATAAGGAAGACCTCATAATAGATTAAGCAATGCCACTATCTTCAGTAAGTTTGACCTTAAATCTGGATTCTGGCAAGTTGTCATTCACCCCGATGATAGGTATAAAATAGCCTTCACAACCCCATTTGGTCAATATGAATGGAATGTTCAGGCATTCGGTTTGAAAAATGCTCTAAGTGAATTTCAGAATATCCTCAATGACATTTTGAATCCTTTCAGTCATTTTGTCGTCGTTTACATTGATGATATTCTCATTTTTCCCAAATCTATTGAAGAACATATTAAACATTAAAAATCGTTCTTCAATATAGTTAAAGATAATGGACTTGTTCTATCCCTTCCAAATGCAGCTTGTTTCAGGCTAAAGTTCGGTTTCTTGGTCTTAATATTTATCAAGGACTTATTCAGCCTATTGACAGAGCTATTCAATTCGCTGATAGATTTCCTGATAAGATCACCAATAAAATCCAAACTTCAGAGATTTTTAGGCTCGCTCAATTATATTGGCAAGTTCTAAAAAAATCTAAGGATGATTTTCAAACCTCTCTTTCAGCGTTTGCAAGATAATCCTCCCCCTTGAACCGACATCCATACTTCTGTCGTCCAGCAAGTCAAAAAATATGTTAAGGCATTGCCTTGCCTTGACATCTCCAACGATTCAGCCTTTAAAATTATTGAAACTGATGCCTCAGATATAGGTTTCGGAGGTATTCTCAAGCAAAAACTAACCCTCAATTCTCTTGAACAAATTGTTCATTTTCATTTCGGTGCATGGAATAGTACACAGTTAAATTACATCACTATTAAAAAAGAAATACTTTCTTTAGTTTTATGTATTAACAAATTCCAAAGTGACTTATTAAATCAAAAGTTTTTGGTTCGTATTGATTGCAAATCTGCAAAATATGTTTTAGAAAAAGATGTGGAAAATATAGCCTCTAAACATTCCTTTACAAGATGACAAGCCTTATTGAGTATTTTTGATTTTGAGATTGAGTATATTAAAGGTAGTAATAATTCCATTCCTAATTTTCTCACCCGGGAATTCATTAACACGGGTACTGTTTAACCAAAATGAGCATCCGAGGAGCATCATCTTCTCATGGTCCTGGTCGCCCTTCAGGCCCATGTAATCAACCGAAAGGAGCTTTAGTTCCTCATCCAGTTAATCTAGTCCCTAAACCTAACCCAGTTAATAAATTCCATGTCCTTGGCTCTATCCCCAAGCCCTATAGTTCCGCTTTAACTAGTAACTCTAAACTAGTAGATCCTTTCTATAGTCAAACTAAGGACCTTTTTTCAAATCCCAGTCACTCTTCCTCTGATGGAATAATCACTTAGTTCATATTGAACCTCATATAAACCCAAAAAATGACCCTATTAAACTAGATTCCCAGTATTTTCCTACTAGATGGCATTTTGTTCCCCTTGCTCCTTATAAGTCCCTTGTGTATTATAAGGATATTTTCATTGAAATCGAGTCAATCTTCATCAAACCCATTTATGCTAATAATGATAAATCTAAAGTCCTTTATCATTCCCTATACATTAAACAGTTCATTCAGATGACTGACTGGGGAAATTACCCCTCTGATCTTAAATAGCTCTCCAATTAAGATAACTCTTTTTGTTATTTCGATTATATAGAAGCTTGGAATAAGATCTTCCTTTATCAGAATGAATCCAATAGTCACTCGTGGTTCTTATAGTTCAACCACAAATTCAAAAGTCAGATCCCTTTTTGGTTCACTCTTTGGTGGTCGAGGTTCGGTTCGACTGTCGACCTCCTTCCTGATCTCTTACAGGTTCAACTCAGTCATTTTTGCAATCACAGTAAACATCAACCAAAAACTGATGGTATTCCTGTTATTCTTCAATTTGTAAGCAAATATAAAGTTCCTTGGATTCTCAAATGGCAATACGATATTCAAACTCCAATTAAAGTGACAGATTTTTAGTCTCAAGAATATAGTCATTTGGTATCTTGTACCACCGTTTCACCAATTCCTCATGTCTCCCAACAATTCTTTATCAAATGGTGGGATAAGTTTGATATTAATAGAATTGTTGGTCAGGTTCAGAAGGAATTTTCTACAGTTCATCTCCCAATTTTATCAGTTACGACTATTCCAGCCAAAGAGTTTACCAGTAAATCATAAGAGTCTAGAGTCAGTCCAACTGGTTCATCTTGTTCCCTTGGCATTTCTAATATTAAAAATTGTCCCAATAAAGAGTTAAAGTTAATATCACAGGCCCTTCATGACAGAATTGATGAGTTACATGAAGAAGCCTCCGCATGTTCCTCATCTTTGTCTAGAAACGCTTCTACCAGTAAATATGATGATGATGATGACCCATATGGCACCATCGATCTGCAAGATGCTCAGGACCCATTTGCCTGACATATCAGTCATTTATTGCCTCCTGATCAGTCAAAAGATGCTCTTCCACCGAAAGCAGTCCTCTACCACATGCGTATGTTCTTGCTTTTCCACCGAAAGCATCCACCAAGTCAAAAGTTTCGGCCACTTTGTCAAAAGTTGGCAAAAGCATCCATGCATAGTAAAAAAGTTAGCACTATTTTACTGTTCATCAATAGTAATTTTTGTCTATAATCATTTACTTTATGTAATAGTAACATTGTAACAGTTCTTTCCTTATTCTATAAAAGGAACTTGAACTCAGTTAGTAAGGCAGACTTAGAAAGACTCAGAGCTCCTTCTCTGACAAATCTTTAGCCTCTGTTCTCTTCCACTTCATATACCATTCTTAATGTTCTATGTAAACTTGTAAGTCACTTTAATTTTATGTTTTGTTTGTAAATATTTTCAGTTATCAATAAAATTATTATGTTTTAGTAATTAAATTGTGTTATTTATATGTGCCACTCAGTTCTTCTATATATATATATATATATATTAACTTATCTCAAATAAACCAAATTGTAGAAAAAGATTTGTCAATGCTTGTACTTGGTACTAGGTTCCAAGTAATTCATGCTGTCCAAATGAATGATGATGGCAACCCCATCTTTGATGAAGATGTTGGTGTTGGACCACCTGATGGAGTAAATACTTTAATATTTACCATAATAAAGCATTTTATTGGAACGTCTGGTAATATTACGAAAAGAATTCATGATCAGTTATGTAATTTCACTTGTCCCACTTTAAGTGATTTTAGATGGTATAAGGATGTTTTTACTTCTCGAGTTATGTTGCGTAATGATAGTAACAAACCATTTTGGAAAAGAAAATTCGTTAATGGTTTACCTAATTTATTTTCTCACAAAGTCAGAGAAGAATTAAGCAAAGACTTAGGTCACATTGATTATGATAATCTCACTTATGGTGATATCATAAGTCAAATTTAAAAAATTGGTCTTAAAATGTGCAATAAGTTTAAAATCAGTAAACAAGCTAATAAAGATAAAAAGAAGGCCAAATATGAGTTAGGAACCTTTTGTGAACAATATGGTTTACCTCCTGTTGCTCCCTCTCGAAGGAAACAGGCATAAACGTATTAAAAAACACAAAAATAATAAAGATCGTAAAAAACATAAAAGAAATACTCATAAAGATCAAGATAATTATTATAGTAAACCAAAAAATACTAATAAATCTAAAAAATTTGATAAAAGAAAATTTGTTTGCCATAATTGTGGGTAAAAAAGTCATTATAAAAATGAATGTAAAATACAAAAAATTAAATCAACTAAATGTTTCATCTGAAGACACTGAATAAATTCTAGTACTTATCAAAATTGAGAATAATAACAATGAATGTTCTGATATTCTTTCTGTGACGCTCCCAAAATAGGTATACATCACCCATCTTGAGTCGCCAAATACATGGTACAAAATTCAAATACAAACTTAAATATACAACTGTCGTGTAAAATACGACAAAACATAAACTGAGAGTTCAAACAAGAATATTGTCTTCTAGACAATATTCACTCTCAATGGAGTCCTCATAGACAGTATACAAACTCAAATCCAGTCCTAATTACATTTATTGTCACACTATTTAACAGAATAGTGAGGACTACTAATGCTATCATCTGGATCGTCACTCCGTTCCCCGACTCGTTCCATCTATATTCTCATTTCCTGAAGAGAACAGTGAAGGAAAGGGTGAGCTCAACTAGCCCAGTAAGAAATATTATGACTACGATAATGCAGAATAAATTATCAATAGTCTTCAACAATGTTTAAACTGATAAATTACAATAGACATCAAGTTTAACTGCAGCAGAACAAACAATCCATTAAAAGAGTCAAGTAGAGAATAAAATCTATTATGTTTTATGATTTAAAAAGTTTTTCATCACTTTTATCGTTGGGACTCAGCTTAATAAATAATTCACATCATCGAATCACCCCTACACTACGACCAAGGATATTCTTTAGTATCACGACCACAAATTATCCATGCACTACGGGCCAAGGATATTCGTGTATTCATTAATGGTCATGATCATGCTAACAACTGTCCATCAATGCACTACGGGCCAATGAGGACTTTTACCACATCATTTGTAATATTACGGTCATGATTACACCGAATAATCCCTGGTCATAATCATACCAAGTCCATTTATGCACTACAGGCCACAGATGACTTTCAACAAAATATAAACATGAGGATGATGATAATGATATAAGAATTCAATAAAACAAGTTCAAGAATTAATTTATCCAGGAACTAATAACGTCCAAATTGTCAACATAATACTTCTTTGTAGAGTAAAATTCAAGAATAATATTTATGCACCAAAAATAATTTGGACAGAAAAGAATCAATTTTTTGTCGTGAATAGTACCCCGTGAATAGTACTTTGAGAATAGTACCTCGTGAATAGTACCCCAACATGAAAAGTACTACAAATACCCGAGTGAATAATATTTGGGTGAACAGTAATTTTGATGAATAGTAACCCGTGAATAATAACTCGTAAATAGTATTTCGCCATGAAAAGTGCCCCGAATATCCGAGTGAATAATACTAGAGTAAATAGTAACCGGGTGAATAGTAACCCATAAATAGTAACTTGTAACAAAAAATTCCAAATAAAATGATATTTCATGACGAGTACAAAAGAAATGATATCTCATATGAGTATAATAGAATATACAAAACTGCAAATGGATTTTCATCCGCCATGCGGTAATCCACGTAAACAGATCATTTTCATAATTTAATAAAGAATGAATACAAAGGATCATTCACCATGCATGTGGTAATACACATAAACAGGTTATTCCAACAGAATAATAAAGAATGGAATAACAGAAGGATTCACCATGCGTGCGATAGACTGCACATACAGGTTATTCCCAACAGAATAATAAATAATGGAACCAGGTCCGGCGTAAAACGCACAGACAGGATATTCCGACAGAATAATAAATAATGGAACCAGGTCCGGCGTAAAATGCACAGACAAGATATTCCAACAGAATAAAAAAAATGGAATAACAACACAAATCACCATGCATGCGGTACTTTGCATAAACATGTTATTCCAACAGAATAATAAATAACGGAACCAGGTCCGGCGTAAAACGCACAGACATGATATTCTAACAGAATAATATAGAATGGAATAACAGAAGAATTTTACCAAGTATAGGGTAGACCGCGTATACAGGTTATCCCAACAGAATAATAAAGAATGAAATAACAAAAGAATTTTACCATGTATGCTGTACTTCGTATAGACAGGTTATTCCAACATAATAATAAAGAATGAAATAACAGAAGTTCTCTTCATGAAGACGAAAGAAAGAAATAATACCCCTTACCTCAGAAGAAACTGGATACTGGAATAGTGAGGTAGTACGCTTCTCTTCTTTTATAGTTTTTCTCTCTACAATTTCTCTCTATAATAATTGCTCTATAGCTTTAGTGAATTGGTGAGAAATGAAGAAGAATGAGCTTCTATTTATAGAAAAATATAGTTTTGATAATTGCACGTTTTGGGGCTCAGAATATTATAGTATAATACCTTCCTCTTTTCCTTTATTTTTAATTTAGTCATGCAAGTGTTATCAAACTTGCACCACTTCTCCTAATAGTAAATAATGTGATTCAATAGTAAATCATGTGAATCAATAGTTCCAGACATGTGAAAATACAAATTACAGTATAGTACCTCAATCTATACCTCCATTTTTAACTTAGTCATGCAAGTATTATCAATCTTGCACCAACTCTCCTAATAGTAACAAGAATGTGAAATAATAGTATACACATGTGAACAAATAGTTATAATCATATAAAATAATAGCAATCAATTGCTCATTTATCCGGTTAAATACCCGATTGATCAATATAACCTCAAGACATCAATTTTTATCGAAATAAATGTCGATTTTCACTAACACAAATGATTCTAACACAATGAAACTATTTTTATCAACAATATAAATTTTAAAATTTTGAAGTTTGACTTTTCCCGAAAAAGTCAACTGTTGACTTTTTGACCAAAAAAGTTAATCCCGGAAAATTTTGTGTTTATAGTCTATGTTTACTAATTTCATCGTTCCGGACTCAAATATCACGTCTGCGTCTCCAAATTCAACTCCGAACTCAACTTCGATTTTTTATAACATTCATCATTAATATTATAACTCACAATATTTAACAACCAGGTCGTTCCCAAGAAAGAGGGGGCTTTCCAAAAAGGATTTATCCCTATTGGCCCGCAATTAGGTGACCAAACCTCTCCTTGACAGAACTTCTAGACATTGTAAATATTGCAATTTAATAATATGAATAACTTTATCGTCTCAATTATTGATTTAATAATATATCATATAATGTAGATGATACTGTGACAATAATCGAATCAATAATATGATACAACAATTACTGTAGCAATAATTGAGTATAACTGAGTGACTTCTCACGTAAGCATCAATAATCAATACCGTGTGCTACTATGCAACCACGCTTATTACTGTACTTTTATTACCGAGTAGTTAAACAGTATTAACGGAAAAACTTCCGCCGTTATTTTCATAAAAAGATATTTTTATCGTTTTCTCAATCCGACAACAATTCCATTGTGGGGTCCACCAATGATTATGCCGTCGTACGGATATTCCTGACAAAAAGAATATTCCCTGACCAATCGAATATTATAAAATAACTTGCGTACTTTGAAAAATTTGTAAATGCTACCCACAACTATAACATTATATCAAATTCATTTAAAAAAATATTTCAAGAAATTTAAATCTTTATTCATAAAATTTGGGGTCTCACACCTTCTACCTCTGATAGTTTTACTAGTAATTGTTCAGATGATAGTACTGAAGAAGTCACTATCTGTACGAATAATTGTATTAACAATTGTTGTGCAAAAGGAGTAAATGTTCTTAAAAAAGATGACGAAGAGTAATCTTTGTTAATTGATCTAATTAATAAAATCAATGACCCTCCGCTAAAAACTCAGTATATGAAATAGTTGAAAGATTTATTAACCAAAGACAAAACTAATAAACTATCTAAAGGTAAAGAAAAACCGATATTTAGTCTTAACTCTAGCAGTTTTAATATTTAAAGTTAATGTTTTTAACAAATTGGGGTCACTTAGACTTAAAGTGAAATCAGTAAAGCAATTAAAATGGATAGGTCCATTATGCAAACTTGATTCCATAATACCAATTATAGTAGGGAAGTAATTAAGAAATCTAGCATCACGAAGACACAAATAGATACTCGAATTAATTCCTTTAATATTTATTGGCTTAACAACAACTTGAATTAATCCTATATGAACGAAATTTTAATTCTTTTTCTATGTCTTTTAATAACATATGTAGTTAACAACTACAATTTGATATTCTTTATTAATAACATAAACTTTTTCTACTATTTTAGCATTATAGTCAGTTTTGAAATTATAAAGAAAAGTTGACTGGTAAATTTTTTAGGGGAGACACTGGGGATATTCTATTTACTAAGAATTTGGTCAATATTTTCATAACTTTCTTCTTCCTGATTTATTATGTCTGGAACAGGAGGTAAAGTTGATCTAGAACTAGATGCAGAATTAGATCTAAATAATCTACTCATTTTTACCAGATTCACAATTTATTCTTAAATCTAAGTCCTTTCATACAGACCCTTCTTACCTTAAGCAGACCCATACCTATGTTCTTGTCTAAGCCGAGCACTGCTCTACCACGAGACTTACAAAAGGCAACAGACACGGTGAACTAGGTGTTCTACAGTAAGTTAGGTGACTTCTGAACAAAGAAGAAGAAGAATTATGAAATGGAAAAGGAAGAATAGATCAAACAGATTTAATATATGTAGCTAACCATTTCAACTATCATACCAGTTATAGGATTAGGTTTACTGGCCAAAACCGTATTGTATGGTTTTGGGATAGATACAAGAATTTGGTATCTATTTACTAGGTCCACGGAAGGGACTGGATTAACTGGGTGAGGAATCAAAGTTCATCTGGGCTGATTACTTTGGCCTGGGGGTCGACCTGAACCACGGAAACCACCTTTGGTACTCATTTCTTAATACCTGAATTAATGAATTTGCGGGTGAGAAAGTCGGGAATTGAATTATTACTTCCTTTAATATACTCAATATCAAAATCAAAAATGATTAATAAAGATTGCCATCTAGCAAAAGTTTGCTTATAGGCTATATTTTTTGCATCCTTTTCAAGGATATATATAGCTGATTTACAGTCTATCCTTACTAGGAACTTTTGATTTAATAAATCACTTTGAAATTTATTAATGCATAAAACTAAAGATAAAATTTGTTTTTTAATAGTACTGTAATTGCGTTGTACATCATTCCAAGAGCCAGAATGAAAAAGAACAATTTGTTCAGTAGAAGAAGGGGTTAACTTTTGTTTGAGAATACCTCTGAAACCAATTTCAGAAGCATCTGTTTCAATGATTTCGAATGTTGAATTAGTAGAAATGCCAAGGCAAGGTAAATTCTTGACATATGTTTGACAACTGAAGTATGAATAGTTGTCCATGAATAATTTTATCAAACATATTATATATATATATATATATATTTGGGGGCAGAAGCAAGAACAGAAGAAGAACAGAGTGGTGCATATATAAAAACACAAATTAAATACTAAATAGAAATAATTTTATTGATAACTGAAACTATTTACAAACAAATTGAAAATTAAAGTGACTTACAATTTAACTTAGAAAATAGAAGGAAAGAATGAGGGGTTAAAAAGGGCTAAACAGCGGTAGAAACCAAAGATTCGTCTGAGAAGGAACTCAGAGTCTTTCTAAGTTTCGAAGTCTTCTTTGCTAACTGAGGTCGATTTTCTTTTATAGAATAAGGAAAGAACTATTACAAAGTTACTATTATAAAAGTAAATAATTACAGACAAACTACTATTGATGAATAGTACTAACTTTTGACTAAATATAAATGCTTTCGGCTACTTTTGACAAGGAGGCCGACAACTTTTGACTCAGCAGATGCTTTCGGTGGAAAAGAGAGAGCATCAATGGACTTTGAGGGCTGCTGGGGCAGGTGTGCATGACTTGAGCAGCTTTCGGTGGAAAAGCATATTCTTTTGACTGATTGGCTGGAGGGGCAGGTATATGTGACTGGGAAGTCTGGAAAATGGGTCCTGAGCATCCTATAGATCGATGGAGCCATATGGATCATACTGACCATCATCATCCGCAAACTGGTTGACTGAAGCATTTTGAGAAGAGGAAGACGAATGAACAGAAGCTTCTTCTTCATGTAACTCATCAATTCTTTTGTTAAGTGCTTGGGCTATTAGTTTTAATTCTTTATTGGAACAATCTTTAAAATCGGAAATGCCACGGGAACAAGTTGAACTAGTAGGACTGACTCGAGACTCTTTTGACTTAGACTCTTTTTCTTTAATGGTCGGAACAGTGGTGACTGGAAGAGGAGAAATAGGGGCAACAGGAAATTCTTGCTGAACCTGACCAACAATCCTGTTAATGTCAAATTTATCCCACAATTTGATGTACCATAGGCGGGTGACCAAGGGGAAAGGATCAGATAAAGGTGAAGCAAGCTAACTGACTTCTTTACTATAAGGAAGAGTAACTTGGGTTGGAGTTTTAATGTCATACTGCCATTTAAGAATCCAAGGAATCTTATATTTACTTATAAATTGAATAATGAAAGGGACACCGTCATACTTTGGATTATTTTTACTATGGTTATAGAAATGACTGAGTTGGACTTTCAAGAAGTCAGGAAGGAGGTCATAAGTGGAACCAAACCTTGCCCACCAGTGAGAAAACCAGTAAGGGAATTGACTCTTGAATTTATGATCGAACTGAATAAACCACGAATGACTGTTAGACTCATTTTAATGAAGGAAAACTCTATACCAAGCTTCCATGTAATCATAATAACAATAAGAGTTATTTTGATTAGAAAGCTGCATAAGATCATATGGATGTTTTCCCCAATCAGACATTAGAATAAACCTTTTAATATATAATGAATGATAAAGAACTTTGGATTTATCGTTATTGGCATAAATAGGTTTAATGAAGATTAACTCTGTTTCATGGAGGATATCCTTATAATACACAATGGATTTATAAGGAGCAAGGGGCATGAAGTGCCAACCCGACGGAAAAAATTGGGAGGCCAATTTGACTAGGTCTTCATTAGGTTTCATATGGGGTTCAATATGAAATAGGTGATTGGTCCACCTAAGCATGTACTCAGAAGGAGGATGACTGGGGTTTAAAAGGGAGGCCTTAGGCTGAAAAGGGTCAACTGGAGTTGGGTTACTAGCTAAGGCAGAGCTGTATGGTTTGGGTATTGTCCCAAGGACGGTAAATTTGTTAGTGGTTTGATAAACTAGGTTTACTGGATGAGGAACCAATGTTCCTCTTGGCTGATTACTTGGGCCTGTAGGGCGACCCGGACCACGAGAGGAAGACGCTCCTCTAACACTCATGATGGATGGACAGTACCTGTATTGATAAATTCCCGAGTGAGAAAATTAGGAATTGAATTGTTACTGCCTTTAATGTATTCAATCTCAAAATAAAAAATGCTCAATAGGGCTTGCCATCTAGCAAAAGAATGTTTAGAGGCTATGTTTTCAACATCCTTTTCTAAAACATATTTTGCTGATTTGCAGTCAATACAAACCAAAATTTTTGATTTAATAAATCACTTTGAAATTTATTAATACATAATATTAAAGAAAGTATTTCCTTTTTAATAGTACTGTAATTTAACTGTGTATTATTCCATGCACCGGAATGGAAACGGACAATTCGTTCTGGGGAGTTGAGAGTGCGTTTTTGTTTAAGAATTCCTCCGAATCCAATATCAGAGGCATGAGTTTCAACAATTTTGAATGCAGAATCATTGGAAATATCAAGGCAGGGCAATACCTTGACATATTTTTTGACTTGTTGGACGACAGAAGTATGAATGTCAGTCTATGGGGGAGGATTGTCCTGTAAATGCTGAAAAAGAGGTTTACAGATCTTCCTGAGATTCTTGTAGAACTTGCCAATATAATTGAGTGAGCCTAAAAATCTCTGCAGTTGGGTTTTATTGGTAATTTTATTTGGGAATCTGTCAGTAAATTGAATAGCTCTGTCAATAGGCTGTATGAGTCCGCGATAAATATTTAAACCAAGAAACCAAACTTTAGCTTGAAACAAGCTGCATTTGGAAGGTGAAAGGACAAGTCCATTATCTTTAACTGTTTTGAAGAAAGATTTCAAGTGTTTGATGTGTTATTCAATGGAATTGGAAAAATGAGAATATCATCAATGTAGACGACAATAAAATGACTGAAAGGGTTCAAAATATCATTGAGAATATTCTAAAATTCACTAGGAACATTTTTTAGGCCAAATGTTTGGACATTCCATTCATAGTGACTGAATGGGGTAGTGAAGGCTGTTTTGTACCTACCATCTGGGTGGATTTCAACTTGCCAGAAACCAGACTTAAGGTCAAATTTACTGAAGATAGTGGCATTACTCAAACGGTTAATGAGGTCGTCTTTGTTAGGTAAAGGGTACCTAATCCATTCTAAGACTTTATTTAATGGCTTGTAATTGATTACTAGACAGGGAACACCTCACTCCTTTTCTGCTTCATTATTAACATAAAAGGCGGGACATGACCATGGGGATTTACTAGGTTTAATTAATCCTTTACTAAGGAGATCATTAATTTCCTTTTTTCATAACTCCATTTGTTCGTGATTTATTTGTATCAGCCTGGCCTTAGTAGGAATCAAGTGTTCTTTGAATTCCTTAGCATAAGGAAGCCTTACTACATGTATCTTCTGATGCCAAAAGGCATTAGGAGAATCAGAACAAAGGTTGTCTTTTAAATAAGTTTTTAACACTACAATTTTTTCCTGAACTTCTTTAATTTGAAGTTGCTCTTCGACACGTTTGTACTTAATCTCTTCTTTTAGGAAATTCAAATGAGTTGATTTACAATTTAATAAATTTAATGATTTAGAAATGATTCTTCTTGAATAAATTTTAAATCTCTATCTCTAGGTTTAATAAGAAAATTAAATGTTATTCTTTTTCCTAAATGTTTACAACTTAATCCTTCATTACTGGTAGTAAAAGGGTATAATAAATATATAAAGGTAACCCCAAGATGATCTTATTAGTAAGATTGCATATCAAAACAAACGATGTTTTGAAACACATATTATCTTGACAGATATGATCCTTAGATAGTTTATATTTTATTTCCATTTGACTACTATTGGCTGAGTTTAATTTTTCATTGGTTTTCTTATAGTACTTAGTTGGGATTAGACCTTCTTGAATACAATTAAGATCTGCGCCAGTATCAACTAGAGCAGGAAGCTGTATTGAAAAGGTTTTATCGACAACTAAATTAATAGAGATATACCATTTTTGAATGGTGATATCTTTAATTCGTTTAAGAGAAAGACCTTGGACAAAGAGATCAGGCTCTTCTTTTGTTCCAGATGATTCAGGTTCATCGTGATCTTCATCACTAGAGGAGGAATCATGGACCTGAAAGTCTGATTTTTTGTCATTAAACTCTTTTCTTAAACTAGAGACTTCTAATTTTAAATTAGAAATTTCTTTTTTTCAGTTTATTAACTTCTTGATTTAATTCTGGGAGGGTAACTTCTTTTATCGGAGTTTTAAATCTCTCAAGAGTTTTATTAAGACTAAATACTGGTTTTTTCTTTAGCTTTAATAATCTTATCTTTAACTCTATTGTCTTTGGTTAATAAATCTTTTAACTGTCTAGTGAATTGAGATTTTAACTCAGGATCAGAAATCTTATTAATTAAATCAATTAGCAAATAACATTCTTCATCATCTTTAGTGATTACATTAACTTGTTTATTGCAACACTTCTCATTGCAATTGTTAGCACAAATAGTGACTTCGTCAACGTCACTATCTGTTTTGTGGTTACTAGTACTGCTATTAGAGGAACAAGGGATATCAGAACTTTCATCATTACTGATGTTGTTTTCTATCCTCATCAATTCTAATTGTTGTTCAGTATCTTCACTTGAAATATTTAATTGAGATAATTTCTTTTTAATTTTGCACTCATTTTTGTAGTGCCATTTCTGCCCACAATTATGGCAAACAACCTTACTTTTATCAATTTTTTAAACCTTTTATTATATTTTTTATCAGTTGATTTGGGTTTATTATAATATTCATCTTCTTGATTTTTATTTTTTCTATGATTGCGTTTGTGTTTATGACGTTTGTGACTTCTATGATGATCAATATGTTTATGCATGTGCTTCCTTCAAGAGGGAGCAATTTGAGGTAAACCATATTGTTCACAGAAGGTACCTAACTCGTATTTGGATTTTTTTCTTATCCTTACTAGCTTGCTTAGCTAATTTAAAATCAATACACATTTTTAATCCAATTTTTTGAATATAACTGATTATGTCACCATAAGTTAGGTTATCATAATCAATATACCCTAAATTTTTGCTTAGCTCTTCTCTGACTTTATGAGCGAATAATGAAGGTAAACCATTGACGAATTTTTCTTTCCAGAATGGTTTATTGCTATCATTTCTCATCATAACTCGAGAGGTAAATACATCTTTGTACCACCTAAATTCACTTAGAGTGGGACAAGTGAGGTTACTTAACTGATCGTGAATTCTTTCAATAATATTACTGGGAGAGCCAACAAAATGTTTTATTATGGTAAATATTAAAGTATTGACTCCATCAGGCGGACCAACACCAACATCCTCATCAAAGATGGGGTTGTCGTCATCGTCTAATTGGACATCATGGATTATAGATAACCTAGTTTCTTCTGTGAGATATTTTTCCCACCAAGATCTAAGAATACCTGTAAATCCACTAGCTATTAACTCAACAATGTCTGGCTGAGTCAGATTGTTGAATTTAGTTATATAGCTATTGGTTACCATAGACATGTAATTTAACTTATTTAAAATCTCTTGTTCACTGAAACCATCTATGTTCCATTCATAAATTTTATTGGATGAAACAGAGAACTATTTATCTAGATTTCTCTCTTCGAATTGTAGATCCGGAGGAGTAGGTCTAGAATACCAATTCCTGGTTATACTAGTGTTTTTAACTGTTAATTTGTTTAACTGATCATTAAAATCTGGTACCGAAATAGCATCAGAATGATCTGATTGTCTACTGCTTTTAATATCAGTTTCAACTTGATCAATAATAGCAATAGTGCCACTCGAACTGGGTTCATTTTTTAATTTTTTAAATAACTTATCAATTGAACGAACAAGTTTGCTATCATTATTAGGTAGACATAATTTACCCATATTTTCTGGTAATTTTATCAAAGGATGTTCAATCTTTGAATCAGGTTTTTCAACATTGTTTTCTTCAAATTTTTCTTCAATCCTATCTAGCTGTCTTCCTACGGTTGCTAGATATTGATTACTAAAATTTAATTGTTCAATAATTTTTTTATCATCTTTATTACCATTTGAAATCTTAAAAGGACTGACAATAACAAATGTATTTTTAACTGGAAGTAGGAAAGTTTCTAGCGGGGGATGACTAGAAGAGATCTTTGATTTATCTTCCTTAATCCATTGGGTTTTAGTTGTAACATTACATTTACCTTGATATTGATCATACCAATCGTAAAAAGTAATGTTTATCTTTTCACTGTTAATAAATCGTTTCCATCTATTAACAATTTTATCGCGCTCTTTTTCTATTGAATGATTAGATCTAAATAAATGTCTTTTTTCTTTATTAGATTTGGAATTAAAATCATTCAAAAGTTTATCCCAATCTAATTTGAACTCTTTTTTAATTACTCTTAATTGATTATTAATAGGAATCTCAAAATTTGACTGAGTAGGTAACTCAGAAGGGGTAGGCGAAGAAGAACCTTCTTCTTCAACAAAGTCCTTTTGAGTGTAACAAGGATGACTAGCTTGACCGTGGTTAAGGATACCCTTTAATTTAATATCTCTAACAGAAGGGTTACTAAGTAATTCAGTATCTCCTCTGGTGTGAATAGAAGGTGCTGAAGAACTGGTAAAGTCTTCTATTATAACTGGTCTTCTGGTACGCTCAAAACTTACTTTGACCGTTCCATCGAAAAATTATTTAACATTTTCAATATTTAACAGGTTGTTAACTATAGGTTGTTGAGGTATTTCACTGGGTAAAATCCATTGACTAGGTAATGTAATATCCTTCTAGAGGATGGTTCTCGGGATATGAATATTAGCATCACTAGTTGAACTTTGAATTAATACAGTTTGATCTTTAGGACTTTTATTTAGAGCATGAACGTTTAAATTCGTTTTCATGGTCTTATAATAAATCCTATAAATCAAAGCTATGGACTGAGAACCCTCAATCATATGAGTAATTTCTCCAGCAGTTTTAATGTATATATATATATAGTTTCATTTCAGGTTCCTAACAATCTTAAGACAATTAATTTATCTATATATATATATTTGCAAGAAATATGGATACCATTTCTGCTATTATAATTGGTTCTTCTTTTACACATTCTATATCAAATATTCATGTGAACCATGGTGAAAGATCAGAAAAGTTCAATGGAACATAGTTTAAAAGATGACAACAAAAGATGTTTTATCTTACTACTCTGAACTTGGCAAGGTTTATTCATGAAAATCCCTCTGTGCTCAAAGAAGATGAAATAGACAGGCAGGTTGTTGCCGCAATAGATGCATGGAAATATGCAAAAAAAAATTGCCAAAATTATATCCTTAATGGATTGGACAACACATTATACAATGTGTATAGTTCTCTCAAAACAACAAGAGAATTATGGGATTCATTGGATAAAAAGTATAAAATAGAAGATGTTGGCACGAAGAAGTTCGTAGTTGGCAGGTTTTTGGACTACAAGATGGTGGATTCCAAGGCAGTCATCAACTAAGTCCAAGAATTACATGTAAGTCTGCATGAAATACATGCAGAAGGTATATCCTTAAGTGAATCTTTCCAAGTTGCTGCTATTATTGAAAAACTACCACCTATGTGGAAAGATTTTAAAAATTATCTCAAACATAATTGCAAAGAAATTAAACTTGAAGACTTAATCATAAGATTAAGGATAAAAGAGGACAACCATGCTTCTGAGAAGAAAACAAGAAGGACCTTTGTGGAATATAAAGCTAACGTGGTGGAACAAGGTCTGAAGTCTAAAAAGAGAAAGTTCTCCGGCAATGGGCCTCAATAGGGAACAAATAAGAAATTCCAAGGCAAATGCTACATCTGTGGAAAGCTCGAACATAGGGCAAAGGATTGTCAAAAATGCAAAGACCAGGATAGAAAGTCCGCACAAGCCTATGTAACAGAAGTGGATGGTCTTCTTCAAGATATTTCTGAAATGAACCTTTCAACGGTTATTTCAGAAATAAATATGGTTGAGAATCCAAGGGATGGTGGGTAGATACTGGAGCAACCCGCCATGTGTGTTCTGATAGGAAGATGTTCTCCACATTTCAAGAAATTGAGAATGGAGAAAAATTGTACATGGGAAATTCTTCTTCATCCAAGATTATTGGATAAGGAAAGATGATTCTGAAGATGACATCTGGCAAGGAACTCACCCTCAAAAATGTGCTCCATGTGTCTAATATTAAGAAAAATTTAGTGTCAAGATCCTTTCTTAGTTAAAAGGGATCTAAATTAGTTTTTGTATCAGACAAATTTGTTTTAATTAAAAATGGGATGTATGTGGGGGAGGGTTATATGAGCAATGGGCTCTTCAAAATGAATGTAATGACTATTGTACCTTCTAATATTAATAAAATTACATCTTTTGCTTATATGATTGAGTCATCTAATTTATGGCATGGTAGATTAATACATGTTAATTATAATACTATACGTAGATTAATTAATATGGAATGTTTTCCAAAATGTGAGATTAACTATAATCATAAATGTAAAGTTTGCGTTGAGGCAAAATTTCGAAAATCTTCTTTCAAATCAATTGAAAGAAGTACAGAACCTCTTGAATTAATACATACTGATATTTGTGATTTAAAGTATATACAGACAAGAGGACGTAAGAAATACTTTATCACTTTTATAAATGATTGTACAAGATATTGTTATGTTTACTTATTGAGAAGTAAAGATGAGGCTTTGGAAATGTTTATACATTACAAAAATAAGGTTGAGAACCAACTTGATAAAAAGATCAAGATAGTTAGAAGTAATAAAGATGAGGAATATGAATTTCTGTTTGTTGAAATTTGATCACAACATGGTATAATACACCAAACAACGGCACCTTATTCACTACAACAAAATGGTGTTGCAGAAAGAAAGAAAAAAACTTTGAAAGAAATGATGAATGCATTATTATTAAGTTCTAAGCTACCTCAGAATTTGTGGGGGGAAGAAATTCTTTTAGCAAATTATATTCTCAACCAGATACCTCAAAAGAATTCTAATGTTTCACTTTATGAATTATGGAAAGGACGTAAGCTGTTTTATAAATACTTAAAAGTGTGGGGGTATTTAGCAAAAGTAATGGTTCTTCCACCCAAAAAGATGAAATAAGACCTAAAACAATGGATTGTTTATTCATTGGTTATACTAATAATAGTAGTGCATATAGATTTTTTGGTTAATAAATCAAAAATAGAGGAAATACATGAAATAGTATTATTGAGTCAAAAGATGCAGAATTCTTTGAAACAGTATTTCCTAATAAAAAGGAACAAGATCCAAGTTTTAACGAACAAGAAATAAGTTCAAATAAAAGAACTTATGACGATGTTAATGACAGTGATCATGGATTATAAGATATTGATGAACTTAGACGTAGTAAACATGCTAGAACATCAAAATCTTATGGTCTAGATTTTCTAACTTATTTGTTAGAAAATTAGACTCAAACTTATAAAGAAGCATTATCGAGTCCTGAAACTCCATATTGGAAAGAGGCTATAAATAGTGAAGTAGGATCCATTTTGCACAATCATACGTGGAAATTAGTAGATCTCCCACCAGACTCTAAACCTCTTGGATATAAATGGATATTCAATAAGAAAATGAAAGCAGATGGATCTATAGACAAATATAAAACTAAGACTTGTAATCAAAGGATATATGCAAAAGGAGGGTTTATATTATTTTGTTACTTATTCACTGTAACAAGAATATCCTCAATTAGAAAGTTAATAGCCATTACAGCTATATATAATTTAGAAATACATCAAATGGATGTAAAAACAGCTTTCTTAAATGGAGATTTAGAAGAAGAAATCTACAAGGAATAACCAGAAGGATTTATTGTTCCAGGACAAGAAAAGAAAGTTTGTCGGCTTGTAAAGTCCCTTTATGGATTAAAACAAGCACCTAAACAATGACATGAAAAATTTGACAATACAATGTTGTCAAATGTTTTCAAAATAAATGAGTGTGACAAATGTGTGTATGTCAAGGACACTGAGAAAGGGTATGTCATTATTTGTCTTTATGTAGATGATATGCTCATTATGGGTAGTAATAATGAAATCATTAAAACTACTAAAAGAATGTTAAATAATATGTTTGGCATGAAAGACATGGGTGTTGTCGATGTAATATTAGGAATTAAAATTTCTAAAACATCGGATGAGTTAGTGTTATCACAGTCACACTTTATTGAGAAAATACTCAAGAAATTCAATCAATATGATTGAAATCCTGTGGGAACACCGGTAGATATAAATTTACATTTGTCTAAAAATAAAGGAGATAGAATATCACAACCTGAGTATGAAAAAATAATTGAAAGCCTTATGTACTTAATGAATTGTACACGTCCTGACATATCATAAGCTGTCAATAAATTGACTAGATTTACAAGCAATCTAGGACAAGATCACTGGAAAGTGATTATAAGAGTTTTAATGTATTTAAAATACACTCAAAATTTTGGATTGTACTACTCAAGATATCCAGCAGTACTTGAAGGATACTGTGATACGAATTGGATATCGGATAAAAAAGACTCTAAATCCACAAGTGGTATTGTGTTTACACTAGGTGGAGGAGCAGTATCATAGAAATCTTCTAAACAAATAATCATTGCTCGAGTAACAATGTAGTCTGAGTTTATTGCATTTGATAAGGCTGAAGAAGAAGCTGAATGGCATCATAATTTTTTAGAAGATATTCCTATGTGGCCTAAACCTGTGCCGCCTATTTGTATCCATTGTGATAGTCAATCAGCAATTGGAAAGGCACAGAGTCACATGTATAATGGCAAGTCTAGACATATTCGTCGTAGAAACAATACCATAAAATAATTGCTCTCTAACGGCATTATGTCTATTGAGTACATAAAGTCGAAAGAAAATATAGCGGATCCGTTGACTAAAGGTTTGACTAGAGAGTAAGTAAAAATAACTTCGAGGGGAATGGGTTTAAAGCCTATAAAAAAGGATCGTCATGATGGAAACCCAACCTAGTTGACTAGAGATCCCAAGATCTAGGTTCAAAGGGACAACTAAATTGTGAACAATTCAACCAAATCACTATGAAGAAATTAATTTTTTTGCTCATTCCTATGATACAAGATAGTGATACATGCAACAGTTACATGATAAGCTATGCTTTTAATGATTTTTAAATCTTGATAAACATGTAGAGTATGGCATGATACTCTTATAAAGAATCACCTATGTGAGTGTGAACTGGGCCAATTCTATGAGAAGGATAATGCTATATTTCTCTAAAGCACTCATAAATTCGGGATTGTTCGGGGCCAAAATGAACAAAATCATAAGAACCAAATAATTTCTGAAAAGATTCTGTGTGAATTACTATTGTCTCGATTTACACAAACGATTGGACAGTTCAAGACATCACGTTCACTGGATAACCAATAAACCCAGTAGTCTTTCATAAGGGAATGTTTAAAGCCAAAAGCTACCTCTCTCGGTACAGATGATTTTTAATTATGTTTGGCTCTCTCTCAGAGTCTGCATAACATTTGCATAAGGCTGGCAGTCAATATCATTCATGTGGGGGATTGTTAGAATTTGAGCCTAAATTAATGTGGGTGTCATTAATTATTTTTAATGAATCCATATATTAGTGTGTTATACTCCATGAGTAGATTAAATTAAGTATTTAGAAGCTCAAATCCATGGAGTATTGAATGAGATATAACTCCCACATATCACACTTGGAAATGATAAATGATAATAAATACGTATGAGAAAAAGCCAAGTCCCACATCGATTAAGAACTAAACTTTTAATATGTTTATATAAAAGAAAATTGCTCTAGGGTTTGAGCCCCAAGGGGCACCCCACTTTTGTGGAAGGGAGAGGACCGAGCCAAGGCTTGGTTCGAACCCACACGCGCGTCCCGTCGCCGACCGATCGACCGGCCTGGCTTGTGTATATAATTTTTTAGACAAAATTTATTTAAATTCTATTTATTTAGTTCTATTATCAAAACTGTGTCGTTTTGAGAAACGGTATCAGCTGAAAGGGTATCAGTTTGAATGGACGCCCCAAAACTACGTCGTTTTGTCACGCCTTTTTTATTAAGCCTAAAACTACGTAGTTTTGGTTCTTCTAATGCTAAAATTATGTCATTATATGTATCCGAATAGATGCGCCCATTCTACAAATGATCAAAACTACGTCGTTTTGACCAAAGAACCATGCCTTTTCAAGAGTTAAGTGCCCATCCGAAGGGTCACCAACCTCTTCTATAAATAGATAAGAGGGAGCAGCCTTCTCATTCACTCATTCACAAGCAATTAAGCATTATTAGTCATTCTAGTCTTCAGTTTTTTTATCAGTTTTATAGTTATTTTGAGAGAGAGTTAAAATATTTATTTTTGGTTCGTAAAGTATACTTTTTGTAGTGTTGTTAAAGTATACGGTGTCATTGTATTCTGCGAGACAAATGCTATCAACTCTGAGCACCATATGGAAGGTATAATTGTCTTAAGGACATAGTACCAAGTACTAGCCTTGACAAATCTATTTTTACAATTTGGTTTATTTGAGATAAGTGGTCCGGATCAAGTGTATACCCCTTATCTTACTCACATGTGCTCACCCCTTTTAGCGATGGGCCCGACGACGGTTCGGTCATACAACTGTCGTCTATACTTTTAGCGACGTTATATGTTGTCCGTCGCTAAAAGTATAGACGACGGTTGTATGACCGAAACCGTCGTCGGGTCCGTCGCTAAAGTGGGGGTAAGCACGGGTGAGTAAGATAAGGGGTATGCACTTGATCCTTGTTCTTGAGATAAGTTAATGTGTGTGTGTGTGTGTGTGTATATATATATATATATATATATATATATATATATATATATAGTTTCCTTTCAGGTTTTTAACATACCTTACATAGCTCTTTTAGTGACGGACCAGGTGACTGTTCAGTCCGTCGCCAAAAGTTAAGATGACAGTTCTCTGATATAGCGATGGACAGAACCGTCGCCCGGTCCGTCGCTAAAGGGGGTGAGCATGGTATGTAAAATAAAGAGGTAAACCCTTGAAATGGACTGTATATATATAAATGTATTTAGATGTGTTGTATTTTATAATATATTACAAAGTTAAATGAAGATATATATATATATATATATATATATATATATATATATATATATATATATATATATATATATATATATATATATATATATATATATATATATATATGAGGCTGAGATGATGGCGTGGGCCATCACCTGTCGGTGACTGGAAGATGCCTCTGGCGTCTTCTTCGTTGACTGGTCCGTCTCCTGTTGGTCGCCAGTGGTGCTGTTCATCGTCTTCTCCGACGACGACCATCCCCATACTAGATTACAATTGACTTACAATTTACTGAAATAAGAACATTAGATGAAGGGGGTTAAGTAGGTTAAACAGCGGTTGAGTCTAAAGATTTATCAGAGAAGGAACTCTGAGTCTTTCAAAGTCTGCCTAACCAAATGAATTCGATTTCCTTTTATAGAATAAGGAAACGAACTGTTTACAATGTTACTATTACAATAACTAGGGTAAAGTAAAAAACATTTCACTAAAGTAAAAGTACAGGTAAAAACATTTTACTAAAGTAAAAGTAAAAGGAATCTGCTTTCGGTGGAAAAGCAGACGTTTGCTTTTGACTAACGCGGCCGTGGGGCCTGATGCCTGACTGATTGCTGCTTTCGGTGGAAAAGCCGAAGATGCTGCTGACTATGCTACCGGGGCAGGTGACTGAGGCTGCCGGAGCAGGTGCTGGCTGACTGAGCAGGTGACTGAGGCTGCCGGAGCAGGTGCTGGCTGACTGAAGCATGGAAAATGTCACATCCATACTTGATTGATTAAGACAGGGCTCAAGCAAATCGATCTTGAGTATCCTGAAGAGCAATTGTGCCATAGGGGTCACAATCATCTTCATCATCAAGGTCTTGACTAGAATTATCTCCTCTGGACTGAGAAGAAACTTTCTCTGACTCTTCATGTAACTGATCAAGTCTTAAGTGAATGACATCTGCAAGACGCCTTAACTCAGAAGGAGAGTAACTAGAAACATCTGAATTAGGGGGAACAACTGATTTTTCCGGGGATTTATCAGTTGCCTTAGGTTTACTAGATGAACTGGAGGAAGCAACAGCAGGGGCCGCTGTAACTGACGGAGTAGTAACTGGAGGAGTTAATAAAGGAGTTGGCGGGAATTCTTTCTGAACTTGGCCAACTATTCTATCAACACCGAACTTATCCCACCATTTTATTGAAAAACGGCGAGAGACCTGAGAAATGGGGGAAAGGAAAGTCTGAGCCGCCCGAATTCCAATGGACGACGGAGGATGAAAGACGGTGACTTCTTGAGTGGCTGTAACTACATATTGCCATTTCAAAATCCAAGGGATTTTGTATTTACTACAAAATATAAGGAAGACTGGAATTTCCTCATATTTGGAATGATAATTACTATGGTGACAAAAATGTTCTAACTGGGCAAGGAGAGGTTTGGGGAAAATGCTGTGACATAAACCATACCTTGTCCACCAAAGGATGAACCATTTGGGGAATTGACTCTTGAATTTGTGGTCGAACTGAAAAAACCACGAATGACTATGATCTTCATTTTGATGAAGCATGATTTTGTGCCATGCTTCAATGTAATCATAATAGCAATAAGAGCTATTCTGATTAGAGAGTGACTTGAGATCAGAAGGATGACTACCCCAATCGGACAGATTGATAACTTGTTTAATATACAACGAATGATAAAGGAGTTTTGATTTATCATCGTTGGCATAGATTGGTTTAATGAATACTGACTCTGTTTCAATAAGGATATCCCTATAATACACAAGAGATTTATAGGGAGCAAGAGCAAGGAAATGCCATCCAGTAGGAAAATACTGGGCAGCCAGTTGAATAGGGTCATTCTTGGGTTTCATGGCTAACTCTATATGAAATAAGTGCTGATCATAAATCTGATGATAATCAGACACTGGATTACTAGGTTTAGATGAGGTAGCTGGGGTTTGACTGTCGTAGATATCAAATGGTTTTGGTTGACTAGCAAGAACTGAGGAGTAGGGCTTGGGAACTGTTCCAAGCACCTGAAATTTATTATGTGTTTGTGTGACTGGGTGAGGAACAACAGTTCCTTTTGGTTGATTAACTGGACCGGCGGAGCGGCCATGACCACGAGAAGAAGAACCTCCTCGAACACTCATTTTGCTGTGACTGTACCTGTGTTAATAAATTCACGAGTGAGAAAATCTGGAACTGAGTTGTTACTACCTTTAATATATTCAATATCAAACTCAAAAATACTTAAAATTGCTTGCCATCTAGCGAACGAATGCTTAGAGGCGACGTTTTCAACGTCTTTTTCAAGGATAAATTTTGCTGATTTACAGTCTATCCTAACCAAGAATTTTTGATTCAATAAATCTCTCTGAAATTTTTTAATACATAAAACTAGAGATAAAATTTCTTTTTTAATAGTACTGTATTTTAACTGTGTAGGGTTCCATGCGCCAGAATGGAAACGAACAATTTGTTCACTAGAAGTAGGAGTAAGTTTTTGCTTGAGAATGCCACCGAATCCAATATCAGAGGCATCGGTTTCAACTATTTTGAATGCTGAATCATTAGAGATGCCAAGGCAGGGCAAAACCTTAACATATTTTTTAACTTGTTGGACGACAGAAGTATGAATGTCAGTCCATGGAGGTGGATTACTCTGTAAGCGCTGAAAGAGAGGCTTACAAATCTTCCGGAGGTCCTTGTAAAACTGGCCAATATAATTGAGCGAGCCAAGAAACCTCTGTAGCTGAGTTTTGTCGGTAATCTTATCTGGGAACCGGTCGGCGAATTGAATAGCTCTGTCAATTGGCCGCGTGAGTCCATGATAGAGGATTAGACCGAGAAACCTGACCTTAGTCAGAAACAGACTACACTTGGAAGGGGAAAGAACAAGACCATTGGTTTTAACCGTTTTGAAGAATGAATTTAAATGTTTAATATGTTCTTCAATAGTCTTGGAGAAAACTAGAATATCATCGATATAAACAATGATAAAATGACTGAAAGGATTCAAAATATTGTTAAGAATATTCTGAAATTCACTGGGTGCATTTTTAAGTCCAAATTACTGAACATTCCATTCGTAATGTCCGAACGGAGTGGTGAATGCAGTTTTGTACCTATCTTCTGGGTGAATAGCAACTTGCCAAAAACCAGACTTAAGGTCGAATTTACTAAAAATGGTGGAGACACTTAACCTACCAAGGAGATCATCCTTGTTTGGCAAAGGGTACCTAATCCATTCTAAGACTTTGTTTAATGGTTTATAATTAATGACTAACCGAGGGACACCCCGCTCTTTCTCAGCTTCATTATTAACATAGAAGGCTAGACAAGACCATGGTGACTTACTATGTCTAATTAAACCTTTACTGAGGAGATCATTAATTTCTTGTTTACATAACTCCATCTGATCATGACTCATTTGAATAGGCCTAGATTTAGTGGAAATTAAATGTTCTTTAAATTCTTTAGCATAAGGTAACCTAACTGTGTGCTTCTTCCTATGCCAAAAGGCGTTGGGAGAATCAGAACATAAATTGTTTATTAGGTAATCTTTTAATTCTTTTATTTTTTCTTGAACTCTGTTACTTTTAAGTTGTTCTTCAACTTGTTGATACTTGATCTCTTCTTTAAGAAAATTCAAGTGAGTAACTTTAGAATTCAACAGATTCAACGAATTAGAAATTGATTCTTCTTGAATAAATTTTAAATCTCTTTCTTTTGGTTTAATTAAGAATTTAAATGTAATTTTTTTACCTAAATGTTCACAACTTAATCCTTTATTACTAGTAGTGAATGGATAGAGTAAATATATAAATGGTAGACCTAAAATGATTTTGTCAGTAAGATTGCGAACTAAGACGAATGAGGTCTTAAAACACATGCTGTCTTGACAAATATGAACTTTAGGTAACTTGTATTTTATTTCCATTTGACTACCGTTGGCTGAATTAAGTTTTTCACTGGTTTTCTTATAATACCTAGTGGGGATAATACCTTCTTGAATACAATTCAAATCTGCACCAGTATCAACTAGAGCAGGGAGTTGTATAGAGAAAGTTTTGTCAATAACTAAATTAATGGATATGTACCATTTTTGAATAGTAATATCCTTAATTCTTTTTAGAGATAGACCTTGAATAAAAAGATCAGGGTCTTTAGTGCCAGATGATTCTGGTTCATCGTGACTTGCATCACTAGAAGAAGAATCATTAACTTGAAGATCTGATTTTTTATCATCAATCTCTTTTCTTAAATTAGAAATATCCAATTTTAAACTAGAAATTTCCTTTTTAAGTTTGTTAACTTCTTGATTTAATTCAGGGAGGGTAATTTCTTTAACTGGAGATTTAAATCTCTCAAGTGTTTTATTTAAACTAAAAATAGGCTTTTCTTTGGCTCTAAGAACCTTATCAGTGACCTTTTTATCTTTAGTTAATAAATCTTTTAATTGTTTTAGATACTGAGTTTTTAATTCAGGATCTGTAATTTTACTGATTAAATCAACTAATAAAGAGCTTTCTTCTTCATCTCTTGTAAGTACATTAATTCTTTTACAACAATTTTTATTACAATTATCTGTACATATAGTGACTTCATTTTCACTATTAGAATCATTGTTAGATGTGTTGTTACTGGAAGATTCTGGGACATCAGAAGCTTCATTGTTACTGCTACTACTTTCATTATCGATTCTCATTAATTCTAATAACTGTTCTGTATCTTCAGTTGAGATATTTAACTGAGCTAATTTTTGTTTAACTCTACATTCACTTTTGTAATGACCTTTCTGCCCACAATTGTGACAGACAATTTTACTCTTATCATAGGATTTTGATTTTTTATATGATTTTTTCTTTGATGATTTAGGTTTATTATAATAATTATCTTGATTATTATTCTTACTTTTGCTGTAATCACTTCTTTTCTTACGGCGTCTATGACTTTTATGTGATTCAATATGTTTATCTTTGTGCCTGTGCTTTCTTCTAGAGGGAGCAACTGGCGGTAAACCATACTGTTCACAAAATGTTCCTAATTCGTATTTAGCTTTATTTTTATCTTTTCGTGCTTGCTTGGCTAATTTAAAGTCAATACACATTTTTAATCCAATTTTTTGGATATGACTTATAATATCGCCATAGGTTAAATTATCATAGTCAATATATCCTAAATTTTTGCTTAATTCTTCTCTAACTTTGTGAGCAAATAAAGACGGTAAACCATTAACGAATTTTTCTTTCCAAAATGGTTTATTATTATCATTTCTCATCATAACTCTTGAAGTAAATACATCTTTTTACCACCTAAAATCACTTAGAGTGGGACAAGTAAGATTGCTTAATTGATCATGGATTCTTTCTGTAATATTACTAGGGGTTCCAACAAAGTGTTTAATTATAGTAAATATTAAAGTGTTAACTCCATCAGGAAGACCAATACCTAACTCTTCACTAAAAACTGGATTGCCATCACTATTTCTTTGAATGGCATGAACTATGGAAATTCTTATGTCTTCTGTGAGATGTTTCTCCCACCAAGACCTAAGAATGCCAGTAAAACCACTAGGTAATAATTCAACAATATCTGGTTGAGATAACGTGTTGAACTTAGTAATGTAACTGTTGGCTACCATAGACATGTGATTAAGCTTATTAAGAATTTCTTGTTCACTAAAACCATCAATATTCCATTCATATATTTTATTAGAGGATACTGAAAACTGTTTATCTAAATTTCTCTCTTCGAATTGTAAATCCGGAGGAGTTGGTCTAGAATACCAGTTTCTGGTGATACTTGTATTATTAACAGTTAACTTATTTAATTGTTCATTTAAATTTGAAATAGATGATCCATCCGAAGAACTTGCGTTGTCATCAGATGCTACTTGATCGATAACAGTGATGGTTCCGCTTGGACCGGGTTCTGTTTTAAGTTTTTTAAATAGTTTCTCAATAGAATGGACTAATTCATCATCTTTATTTGGTAAACTTAAATTATATCTATTTTCTGGTAAATTAATTAAAGGTTGTTCAATCTTTGAATCGGGTTTTTTAATAATATTTTCTTCAAATTTTTCTTCTATTCTATCTAGCTGTTTTCCTACGGTTGCTAGATATTGATTACTAAAGTTTAATTGTTCAATAATTTTTTTATCATCGTTAGTTCCATCAGGTATTTTGAAGGGACTAGCTATGACTGAAGTGTTTTTAACTGGAATTAGAACTATTTCTAAGGGAGGATGACTAGCTGATATTTTAGATCTATCTTCTTTAATCCATTGGGTTTTACTGATAACATTACATTTACTTTGATATTGTTCATACCAGTTGAAAAATGTAACATTAATTTCTTCATTTTTAATAAATCTTTTCCATCTATTTATTATCTTATCTCTTTCCTTTTCAGTTGGATGATTAGATCTAAATAGATGTCTCTTCTCTTTATTAGATTTTGAATTAAAATCTTTAACTAAGTTATCCCAATCCAGCACAAAATCCTTTTTAATGACTCTTAATTGATTATGTACTGGGACATTAAAATCAGATTGTGTAGGATACATAGTAGATGCCTGGGAGGAAGAATCCTCATCTTCTACAGCATCATTCTGAGTATAACAGGGATGACTCACTTGTCCTTGGTTAAGGATACCTTTAAGTTTAATATCTCTAACCAAAGGATTACTAAGGACTTCAGTATCTCTTCTAGTGTGGATAACAGCAGGGGCTGAAGTACTGGAAATATCTTCGATTATTACTGGAGTTTTAGTACGTTCAAAACTAATTTTAACAGTTCCATCAGAAAACTGCTGAATATTTTCAATGTTTAACAAATTGTTTACTACCGGCTGTGGTGGTAATTCATTTGGTAAAGTCCATTGACTAGGTAAGGTAATATCTTTCCAAAGAATTGTTCTTGGGATCTGGATATTAGCATCACTAGTTGAACTTTGAATTAAGACTGTTTGATCTTTCGGACTTTTATTAAGAGCATAAACGTTTAAATTTGACTTCATTGTCTTGTAATAAATCCGATAAATCAAAGCAATAGGCTGAGATCCCTCAATCATTTGAGTAATCTCTCCTTCAGTTTTAATATTTAAGGTTAATGCTTTGAATAAATTTTGATCACTAAGACTCAGGGTGAAATCAGGAAAGCAATTGAAATGGATAGGTCCATTATGCAAACTTGGTTCCATGGCACCGATAATACTAGGATAATAATTCAAAAATCTAGCATCTCTAAGGCAGAGGTAGATAGATGAATTAATTCCTTTCCGATTAAGAGGTTTAACTGCAACTTGAACTAAACCTATGTGAATAAAATTATAACCCTTTTTTCTGTGTTTTTTAATAACTTCAGGGGAAAGAAGACTACAATTTTCGTATTCTTTGTTAATAGCATAAACTCTTTCAACTGTTTTGACATTATAGTCAGTTTTAAATTTGTCTGAAAAAGTTGACTGATAAATTTCTTTTGGAGATACCTTAGGGATATTCCAATTATGTAGAACTTGATTAATATTCTCATAATTAAGTTCTTCTTGGTTTACTATGTCCGGAACAGGAGGCAAAGTAGACCTGTTACTAACTGAAGAGCTAGACCTGAATAATCTACTCATCATTAACTGTTTCAAAATAAATTCTTACTCAAGGTTCATTCATGCATACCCCGTTTACCCTAAATAGACTCATACCTATATTCTATAACCCGACACTGCTCACACCCTGGAGACTTACAAAGGTTAGACACGAACTAGGTGGACTACAGGTAAGTAAGGTGACTTTAGAACGTTGATAAAGAAGATAATTTTGAAAAAGTAAAGAGAAGTTTGATTAAAAAGATCTTACTAAACAGTTACCAACAACAAAACTTGGCTCTGATACCATGAGAGGGCGTACGAGATATGAGAGACTTTCTGAGATGATGGCGTGGGCCATCACCTGTCGGTGACTGAAGAATCCTCTGGCGTCTTCTTCGTTTACTGGTCCGTCTCCTTCGGTGCCGGTGGTGCTGTTCATCGTCTTCTCCGACGAGTGACCATCCCCATACTTTGAGAGGGCGGGAGTCAGATTTAATAGAAGAGAAGTAAGAAGTACAGAGAGGCGCATACATACACAATTCAAATAACTAAATAAAACCAATTTTATTTATGATAACTTGAATATTTACAAAGCAGAAGATTACAATTGACTTACAATTTACTGAAATAAGAACATTAGATGAAGGGGGGTTAAGTAGGTTAAACAGCAGTTGAGTCTAAAGATTTATCAGAGAAGGAACTCTGAGTCTTTCGAAGACATATACATGTTAGAGTTTCTTTAGGCTTAATTCAGTAAAGCCTCATCAGAGCTTCTCTCACTAGAAAGCTCTTCCGAGGTCTTCTCCCTTCTCTCTAGTTAGCCGGAGACGAAGCTTTCAGCTTCGATCTTCTTAGTTAGAAGACGAAGACGAAGTCCTTCAATACTTCGTTCTTCCCTCTCAAACATTTAGTCTAGGATATACTGTAATCCTTTCCCAAATGTTTATAAATAAAAGAAAGAGATTACATTACCGATTAACCGGTCATCTTCTTAATCTTTTCTTTTCTGTTTAAAGTTTTTTCTTTTAAAAACTTCATCGTCGCTGTCATATGGTATCAAAGCCACACGGTTGGTTCTTGATGCTATCGACGATCGGTTATAAACAGTTTGATTCGTGGACTTAAATGTTTTTTCAAACTTTCAGTTTTTCTTGCTCTGCTTTTACAAGTCCCGACCTTCGCCGTAAAACACCCAAGATCGCCTTAAGTCCCGATTAGTGCTTGTTTGTAAGTCTCCAGGGTGGGAGCAGTGAATGGCCAAAGGGAATCCTTAGATCTACGGGTATGAGTTTAAGGCAAGTAAGGCTTTCTAAGTAGACCTTCAAGAGAAAGAATTTTTGTTTAAACAGTTAACAAATTTGAGTCTTCTGTTTAGATCGATTTCGCTGATAGATCAGGACCAATCGAGTGATCCTTTGTTTCAGATTTCAGTCTGATTTGTTTTTTAAACAAAAATCTTTTACAAAACTTAAAAAGTTTTTGAAGATCTGACCAATTTTTCGGTGAAAAATTTTCTCCTCCTTCTTTTTGTAAACTTAATTTTTGGGGGTGAAAGGGGTTAACTTCCTGGATATTTTTTTGAGGCCGAAGAGTATGGGGATGGTCACTCGTCGGAGAAGACGATGAACAGCACCACCGGCACCGAAGGAGACGGACCAGTAAACGAAGAAGACGCCAGAGGAGTCTTCAGTCACCGACAGGTGATGGCCCACGCCATCATCTCAGCTTTTGCTTTCCTTAAAGCAAAAGTCTTTTACTTTAGTTAAAATGTAAAAGTAAAAGTAAAAGAATATAACTTTTGCTTTTACTTAAGTTAAATGTTTTTAACTTTCACCAATGTAAAAGTAAATGTAAAATGTTTCATACGTTTTACTTTTACTTAAGTAAATTACTTTTACTTCAGTCAATGTAATAGTGAATCCTGCGTGATTCAATAGTAATTTACTTTTCAGTTTCTATTTAAAGAAACTCAAGTGTTAGAGTTTCTTTAGGCTTAATTCAGTAAAGCCTCAGAGCTTCTCTCTCTAGGAAGCTCTTCCGAGGTTCGCTCTCCCTTCTCTCTAGAGTTAGCCGGAGACGAAGCTTTCAGCTTCGATCTTCTTAGTTAGAAGATGAAGACGAAGTCCTTCAATACTTCGATCTTCCCTCTCAAACATTTATATCTAGGATATACATGTAATCCCTTCCTAAATGTTTATAAATAAAAGAAAGAGATTACTTTCCCGATTCACCGGTCATCTTCTTAATCTTTTCTTTTCTGTTAAAGTTTTTCAATAAAAACTTATCCCGCTGTCATATGGTATCAGAGCCACACGGTTGGTTCTTGATGCTATCGGCGATTTTCGGTCAAAAACAGTTTGATTTGTGGACTTAAATGTTGATTCAAACTTTTTCTTCTTTGGCTCCTAGATCATTCGCCTGACTTGCCGTAAAACACCTATGATCGTCGTAAGGCCCGTTACGCCGTTGTAAGACTCTAGGTTGGGAGCAGTTTAGGCTAAGGGTATCATTAGATCAACAGGTATGTGTTTACACAAGGCAAGAATGGTTTGAGTTTAACAGGAATGATCAAAGAAAGAATTTTTGTTTAAACAGTTAACAAATACGTCTTCTGTTTAGATCGATTTCACTGATAGAGCAGGACCAATCGAGTGATCCTTTGTTTCAAATTTCAGTCTGATTTGTTTTTAAACAAAAATCTTTTACAAAACTTAAAAAGTTTTGAAGATCTGACTAATTTTTCGGTGAAAATTTTTTTCTCCTCCTTCTTTTTGTAAACTTAATTTTTGGGGGTGAAAGGGGTTATTTCTTGGATAATTTTTTGGAGGCCGAAGAGTATGGGGATGGTCACTCGTCGGAGAAGACGATGAACAGCACCACCGGCACCGAAGGAGACGGACGAGTAAACGAAGAAGACGCCAGAGGAGTCTTCAGTCAACCGACAGTGATGGCCCACGCCATCATCAGCTTTTGCTTTAATCAATAAAGCAAAAGTCTTTTGTCTTTTACTTTAAGTAAAAATGTAAAAGTAAAAGTAAAAGAATATAACTTTTGCTTTTACTTAAGTTAAATGTTTTTAACTTTCACCAATGTAAAAGTAAACGTAAAATGTTTCTTACATTTTACTTTTACCTAAGTAAATTAATTTTACTTCAGTTAATGTAATAGTGAATCCTGCGTGATTCAATAGTAATTTACTTTTCAGTTTTCTATTTAAGTAACTCAAAGTGTTTAGAGTTACTTAGGCTTAATTCAGTAAAGCCTCAGAGCTTCTCTCTCTAGGAAGCTCTTCCGAGGTTCGCTTTCCCTTCTCTCTAGAGTTAGCCGGAGACGAAGCTTTCAGCTTCGATCTTCTTAGTTAGAAGATGAAGACGAAGTCCTTCAATACTTCGATCTTCCCTCTCAAACATTTAGATCTAGGATATACATGTAATCCCTTCCTAAATGTTTATAAATAAAAGAAAGAGATTACTTTCCCGATTCACCGGTCATCTTCTTAATCTTTTCTTTTCTGTTAAAGTTTTTCAATAAAAACTTATCCCGCTGTCATAGAAGAAGACGCCAGAGGCATCTTCCAGTCACCGACAGGTGATGGCCCACGCCATCATCTCAGCTTTTGCTTTCCGTAAAACAAAAGTCTTTTACTTTAGTAAATGTAAAAGTAAAAGTAAAAGAGAATATAACTTTTGCTTTTACTTAAGTTAAATGTTTTTAACTTAGTTAAATGTTTTTAACATTTACCAATGTAAAACATTTAAGTCCACGAATCAAACTGTTTATAACCGATCGTCGATAGCATCAAGAACCAACCGTGTGGCTCTGATACCATATGACAGCGACGATGAAGTTTTTAAAAGAAAAAACTTTAAACAGAAAAGAAAAGATTAAGAAGATGACCGGTTAATCGGTAATGTAATCTCTTTCTTTTTATTTATAAACATTTGGGAAAGGATTACAGTATATCCTAGACTAAATGTTTGAGAGGGAAGAACGAAGTATTGAAGGACTTCGTCTTCATCTTCTAACTAAGAAGATCGAAGCTGAAAGCTTCGTCTCCGGCTAACTCTAGAGAGAAGGGAGAGGACCTCTGAAGAGCTGTCTCTAGAGAGAGAAGCTCTGATGAGGTTTATTCAAAACCTGAACAACTCTAAACACTTTGAGTTGTTTAAATAGAAAAACAGAAAAGTAAATTACTATTGAATCACGCAGGATTCACTATTACATTGACTGAAGTAAAAGTAATTTACTTAAGTAATGTAAAACGTAAGAAACATTTTACATTTACTTTTACATTGGTGAAAGTTAAAAACATTTAACTTAAGTAAAAGCAAAAGTTATATTCTTTTACTTTTACTTTTACATTTTAACTAAAGTAAAAGACTTTTGCTTTAAGGAAAGCAAAAGCTGAGATGATGGCGTGGGCCATCACCTGTCGGTGACTGAAGACTCCTCTGGCGTCTTCTTCGTTTACTGGTCCGTCTCCTTCGGTGCCGGTGGTGCTGTTCATCGTCTTCTCCGACGAGTGATCATCCCCATACTCTTCGGCCTCAAAAAAAATATCCAGGAAGTTAACCCCTTTCACCCCCAAAAATTAAGTTTACAAAAAGAAGGAGGAGAAAATTTTTTCACCGAAAAATTGGTTAGATCTTCAAAAACTTTTTAAGTTTTGTAAAAGATTTTTGTTTAAAAAACAAATCAGACTGAAATCTGAAACAAAGGATCACTCGATTGGTCCTGATCTATCAGCGAAATCGATCTAAACAGAAGACTCAAATTTGTTAACTGTTTAAACAAAAATTCTTTCTCTTGAAGGTCTACTTAGAAAGCCTTACTTGCCTTAAACTCATACCCGTAGATCTAAGGATTCCCTTTGGCCATTCACTGCTCCCACCCTGGAGACTTACAAACAAGCACTAATCGGGACTTAAGGCGATCTTGGGTGTTTTACGGCGAAGGTCGGGACTTGTAAAAGCAGAGCAAGAAAAATTGAAAGTTTGAAAAAACATTTAAGTCCACGAATCAAACTGTTTATAACCGATCGTCGATAGCATCAAGAACCAACCGTGTGGCTTTGATACCATATGACAGCGACGATGAAGTTTTTAAAAGAAAAAACTTTAAACAGAAAAGAAAAGATTAAGAAGATGACCGGTTAATCGGTAATGTAATCTCTTTCTTTTTATTTATAAACATTTGGGAAAGGATTACAGTATATCCTAGACTAAATGTTTGAGAGGGAAGAACGAAGTATTGAAGGACTTCGTCTTCATCTTCTAACTAAGAAGATCGAAGCTGAAAGCTTCGTCTCCAGCTAACTCTAGAGAGAAGGGAGAGGACCTCTGAAGAGATGTCTCTAGAGAGAGAAGCTCTGATGAGGTTTATTCAAAACCTGAACAACTCTAAACACTTTGAGTTGTTTAAATAGAAAAACAGAAAAGTAAATTACTATTGAATCACGCAGGATTCACTATTACATTGACTGAAGTAAAATATCCAGGAATTCTTTTTGTAAACTTAATTTTTGGGGGTGAAAGGGGTTAACTTCCTGGATATTTTTTTTTGAGACCGAAGAGTATGGGGATGGTCGTCGTCGGAGAAGACGATGAACAGCACCACCGGCGACCAACAGGAGACGGACCAGTCAACGAAGAAGACGCCAGAGGCATCTTCCAGTCACCGACAGGTGATGGCCCACGCCATCATCTCAGCTTTTGCTTTCCGTAAAGCAAAAGTCTTTTACTTTAGTAAATTGTAAAAGTAAAAGTAAATATTCAAGTTATCATAAATAAAATTGTTTTTATTTAGTTATTTGAATTGTGTATGTATGCGCCTCTCTGTACTTCTTACTTCTCTTCTATTAAATCTGACTCCCGCCCTCTCATGGTATCAAAGCCAAGTTTTGTTGTTGGTAACTGTTTAGTAAGATCTTTTTAATCAAACTTCTCTTTACTTTTTCAAAATTATCTTCTTTATCAACGTTCTGAAGTCACCTTACTTACCTGTAGTCCACCTAGTTCGTGTCTAACCTTTGTAAGCCTCCAGGGTGTGAGCAGTGTCGGGTTATAGAACATAGGTATGAGTCTACTTAGGGTAAACGGGGTATGCATGAATGAACCTTGAGTAAGAATTTATTTTGAAACAGTTAATGATGAGTAGATTATTCAGGTCTAGCTCTTCAGTTAGTAACAGGTCTACTTTGCCTCCTGTTCCGGACATAGTAAACCAAGAAGAACTTAATTATGAGAATATTAATCAAGTTCTACATAATTGGAATATCCCTAAGGTATCTCCAAAAGAAATTTATCAGTCAACTTTTTCAGACAAATTTAAAACTGACTATAATGTCAAAACAGTTGAAAGAGTTTATGCTATTAACAAAGAATACGAAAATTGTAGTCTTCTTTCCCCTGAAGTTATTAAAAAACACAGAAAAAAGGGTTATAATTTTATTCACATAGGTTTAGTTCAAGTTGCAGTTAAACCTCTTAATCGGAAAGGAATTAATTCATCTATCTACCTCTGCCTTAGAGATGCTAGATTTTTGAATTATTATCCTAGTATTATCGGTGCCATGGAAGCAAGTTTGCATAATGGACCTATCCATTTCAATTACTTTCCTGATTTCACCCTGAGTCTTAGTGATCAAAATTTATTCAAAGCATTAACCTTAAATATTAAAACTGAAGGAGAGATTACTCAAATGATTGAGGGATCTCAGCCTATTGCTTTGATTTATCGGATTTATTACAAGACAATGAAGTCAAATTTAAACGTTTATGCTCTTAATAAAAGTCCGAAAGATCAAACAGTCTTAATTCAAAGTTCAACTAGTGATGCTAATATCCAGATCCCAAGAATAATTCTTTGGAAAGATATTACCTTACCTAGTCAATGGACTTTACCAAATGAATTACCACCACAGCCGGTAGTAAACAATTTGTTAAACATTGAAAATATTCAGCAGTTTTCTGATGGAACTGTTAAAATTAGTTTTGAACGTACTAAAACTCCAGTAATAATCGAAGATATTTCCAGTACTTCAGCCCCTTCTGTTATCCACACTAGAAGAGATACTGAAGTCCTTAGTAATCCTTTGGTTAGAGATATTAAACTTAAAGGTATCCTTAACCAAGGACAAGTGAGTCATCCCTGTTATACTCAGAATGATGCTGTAGAAGATGAGGATTCTTCCTCCCAGGCATCTTCTATGTATCCTACACAATCTAATTTTAATGTCCCAGTACATAATCAATTAAGAGTCATTAAAAAGGATTTTGTGCTGGATTGGGATAACTTAGTTAAAGATTTTAATTCAAAATCTAATAAAGAGAAGAGACATCTATTTAGATCTAATCATCCAACTGAAAAGGAAAGAGATAAGATAATAAATAGATGGAAAAGATTTATTAAAAATGAAGAAATTAATGTTACATTTTTCAACTGGTATGAACAATATCAAAGTAAATGTAATGTTATCAGTAAAATCCAATGGATTAAAGAAGATAGATCTAAAATATCAGCTAGTCATCCTCCCTTAGAAACAGTTCTAATTCCAGTTAAAAACACTTCAGTCATAGCTAGTCCCTTCAAAATACCTGATGGAACTAACGATGATAAAAAAATTATTGAACAATTAAACTTTAGTAATCAATATCTAGCAACCGTAGGAAAACAGCTAGATAGAATAGAAGAAAAATTTGAAGAAAATATTATTAAAAAACCCGATTCAAAGATTGAACAACCTTTAATTAATTTACCAGAAAATAGATATAATTTAAGTTTACCAAATAAAGATGATGAATTAGTCCATTCTATTGAGAAACTATTTAAAAAACTTAAAACAGAACCCGGTCCAAGCGGAACCATCGCTGTTATTGATCAAGTAGCATCTGATGACAACGCAAGTTCTTCGGATGGATCATCTATTTCAAATTTAAATGAACAATTAAATAAGTTAACTGTTAATAATACAAGTATCACCAGAAACTGGTATTCTAGACCAACTCCTCCGGATTTACAATTCGAAGAGAGAAATTTAGATAAACAGTTTTTAGTATCCTCTAATAAAATATATGAATGGAATATTGATGGTTTTAGTGAACAAGAAATTCTTAATAAGCTTAATCACATGTCTATGGTAGCCAACAGTTACATTACTAAGTTCAACACGTTATCTCAACCAGATATTGTTGAATTATTAGCTAGTGGTTTTACTGGCATTCTTAGGTCTTGGTGGGAGAAACATCTCACAGAAGACATAAGAATTTCCATAGTTCATGCCATTCAAAGAGATAGTGATGGCAATCCAGTTTTTAGTGAAGAGTTAGGTATTGGTCTTCCTGATGGAGTTAACACTTTAATATTTACTATAATTAAACACTTTGTTGGAACCCCTAGTAATATTACAGAAAGAATCCATGATCAATTAAGCAGTCTTACTTGTCCCACTCTAAGTGATTTTAGGTGGTACAAAGATGTATTTACTTCAAGAGTTATGATGAGAAATGATAGTAATAAACCATTTTGGAAAGAAAAATTCGTTAATGGTTTACCGTCTTTATTTGCTCACAAAGTTAGAGAAGAATTAAGTAAAAATTTAGGATATATTGACTATGATAATTTAACCTATGGCGATATTATAAGTCATATCCAAAAAATTGGATTAAAAATGTGTATTGACTTTAAATTAGCCAAGCAAGCACGAAAAGATAAAAATAAAGCTAAATACGAATTAGGAACATTTTGTGAACAGTATGGTTTACCGCCAGTTGCTCCCTCTAGAAGAAAGCACAGGCACAAAGATAAGTAAATAAAAACAATTTTATTTATGATAACTTGAATATTTACAAAGCAGAAGATTACAATTGACTTACAATTTACTGAAATAAGAACATTAGATGAAGGGGGGTTAAGTAGGTTAAACAGCGGTTGAGTCTAAAGATTTATCAGAGAAGGAACTCTGAGTCTTTCGAAGTCTGCCTAACCAAATGAATTCGATTTCCTTTTATAGAATAAGGAAACGAACTGTTTACAATGTTACTATTACAATAACTAGGGTAAAGTAAAAAACATTTCACTAAAGTAAAAGTACAGGTAAAAACATTTTACTAAAGTAAAAGTAAAATGAATATGCTTTCGGTGGAAAAGCAGACGTTTGCTTTTGACTAACGCGGCCGTGGGGCCTGATGCCTGACTGATTGCTGCTTTCGGTGGAAAAGCCAAAGATGCTGCTGACTATGCTGCCGGGGCAGGTGACTGAGGCTGCCGGAGCAGGTGCTGGCTGACTGAGCAGGTGACTGAGGCTGCCGGAGCAGGTGCTGGCTGACTGAAGCATGGAAAATGTCACATCCACACTTGATTGATTAAGACAGGGCTCAAGCAAATCGATCTTGAGCATCCTGAAGAGCAATTGTGCCATAGGGGTCACAATCATCTTCATCATCAAGGTCTTGACTAGAATTATCTCCTCTAGACTGAGAAGAAGCTTTCTCTGACTCTTCATGTAACTGATCAAGTCTTAAGTGAATGGCATCTGCAAGACGCCTTAACTCAGAAGGAGAGTAACTAGAAACATCTGAATTAGGGGGAACAACTGATTTTTCTGGGGATTTATCAGTTGCCTTAGGTTTACTAGATGAACTGGAGGAAGCAACGGCAGGGGCCGCTGTAACTGACGGAGTAGTAACTGGAGGAGTTAATAAAGGAGTTGGCGGGAATTCTTTCTGAACTTGGCCAACTATTCTATCAACACCGAACTTATCCCACCATTTTATTGAAAAACGGCGAGAGACCTGAGAAATGGGGGAAAGGAAAGTCTGAGCCGCCCGAATTCCAATGGACGACGGAGGATGAAAGACGGTGACTTCTTGAGTGGCTGTAACTACATATTGCCATTTCAAAATCCAAGGGATTTTGTATTTACTACAAAATATAAGGAAGACTGGAATTTCCTCATATTTGGAATGATAATTACTATGGTGACAAAAATGTTCTAACTAGGCAAGGAGAGGTTTGGGGAAAATGCTGTGACATAAACCATACCTTGTCCACCAAAGGATGAACCATTTGGGGAATTGACTCTTGAATTTGTGGTCGAACTGAAAAAACCACGAATGACTATGATCTTCATTTTGATGAAGCATGATTTTGTGCCATGCTTCAATGTAATCATAATAGCAATAAGAGCTATTCTGATTAGAGAGTGACTTGAGATCAGAAGGATGACTACCCCAATCGGACAGATTGAGAATTTGTTTAATATACAACGAATGATAAAGGAGTTTTGATTTATCATCGTTGGCATAGATTGGTTTAATGAATACTGACTCTGTTTCAATAAGGATATCCCTATAATACACAAGAGATTTATAGGGAGCAAGAGGAAGGAAATGCCATCCAGTAGGAAAATACTGGGCAGCCAGTTGAATAGGGTCATTCTTGGGTTTCATGGCTAACTCTATATGAAATAAGTGCTGATCATAAATCTGATGATAATCAGACACTGGATTACTAGGTTTAGATGAGGTAGCTGGGGTTTGACTGGCGTAGATATCAAATGGTTTTGGTTGACTAGCAAGAACTGAGGAGTAGGGCTTGGGAACTGTTCCAAGCACCTGAAATTTATTATGTGTTTGTGTGACTGGGTGAGGAACAACAGTTCCTTTTGGTTGATTAACTGGACCGGCGGAGCGGCCATGACCACGAGAAGAAGAACCTCCTCGAACACTCATTTTGTTGTGACTGTACCTGTGTTAATAAACTCACGAGTGAGAAAATCTGGAACTGAGTTGTTACTACCTTTAATATATTCTATATCAAACTCAAAAATACTTAAAATTGCTTGCCATCTAGCGAACGAATGCTTAGAGGCGACGTTTTCAACGTCTTTTTCAAGGATAAATTTTGCTGATTTACAGTCTATCCTAACCAAGAATTTTTGATTCAATAAATCTCTCTGAAATTTTTTAATACATAAAACTAGAGATAAAATTTCTTTTTTAATAGTACTGTATTTTATCTGTGTAGGGTTCCATGCGCCAGAATGGAAACGAACAATTTGTTCACTAGAAGTAGGAGTAAGTTTTTGCTTGAGAATGCCACCGAATCCAATATCAGAGGCATCGGTTTCAACTATTTTGAATGCTGAATCATTAGAGATGCCAAGGCAGGGCAAAACCTTAACATATTTTTTAACTTGTTGGACGACAGAAGTATGAATGGCAGTCCATGGAGGTGGATTACTCTGTAAGCGCTGAAAGAGAGGCTTACAAATCTTCCGGAGGTCCTTGTAAAACTGGCCAATATAATTGAGCGAGCCAAGAAACCTCTGTAGCTGAGTTTTGTCGGTAATCTTATCTGGGAACCGGTCGGCGAATTGAATAGCTCTGTCAATTGGCCGCGTGAGTCCATGATAGAGGATTAGACCGAGAAACCTGACCTTAGTCAGAAACAGACTACACTTGGAAGGGGAAAGAACAAGACCATTGGTTTTAACCGTTTTGAAGAATGAATTTAAATGTTTAATATGTTCTTCAATAGTCTTGGAGAAAACTAGAATATCATCGATATAAACAATGATAAAATGACTGAAAGGATTCAAAATATTGTTAAGAATATTCTGAAATTCACTGGGTGTATTTTTAAGTCCAAATTACTGAACATTCCATTCGTAATGTCCGAACGGAGTGGTGAATGCAGTTTTGTACCTATCTTCTGGGTGAATAGCAACTTGCCAAAAACTAGACTTAAGGTCGAATTTACTAAAAATGGTGGAGACACTTAACCTACCAAGGAGATCATCCTTGTTTGGCAAAGGGTACCTAATCCATTCTAAGACTTTGTTTAATGGTTTATAATTAATGACTAACCTGAGGGACACCCCGCTCTTTCTCAGCTTCATTATTAACATAGAAGGCTGGACAAGACCATGGTGACTTACTATGTCTAATTAAACCTTTACTGAGGAGATCATTAATTTCTTGTTTACATAACTCCATCTGATCATGACTCATTTGAATAGGCCTAGCTTTAGTGGGAATTAAATGTTCTTTAAATTCTTTAGCATAAGGTAACCTAACTGTGTGCTTCTTCCTATGCCAAAAGGCGTTGGGAGAATCAGAACATAAATTATTTATTAGGTAATCTTTTAATTCTTTTATTTTTTCTTGAACTCTGTTACTTTTAAGTTGTTCTTCAACTTGTTGATACTTGATCTCTTCTTTAAGAAAATTCAAGTGAGTAACTTTAGAATTCAACAGATTCAACGAATTAGAAATTGATTCTTCTTGAATAAATTTTAAATCTCTTTCTTTTGGTTTAATTAAGAATTTAAATGTAATTTTCTTACCTAAATGTTCACAACTTAATCCTTTATTACTAGTAGTGAATGGATAGAGTAAATATATAAATGGTAGACCTAAAATGATTTTGTCAGTAAGATTGCGAACTAAGACGAATGAGGTCTTAAAACACATGCTGTCTTGACAAATATGAACTTTAGGTAACTTGTATTTTATTTCCATTTGACTACCGTTGGCTGAATTAAGTTTTTCACTGGTTTTCTTATAATACCTAGTGGGGATAATACCTTCTTGAATACAATTCAAATCTGCACCAGTATCAACTAGAGCAGGGAGTTGTATAGAGAAAGTTTTGTCAATAACTAAATTAATGGATATGTACCATTTTTGAATAGTAATATCCTTAATTCTTTTTAGAGATAGACCTTGAATAAAAAGATCAGGGTCTTTAGTGCCAGATGATTCTGGTTCATCGTGACTTGCATCACTAGAAGAAGAATCATTAACTTGAAGATCTGATTTTTTATCATCAATCTCTTTTCTTAAATTAGAAATATCCAATTTTAAACTAGAAATTTCCTTTTTAAGTTTGTTAACTTCTTGATTTAATTCAGGGAGGGTAATTTCTTTAACTGGAGATTTAAATCTCTCAAGTGTTTTATTTAAACTAAAAATAGGCTTTTCTTTGGCTCTAAGAACCTTATCAGTGACCTTTTTATCTTTAGTTAATAAATCTTTTAATTGTTTTAGATACTGAGTTTTTAATTCAGGATCTGTAATTTTACTGATTAAATCAACTAATAAAGAGCTTTCTTCTTCATCTCTTGTAAGTACATTAATTCTTTTACAACAATTTTTATTACAATTATCTGTACATATAGTGACTTCATTTTCACTATTAGAATCATTGTTAGATGTGTTGTTACTGGAAGATTCTGGGACATCAGAAGCTTCATTGTTACTGCTACTACTTTCATTATCGATTCTCATTAATTCTAATAACTGTTCTGTATCTTCAGTTGAGATATTTAACTGAGCTAATTTTTGTTTAACTCTACATTCACTTTTGTAATGACCTTTCTGCCCACAATTGTGACAGAAAATTTTACTCTTATCATAGGATTTTGATTTTTTATATGATTTTTTCTTTGATGATTTAGGTTTATTATAATAATTATCTTGATTATTATTCTTACTTTTGCTGTAATCACTTCTTTTCTTACGGCGTCTATGACTTTTATGTGATTCAATATGTTTATCTTTGTGCCTGTGCTTTCTTCTAGAGGGAGCAACTGGCGGTAAACCATACTGTTCACAAAATGTTCCTAATTCGTATTTAGCTTTATTTTTATCTTTTCGTGCTTGCTTGGCTAATTTAAAGTCAATACACATTTTTAATCCAATTTTTTGGATATGACTTATAATATCGCCATAGGTTAAATTATCATAGTCAATATATCCTAAATTTTTGCTTAATTCTTCTCTAACTTTGTGAGCAAATAAAGACGGTAAACCATTAACGAATTTTTCTTTCCAAAATGGTTTATTATTATCATTTCTCATCATAACTCTTGAAGTAAATACATCTTTTTACCACCTAAAATCACTTAGAGTGGGACAAGTAAGATTGCTTAATTGATCATGGATTCTTTCTGTAATATTACTAGGGGTTCCAACAAAGTGTTTAATTATAGTAAATATTAAAGTGTTAACTCCATCAGGAAGACCAATACCTAACTCTTCACTAAAAACTGGATTGCCATCACTATTTCTTTGAATGGCATGAACTATGGAAATTCTTATGTCTTCTGTGAGATGTTTCTCCCACCAAGACCTAAGAATGCCAGTAAAACCACTAGCTAATAATTCAACAATATCTGGTTGAGATAACGTGTTGAACTTAGTAATGTAACTGTTGGCTACCATAGACATGTGATTAAGCTTATTAAGAATTTCTTGTTCACTAAAACCATCAATATTCCATTCATATATTTTATTAGAGGATACTGAAAACTGTTTATCTAAATTTCTCTCTTCGAATTGTAAATCCGGAGGAGTTGGTCTAGAATACCAGTTTCTGGTGATACTTGTATTATTAACAGTTAACTTATTTAATTGTTCATTTAAATTTGAAATAGATGATCCATCCGAAGAACTTGCGTTGTCATCAGATGCTACTTGATCGATAACAGTGATGGTTCCGCTTGGACCGGGTTCTGTTTTAAGTTTTTTAAATAGTTTCTCAATAGAATGGACTAATTCATCATCTTTATTTGGTAAACTTAAATTATATCTATTTTCTGGTAAATTAATTAAAGGTTGTTCAATCTTTGAATCGGGTTTTTTAATAATATTTTCTTCAAATTTTTCTTCTATTCTATCTAGCTGTTTTCCTACGGTTGCTAGATATTGATTACTAAAGTTTAATTGTTCAATAATTTTTTTATCATCGTTAGTTCCATCAGGTATTTTGAAGGGACTAGCTATGACTGAAGTGTTTTTAACTGGAATTAGAACTATTTCTAAGGGAGGATGACTAGCTGATATTTTAGATCTATCTTCTTTAATCCATTGGGTTTTACTGATAACATTACATTTACTTTGATATTGTTCATACCAGTTGAAAAATGTAACATTAATTTCTTCATTTTTAATAAATCTTTTCCATCTATTTATTATCTTATCTCTTTCCTTTTCAGTTGGATGATTAGATCTAAATAGATGTCTCTTCTCTTTATTAGATTTTGAATTAAAATCTTTAACTAAGTTATCCCAATCCAGCACAAAATCCTTTTTAATGACTCTTAATTGATTATGTACTGGGACATTAAAATCAGATTGTGTAGGATACATAGTAGATGCCTGGGAGGAAGAATCCTCATCTTCTACAGCATCATTCTGAGTATAACAGGGATGACTCACTTGTCCTTGGTTAAGGATACCTTTAAGTTTAATATCTCTAACCAAAGGATTACTAAGGACTTCAGTATCTCTTCTAGTGTGGATAACAGAAGGGGCTGAAGTACTGGAAATATCTTCGATTATTACTGGAGTTTTAGTACGTTCAAAACTAATTTTAACAGTTCCATCAGAAAACTGCTGAATATTTTCAATGTTTAACAAATTGTTTACTACCGGCTGTGGTGGTAATTCATTTGGTAAAGTCCATTGACTAGGTAAGGTAATATCTTTCCAAAGAATTGTTCTTGGGATCTGGATATTAGCATCACTAGTTGAACTTTGAATTAAGACTGTTTGATCTTTCGGACTTTTATTAAGAGCATAAACGTTTAAATTTGACTTCATTGTCTTGTAATAAATCCGATAAATCAAAGCAATAGGCTGAGATCCCTCAATCATTTGAGTAATCTCTCCTTCAGTTTTAATATTTAAGGTTAATGCTTTGAATAAATTTTGATCACTAAGACTCAGGGTGAAATCAGGAAAGCAATTGAAATGGATAGGTCCATTATGCAAACTTGGTTCCATGGCACCGATAATACTAGGATAATAATTCAAAAATCTAGCATCTCTAAGGCAGAGGTAGATAGATGAATTAATTCCTTTCCGATTAAGAGGTTTAACTGCAACTTGAACTAAACCTATGTGAATAAAATTATAACCCTTTTTTCTGTGTTTTTTAATAACTTCAGGGGAAAGAAGACTACAATTTTCGTATTCTTTGTTAATAGCATAAACTCTTTCAACTGTTTTGACATTATAGTCAGTTTTAAATTTGTCTGAAAAAGTTGACTGATAAATTTCTTTTGGAGATACCTTAGGGATATTCCAATTATGTAGAACTTGATTAATATTCTCATAATTAAGTTCTTCTTGGTTTACTATGTCCGGAACAGGAGGCAAAGTAGACCTGTTACTAACTGAAGAGCTAGACCTGAATAATCTACTCATCATTAACTGTTTCAAAATAAATTCTTACTCAAGGTTCATTCATGCATACCCCGTTTACCCTAAGTAGACTCATACCTATGTTCTATAACCCGACACTGCTCACACCCTGGAGACTTACAAAGGTTAGACACGAACTAGGTGGACTACAGGTAAGTAAGGTGACTTCAGAACGTTGATAAAGAAGATAATTTTGAAAAAGTAAAGAGAAGTTTGATTAAAAAGATCTTACTAAACAGTTACCAACAACAAAACTTGGCTTTGATACCATGAGAGGGCGGGAGTCAGATTTAATAGAAGAGAAGTAAGAAGTACAGAGAGACGCATACATACACAATTCAAATAACTAAATAAAAACAATTTTATTTATGATAACTTGAATATTTACTTTTACTTTTACAATTTACTAAAGTAAAAGACTTTTGCTTTACGGAAAGCAAAAGCTGAGATGATGGCGTGGGCCATCACCTGTCGGTGACTGGAAGATGCCTCTGGCGTCTTCTTCGTTGACTGGTCCGTCTCCTGTTAGTCGCCGGTGGTGCTGTTCATCGTCTTCTCCGACGACGACCATCCCCATACTCTTCGGCCTCAAAAAAAATATCCAGGAAGTTAACCCCTTTCACCCCCAAAAATTAAGTTTACAAAAAGAATTCCTGGATATTTTACTTCAGTCAATGTAATAGTGAATCCTGCGTGATTCAATAGTAATTTACTTTTCTGTTTTTCTATTTAAACAACTCAAAGTGTTTAGAGTTGTTCAGGTTTTGAATAAACCTCATCAGAGCTTCTCTCTCTAGAGACAGCTCTTCAGAGGTCCTCTCCCTTCTCTCTAGAGTTAGCCGGAGACGAAGCTTTCAGCTTCGATCTTCTTAGTTAGAAGATGAAGACGAAGTCCTTCAATACTTCGTTCTTCCCTCTCAAACATTTAGTCTAGGATATACTGTAATCCTTTCCCAAATGTTTATAAATAAAAAGAAAGAGATTACATTACCGATTAACCGGTCATCTTCTTAATCTTTTCTTTTCTGTTTAAAGTTTTTTCTTTTAAAAACTTCATCGTCGCTGTCATATGGTATCAAAGCCACACGGTTGGTTCTTGATGCTATCGACGATCGGTTATAAACAGTTTGATTCGTGGACTTAAATGTTTTTTCAAACTTTCAGTTTTTCTTGCTCTGCTTTTACAAGTCCCGACCTTCGCCGTAAAACACCCAAGATCGCCTTAAGTCCCGATTAGTGCTTGTTTGTAAGTCTCCAGGGTGGGAGCAGTGAATGGCCAAAGGGAATCCTTAGATCTACGGGTATGAGTTTAAGGCAAGTAAGGCTTTCTAAGTAGACCTTCAAGAGAAAGAATTTTTGTTTAAACAGTTAACAAATTTGAGTCTTCTGTTTAGATCGATTTCGCTGATAGATCAGGACCAATCGAGTGATCCTTTGTTTCAGATTTCAGTCTGATTTGTTTTTTAAACAAAAATCTTTTACAAAACTTAAAAAGTTTTTGAAGATCTGACCAATTTTTCGGTGAAAAAATTTTCTCCTCCTTCTTTTTGTAAACTTAATTTTTGGGGGTGAAAGGGGTTAACTTCCTGGATATTTTTTTGAGGCCGAAGAGTATGGGGATGGTCACTCGTCGGAGAAGACGATGAACAGCACCACCGGCACCGAAGGAGACGGACCAGTAAACGAAGAAGACGCCAGAGGAGTCTTCAGTCACCGACAGGTGATGGCCCACGCCATCATCTCAGCTTTTGCTTTCCTTAAAGCAAAAGTCTTTTACTTTAGTTAAAATGTAAAAGTAAAAGTAAAAGAATATAACTTTTGCTTTTACTTAAGTTAAATGTTTTTAACTTTCACCAATGTAAAAGTAAATGTAAAATGTTTCATACGTTTTACTTTTACTTAAGTAAATTACTTTTACTTCAGTCAATGTAATAGTGAATCCTGCGTGATTCAATAGTAATTTACTTTTCTGTTTTTCTATTTAAACAACTCAAAGTGTTTAGAGTTGTTCAGGTTTTGAATAAACCTCATCAGAGCTTCTCTCTCTAGAGACAGCTCTTCAGAGGTCCTCTCCCTTCTCTCTAGAGTTAACCGGAGACGAAGCTTTCAGCTTCGATCTTCTTAGTTAGAAGATGAAGACGAAGTCCTTCAATACTTCATTCTTCCCTCTCAAACATTTAGTCTAGGATATACTGTAATCCTTTCCCAAATGTTTATAAATAAAAAGAAAGAGATTACATTACCGATTAACCGGTTATCTTCTTAATCTTTTCTTTTCTGTTTAAAGTTTTTTCTTTTAAAAACTTCATCGTCGCTGTCATATGGTATCAGAGCCACACGGTTGGTTCTTGATGCTATCGACGATCGGTTATAAACAGTTTGATTCGTGGACTTAAATGTTTTTTCAAACTTTCAGTTTTTCTTGCTCTGCTTTTACAAGTCCCGACCTTCGCCGTAAAACACCCAAGATCACCTTAAGTCCCGATTAATGCTTGTTTGTAAGTCTCCAGGGTGGGAGCAGTGAATGGCCAAAGGGAATCCTTAGATCTACGGGTATGAGTTTAAGGCAAGTAAGGCTTTCTAAGTAGACCTTCAAGAGAAAGAATTTTTGTTTAAACAGTTAACAAATTTGAGACTTCTGTTTAGATCGATTTCGCTGATAGATCAGGACCAATCGAGTGATCCTTTGTTTCAGATTTCAGTCTGATTTGTTTTTTAAACAAAAATCTTTTACAAAACTTAAAAAGTTTTTAAAAGACTCAGAATTTTTTTAAATAAAAACAACACATCTAAATATATATATATATATATATATATATATATATATATATATTCATAAATTTTGGTGATGTACCATTAAAAGAATTAAATGAGTTATAATATATTGATGGAGATTTGTAACTGTTGGAGGATATAAATTTTATGGTTGTTGAAAATTTATTTTTGACTGTTGCTTTCAATTTTATGATTGTTGGAAAAATATTTCTGTTGCTTGTAAATGTAATATTTTACCGTTGTTGAAGGATTATTACTGTTGTCATCTTTTGCTATATAAAGGAAAAAGGAATCATATAGAGATATCATAATCAGCAAACTTTTTGCCTTTTCTCATATATATATATATATATATATATATATATATATATATAATTTTCATATCTATATTTTATTGTTTATACACGGTTTATTTTGAGTCTGAGTAAGAAAAAATTAAAAGGTGTTCCTGAGTCATTCAACTATTTCAAGTGCTGATTAGTTGGCTGATGAGCCGTTGAATTATGGAGTAGGAATTCGTCAGTGACCTTAACACCGAGAAAAGTTCTCCGAGGGACGAAATTTCTACTTAAGAACAGTGCGCTGCACGCCTCTACTCAAAATTATTCGCTCTAAATCGATAAGTTTATTTCTGCCATTCTTTTATTTGATAGTTGAATCCTATATTTTGTTCATATTTTTCCAACAAGATGTTAGGCAAGTAACTAATGTTATCATTTCTGAACTTGTGTTTATTCTCTTTATGCTGAAATTGCAGATAAAGTTTTAGAAGCAGTTGAAGTTGCTGAAAAACAAACCTTGTCTGCCACATCTGGTGCTGCAACCAGGATGGTTAGTAACAGGTAAACACATAAGACAGACATTGTATGCTTTAGTTATTTATACTCCTACTCCATCTGTTTCAAAATTAGCGATACATTGAAATCTAAATTTCATAATTATTCTGAATTAATCTGATTTTTGAAAGCAACCATTTTAATAATTAGTAGAACATTTTAATTTTTAGAATTTCAAGATTTCGCAAATCGACTTAAATGCATCTCTAATTTTATATACCATACTTGAGGTACAGGTTTGGGGAAAGTGCAGGGGAGGCAACAGGGGATGCGCTTGCCACTGCAGAACATTGTGCAGGCACAGCTTGGAATATCTTCAAGATACGCAAGACCATTAATCCTGCTTCCTCCGTCTCCTCCGGAATTCTTAAAAGTGCAGCTAGAAAGTAGCTAGAAAATGCCTTTCTCAAATGAAACAAAAACATGAAAAATTAAATGATGCCTATTTCTTTATGCCGAGATCTTTAGAGTCCGTTCGTCAACGACTTATTTTAAAATAACTTAAATTTGACTTATAAGTTGTTTTAAGTTATAACTTATAAATAAAAGAGTTCCGCATCAATTTACTTATAAATCCGAAATTAAGTTAAAACAAGTTAAGAATGTGTTCGGCTCGTAATGTCTTATAAATTAAAATCAAATGTAAAGATTACTAAAAATAACATTAATAAAAAAGAGGCAAATAGACATTATATCACTGTAAACTGTTTACAGTGTTTTTTCAATAAAAAACGTACTTCCTTTTACAGTTTTTTGTTCAAACTTGCTCTATTATTTTTTATTTTTTTTTCTCATAATTGTGAAAAAAAGGGGCACCGGACGTACCGGTCGTTAAGGCACCGGACGCCCCCAATTACTAATTTATAGAGCTTAATCTAGAAATTTTTAAAATTCAAGTAAAAAAAGTTTCATAATTATGATTCACACGTGTTTGTATTAACTATTTTTTCTTCACATTCTCCAACTTTCTCTGCACAACATAATCAATTATGATTCACACGTGTTTGATAAAACCAAATAATTAATATCTGAATGGTTAATATATTTTAATAAATTAAATCATCTTAGTGAAATAACATTTGAATTTAAAAAATTGTATGATAACTAAAGAGTATAAAACATCTTAATGACTTTTAAATTTAAAAATTATCAATATTAAATTTAAAAATATCTCAAATTGACTTTTCAAATATTAATAATGATCTTAAAATTTGGAATAGAGGGAGTACAATATTAATAGAGACTCTATAGATTTAAATTTTTTATAAAGAGATAGCTCTTAATGATTTGGATTTATATCTTCTACTTACCGATTAAGAGACGATAAGAGACGATAAGAGACAAACAAAATTTTATCAAATAACTTTACCTTCTTACTGAATCAGATGTAAAATTGTTAAGACAATACTAAGAAATAAACAAAAACTAGCTGCCACCCTGAAGAACTAGTGGATCCGGATTTTATGAAATTGTCACATTTTTTTTCATATATATTTATAATTATTTTATTTAAAATATATGTTGCATTTATATTGGGCCACATAAAATATTAGATTGAGGGAATTAAAAGCTGATTATAACGGGGATCCTAATGGAGTCCAAATCCAAAAACGAACTGGGTACGCATGGGCCCGTACATCGAGTCCAAACAAATACAGGGAAAAAAAATAGTCCAATGTAAACCCCCCTAAACCCAATAAAAATTCCTACCCAGAAATTTGGTACTTCATCTCCTTCGTCAAGCTCGGGAAGTGAATTTTGAGAACTCCGTCGGTCAAAAAAGGCCAGCAATGGAAGATGAGAGGTTGAGCATCTACACAGCATCCAGAAAAATAAAGAAGAGAGATAATTCTCTATACAACGCACTTCGATCGATCTACGAGGATTCAATCTTCGTCGGAGAAATTGCACAGCTATGGCCGGGGCTTCCACTCGTGGCAAACTTACGTTGTGGGCTCTGGTACTCGCCCAAATTCCATTCGAATTGCTATTTCAAGTCAACAGACGGCCACACCAATAATTTGTCATTCAATACCTCACGCCTCAACCTTCATCTTGCTCTGCTCGCAGGTATATCTCTCTCATCTAAGTTATTGTACTTTTATTTGTAATTGGAAAATGATATATATTGCGAATTTATGTGTAGACTTTTCTGTCCAATATATTGCAGAACTTTTTGTAATTTGTTACATACAGAGATTATGCTTGCATCGTCTTATATGATGTTTTATACTGCGAATCCGTCACTCAAAAGTACAAGAGAAATTTGAGTCGTGAAGACTATTTTACCCTCTAAAGTACTTTATTATGGTCTACTAGGGAGGGTGTGGCCTGTTTGTAAAATTAGAAGTTGTTTACTGTCTGTCCTCTATTTTAATTTGTATGAAAAGTGTATTAAGTCATCTACAGACTACAGACTACAGACTACAGACTGATGATTAATACTCCCTCCGGGACTGTCACTTTGGAAGGAGCTAGAATTGTTTGTAAGTGCCTCCTTAGTTAATGCTCTCTGTGTCCTATAATTAAAGTCCTCTTTTGAAAAATCATGCATTCAAGTATGAAAAGTTTGCCGATTCTAATTTGTCAATGATATACTCCCTCGGTTCCAAAGGCAGATATACATATTTTAAAGTCAGTTCGTGAATTGATAGCATTCAAAGTTGATATGAATTTATTTGAAAGCTAACAAACATGGTTTGTAGTATACATTTTGACTTTTGAAAGTCAATTCGTGAAATGATAACATTCAAAGTTGATATGAATTTTTTGAAAGCTAACAAACATGGTAAGTAGTACTCCGATCCCTCTATCCCACAAAAAGATTTTTATTTGTCAATTTTTTATTTATTTATTTTTTTTGCAACAAAGGAGTCTCATGTATTTGATGTAGTATAAAATTACACTATGTCCTTGAGTTTACCATTACAATTTTATTGATATTTCTTTAACATTAAACTAAAACTTAATAGATTTATGGTAAACATGAAACTAAAATAGATTCTTAAAGTTTGTAAATTTGCAAATTGGACTCTCTCTCCCTTCCTTTTTCTTTGGGTTGCAATGGGGGAGTAGTTCTTCTTAGTCTAATAGTTATAGTTTTATTTTACGAAAATCAAATAAGTTCATATAGACTTTAAATGTTAGGATTTCACAAATTGACTTCAAAAAGTTAAAATTTATCTATAACTTTGGAATGAGGGAATATTTACAAGATAGGTTTTTCTTTAAGGATAAAATTGAATCCTTGTGTTAATTAGTTGTTAGTCTATTTTTACCATCTGGAGTTTCTAATCGAGAAATACCAAAATGGGAAAATTAATATAACCTTTTCAATTATCTTTTTTTTTAAATGATGATATTAAGGAGTTTCCTAGTTAAATACATCTTTGATTTTGTTACTTTTTTGAAGTGTAGTACTTTGTATTTTTGGTTGGGCAAAGTGGTGCTACTTAAATATCAATATACATCTATCTCATAGACACATATATTGCCATTTTTCAATTATATTTACATACAAGTTTCAGTGTCATTGATGATAATAGGTTTATAGTGTGATTGGAGTTTCTTCTTTATTTTTTCCCCTTCTGGTGGCAGGACAGACGGGAGGCTGTATAGTTGTTGATTCTACTCGAAAAGGAAAGAGATTTCCAGATAGTATGTCCAAGACCATACCAATTTGGACCTGTGTGTTGAATCGAGCGATTTTAAATTATAGGAACAAAATGGGCAAATCTGTTTTGCCAATGGAGGAAGTAAGTTAATATTGTTCACTTTAACTTTTATTTTTATACATAGTACTTACTCTCCTACAGTTATCATTAATATCAAGTGTTTACGATTATTAACCATAGTCATTATCTTTATGTATATAACCTCTCTTGGAAACTTTAGTTATTGTATGGTCCATTATAATAGTAGAACTCCATTTGGGAATAGTTGTTAAGTTAAAACTTAAAAGACTAGATTTTGAGGGACCGTTTACATTGTTTTGCACTTTTACTTAAAAGATGAGTTTTATTAGGGACGTACACGGTTTTGAGGGATTTTTTCGATGAAATCGAATGCATCGGTTTTAAAGCAGTTCTAACTGATGCCAATCGAATTTCTCGGTTACAAATAGCTTGATTGGCCAATTGTTTCGGTCGGCTTGTGGTTTTGGGAGAAGATAAAAAAAAGCACAAATTGATCCAAAAATAGTCCTAACAGTGGAAGAAATGGAGAAGAAAGAGGGATCTTAAAATTGCTCAAAATATTTGCATGTTGAAGTAGGAAACTAGAGTAGCCCATGAAGAGAATAAAGTAATTAGTGGTTATAGTCGGAAAAAACCTCTGAAAATCATTAACCATAGTCTGAAGCTGGATGTTAGTAAATGATAGATGCTGTCTGCTTGCTGCTAATAGCTTACAAAATTTGTTTGTTATTTAATTAACCAATTCCCTCATCTATTTACAATCTTATAAAACCTAGGCTTCTAATAATACCAAACAAAAAGTTCTAATTTACATATACGAATATATATAATATATATACAAAGGTAGATGCAATGTTCTAAAAGGCACTAGGCGGGAGGCGGGCGGCCGAGGGGGCCTAGCGCCTAGGCGGGGCCTGGGCGGGGCTTAGGCGAGATTTTTTATTTTAAGCTAATTTTAATATTTTATCTCACATTTATCCAAACAAAATAATAATATAAAGCAGAACAATCTATAATAAAGATAATAAAGGTCTTTGCTTAAAGTTCAAACACATCCATATTGCTAATGTCAAAGGTCAAACACAAAAATGCAATTGTTCAAAGTTCAAACATATTTTTAACGTATTAGTTTTATTCATAAACATGATTGCTTTTAAATAATAAAATTTAAAATTTCAAGAATTTAATTCAATATTAAAACTTAAGAAACTAAACATAAATTTAAGAATTATATTAAATTAAACTAAATATTACAAATGTATCATCATTTATATAATTTGAAGTTGGCACAAATTTAAAAAATTACAACTATAATAAAATTATCCATTTTGACTTGATATTGTTCACTTCTTGTTGTGATTTGATATACTACAACCTGTATTACGAATATGGTAAATCATTAGAAAAATAAATATATCAAGATCTGGTTTGAGTAGTTATTAAAATAAAAAAACTCTCCGTCTAGGCTCCTGAAGGGATTTTTTGCCACTTTGGGCCTAGGTGAGGCACCAGAGGGGCCTAGCGCCTAGGCGGGGCGCCAAGGGGGGGCCTAGGCGGACCTAGGCGGGGATTTTTAGAACAGTGGTAGATGAGAGTAAGTGGGTAATAAAGGAAGATGAATAGTAGAAAAAAGTAAAGTACTTATATGTTGTAGATTCTGTGATGCTATTTAGAGTAAACAAGGGATGAAGAAGCGAAGAAGAGGAATTTATCAAAAGAAGAGAAGAATAGGGAGAAATAGAGAACAAAGAGAAGGAATAGAATACGTTATTTGACTAAGTTTAGTATTATGTATACTATAGAATATAATATATTTATATATGTTGGTTTCGTTAGGTACGGTCAGTAATCGAAATTTAATTTGGCAAACTGGCACCAACTGTAAATGACTCGGGTTTCTTTCACTAAAACCGTCGGCTAAATATAAAATGCAATAAGCCGGTGGGGTTTGGCCTTGCGATTTTATCGGTTCTTTCGGTTTATTATACAACCCTAAGTTTTATGAGGTTATTTTGTTCTGTCTGGCTATATGATATTAGTCTAACCCCTAGATATGTAATATTTGTATGATCATTTTCCTAAAAAAAATTTTTAAATTGGAAACAAGTTTATAGTCCTGTATTCCGCCTTGCCTAACTAACTCGGTATTGTGATACTTCTTTTATGCAATGTTTCCTGGATCGTGATTTGATATGATATGTGAAATAAAGACGGGAATGGAAAACATCACTTTTCAAGGTACGAGTACTATAGGGATAAGTTTTTTCAGTTCGCTTAGTTGGTACGAAATATTTTATGCAGAACGTGGTACGATGGGATAGATTTTCTAATAGATATAGTTAAAACTGGTTGTGTTGTTTTTAAGCTTACTGACACAACCTGCGAATTTCAAAGAGACTATGCCAAGTCATCTCTTGTTGAGGCCCATAAGGCGCTCGACATTTTATATAATCTTCTTGTACATAATAGAGTTTCTAATAGGATATTTTTATATTAACCCATGTTATAACTATGCTTGTAAATATACTAAATAGTTTAGAGGATGGTTCTAAATAGTCAATTTAACATAATCTTAACCCTTTGTTAGATTTGATTCTAATTATTGGTTGTATTACTCAATGCCTATATAAGGGGATGCCTCTCATTTGTAAATCTTAATGTAGAATGGTAATCATGTTTGCGCAATAGAAAGAAAAAAAAATTTGGATCGACAAATTTAGTATTTCGGAATGAACTCTTATATTAATTTATATGTCCCAATAATAACTTTATATTTTTTTCAATTATCTTAGTTACCTAAAGTTTTTTTCCGGATATATATTTGTAGGCTTCAAATGTGTCCGGCCTATATACTGAAAGTACTATTGAAGACTCCACTGGTTGGGATTGTTCCTTGCATCTACCCCTATGGGTTCCTGGAATGGAGAAGGCAGCTATTGAGAATCATTTAGATGGATGGACCAAGCAGTTGGAGACTAGTGGAGCTGATATCGCGCCTCTTGTGTCATTACTGAAGAAACCTTTACGACCTTTATGGATATCTCAGAAATCTGTCATTTGGTTAAATGAAGTTCCTGAACATGATTCTTGGGATTTCACACCTATCATACTTGTTTCTGCATCCTCACCAAGTGGTTATTTACAACAAAAGAGTACCTCACAGTTTAGTTGGAATTATATATCAGGAGCTGGAGATGACGAAGAAAGTTGGGCAAGGGGTTTATCACCTACCTTGTTCTGGAACCATGCCATTGATATTATAAATCTAGGACCTGATCAATGTAACCAGAAGGTAGCTGATATTGTTGAAAAGGACAGAGTATACCGAGCACAAAGGGGTCATAATGCTCCTCAATTGTCTCTCAAGTCTTCAAAGTTTTTGGGGAACATAAGTCATTCTGTCGAAGAACCTCCACTGGACTTTAAGATTTTAGACACTAGGAGCAATGAGAAGTTGTTAAGTGATGATTGTGCAATATGTTGGCTGGGTCCTTCTAATATTGCAGTTTGTGCAACTCGACTTGGTAAGCAGATTTTTCAGTTCTTATTTCATGGTTTGATTATTTAAAAATATTACTTAGTCTCACTTAATATTGCAACATTGTTTTTATCTTTTTCTCAATGATTGATACTGTAAGGGTAATAATTTAAATTTCATTTTAAGTAAATAATGTTGGTAGGATAAGCCAACATTGGCTTGTGGACTACAATGGATTGCGACACATTCCCTATGTTTTGTCTCACTGAGGTTAAGATAATAAGTTAAATGAATATGTAAGTAGTTGCATAAAAGAATGATGAATAAACAGTTCAATGACTAACTATAAGCTAGTTGTGATATGTGGATGTGGGCAATGTTCGGTATCATCACCTAAATGTGGTATGTGGATGTGGGAATGTTCGGTATCATCACTTTCATAGCATTATCTAAATTTGCACTAAGAAGCAAGGATTTGGGTTCGTAATACGGCAATTCCCATTTTGGTAGTTCTCAAAAAATGGGAATAGGCGAGAAATCGACACATATTTATATAATAAATAAATTTATTTATATGTTTATACATATATTACACCCATACATTGAAATTTTAATATCAATTAAACAATAATAATTCATGATAAAATGTAAATCATTCAAGAAAAATAAATTTTGTATATAATACTATTAATACTATCTAGGAAGAGAGGAAATATATCTCTATATAATATATGTAATGCAGGATGGATCACCCAACTTTTGCATTAATTTAGTCCCTAAGTTTAAAAATCTTCATATTTTATCCTACGAATAATATTTTTATTTATCCTCCTAGTTAAAATTTTTAATTCTGAAAATTAATAAAATAATATGAAATACACGTAGCGTTTGTGCTCAGGCCCCTTATACTGATTAGTTTTTATTCTAATTTCCTAGGTAGAATTATTAAATATAAATTATTGTAATTAGTATAATATATAGTACTAGTAATATATTCAATTCTTATCATTTTTCAAAACTACTACTGAAGAATCCCCTAGCCGAATCTAGAAGAATGTAGAAGAATCCTTGAATCTCTGAATTTGGATTATCTAGTTTGCGAGTATACAAAAGAATCCACGCTTCTTAAATTTCTCATAATGGATAGTGTTTGTTTTCCATTATTTTTACAGTTTTGCATATATAGTTTGCTGAAGTTCTTATTTTCCTTTAGCTAATTGAATGAATTTTAAATGCATTTTCACTAGTGTATTTCTGTGCATGTGATAAACATTTTGGATTGTATTCACAAGAGATTTGAATTCCATTATACTTAATATATAGGAGTTTTCACTAGTGTATCCCTGGAACTAGTTTAGTTAGAGACTCTATGTAAGGAAATTGGTGTTGTAGAGGATTTGGTGTCAGGAGGAATGTAGTTGTAGTGGAGTTTGGGGCCAACTATTGTAGAAACGGAGTTCATGAATGGAGGTGTGGTGAAACAGGATTTCATGGATGCATTGTAAGGCTATAACAATAGTATTCTTCTTTAATCGGTTTTGTAAATCAGGTGTTATTGATAGATATAATAGATAGTAAGATTGTTGAAACTTTGGGGTGTTAGTGATGGTTAATGATAGAGACTCACTGCATAGGTGCAAAAAAGTGGTATAGGTGGTGCATGTTTCATGCCATAATCATAATCTTTCCAGGAGGAATATATAGCCCTTAAATGACGATTTCCTGAAAACTTCCTCTGCATGTCAGTGAAGTGAAGTCCATTTTTGCTTTTCCGTTCTTGAAGTTTTTGTTTAATAGAGTTCGAATATGAAATTAAAGACCTGAATTAAATTCTATGGCCTGCCATTACACTCATTTGAACATATTTTATGCATGAGGTTTTTATCTGTCGACACGTGATTTGACTTAATAGAATATGGACCCCCGACCAAATGCTAACTTTATTTTTTGATTCTTGTGATTCTAATCCTCTCTTGGTTATGCTATTGCTATCCAGTCGCACAAGTTTAATTACTCAGTTCTTCTTCAATTCTTTTCTTTCTCAATTTAGTTTGGCAAAACTAATGAATAGTTGACAAGTTTTACTGATTACACCATCGAATTTTTAATTTTTCAAATTACCACATTAAACTAATTAAAATATTAAAATTGAACCATTCTGTTAAAATGATTTAACATATGTGAAATTGGTTCAAGGTTTTTCATACATGGAAGCAAAAAAAAAGTGAATGAAATAAAAAATGAGGTGGCCAATCAACAACAATGACATGGAAATAAAAATGGTACATGGGAAAAGAAAAAAGAAAATAAATAAATTTCATTTATCAGATCTCAATTTGGTTATCCTCAGATCCAATTTTCTGGAGATCTTCAATGCAGATCCACCTGCTCCTCTGACTGCACCAGTTTTGTCTCCCTCGGGTGGCGTTGTTCCTCCGTCCTCTATCTCCAGACCCGGTGGTCAGTCCTGGTAACTCTGCCGGCTTGAACAGATCTGGCACTGTGGTGTTGTTCGTCACTGCATCTTTGTTGCTGTAGATATCTGAGATAGAGTTATTCACCTTTTACTTTTACTTTTAATTTCTTGTGCCGGAGTTTGATTATTATTATTCTTTAGGATTTTACTTAGTATTTTTTTGTTCAATTTACATTTACGTAGACGATGAGTTTGATTGATTGTGATGAAGATTGTTGATCAGTACATGGTTTGATTGACTGTTCAGTTCATTTGATTTATATAATTATTATTATTGTTTATTAATATCTTCCTATCTGGTATTTCTTTGACCACCATTAAATTTCCTTGACCACCATCAAGATCGTTATCGTCAAATCGATGGATTTGGCTAGATTTTGGTTTGAGATTTGAGGGCTTTTCTTCTTCAAGATCGTCATTGTCTTCTCTGTCCTTTCATCTCAAATCAATGGATTTGGCTTTTTGTTCTTCTAGATGCAAATCGATGGGTTATAATTTTAGGGTTTTGAATTTGATCAGAAAGAAAGGGAGAAGAGAGAGATGGGAGGAAGGAAGAGAGAATAAATGAGATTTATTTATTTTCTTTTTTCTTTTTTCCCCATGTATCATTTTTATTTCCATGTAATTGTTGCTAATTGGCTACCTCGTTTTTTATTTCATTTTCACTTTTTTCTTCTTCCACGTATAAGAACCTTGAACCAATTTGACATACGTTAACAGAATGGTTCAATTTTAATATTTTAATTAGTTTAATGTGGTAATTTGAAAAATTAAAATTTCGATGGAGTAATCAGTAAAACTTGCCAACTACAATGATTAATTCATTAGTTTTGCCGTCCTTCTTTGCAGCTGTTGATGCATCTAATATTGATGGTGTTTTAAATTGCGATAAGGATGCTGTCCCTGCCAGCTTTGAGGCGTGTTTTCACCTCCCGATTGTGGTGTGTATATGGATGATAGTTTTATAGGGACTCCGACAATCAAATTATTGTGTTGCAAATTTCTTATTGGCTCTCCTTTAACGATGTCTTAACTTATTATGGTCTCTATTATTCCTCTTGACAGGATTCAAAGTTGGACAGATTTTCTTTGTTAAGAAATCTCCCATCTGCAATTAGCTTTGCCAAGGCAACCCTAGGAAAAGGGAAGAGACTTCTAGTTTGCTGCAGTAATGGTAAGCATTATATCCTTGCACTACAAGAAGCCTAATGTTGTTTACAAGCTTACAAACTCTTGATAGAAAGGCTAAAATGTCTGGGTACCTTACAAAATGAATTTTCTCCTCCATGCTTATATAAAGGTTGCTAAACTTGGGCTGTTTTCGGCTTGTCTAGCATTTGAACGAGTCTGTTTTATATTTGAAAGATCTTCTTAAGGTTCTATGCTTTACATTTGAATCCATTTTTTATATTTGTGAAATACCTCCATACCCTTTTCACATTCTTTTTGGGTATTTATAGTTTACTTAATAAATTTCCTTATTTCGGAATGTGTGTATATTTGTCTTAACAAACTGTAGAAAACATTTTTCAAGTGATAATGATATTCTACTGTTTTTCCAGGGGAAGATATCAGTATATGTGTCTGTTTGGCAATCCTGACTTCTTTATTCACCGTGGAAGGTATGTTTAGCATTACCATTTTACCATATTTGAGGCATCTACCGTTATTTCATTCCCACATTAAGATACTCCCTTTGGCACTAATTGTTTATTTGGCTGCCTCAAACTTGCGTATAGCTTGAAGGAGTAAAATGGTTTAGTGTTGGTCTGGCTCACAAAGTTTTCCTTTATCATTTTCTGTAAGATTAAAAAAGTCTAATTCCATACAAACTATTTTAAGATTGTAAGGTGACAAATTTGAAATTAAGTGGCCACAACGTTGCATAAAATTGGAAGGAGGGAGTAGATTTCCAAGAGACAAATAATGAACTGAACTGTGATGGAGACCACAAAAAAATTAAAAGGAGTTGAAGATCCTTTTTATATTCCTAAAGAGAATATAATGTAATTATCTTATTATATATTTATTTAATGTTGGGTATTCAGGATGCTTTATATTGATTAGGAATTTTGTTATTTTGGTATGGTATTTTAGTCATTTAGTACTTTTCTCATTTCCCAAGTAACTTCAGGATTCTCATCAAATAGAAATGTTTTCCCCGCATACTATTCAGACGGTCAATTATTGCAATTTGAGTGATTCTCTGACAGGGGATGAGGTTTTGGGATAAAGGGATATCACACACAAATTCTCAATCAACTATACTCCTAAAGAACTTTTCATAACCCGAATAGGATTCTAATAATAAATTAACTAAATATAACTTGTAGAATTCTTTTATTTCCATGTGCTTCCAAAACCATTTATATTACTCTCTTGGGCTCATCCTACATCATTCTCCTCCTTGTTGCGAGTTAAAACATAATTTACCTGCAAACACAAGGGATTTGCAGGGTGATTGATTCGCAGTGATAAATGAGCAAGAATATATCATTTTCATTATTTTACAATTTTTTTCATTTGTTGTCCTGCATCACACTTTCATAAGACTACTTCCTAAAACCTTTTCAGTTCATCCAAGTATTGTGCTGGTATTAGAAGATTGTCTCATTCTTTAAGCATCAAACTTTTACATTTATTGTTTATTTAGTTAAAAATGAAGAAAGTGAAAAGAAAGCTATCTTTATGTTACCCGGACTAAATAACTATACTTACATATCCAGGATGTTTCGACGACGGGAAATCCTTCAGTGAGACATCTATTACGAAGTTGGAGATGCGACAAAGACTAGTATTTATCTGTAAATTTGCAGTAAACGCCCGTCCATCACGAGGAAATCTGAGGCAAGTCTTTAATTTTCTCAACCATGGAAGTTGTAGCTATGTTTCCTGATAATATATTCTCCAAGGGGTAGAAACTAGAAGAAAAAAAACCCTAAATCTCACAAACAATGGTTATTGCCTCGGAAAGCCATAGAAGATATGCTGTAACCCTTTGATTCTGTTTGTTTTGCATCTCCTGCCTTGTAGGCTTGTACAGCATATCTATAAATTCTACAAATTAAGTTTAATGGTAGACGTCAAAGTTTTGTCCATCCTTTTACTCCATTAAATCTCATTTTCACATTTGCATTGTCGATATGCAGTTCAGCAAAATCAATCAAACTGTAATTCCAAAAATTTGTATGCATGAACAATAGTTGGTTGCACATCTATTGGGGAACAGGACATGAAAAGTAGGTAAGAATTATTTATTTTTGGTGTGAAAAATATGGGGGAGGATGAGTTTGCTAGGAAATAAGGGAATTAGTTAAAAACAGCTCTCTTTTTCTTTTTCTTTTTCTAAAAAAAAAAATGTTTTGTTTTTATTGTTGTTGCTTTATGATTTTCTTTTTGACTAGAGATTACATAGACTACCATGCCATCAATCAAAAATAAAGAAGGGTACGAAAAGAAAGATTCGGTTATCATGAAGTTAATTTTATGGTAAGTTGGTCAATTGATCAATACAATACTAACGCGCAGAAAGAGAGATCATCTTCCAGCCTGCGTGTTTGACACTGCATTGGTAAATAAAGAAGAGACTAGTGAATAAGTGACCCTTTCTTTCTTTTAATTGAACTTTAGCATAGGGTTCTAGTATTGGATGTTAAATAGAATTTTTATAGGGTGAGATTAAGGTCCAGACCATAACTCTCTCTCTCTCTCTCTCTCTCTCTCTCTATATATATATATATATATATATATATATATATATACACAGCTGTGTATTACACAGTAGGGTTATGGCGACGGTAAATTGTCGCCATAGCACAGAATAGTTATGACGACGGGTGAAACCGTCGGTATAATCCAAAAAACTGTTACCATAGCTGACTGTGTAATACACAGTTGTGTACATATATTTTTCTCATATATATATATATATATATATATATATATATATAGGGAGAGAGAAATTTTCCAATGGACGGTCAGTTGACGGACCGGTGAAGTCGACGATTTATTGAGCTATAACGACGGTATAAATTGTCACCATAGCATGTACCGACTATATAGTGAAGGTTCATATCGTCTTCATAACTCAAAAAATCGTCACCATAATAGATATATATGCATTGAATGGTACGTACAATAGCTGATCAAAAATAGTGGATTCTTAGCGAGCATGGGAAATTAAAATTCTTCACGCAAATTGTAATAAGGAATCCGATCGATCCTTGCATCATGTGTGTCTGCTTGCCAAAGTCAAATAATGAGCCTTGCAGATACTGTGTCCGTAATGGCACAACGGTAATATAATTGTTCATTAAGAACAATACTTGGGAGCAAATACATGAGACTGAAACATAATTTCAAAGCCAAGCCGTTAATGAGATTTGGGGGTAATTTGGTTAGATTTTTTTTATGCGTCCGCTAGTTGAACTAGCGGATGGCGTATTTACCTTTTAAATCTCAACTATTAATTTATGTAATGTATGACTATGATACTATTTGCTCATTTTTCATTCATAACAAATACATGCTATGAATCATTTTCCATATATAGATATCTAACAAAATATAACTGATTTTGAAATTTTCATTTATCCTAATAAAACATCTAAATCGTCCAAATTTTGAGATAAATCTCACCGTCGATATAATACCGGAGACACGGGACACAGTTAATATATATATATATATATATATAACAGATCAGGTCCGGACTCCCGTACGGGAGTAAAATCCGGACCTTTTTTTTTTTGCTTTTTTTTTTGAAACAACTAAAAAAAAAAATTATGGAACTGAAATTTTTCAATAATACAGTGTTTTGGGTGTGTTTTTAATACCTACACCAACCAATGTATGTACAGTCTGCCCAGATTGTACAGACATGTTTTGTTATAGGCATCCAAATCACGCCCAAAACACTGTATAATGTAAAAATTCCAATTTCATAAAATTTTTTTTTTTTAGTTGTTTCAAAAAAAAAAAATCCGAATTTTAACAAAATCCGGGAGTCCGGATCTGATCCGGACTCTCTATATATATATATATTCGCTAGCTTCTACATTCAATGGTATTTAAAGAGTTATGATCTTACTTTTATTGACTAGAATATTTAAATAGTACTACTATATATAGCACAAGTAACACATGATTAATTACTAGAAAAATTTATTCCACTACGTACATATACTGACAAAAATTGCAAATTCTTTTGATTAGTTAATTAGCTAGAGAGCTAAAATTCACGTGAGAGATGTTTGGACGAGCTTAATTTAGCGTTTCCTTTAATTAAGTACTCCCTCCGTCCCTATTTAAATGACGTATTGAAAATAACAAAAACTAACAAAAAATGCTCTTACTATAGTATTCAATTGTCTATAATACCCTTAAATCTTTTGTTGGGATAAAGAGAGTTTTGTTGGGATAAGGAGAGAGAAAGAAAGAGAGTTTAAAGTATCAAAAAAGTAGGAAAAATAATGAGGGGTAATTTTAGAAAAATTGTCATTAATTCTCTTAGATTTGAACAAACGTCAAATAATTATAGACAAATAAAAAATTCTAAAACGTCATTTAAATAGGGACGGAGGGAGTACTGCATATATCGGAATGAAACATAATTAATTAATCAAGTAATTGAGATTTTTATTGTTCCACGTTGTTCTATTAAAATAGCCTTATTTTACGAACAATTAATGATATAAAATAATACGATATATATTCACAAATTTATTCTTGAAAAATCCTTTATTTTATGTTGTCGCTATCAAATGTTAGTGACAAATATGGAAACTAAACATTTTTCAAATGGGATAAATCAATTTTTGGTATCTATATTAAAACACGATTTACAATTTGATACCCGAAGTGAAAAAAGTTACAAATTGGTGATTTTACTCGAAAAATGTTGTAATCTTGTGCTTGTACTTTTCATTTTTTAAATAATCGTTAGAATTGACTAACGGAGTAGATGAAAAATTCTGACGTGGTTTACTCATCTGACGTGGATAATGATATGTACATTGGAGCATGAGACCTCAGTTTTGGAGGGAATTATACTTCTCACGTGACCAAGTGAGGAAGAAATAAGGGTTAGAGACAAAAAGAAGATCCAACAGGAGAGACAAACATACAGAGAGAGAAGCGAAGTCAACGCGAAGAGATTCAAGTTTACAGTGGATTCGACCAGATTTATCCCCAAATTTGTTCGACAACAAAAAGTAAGCACCCAAATCCTTATTTTTTTCGTCTGTGTTAAAGATTTTGAGTGTTGGTGCACTCAATTTTGAACCTAATCCTTTTTTATGCTTACTTTATGTGGTTAATGCCCACCTTGTTGGATGTTTGTGGTCATTTTTCCCAAAATTTGTGCTCTGGTTCCTTTGCTTCGTCATGTTTGGGCTTTGTAAATGTTTATAATGTTATTTTTTTTATTTACAGTGAAATATATGATTTCATTAATTGTGCACTGTGGTGGAGAGTTTGTCACTAAGCCCATAGAACATTATGTAGGAGGGTTAAAAAAATGTTGTCCCTAATGATCCTGATTTCTTGTGTAACGCCCCCAAAATAGGTATACATCACCCATCTTGGGTCGCCAAATACATGGTACAAAATTCAAATACAACTTAATTATACAACTGTCGTGTAACATACGACAAAATCTAAGCTGAGAATTTTAAAACGAATATTATTTTCTTGACAATATCCACACTCAATGGAGTCTTTATTACAATTATTATCACACTATTTCACAGAATAGTGAGGACTACTAATGCACCATCTCGGACCATCACTCCGTTCCCCGACTATTCCCGACTATATTTTCATTCCTAAAGAGAACAATGAAAGCAAAAAAGTGAGCTCAACTAGCCCAGTAAGAAATATTATGACTAAGATAATGCAGAATAAGTTATCGTTAGCCTTCAACAATGTTAAACTGATAGAATATAATAGACAACAAGTTTAACTGCAGCGGAACAAACAATCCATTAGAAGAGTCAAGTAGAGCATGATATCTACTATCTTCTATGATTTAAAAAGTTTTTCATCAATTTTATTGCTGAGACTCAGCTTAATAAATAAACCACATCATCGAATCATCCCTGCACTACGGGCCAAGGATATTCATGTAAGCATCAATGGTCATGACTATACCGAATAATCACTGGTCATAATCATACCAACAACTGTCCATCAATGCACTACAGGCCAATGAAGATTTTTTACCACATCATTTGTAACATTACGGGTTATGATTATACCGAATGATCCACTACAAGAAAAAGGCCTAACAACGACCAATACTATCAGCGACTGCATATGCGGTCGCTAATACTACTCTCTGTGATCGCACTGAATCCAGTTGCTAATATTACTCTCTGAGAACGCATGCGGTCGCTATCATAATTTTGCCTCCCAAAATTTGGTAGGAAATGTTGGCGCCAAGGTTTTGTGCGACCACTTAAAATCAGCGACCGCATGCGGTCACTGATATGTCCACATCATTAAATATCAGCGACCGCACGCGGTCGCAGATAGCGGTAGCTGATCAAATAAACTAAATCAGTCTCAAGTTCGCGACATCAGTATCATAGAAGAAAAGAAAAGAGGGAGATACAGAGACGAGTGAGAAGAGGGAGTAGGGGGGAAGATAATAGACCATTGTCGTACTGCCGCACCATCGCTATACCACCGCTGCACCACGCCGGTAACCCCCAATTAATCTCTAAATTAAACTTTTAGTTATCTCTAAATCCCTAAATCCCTAAATCTTTGTACTAATTTTATTTGGTTCAGCATATACAAATCTTAGTAGATTTAAATGTTGTGTTAATGAGTGGCTAAATTTCCATGTTCTAATTTTATTTTGTTGTATTAATGAGTGGCTAAATCTTTGACTGGAACCCCAAAAAAGATGTATTATAGTTCTTCTTTATAAGGAAATGGCTTTAATGTTCTTCTTCATTGATGCTAATTCATTTTCTTAGGGGTATTTTCTTCTTAAGCTTCTTTAGCTAAAAAATGATGTTTTCTCGATAAATTACAATTGTACCTTCTTGTCATTGTTTTAAGTTTAACTCTGTTATCCTCTCTTTCTTTTCTTTAATACACAGAAATTACTTGAATGCTCCCATAATGTGTGTTGCGCGATTTGCTGCTATAAATAAAATGGAATATGATTTTATGTTGAGCTCAATAAATTTGTAACATTAACAATGTGACTCTTCAGAAATTGAATTCGCTCTGAAGCCTGTGAGAGATGCGATGAAGCATAATGCAGCTTGCATTAACATTGTAGAACATCATATTGACCAATTATAATTTGGATCATGAATTCATGATAAAAAAAACTGGAGTCAAAGTAATTAGGCTTTGTTTTCTTTGGTCTTGTTGCTATTTTCATATATACTTGTTTTGAGGATTTATCTGTTTCTTAGATCAATCAATGTACTCAAACAACAACAATATTGAAGACCAGTTGTTGGTTGATTGAATCTCTTTTTATTCCTGTTATAGTCTGATTGATTGAATCTTATATACATGCCGTCGTGTATGTGACTAGTCCATATTACAGGGGAGACTCTGACGAAATTTTTTTATTGGTCGGGTAGTTGTGAACATTTATACTATTATCGAGCCTATTGGTGATCCACTAGAGCCTATTAAGGGGATGTTGGAGCTGATGGGTTGGGCTTGAGATTCTAAGGTATTTTCCAATAACACATCGGCTAAAAATATTGTACATGTCTTCAAGAACAGCTGAACATATGAGTTGGCATGCGAAATCTCCAGCTAAAGATGGTGAACTAAATCATCCCGCAGATGGGCAGGCTTGGAAAGATTTCAACTTAGCACATCCTGGATTTGTATTGGAACCTAGAAATGTGAGGCTTGGATTGTCCACCGATGGTTTCAATCCGTTTGGCCACTCAGCTGTTCCGTACTCATGTTGGCCTGTGATTGTTACTCTGTACAACTTGCCTCCTTGGATGTGTATGAAACAACCATACTTGTTTCTGTCACTCGTGGTTCCTGGTCCTAAGAGTCCTGGAAAGAACTTAGATGTTTACTTGAGACCTCATATAGACGAGTTAAAGGTATTGTGGGAGGATGGAGTACAGACTTGGGATGTTGCAACGAAAACAAATTTCAACCTTAGGGCAACAGTTATGTGGACTATAAGTGACTTCTCAGCTTATGGTATGTTAGCTGGATGGATTACACATGGGAAGTTGGCTTGTCCATATTGTATGGAGCATAAAAAGTCGTTTAATCTATCAAAAGGTCGAAAGCCTTGTTGGTTTGACTGTCATCACCGGTTCTTACCGGTAGATCACCCGTTTCGAAGAAATAGAGAACACTTCAGGAAAGGGAAAGTAGACAATGATATGCCTGCACCGCGATTGTCGGGAACGGAGATGCGAGATCGTGTGATGAGATTGTCGGTTATCCTATTTGGTAAGGATGATGCCACAAACATGTGAAGTAATAGCAATTAATTGCTCATTTATCCGATTAATTACCCGATAACTTCCAGACATCAATTATTATCGAAATAAATGTTGATTTCCACTAACACTAATAATTTCAACACAATAGAACTATCAAATTCATCTTTAATCAACACGAACTTATTCATCATTAATATCATAACTCATAATATTTAACAACCATGTCGTTCCCAAGAAAGAGGGGACTTTTCGATAAGAATTTCTCCTTATTGGTGCGCAATAAGATGACCAAACCTCTCCTTGACAGAACTTCTAGACAATGTAAATATTGCAATTTAATAATATGAATAACTTTATCGTCTCAATTATTGATTTAATAGTATATCATATTATGCAGATGATACTGTGACAATAACTGAATCAATAATATGAGAAATATGATGCAGCAATTACTGTAGCAATAATTGAGTATAACTGAATGACTTCTCATGTAAGCATCAATAATTAATACCGTGTGCTACTATACAACCACGCGTATTACTGTACTTTTACTACCGGGAAGTTCAACAGTTTTAACGGTAACACTTTCGCCGTCATTTTTATAAAAAGATAATTCTATCATTTTTTAACTACGACAATACTTCCGTTGTGGGGTCCACCAATGATTGTGCCGTCGTACAAATATTTCCTGTTAAAATGAATATTCCCCGACCAATCGAATATTATTTAACCACTTGCTTACTTTGCAAAATTTGTAAATATTACCCACAACTATAACATTATATCAAATCCACACCATAATATTTAAAAAAAATATTTCGAGAAATTTAAATTTTTATTCATAAAATCTGGGGTCTCACACTAATACTAGACCAAAGTTCCAAGTAAAGAGGATAAAGACCCGCAGTAAAGTACCAGCAGGATTTGGTGTTTATGTTAGTCATGAGGGAGCTGTAATAGATAATATGAATGAACACAACTCTGACTTAGTTTTTGTGAGTTACAACTTTTTTAAATTGCAAGTATTTATGTTACTTTTATTTGTCATTTTTCATATGTAACCATACTTGTGCTTGGTTATGTCAAATGCAGATGCCAACTCCAGGAGAAGCCATATATCAAGATGGATCAAGCAGAATTAACACACCTTCTGCTACAAGAATGTATAGAACCCCACTTACATCAAGCAGCAATCCACCAACTTCAAGCACAACTGAAATACTTAATAAGTCAAGTCAGTTGGAGAACATGAGAGATTTAGTTGGAAGCCAGTAGGAACATGAGATATCAATGTCAAATATTTTATGACATTTGTTTAATTTTTAAGAATTTTGTTTAATATTTATGACCTTTGTTTAATATCAAGTTTGGACAGTATGTTAATTACAATCAAGGTTATTAATGAAATGTTGTCAATCTCAGTTTTCATTTTTATGGTTGGATTGAATCATTTTCATTTTTATGGTTGGATTGAATGATGGCAGTTTTATTCATTTGAAAAGAGGATTGAACAACATTTGTCAAGCTGGTTATTGTTAATTATTTGTCAAGTATGCCATTCATTCATTAATTGAAATAGAGCATCATTCATTCATTGAAACAACAACATTAATATTCATTTATTGAAACAGCGCATCATCATTCATTCATTGAAACACCAAACAACACCAAACAACACCAAACATCAAAATCCATTGAAACACCACCAGAAACAAACCTTCAAGCTAACTACTAATACATTGAAACAGAGTATTATTTATTCAAATTCTAACAACAACAACACCAGCTAACTAACATCCATGAGCAAATTAAAAGAAACCATAAAAAATTTCCTGTTGTTGAGCTTTGACATTAATCTTCTTCAGCTTTTTAACCTCCTTCTCCAATGTCTTCACCGAATCAAGTTTTGCTAACTCTTTTCAATTCTTGGTCTTCTCACTATTTTTATTCTTCAATTTATCCAACATCTCTATGCTCATCTTCAACTTTAATGTCAAATCTTCAATAACATATTTTGCTCTATCAAAAAATGGTGGATCATACCATTTAAAGAAACCGCAGTAAGCTCTCCTGTCCTATTACACAACAACACACCAACCATGCATTAACATAAGCAATCATATGGAAAGAAATAAAAAAAACATCTTTCCAAAATCTTACCCGATAATTAATACACCCAATGCATGGATCGCCTTCCTCGATGTTTTGTTCCATCTTTCCTTGCCTCCCACATTTGCACCATTGCTCCACAGTGGCATACCGACTTGGGAACTCTGGTGTAATCCATTCATTTTTGTTGCATGAACTATAATCTTCTTCCCCGATTTCATTTACGATTCCACTCCAAGACGAGCTCATCCTTTCAATTAAACACTAAAAACTCTTTAATAAATATTTGGGAACCAGTAATCAATGGAGAATCGAGACAAGAAGAATGAGAGAAGAAGGACAGAAGAAGAAAATCCTAATTTTTTTTCCAAAATATCAATCTGTTCCTTTTTGCTGATCGGCCTTTATACATGGGGAAATACACATCAATACAACTTTGTTGTCCAGTCATCGCCATGTCATCCTTTGCATCTGACCTGTCAAATTTTCAAATAAAATAAGAATGGAACCCTACTGTTTAACGGAGTGTAACATTTTTCGAGTACAATTATTAATTTATAACTTTTTTCACTTCGGATATCAAATTATAAGTCGTCTCACAGTATAAATACCAAAAATTGATTTATCCCTTTTTGAAATTAAAAAGTCATAAACTTTAGTAATTTGTAGTGGAATTAATTAATTTATTTTGGGGAACGGAGAAGGTGTAACCTACTTTGAAGTCTATAAATGAAGTAGTTCTCGACAGCCAGCATAGCTTGTGGATCGGATATAAACAAAATGTACATTTGAGCCAGACTTTTGACCAGCCCATGATAAATATAGAATAAACCAAGGAAAAGGAAAAGGAAAAGGAAAAGGAAAAGGGTGTTTTCCACTGAATTTTTAAAATGAAAAGGTTAGAAGAGAAGCACATAATAAATACGAAATTTTGTAAAGATATATATATATATAGATAGAGAGAGAGAGAGAGAATGCACTTTGCATGATTAAGACATGAAAATTAGCACAAATAGTATATATTTTCAAGTAGTTAGGTCACCTTTCACAAAGAAAAAAAGTGCGAAGATACTATGAGGGTACTATGATCACTTTGTGACCTAATTGGTCCATCTTCCCCGGTCTCCATTAAAAGAACTTTCTCATCATCACGGATGGGCATTGATATTATATCAAAGAAATTGTGACCTAATTAGAAAATATTATTTTTATTTGTCGTTATAAATTCTATAACGACGGTTTTTACTATCGTTATACATCTATAACGATATTTTTATTGTGAAAATAATAAAAAGTATTGTAGATTTAACAATTCTCTTATATCAACCACACATATACATGCACACACACACACACACACACACACACACACATATATATATATATATATATATATATATATATTTCGGATGGAGCAAAAAAAAATTAACAGGCCAAAACGGTTGATGTGGATGGAACCCATTAATTAATTATACTCCCTCCGTTCTTAAAAGATTGTCGTTTTAGGAAGTAATTTATGTTCCAAAAAGATTGTCGTTTTGAGTTTATCAATAAACATTAGCTATTTTTTTCCTACTTTACCCTTATTTAAAGCTTTCTTCTATTTAAAGTTTTCTTCCCTTTCCAATGATTCTTATTCAATTTAATGCTATAATCCAAGTAGTAATTGGTTGAATAAGAAGTTAATTGGTTGAATTGAATAAGAAACACTGGGAGATGAATAATTGGTTGAGACAATTAATAAGGGTAGTATAATATTTTCGCTAGGTATTAATTATATTTCTTAATCTGTGTGTATTAACCTTAAACGACAATCTTTTAGGAACAGGGGAGTATGATTAGTCGTCATGATTATGTTTATAAAAACGAGTTATAATTCATAATTTTGATTAGTCGTCATGTTTATGTTTATAAAAACGAGTTACAACTCATAATTTGAGATAAAAAGAACGCGTGGGCCGGAGTAACGAATGTACAGCAACCAAAAGGGAAATATTTTGAACAAACAGAAGAGGAAAGAACCCTATAGGTAGCAGTGCATGGTCCAAGATAATCATCTCGTTTAAAAAAGAGTTTCTATTGATTTGGTGGAATGGAAAGTAACAAAACTCCAAATCACAAAAGGAGAGATCAACTGCAACAACCCCGGCCCCCCTTATATCTCTACATATATTCATGACATATCATCTAGCTAGCTATTACAATTTACAACGCCCATAAATGCACAAACAAATTTAGTAATTAATTGATCATCAGTACTTCTTCAAAGCAAACAAAGCCTTTTTCTTTTTCTTCACTTGGCCAATTTCTCAGTATACTATCTCTGTTGATCTTTCTTGCAGATGCAGTACTAAAGCAGACTGATCCAAATTTTATAAAAATGATGAGCTGTTGTTTAGAAAAGAGTATCAAGTTGGATCAGAAAGGAGAGATGGAAAGGAATAATAAGGAGAGATTCTATTTCTATAATTTTCAGATATGCAGATTGGATTGATGTTTGGCTAATATTTTTTGGTACTATTGGAGATGGCATGTCAACAAACTGTTTATTAATATATGTTAGTCATCTTTTTAATACCTTGGGTTATGGCAAAACTCCACAAAATCATGTCAACTTCATGGCTGAGATTGAAAAGGTGCTTAACTAGTTTCATTAACTTCTATAGACTATATATAATCTTTTTCTTCTTATAAATTGCTAGCTAGCTAGCTTAAAGATCTCATTTTTTTTTATATTACAGTGCAGTTTATACTTTGTATACCTGGGATTAGGAGTGATGGTGGCTGCTTTTATGGGTAAGTAATCACTTTCAACTTTTTTTCCCCTCAATAAGTGGTATATATGCTTTTTTTATGGTCTCATGTTTGAAAGTTGGGTCTCTATTGTCTTTTTCACACTGCATCTAATTAAACATACAGCTTTGTAGTGTCAACAAGGGACATTTTCCATTAATTAAGAACAAGTATGAAACCCTAGCTAATATATATACCCGACCCCATTATATATATCATGCAAGATAGAACATATAGATCCACCATCACTAAATTATAAAAAGATAGATGCATGAAATTGTCACTTATTTCTATATTCTTTAATTAATTTCAAGAATCTCATTAATATATAGATCTTAAATGAATTATATATATGAGCTAAAAAATCAGTACGTGCATAATTAATTTGTAAAATAATTTTTTCAGAAGGTTATTGTTGGACTAAAACCAGCGAACGACAAGTGCTAAAGATTCGATCGTTACAAATATTTGGAAGCCGTTCTTCGGCAAGAAGTTGGATTCTTTGATTCACAAGAGGCAACTACTTCAGAAATTATCAGTAGCATTTCAAAAGACTCCTCTCTCATCCAAGAAGTTCTTAGTGAAAAGGTACTTACTATACATGCATCATCTATATATATAACAGGAGTACTACTTAATTGTTTATAATAATAATCTTGATATCTCAAAACTTCAAGAAGATATATTAATTACATGTTCATATATATATATATATATATATATACGGTCCGGATCAAGTGCATACCTCTTATCTTACTCACCCGTGCTTACCCCCCTTTAGGCGACGGTTTCGATCATACAACCGTCGTCTATACTTTTAGCGACGGACAAACATATAACGTCGCTAAAAGTATAAACGACGGTTGTATGACCGAAACCGTCGCCTAAAGTGGGGTAAGCACGGGTGAGTAAGATAAGGGGTATGCACTTGATCCTTGCTTTATATATATATATATATATATATATATATATATATATATATATATATATATATATATATATATAGTTGACCTATATAATAAATTTTTAGGGGTTCTTTAATTAGATTGTTTCTCGATCAAAAAATCTTATAGCTAGGGTGGGTTTAAGTTAAAATGTATGGTGTATTTGTGTTATATCATATATATTAATTATATAATTACATGCTGCAGGTGCCAAAGTTTTTGATGAACTCATCAGTTTTCGTATCGGGGCTTGCATTTTCAAGTTACTTCTCATGGAGGTTGGCATTAGTAGCCTTCCCAACACTGCTTCTCTTAATCATACCAGGGCTGATTTATGGAAAATACCTCATCTATTTATCAAAAAAGTCCTACAAGGAATACAGTAAAGCAAATATCATTCTAGAGCAAGCTTTTGTCTCCATCAAGACTATATTTTCATTCACTGCTGAGAGGAATATCATCCACAAATATTCAACAATTTTGGATCAAACAATGAAGTTGGGAATTATGCAAGGAGTTGCAAAAGGCCTTGCTGTTGGGAGTACAGGACTTTCCTTTGCAATTTGGGCTTTACTCGCGTGGTATGGAGGTCGTCTGGTTATGTACAAAGGGGAAAATGGAGGGAGAATTTATGCTTCCGGCATTTCCTTCATCTTGGCCGGATTGTATGTCTCTTAATTCCTTCCTTCCATCATTTTTTTTCTTTAATTGAGCTTTTTAACAATCTAGCTAATACACTATATAGCTATATATATTCTTGCATTTTTCTTGATATTAATAACATTTTTAGAATACTATATATAGCTAATTATTAGATTATTTAATTTCATTAAGATAGTAGTCTAATTATCTCATTATATATATAATTAATGCAGATCACTTGGGATGGCACTTCCAGAGTTGAAGTACTTCACAGAAGCATCTGTTGTAGCCTCAAGAATATTTCATAGGATTGACCGGATTCCTGAAATTGACGGCGAAGAAAAAAATGGACTTGTGTTGGAAAAAATAAGAGGGGAAGTTGAATTTGAGCACGTAATGTTCACTTATCCTTCTCGGCCTAATTGCATTGTTCTTAAAGATTTTAGCCTTAAGATTGAAGCAGGAGAAACTGTTGCTCTTGTGGGTGCAAGTGGAAGTGGGAAATCCACTGCAATTGCATTGGTGCAAAGGTTTTATGATGCAGACAGTGGTATTGTGAATGTTGATGGTGTAGACATAAAGAAACTGCAGTTGAAATGGTTGAGAGGGCAAATGGGACTTGTCAGTCAGGAACATGCATTGTTTGGGACATCTATTAAAGATAATATCTTGTTTGGGAAACTTGATGCAACTATGGATGATGTAATTGCCGCGGCAATGGCTGCTAATGCTCATAATTTCATTAGGCAACTTCCGGAAGGGTACGAGACAAAGGTGAGTGATCAGTTTTATAAACTTAATTTAAGTGTTAAAATTAGGAATTATCCTATTTTTTGAAAAATCTTATACTATATATATAGCTTCAAACGTTGTTCGTTATATATATATATATATATCATAACTATGTAGGGTATAGGGTTTGTTCGGTTCTTGACATTTACAACATTTTGTAGAGATAGCATTTGATATGTTTAATTAGAGGTCCAAACACATACGACGCCACCAAATAACGTATTTGCGAGTTAAATAAATTATTTTTGCACGAACATATATAATTGTTTGACCTTCAAATAAACCAAACATCCCATAAGCACATACAGTCATCATAGTTACTACATATATACCGACGGACTTGTCCTAACAAAGATGATGAAATGTACTAGGTTGGCGAACGGGGAGCACTTCTATCAGGTGGCCAAAAGCAGCGGATTGCAATTGCAAGAGCCATTATCAAGAACCCTGTCATGCTTTTACTTGATGAAGCGACAAGTGCACTTGACTCTGAATCAGAAACACTTGTTCAAACTGCCCTTGACCAAGCCTCCATGGGAAGAACAACTCTGGTACATACTTTCATCCTTCAAATTTTCCACTTGATCATTATGATCCGATAACTACTGGTTTTAAGTCAAATAAATTGAATTTATGATATTAACAATCTTCTAATATGGTATCAAATTTATCGCATATAATTAATGTACTATGAATCCATGTTATCTTACGGTTATTGAATATGATCAGGTAATTGCACACAAACTCTCGACAGTAAGAAATGCAGATGTTATCGCAGTCATGAGTTGCGGCTGCATAATTGAAAAAGGCTCACACCAAGATCTCATCAACAAACAAAATGGCCACTATGCAAAACTAGCAAAATTCCAAAGACAATTCACAATTGATGATAAAGAACAAGTCGATCAATCCGCAAGATCATCAGCTACAAGAAGCAGTGCCAGCAGGCTAAGCCCGGCCCTGTTCACCTCACCGCTACAACTTCAAGACGAGCCACACCCCAAATCCAATTACCCTCCACCTTCCTTCTCTCGGCTTCTTTCTTTAAACTCTCCGGAATGGAAAGAAGGCCTAATTGGCAGCTTATCTGCTGCAATCTTTGGGGCAGTACAACCTGTGTATGCATTCACAATTGGTGGCGTGATTTCGTCTTTTTTCTTACCAAGTCACGAGGAAATGAATGCTCGAATTCGAACCTACTCTTTAATATTTTGCTCACTTGCTATAGTTTCAATGATTGTAAATCTTTTACAACATTGCAACTTTGCTTATATGGGTGAGCAGCTCACAAAAAGAATCAGAATGAGAATGCTTGAGAAAATTCTAACCTTTGAAGCAGCTTGGTTTGATGAAGAACAAAATTCAAGTGGAGCCTTATGTTCAAGATTAAGCAATGAAGCTTCAATGGTCAAGTCCCTTATAGCAGATAGAGTTTCACTATTAGTGCAAACTATTTCAGCCGTAACGATTGCAATGATAATGGGGCTAATTGTAGCTTGGAAGTTGGCACTTGTTATGATCGCGGTCCAGCCACTTTCAATTCTCTGTTTCTATGCCAGAAAAGTTGTATTATCTAATATGTCGACAAATTTTGTTAAGGCGCAAAATCTTAGCACTCAAATTGCTGCTGAGGCGGTGTATAATCATAGAATTGTGACATCATTTGGGAGCATTGGGAAAGTTCTCGACATATTTGATGATGCTCAGGATGAACCGAGGAAGGAATCCAGGAAGAAATCTTGGCTAGCCGGGGTTGGTTTAGGGTCTGCTCAGGGGCTAACTTTTATTTGTTGGGCTTTGGACTTTTGGTATGGTGGTAAATTGGTTAATGCTGGTGAGATTTCTTCTGGGGATGTTTTTAAGACATTTTTCATTTTGGTTAGTACCGGAAAAGTTATAGCTGATGCTGGCAGCATGACCTCGGATATTGCTAAGGGCTCAACTGCAGTTGCATCCGTTTTTTCCATTCTTGATCGACAATCATTAATTTCAACATCTCAACATGTAAGTAATTAACACTTATTTCTTGATTTTGTGAATTTTTTGGGGGGGTTTAATTAAACTCATTGTTTTGCATTGTAATTAGGCCGGAGATGGAACTAGTGGGATCAAGACAGACAAAATTACCGGTGGGATAGAGATGAAAAGGGTAGATTTTGCGTATCCAAGCCGGCCAGACAGCTTAGTGTTGCGGGAATTTTGCTTGGAAGTGAAAGCAGGGATTTTGTTGGGAAGAGTGGTTGTGGAAAGTCCACCGTGATCGCGCTGATTCAGAGGTTTTACGATGTGGAAAGAGGGACAGTCAAGGTGGATGGGGTGAACATTAAGATGCTTGATATTGGATGGTATAGAAGGCAAATGGCACTTGTTAGCCAAGAGCCAGTGATATATTCAGGGACCATCCGCGACAACATTGTCTTTGGAAAGCTCGATGCATCAGAAAATGAGGTGGTTGAGGCTGCTCGTGCTGCAAATGCTCATGAATTTATCTCGTAAGTACTGTTAATCTTATTAAGATATATATATTTCTAGGAAGAAAAAAGAAGTTATTTTTCCAAACATATCCCTCATTAATTATGGTTAATGAACTAAGAATAGATATGTGCGTGCATGTTTTTTATTGGTGTAGATCTTTGAAAGATGGATATGAAACTGAATGTGGAGAGAGGGGAGTGCAATTATCAGGAGGACAAAAGCAGAGAATTTGTATTGCCAGAGCAATAATTCGGAACCAGACAATTTTACTACTAGACGAGGCCACAAGTGCACTTGATGTTCAATCAGAACAAGTTGTGCAAGAAGCTTTGGATAGAATCATGGTCGGAAGAACTACAATTGTGGTGACACACAGGCTAAACACCATTCGAAATCTCGACTCCGTTGCCTTTGTTTCGGAAGGGAAGGTGTTGGAGAGAGGAAGCTATGCTCAGTTGAAGAACAAGCGCGGCGCATTCTTCAACCTCGCCAACCTTCAAAATATGTAGACACACACACATACATATATATATATATATGCTTGATCCAACCACAAAATTACTAGCACGTATCCATGCAAAATATTCAACAAGTTGAGTATGTAATTGTATCAGATAGATGCAAGGAATAAATACAATAAACTTTGACAATTATTCGGCAAAAGGAATCACAAAGAACATATAACATCACAATACCATACAACCTGGCCTTTAATTTTATTTATGCAAGCTATTGCTAGGCTGCTAGCTAGCTTAAATATATATATATATATATATATATATATATTATCGATCATTTTTGGTTTTTATTTGTAGCACAGCTGGATACAATCATCTCCTCATCACTCTCGTTGTCATAGTACTCCAGCTGATCCTCAATCTCTTCAGGTGGATTCCATCGCATCATCTTAAATGTCAAAAAAAAAATATTTAAATAGCATTATTATTATCAAAGTAGTCAAGGGATGAGCTAGGAGGGGGATCCGGTTAGCATAAAGTTTATTTTTGAGTAAGTTGGTCATTTGGCCAATAGAATGCTGACAGACATAGAGTCTCGCCTGCGTGTCAGCACTCTATTGGTCAATTGACCAACTTACCCAAAAAAAACTTCATGCTAACCACTTCCGGAGGGGGGGGGGGCAAGCTATATATATATACCTGAAAATAAAACTGCATTTTTGTCTTGAAAGTTTCAAGCTCGCGCTTCAGCTTCTGGAAAGCGTCATTGCAACTGCTCATATTCATGCATAACATATAATTAATTCAATGAATCTATAATTCATAAAAACATATATAGCCTTGTACATACATAAATATTATTTTTAAAATGTTTTATAGCTAGCTAGGGAAATAAAATAATAACAAAAGAAATTAAAATAAAATGAAATATATATATAGAGAGAGAGAGAGAGACTAATTACCGTTCAGTACTGCGCCCTCCATTCAAACGTAAACTTAGCAGCTTTACTCTAAGCAACACATTGTTAGCTCCAACACTGCAAATAAAATAATAAATCATAATATTTATTTATATATAACAAAATTATTTATTAATTTACGGTTAACTATATAACTTTGTAAACCGAAATGACCAAATAAAAAATAATTTTGTAAATCTGAATTGTTTACTACCTTGCACACTTGCTTTTGAGCAAAAAAAGATGGTTCTCTAATCCGATAAAATCTAGTGGTTGTTTCTCCCTGTGAAATATTACATATCAAAACACAATTAATAATTATTATATCATTAATTAATAATAAAATGAATTAATTAATTAAAAAAATGGAAGATATATATATATATATATATATCTTGAAAGTTTTTAATTGTCATATATATATATCAACAAACTAACTCACATACATACATTTTTTCCTCCACTTGAGAGAGCATCGTATCTGCATCTAAGAAATATTGATCTAGAACACCAGCAAGGAATTCTTGATTTTCGCCTGCAATAACTTCCAGCAGAGCGAAATTTTGGTTCAGGTGTTTCTGCAGAAACCGAAACCCATTTGTTAATTATATATGATGAGTTTGCTACCACATTCAATTTTTTGTAAAGTTTCATATATACACCACATAAAGACAGGAATGAGGGGCATAAAAACATGTTTCTTGAGACTCTAAAATATATATGTTTATTCAATAAGAAGGTTAGATATATTATTACATATGATATATATTGTGGGTGTCGTCTGTTTTTAATAACTTTAAGTTTTTAGATGAGTTAGTTACTTAACGTGTATATATATAGTCCGTTTCTCCAGCGAACCGGAAGGAGCGAACTAAGAACGAACAGGCTATAGCTACGGTTTTTTCCGTCGCTATAGCATAGAAAGCCGGGTTTTAATATTATAACAACGGAAAAAACCGTCGCTATAGCCGGTTCGCTCTTCGTTCGCTCCTCAAGTTTGCCAGAGATAGCCGCACTATATATATATATATATCTCCTACCTCCGTATTAACAGAACATCGAGCTTGCAACATGGAAATTTACATATAAACAAGATCGATCCATCAATTTCCAATAATTCAATGTAGGTGATAAAAATAAAATAAAATAAAAAGAAGAAGAAGAAATAAAAGCAAAGGCGATTTAGAGAAAAACCTCCGCAAAGAGAGTCTGCCTGGTGTTGGCTACCTGTCGCTGCAGGCGACTGATGTCCATCTTTTTGAGTTTCTGCCGCTGAACTTCTAAGAAATTAGGGCTATATATATATATAGCAGCCGTGGTGGAAATTAAAACTATGCATTAAATGTATGAAAAAATTATGATAATCTCTGATAATTCATCTAATTAATTATTTGTGGTAACATTAATTATTTGTAGTCAACGACAATCTGGTCTTAAAACATATTCCATTAATGTGAAATGTGAAATGTTTATCCAGGTAGGAAAAAAAGTGTTTCATTAACATCCTTCTGGGCTAAATCAACAAATTTTTACAAGTCATAATTTTGAATTCATTTAGAAGATTTATTGAATTAAATACAAGATTTACAAAATTTATCGAATTTAATACACATTTTGTTCTGTGCTTTGAAATAAATGAAAGAGATATTGATATTTTCACTAGTAAAAATTATTTAGGGGGTCCATTAATTTACTTGTGAAATATATATCACATTCCTAGGTCAATTGAGATTATGAATTTTCATTTATGATGGCAAGATTTTTAAATTACTAAAACATCCACCAACTCACTTAAAAGCAATAAATGCTTTTATTTGGGGAAAAAATTATTAATTTTCCGAGTTAAATCATGAGATCGATATTGAAGACAAACTCAAAATTATTGAATCATAAAACTCAAAATCAATTGGTAATAAACTCAAAATAAACCAATTAATCGGTAATGAGTGAAGGGTGACATGGAGCATGTGGGTCGATCGTTGGGGCCTACACATGAACGATGTCTACTCTGATATCATATATATTGAAGCATCCAACTCGATCAAAATCAATTGATAATTAGTAGAATAGTTTTTCAAGTTATATATTAAGTCTTAATTACCTGATATAGGACTTTATATTTCAACAAAAAATACAAGACAAAATTAACCTTATTGGATGATGTGACGTACTCTTAAAACTATATTAACACTACAAGTTTTCACATATATTATGAAATGAAAATAAGGATTTAATGAAATGACATAACTTTAGTGTTTCTTCCATGTATACAAAGAGGAGTCGGATTTTGAATTTCATTATTATATATGTTGTCATTATTTACACCTTGAGTAATGTTACTATCACATAAAACCGCTCACGTACTGCTCACATACACTCGCATACATATTGGTATGGCCCACATGACTTGTTCTGCACGTAGGTCATACCAATATGCATGTGAGCAGTATGTGAGGGGTTTTTATGTGATAGTAGACTTATTGTTACACCTTATATAGTTGGCTTGGTTTTTGAGTGGCCTTAAGTTTGCAGTGGAAGGGCTCTCATCCGAATCCTGATCTATTAACGATTCTATGTTTAACTAACAAAAAATAAAAAGATAGGCTAAATTTGAAAGAGAGGTCAAATACAAGTTATTAACAAAAACGGGAATCATAAAAGAAGTTGATTGGAAAGTGTTAACGCCTGATTTTGTAGGCCTGACGAAATCACCAAAACAGCAGGCCAAAATAGCGCCAACGGTTGATGGAGTAATTGTTGTGAAATCAAACTCACGAAATACATTCATACAAACATAAATAAAGAGATATAAATATGAACACAAGAATTTACGTGGAAACCCAATTGGGAAAAAACCACGGAGAGAGTGTAATCCACTATAATAATATTGGGAGTACAAGATGTGTATTTGTGTTGTATCTCTTGTGTGTATGTTGTCCCTTCTAGCTTGTAGCCGTATATATAGAAGCCATCTCCATCCGCATCCAACTAGGAGAAGGACTCCTTTTGTAGAATCACCTTATAACTACTAAATCCAGTAGGAGTCCTAATTAAACCTCCTTATCCCACCAAATAAGAAAACACAATCCTATTTTAATAAGGACTCTCCACTGTCACAATAAATTACATATGGGCCATCACCATTAAATAGATTGGGTTGCACCATGGCTAGACCCAAATAATCACATCCCAACATTGCCCCCCAGTCTCTTATTTATAAGGAACTTACAAATGAGAGAGTATTCAAAAAGTCTTCGTGGGATTATTATCCTCGGGATTTATATCCTCGGGATTTTTATCCGCTGGATTTATTTCCGCTGGATTTATTTCCGCTGGATTTATATCCTCCGAATTTATATCCTCCGAATTTCCTTTAGTCTGTGGTTGATGATGAAACCGAAGCCACCTTTAAAGCACTTCAATGATATAAAAGCTTAAACTTTTATTTCTGCGCTGGCTGAATTCGTTACTGGTGCGGTAACTCAGCATCAATTTATCATCACCTGGACCAAAGTGTTAATATTTAGATTTTACATGTATCATGTGAATACTACCACCACATGCATAATATATATATATATATATACACACACACACACGTACAAGTATATATTTAATTTAATAAAAAAGAATCACTTATCTTCTTTAGTGAATCGGTGATTTTAAATCGACACTAGAACAAGTGTCTTGTTTCCCACAGACGGTGCCAATGTTAACGCCTGATTTTGTACGCCTGACGAAATCACCAAAACAGCAGGCCAAAATAGCGCCAACGGTTGATGGAGTAATTGTTGTGAAATCAAACTCACGAAATACATTCATACAAACATAAATAAAGAGATATAAATATGAACACAAGAATTTACGTGGAAACCCAATTGGGAAAAAAACCACGGAGAGAGAGTAATCCACTATAATAATATTGGGAGTACAAGATGTGTATTTGTGTTGTATCTCTTGTGTGTATGTTGTCCCTTCTAGCTTGTAGCCGTATATATAGAAGCCATCTCCATCCGCATCCAACTAGGAAAAGGACTCCTTTTGTAGAATCACCTTATAACTACTAAATCTAGTAGGAGTCCTAATTAAACCTCTTTATCCCACCAAATAAGGAAACACAATCCTATTTTAATAAAGACTCTCCACTGTCACAATAAATTACATATGGGCCATCACCATTAAATAGATTGGATTGCACCATGGCTAGACCCAAATAATCACATCCCAACAGAAAGAATTCACTCGAATAATTTAAACGGAGTTCTTCGAAGAATGAACTTCGGGAGGATAGAGTCAAAACAGAGTTCTCTGATAAAATCATGTCGATTGATTATACTCGTTCTGACAAGAAGCATGATCAAGGGTAGTTTTAATTTCAACCTTTGAACCAATAACGAAGCTCTCAATTGAGCTGTTTAACAACAAATCTTGAAATAAAAGTAACATAATTAAAAAATATCGAGTAATAAGGAACGCGGACACAGATGGTGTATGACTGTCATCAGTTGTATTTGTAGGTTTATATATTTTTTATTTCAATGATGACAAGTTATTTTGAAGAGTTCTATAATATCATCATCAAAAAGAGAGAGAACGTTGATATAAGAGTTTTTATTGGGAATTGATATTTCCACAAGTTAATTTAATATTTTCACAAGTGGATCCCATTTTTAACTAAACCAACTCTTTTGTGCAGTAGACTAACTATAAGATTTAATTATTATGTTCAATTTACCCTTATTTAATAAAAGTTGAATTCTAATTTATTTAACTATTGCTCAAAATTCAATTCAAATAAAACCGACACAAGATAGCACCTCGTGGTTTTGATATTCAAATAAATTTTAACGACCAAATTTAATTTTTACCCCCATGCATAAATTTTTTATTTAAAAATTGAAGCAAATTTTTATTTTTTATTTAAAAATGTATCACCACCATTTCTGTATATATAACCATAACCGACTGTTGTTTGTTTTCAGCATTACTGGAAGGAAGAAACAGATGATTTGGAGTAGTCTTGTTACTTTGCTTAGTATCAAAATGATCAATCTTATTACGCTCTTGGCTAGACACAACCATATTCTTCCATTCTACAAAATATAAAAATAAATTCATTTTATCAAAATTTTAAAGAAAATCTAGTTCTTTTGATGATAGTGAAAATGATATAATATAATCCAATTTTTCATTGCTATTTCATTTTTAAATCATCACTATTGTTATATTTAATATTTAAGAGTAAATAAGGGGGAAATTTTTTAAGTTTGTACCCTTTTTTTGGAATAAATGGAGCATTGAAGGGCCTTTCCAGCAATTTTTTTATATTCACATTTACACAGCTTGACCGTTCAACAGGGGCAGATGCAGTATAATGGCAGGGTAGGCCTGCCTATGCTCATTTTTTTTATTTTTTATGTTTTATTTTGGTAGGTAAACTTAATGGGGCAGAATGTGACGCCTCCAAAATTAGTTATACATCACCCATCTTGGGTCGTCAGATACATGGTACATAATTCAAATTCAACTTACTAATACAACTGTCGTGTACAATACGACAAAACATAACTGTGAGTTTGAATACAATTATTGTCTACTAGAGATTATACAAACTCAAAAAGAGTCCTCATTACAATTATTAATACACTATTTCACAGAATAGTGAGGACTACTAATGCTATCCTCTGGACCGTCACTCCGTTCCCCAACTAGTCCCTGCTATGTTCTCATTTCCTGAAGAGAACAGTGAAAGAAAGGGTGACCTCAACTAGCCCAGTAAGAAATATTATGACTAAGATAATGCAGAATAAATTATCGTTAGCTTTCAACAATGTTAAACTGATAAAATACAATAGACATCAAATTTAACTGCAGCGGAACAAGCAATCCATTAAAAGAGTCAAGTAGAGAATAGAATCTACTATCTTTTATGATTTAAAAAGTTTTTCATCACTTTTATCGCTGAGATTCAGCTCAATAAATAATCCACATCATTAAATCATCCCTGCACTACAGGCCAAGGATATTCTTTAGTATCACGACCACGAATTATCCATGCACTACGGGCCAAAGATAATCGTGTTTTCATCAACGGTCCTGATCATGCCATAAAACAATTCATCTTTTCTCCCTTGGCCGAAGAGAATTCATAGCCATAATCATACCAAAAACTGTCCATCAATGCACTACGGTCCAATGATGACTTTTAATTTTCACATTATTTGTAACATTACGGTCATGATTATACCGAATAATCTCTGGTCATAATCATACCAAGTCCATCTATGCACTACAGGCCACAGATGACTTTCAACATAACATAAACATGAGGATGATGACAATGATATAAGAATTCAATAAAACAAGTTCAAGAATTAATTTGTCCAAGAACTACTAACGTCCAAATTGTCAACATGATACTGCTTTGTAGAGTAAAATTCAAGAATGATCAGAAGAATATTTCCATGAAAAGATATTGGATGAAGCGCAAATATCAATGATATTCTACTAATTTCATGGAGTATAGAAGTCAAAACTTTAACCAACTGAGTATAATAAAGAATGGAATAACAACAGAAATCACCATGCATGCGCTACTTTGCATAGACAGGTTATTCCAACAGAATAATAATAACGGAACCAGGTCAGACAAAATTTGCACCGAAAGGATGTTCCAACAGAATAATAAAGACGGAACCAGGTCCGGTGTAAAACACACAGACAGGATGTTCCAACGGAATAATAATAAAGACGGAACCAGGTCCGGTGTAAAACACACAGACAGGATGTTCCAACGGAATAATAATAAAGACGGAACCAGGTTCGGTGTAAAACACACAGACAGGATGTTCCAACAGAATAATAGAAGAATGTCACCAAGTATAGGGTAGACCGCGTATACAGGTTATTTCAACAGAATAATAAGATATAGAATAACAACAGTTCTCTTCATGAATAAGAAAGAATAACACTCCTTACCGTAACAGAAACTGGATATAGGAAAAGAAAAGTTAAGAAGCAAAAAGCTTTTCTTCTATATATCTATAATTTCTCTCTCTAGAGTTCAGTGAATTCGTAAGAAAATAATGAAGGAATGAGCTTCTATTTATAGGAAAATGGAATGCATAGTAACTAATCCATGAACGGTCCAGATTGATTTACTTTAATCTGACGGTCCATATTTAAAGAAAAATCTTTTAAATAAAATATAATATATTCTATTTATATAAAAAGATTTTTACTATGCAAACACTATGCAACACTACGCAAAACACTATGCAACACTATGCAAAACATTATGCAACACTATGTGTGACGCCCCCAAAATTAGGTATACATCACCCATTTTGAGTCGCCAGATACATGGTACAAAATTCAAATACAACTTACTAATACAACTGTCGTGTACAATACGACAAAACATTACTGTGAGTTTGAATACAATTATTGTTTACTAGAGATCATACAAACTCAAAAGGAGTCCTCAATACAATTATTGTCACACTATTTAACAGAATAGTGAGGACTACTAATACTATTCTCTGGTCCATCACTCCGTTCCCTGACTCGTCCCAGCTATATTCTCATTTCCTGAAGAGAACATTGAAAGAAAGGGTGAGCTCAACTAGCCCAGTAAGAAATATTATAACTAAGATAATGCAGAATAAATTATCATTAGCCTTCAACAATGTTAAACTGATAAAATACAATAACCACCAAGTTTAACTGCAGCGGAACCAGCAATCCATTAAAAGAGTCAAGTAGAAAATAAAAACTACTGTCTTTTATGATTTGAAAGGTTTTTCATCATCGTTATAGCTGAGACTCATCTTAATAAATATTTCACATCATCGAATCACCCCCGCACTACGGCCAATGATATTCTTTAGTTTCACGACCACAATTATTCATGCACTACAGCCAAAAATATTTGTGTATTCATTAATGGTCATGATCATGCCAACAACTGTCCATCAATGCACTACGGGCCAATGAGGATTTTTAATTTTTACATCATTTGTAATATTACGGTCATGATTACACCGAATAATCCCTGGTCATAATCATACCAAGTCCATCTATGCACTACAGGCCACAGATGACTTTCAACAAAATATAAACATGAGGATGATGACAATGATATAAGAATTCAATAAAACAAGTTCAAGAATTATTTTATCCAGGAATTATTAACGTCCAAATTTGTCAACACGATACTGTTTTGTGGTGTAAAATTCAAGAATGATCAGAAGAAGATTTCCATGAAAGGAAACTGGATGAAGCGCAAATATCAAGTATATTCCACTAATTTCATGGAGTATAGAAGTCAAAGTTTTAACCAACTGAGTATAATAAAGAATGAGATAACAAAAGAAATCACCATGCATGCGATAGACCGCACAAGCAGGTTATTCCAACAGAATAATAAATAACGGAACCAGGTCCGGCGTAAAACGCACAGACAGGATATTCCAACAGAATAATAAAGAATGGAACCAGGTCCGGTGTAAAACACACAGACAGGATATTTCAACAAAATAATAAATAATGGAACCAGGTCCGGTGTAGAACACACAGACAGGATATTCCAATAAAATAATAAATAATAGAACCAGGTCCAGTGTAAAACACACAGACATGATATTCCAACAGAATAATAAACAATGGAACTAGGTCCGGTGTAAAACACACAAACAGGATGTTCCAACAGAATAATAGAAGAATGTCACCAAGTATAGGGTAAACCGCGTATACAGGTTATTCCAACAGAATAATAATGAATGGAATAACATAAGGATTTCACCAAGTATAGGGTATACCGCGTATACAGGTCATGTATAGGGTATGCCACTTTTACAGGTTATTCCAACAAAATAACAAAGAATGGAATAACATAAGTTCTCTTCAAGAAGAAAGAATAACACCCCTTACTTTATTAGGAGATTGAATACTACAGTAGTGTAGTAACCGAATACTCTTCTTCTTTCTCTCTTATTCTCTCTATACTTTCTCTCTCTATAGCTTAAGCGAATTAGTGAAAAATAATGAAGCCCTAAGCCTCTATTTATAGAAGATTTATTACTATTTACGAAAGTATTTACTATTTACGAAGGTAATTACTATTTATGAAGGTAATTACTATTTACGAAGGTAATTACTATTTATGAAAGTAATTACTATTTACGAAGGTAATTACTATTTACGAAGGTAATTACTATTGACGAAGGTAATTACTATTTATGAAAAAGACTCTTAGATGATGACATCTGCCCCCCCACAAATAATTAAACTTACCACAAACGTCTAATAATAGACTCTTTATATACATCAAGGATTGAATAAAAATTACCAGAAATCATTTTATTTTTAATCAACACATATTTAATCTTTCAACAATTATTAATCATTTATAACTTGTCATCTCAATTATTGTTTAAATAATATAACATATTATACAGATGATACTGTGACAATAATTGAATCAATAATATAAGAGATATGATGCAGCAATTACTGTAGCAATAATTGAGTATAGCTGAGTGACTTCTCACGTAAGCATCAATAATCAATACCGTGTGCTACTATGCAACAACGCGTATTACTGTACTTTTACTACCGAGTAGTTCAACAGTTTTAACGGTAACACCCCCGCCGTTATTTTATAGAAAGATAATTTTGTCGTTTTCTAACTACGACAATACTTCCATTGTGGGGTCCACCAATGATTGTGTCGTCGTACGAATATTCCCCGACAAAAAGAATATTCCCCGACCAAACGAATATTTTATAACAACTTGCGTACTTTGCAAAATTTATAAATATTACCCACAGCTATAACATTATATCAAATTTATTCCATAATATTCAAAAATAATAATTATGAAAATTCATCTTTATTTATAAAAACTGGGGTCTTACAACCTCCCCTTCTTATGAAATTTCGCCCTCGAAATTAGGGTACGTACCTGGTATGTCAAAAGGTAAGGATACCTTAATTTCATTTCAGATTCTAACTCCCAAGTCATTTCCTCAACATCGTGGTTTCTGCACAAAACTTTGACTTGAGGTATAACCTTAGAGCGTAGAATATGTTCCTTCTTATCCAAGATTTGAACAGGAATCTCTTCATACGTCAAATCTTCCGCTATTTCGTCCGGTTCTAACTCAATAATGTGGTTCGGGTCTTTCACATATTTTTTGTAACATGGATATGTGAAAAATGTTATGAACACGAGACATACTTGGCGGTAAAACGAGTCTATAGGCCACAGTTCCTATTCGATCGAGGATTAAAAATGGACAGATGAATCGAGGATTGAGTTTTCCTCTCTTTCCAAATCTTGTAACTTCTTTCCATGGAGTAACACGTAACAACACATGATCTCCTATATTGAATTCCACATCCTTTCGATGAAGATCAGCATAACTCTTTTGTCGACTTTGTGAGGTTTTTATACGTTGTCGGATCGTTTGAATCTTTTCCGTAGTCATACGTACCAACTCCGGTCCCAACAACGTTGCTTCACCCACCTCATCCTAGCATACTGGAGAACGACACTTTCTTCCATACAACGCTTCGAATGGAGCCATGCCAATACTTTCTTGATAACTGTTGTTGTAGGAAAACTCCACCAATGGTAAGAACTTGTCCCAACTTTCCTTGAAATCAAGGACACGTAGTCTTAATAGATCTTTGAGAGTTTGAATAGTCCTCTCCGACTGTCCGTCCGTCTGAGGATGATATGCCGAGCTAAATCGTAAGTCTGTGCCCATAGCTTTTTGCAAACTAACCCAAAATCGTGAAGTAAATCTTGGGTCTCGATCAGAAACTATGGATATCGGCATACCATGCAGTCTTACAATCTCGTTTATGTACATACGAGCAAGACGTTCAAGTGTATAAGTTTCTCGTATCGGTAAGAAATGACCAGACTCGGTCAATCTTTCAACAATAACCCAAATCGCATCTATGCCTTGAGAAACCTTAGGAAGACCGGTAACGAAATCCATGGTAATGTGCTCCCACTTCCATTCTGGAATTTCAAGTGGTTGCAATGGACCTTTTGGTACTTGATGCGCCGCTTTAACTCGTTGACAAGTTAGACACCTTGAGATAAACAACGCTATCTCTCTCTTCATATTGCTCCACCAAAATGTATGACGAATATCATGATACATTTTGGTACTCCCAGGATGGATTGCAAACGGTGTATTGTGCGCCTCCATCATGATTTTATACTTTAAATCAGGTTTGTTAGGAACACAAAGTCTGGAGTTGACTCGAAGTATTCCCTCTTCATCGATTCTTGCTTCCGGCATAGCACCTTCTTGCACTTTCTTCCTCATACGCATCAGCTCCAGGTCTGTAGCTTGAGCAGCTTTAACTTTATCGATTAAAGTCGGTTCTACTCGTATATTCGCCATCCTCACATGCGTCCCTGGAGTCTTTAACTCTATCCCCATCCTTTGCAAGTCACACAAAATGGGCCCTTGCGTTGACAATATCGCACTCGTACTTGCATGTGATCTTCTACTCAATGCGTCAGCTACCACGTTTGCTTTTCTAGGATGGTATTGGATGGTATGATCATAATCTTTCAATAGTTCAAGCCAACGTCGTTGTCGCATGTTGAGTTCCTTTTGAGTGAAGAAATATTTGAGGCTTTTATGATCCGTAAAGATCTCCACTTTCTCCCCATACAAGTAATGCCTCCAAATTTTAAGTGCAAAGACAACAGCTGCCAACTCTAGATCATGAGTAGAATAATTCTTCTCATATTCTTTGAGTTGTCGTGAGGCATAGGATATGACTTTTCCATGTTGCATGAGAACACATCCCAGCCCTTTGCCCGAAGCATCACTGTAGATGACAAATCCCTCCGAGCCAGATGGTATTATCAGAACAGGTGCTGAAATGAGTCTCCTCTTGAGTTCTTGAAAACTCTTCTCACATTCTTCGCTCCAACCGAACTTTGTATCTTTCCGAGTCAGCTGAGTCAATGGAGTAGCGATTCGAAAAAATCCTTCCACGAAACTCCGATAATAACCAGCTAAACCGAGAAAGTTACGTACTTCGATCACTGATTTAAGTTGCTCCCAGCTTTGAATAGCTTTAATCTCTGCTGGGTCAACAGATATTCCATGACTTGATACCACGTGCCCAAGGAATGCTACTTCCTCAAGCCAGAACTCGCATTTCTTCAACTTGGCATAAAGCTTATATTCACGAAGCTTTTGGAGTGTCAGCCTCAAGTGTTGCTCATGATTTTCACGGCTTTTGGAATAAATAAGGATGTCATCAATAAAGACAACCACAAAGTGATCCAAATATTCCTTGAATACTCGGTTCATCATATCCATGAAGGCAGCAGGAGCATTAGTCAATCCAAAGGACATGACTAGGAATTCATAATGCCCGTACCGAGTTCTGAAAGCCGTCTTTGGAATGTCATCAGTTGTAATCTTCAATTGGAGATACCCGGAACGAAGATCGATCTTTGAAAAGAATTTGGCTCCTTGCAACTGGTCAAATAGATCATCAATTCGTGGCAATGGATACCTATTTTTGATGGTGACATGATTCAACTCCCGATAATCAATACAAAGTCGCATACTCCCATCTTTCTTCTTCACGAATAGAACAAGAGCACCCCAAGGAAAAGTACTAGGATGAATAAAGCCAATGTCTAACAATTCTTGCAGTTGGGTTTTTAACTCCTAAAGTTCAATAGGAGCCATTCGATATGGGGCTTTAGAAATGGGTTTTATACCGGATTCAAGGTCGATACAAAATTCAATCTCACGCTCTGGGGGTAGGCCAGGAAGTTCTTCGGGGAATACGTCAGGAAATTCATTAACAATAGAAATATCGTTCAAAACTGACATATTTTTGTTTAAATCTGTGACATGAGCTAAGAAAGCTTGACATCCGTTTTTCAATAAACGAATAGCTTTATGGCTTGAGATGACCGTGATTGATTTTAATGGTTTGGTCGCTTGAATTCGCATAATAGGTTGATTAGGAATATGAAAGCTAACAACCTTATGGAAACAATCAATTTTTGCATGATGAGTAGTTAACCAATCAATCCCTAGAATCACGTCAAATGCAAGTATTTTCAATGAAATAAGATCTACAGGTAATGCGAGGGTACCAATTTGAACCAAACAAGACTTATAAACAGTGGATGTAATGAAGGTTTCTCCCAACGGAGTTTCCACAGATAAGTCAAAGTCTAATTTCTCCGGAGTCAAATTTAATCGATGAGCGCAAGTAGGAGAAATAAAGAATGGATAGAACCGATATCAAATAAAGTATAGACTTCGTTAGAGTTTATGATAAGCTTACCCGTGATGACCTCATTCGGGTTCCTTGCTTTCTGGGAGGTCACAACAAACGCTCTCCCTTGCACTACTGGCTTTGACCTTTCTGGGACGACCTTTGGTGCCTCCATCCTAGCTGAATTTGTCTTTGGTAAACGACAAAATCGGGCTAAGTGACCTTCTCTTCCACAATTATAACATGTTTTGGACGGCATCGCGCAATTTGGACTGATGTGTCCCTCCCCTCCGCATTTGAAGCATATGATAGGTGGTCTTTCTCCTTCCTTAACAACGAGTGCTGGTGCTGACGTCTTTCCATCATTGTTGAATCTCCTCTTTTTGAAATGTTCATTCTTATTGTTTTGGCCCTGATTACCACCGAAGTGGTAACCATTTCTGGCCTGCTGATTCCCTCTACGCTTGTTGTCACCGCTTCGATGACCACTCTCGCTGGTATTATAATTTTACCGGCTGCTCTCTTTTAGTTGAGTTGACTTGTTATCGCGCTCCACTAACTGAGCCCTATTTACAACATCTGAATACAAACACAGTTTATGAGAAATAAAATGTTGACGTATCTCCGGCTTCAAACCTCTTAAAAACATTCGTGCCATTCTCTCTTCATTATCCACCAAGTGGGACGCAAACCATGATAACTCTGCAAATTTTGCCTCGTATTGCGACACGGTCATATTATTTTGTTCCAACTTAATAAACTCCACCTCCTTCATGTGGCGAATACTTTCGAGAAAGTATTTATCATTGAACAGCTCCTGGAACTTCTCCCAAGATATCTTCAGTACAGCAGGTTGAGTACGTTTTACCGATTCCCACCAGTAATCTGCCTCTCCGCGCAACATAAAAGCGGCAAAAGGAACCTTTTGCTCCTCGGAGCATCCCAAGATATCAAATATCTTGGTCATCTGCTTTATCCATGTTTCCGCCATAAGTGGTTTTGGCTCTCCCTTAAACTCCGGTGGTCCCAGCTCCTTGAACTGTTTAGCGATGATCTCCCGAGAGTTTCCCGTGTTTCCATCTACGTTTTGGACAGGAGTTGCTCTCGCCTGCTGTTGCATGAATTGCATAAAACCTCTGAAAATTTGATCATTCGTCATTTGGTCAGTGTTGTTGTTTGCATGAGGATTTTCGCCTTCTTGATGCACATTATCCTGATTATTGATATGTGGTGAATCAACGATCGCCTGTGCTCCATTGCCATTCTCAACATTCTCAGATGTCATTTTCAGATACTGCCACAAAACAAAAGGTTAATTGACATGTAACATATTATCCCTATATTCCGACCGACCAATAAAATAGCACATAAACTTAGGTAGGTCATACTAGCGAAGGAATTCCCTGTCTCTCCCCTTCTAGTACTATTCTCACATCTTAGCCAGGGATCATATCCCTAAGCTCTGATACCAACTGTGACGCCTCCAAAATTAGGTATACATCACCCATTTTGAGTCGCCAGATACATGGTACAGAATTCAAATACAACTTACTAATACAACTGTCGTGTACAATACGACAAAACATAACTATGAGTTTGAATACAATTATTGTTTACTAGAGATCATACAAACTCAAAAGGAGTCCTCAATACAATTATTGTCACATTATTTAACAGAATAGTGAGGACTACTAATACTATTCTCTGGTCCATCACTCCGTTCCCTGACTCGTCCCAGCTATATTCTCATTTCCTGAAGAGAACATTGAAAGAAAGGGTGAGCTCAACTAGTCCAGTAAGAAATATTATGACTAAGATAATGCAGAATAAATTATCATTAGCCTTCAACAATGTTAAACTGATAAAATACAATAACCACCAAGTTTAACTGCAGCGGAACCAGCAATCCATTAAAAGAGTCAAGTAGAAAATAAAAACTACTGTCTTTTATGATTTAAAAGGTTTTTCATCATCGTTATAGCTGAGACTCAGCTTAATAAATATTCCACATCATCGAATCACCCCCGCACTACGGCCAATGATATTCTTTAGTATCACGACCACAATTATTCATGCACTACAGCCAAAAATATTTGTGTATTCATTAATGGTCATGATCATGCCAACAACTGTCCATCAATGCACTACGGGCCAATGAGGATTTTTAATTTTTACATCATTTGTAATATTACGGTCATGATTACACCGAATAATCCCTGGTCATAATCATACCAAGTCCATCTATGCACTACAGGCCACAGATGACTTTCAACAAAATATAAACATGAGGATGATGACAATGATATAAGAATTCAATAAAACAAGTTCAAGAATTATTTTATCCAGGAATTATTAACGTCCAAATTTGTCAACACTATACTGTTTTGTGGTGTAAAATTCAAGAATGATCAGAAGAAGATTTCCATGAAAGGATACTGGATGAAGCGCAAATATCAAGGATATTCCACTAATTTCATGGAGTATAGAAGTCAAAGTTTTAACCAACTGAGTATAATAAAGAATGAGATAACAAAAGAAATCACCATGCATGCGATAGACCGCACAAGCAGGTTATTCCAACGGAATAATAAATAACGGAACCAGGTCCGGCGTAAAACGCACAGACAGGATATTCCAACAGAATAATAAAGAATGGAACCAGGTCCGGTGTAAAACACACAGACAGGATATTCCAACAGAATAATAAATAATGGAACCAGGTCCGGTGTAGAACACACAGACAGGATATTCCAACAGCATAATAAATAATAGAACCAGGTCTGGTGTAAAACACACAGACAGGATATTCCGACAGAATAATAAATAATGGAACCAGGTCCGGTATAAAACACACAGACAGGATGTTCCAACAGAATAATAGAAGAATGTCACCAAGTATAGGGTAAACCGCGTATACAGGTTATTCCAACAGAATAATAATGAATGGAATAACATAAGGATTTCACCAAGTATAGGGTATACCGCGTATACAGGTCATGTATAGGGTATGCCACTTTTACAGGTTATTCCAACAGAATAACAAAGAATGGAATAACATAAGTTCTCTTCAAGAAGAAAGAATAACACCCCTTACTTTATTAGGAGATTGAATACTGCAGTAGTGTAGTAACCGAATACTCTTCTTCTTTGTCTCTTATTCTCTCTATACTTCTCTCTCTATAACTTGAGCGAAATCGTGAAAAATAATGAAGCCCTAGGCCTCTATTTATAGAAGATTTTTTACTATTTACGAATGTAATTACTATTTACGAAGGTAATTACTATTTACGAAGGTAATTACTATTTACGAAGGTAATTACTATTTACAAAAGTAATTACTATTTACGAAGGTGATTACTATTTACGAAGGTAATTACTATTGACGAAGGTAATTACTATTTATGAAAAAGACTCTTAGATGATGACATCTGGCCCCCCACAAATAATTAAACTTACCACAAACGTCTAATAATAGACTCTTTATATACATCAAGGATTGAATAAAAATTACCAAAAATCATTTTATTTTTAATCAACACATATTTAATCTTTCAACAATTATTAATCATTTATAACTTGTCGTCTCAATTATTGTTTAAATAATATAACATATTATACAGATGATACTGTGACAATAATTGAATCAATAATATAAGAGATATGATGCAGCAATTACTGTAGCAATAATTGAGTATAGCTGAGTAACTTCTCACGTAAGCATCAATAATCAATATCGTGTGCTACTATGCAACAATGCGTATTACTGTACTTTTACTACCGAGTAGTTCAACAGTTTTAACGGTAACACCTCCGCCGTTATTTTATAGAAAGATAATTTTGTCGTTTTCTAACTACGACAATACTTCCGTTGTGGGGTCCACCAATGATTGTGCCGTCGTACGAATATTCCCCGACAAAAAGAATATTCCCCGACCAAACGAATATTTTATAACAACTTGCGTACTTTGCAAAATTTATAAATATTACCCACAACTATAACATTATATCAAATTTATTCCATAATATTCAAAAATAATAATTATGAAAATTCATCTTTATTTATAAAAACTGGGGTCTTACACTATGCATAATAAAATATAATATATTCTATTTATAGAATAACTTTAATAAAGTATTCTGTTTTATATAAAAAGATGTTTATGTTTTATTACGTTAATAATACGAATAAAAGAAAACGTCATCATCGCTATAATAATTCATATTATTAATCGATAATAATTGAATCAAACTTAGCGACTTCCCAGATAAATATCAATACTCAATACCGTGTGCTACTATGCAACAACGCGTATTACTGTACTTTTACTACCCAGTAGTTCAACAGTATCAACGGTAAAACTTTCGCCGTTATTTTCAATAAAATATTTTTGTCGTTTTCTCAATTCGACAATAATTCCGTTGTGGGGTCCACCAATAATTGTACCGTCGTACGAATATTTTTCGACACAAAAAATATTCCCTGACCAATCGAATATAATATAACAACTTGCATACTTTGCAAAATTTATAAATACTACCCACAACTATAATATTATCTCAAATTCACACCATAATATTAAAAAATTATTTCGAGAAAATTAATTCTTTATTCATAAAATCTGGGGTTTCACAATCTCCCCTCCTTATGGAATTTCGCCCTCAAAATTTACGTACGTACCTAGTATGTCGAACAGGTGAGGACACCTTGACTTCACTTCAAATTCTAACTCTTGAGATATAACCTTTGAGTGTTGAATACGATTCTTCTTATCCAAGATTGTAACACGTATCTCTTCAAACGTTAAATCATCCGCTATCTCGTCCGGTTCTAAATTAATAATGTGGTTCGGGTCGTCCACATATTTACGTAACATCGATACGAAAAAAAAAAACGTTATGAACACGCAATATATTTGGCAGTAAAACGAGTCTATAAGTCACAGTTCCTACTTAATCGAGGATTTCAAATGGGCCAATTAAATCGAGGGTTGAGATTTCCTCTCTTCAGCAACTCTTGCTTCTAAAATAACACCCTCTTGAACCTTCTTCTTCACATTCATCAAATTCGGGTATGTAGCTTGAGCGTCTTTAACTTTATCGATTAAAGTCAATTTTACTCGTATATTCGTTATCTTCACGTGGGTCCCTAGAGTCTTTAACTCTATCTTCATCATTTGTAAGTTATACGAAATGAGTCTTTGTGTTAACAACATCGCACTTGTAAACGCATACGATCTTCTACTCAACACGTCAGCTACCACGTTCGCTCTTCCACGATGATATTGAATAGTACGATCGTAATCTTCAACAGCTCGAGTCAACGTCTTTGGTGCATGTTACTTTCGTTTTAGTTGAAAAAATTATTTTGAGGGTTTAAGAAATGGGTTTTGTACTGGTGTCAATACAAAATTCGATTTCACGCTCTGGGGTAGGCTAAGAAGTCTTCAGGAATACGTCAAGAGATTTATTAATGATAAAAATATCATTCAAAACTGTTACTCACATCCAAGACTTGGATAGTACGTCACATTGATACCAACTATGACTTCTATCCCTTAACCTAGATTGCACCTCACAATGATACCTATCAACTTGTTATCGTCATTCACGACGTCGCCTACATAAAGTCTGGCTTCGGTGCATTCCACACAAGAAAGTCATCAACAAAAGGATCGGGGCTCTTTACTTATGGCTTGATATGACAATGATTGAATTTAGTGGTTTGGTTGCTTGAATTCGCATAATAGGTTGGTTAGGAATATGAAAGCTAACAACCTTACGAAAAACATGATGAGTAGTTAACCAATCGTTTCCTAAAATCGCATCAAAGGCAAGTATTTTCAAAGAGACAAGATCAATACGTAACGTGAAAGTGTCGATTTGAATCAAATAAGATTTATAAACAGTGGAGGTAACGAAGGTTTCTCCCAATGGAGTTTCAATAGATAAATTAAAGTTTAACTTCTCCGGAGTTAAGTACAAACATTGAACACAACTAGGTGAAATAAAAGAGTGAGTAGAACCGGTATCTAACACGGTATAGACTTCGTAAGAGCTTATGATTAACTTACCCGTGATAATTTTATTCAGGTTCCTCGTCACGATAGAAAAAAAACGCTCTCTCTTAAACTACAGACTTTGGCTTTTCTGGGACAGCCTTTGGTGCCTCCATCCTAGTTGAATTTGTCTTCGGTGAACGACAAAATCGGGCTAAGTGGCCTTCTCTTCCACAATTATAACATGCTTTGGACTGTTGCGTATAGTTTGGACGGATGTGTCCCTCCTGTCCGCATTTGAAACATACGACCGGTGGTCGTTCTTCTTCCTTAACAACGGTTGCTGGTGCTGACGTTTTTCCATCATTGTTGAATCTCCTCTTCTTGAAATGTCCATTTCTATTATCTTGGCCATGATTACCACCGAAGTGGTTACCATTCTTGGCATGATAATTTCCCCCGCGATAGTTATCATTGTTCCGATGGCCATTGCCACCGGTATGATTATTATCGTGTTGCTGGTCATTACCTTTTGGTTGTGATGACTCATTATCGCGCTCCACTAACTGAGCCCTATTCACAATATCTGAATATAAACAATGTTTGTGAGAAATGAGGTATTGACGTATATCGGGTTTCAAACCTCGCAAAAACATTCGCGTCATTCGCTCCTCATTATCGACCAAATGGGATGCAAACCGGGATAACTCCGCAAACTTATCCTCATACTGCGACACGGTCATATTTTTTTGCTCCAGTTTGATGAATTCTACCTCTTTCATGTGACGAATACTTTCAGGAAAGTACTTGTCATTGAATAATTCTTGGAATTTCTCCCAAGACATCTTGAGTGCGTCAGGCTGGGTACGTTTTACAGATTCCCACCAATGATCTCCTTCTTCACGCAACATAAAGGTGGCGAATGGAACCTTTTGCTCCTCTGAGCATTCCAAGACATCAAATATCTTGGTAATCTGCTTTATCCATGTCTCCGCCTTAAGTGGTTCTGGCTTTCCCAAAAACTCCGGTGGTCCCAGCTCCTTGAACTGCTTAGCGGTGACCGTCCGAGAGTTATAAGTATTTCTACCTGTATTTTGGACATGAGCTGCCTTCGCCTGTTGTTGCATGAATTGCATAAAGTCTCTGACCATTCCATCATTCACCATTTCATCGGTGTTATTATTTTCATGAGGAGTATTGTCCTCTAGTTACGCATTATCCTAATTATTGATCTGTGGAGACTCAACGGTCTCCTGTGCTCCATTGATAATCTCAACATTCTCGAATACCATTTTCAAACACTGCCACAAAACAAGGGTTAATTAACATATCACATATTATCCCTATACTTTGACCGACCAATTAAATACCACATAAACTTAGGTAGGTCATACTAGCGAAGGAATTCCCCGTCTCTCCCCTCCTAGTTCTTGTATCACATCTTAGCCAGGGATCATATCCCTAAGCTTTGATACCAACTGTGACGCCCCCAAAATTAGTTTTACATCACCCATCTTGGGTCGTCAGATACATGGTACATAATTCAAATACAACTTACTAATACAACTGTCGTGTACAATACGACAAAACATAACTGTAAGTTTGAATACAATTATTGTCTACTAGAGATTATACAAACTCAAAAAGAGTCCTCATTACAATTATTAATACACTATTTCACAGAATAGTGAGGACTACTAATGCTATCCTCTGGACCGTCACTCCGTTCCCCGACTAGTCCCTGCTATGTTCTCATTTCCTGAAGAGAACAGTGAAAGAAAGGGTGAGCTCAACTAGCCCAGTAAGAAATATTATGACTAAGATAATGCAGAATAAATTATCGTTAGCCTCCAACAATGTTAAACTGATAAAATACAATAGACATCAAGTTTAACTGCAGCGGAACAAGCAATCCATTAAAAGAGTCAAGTAGAGAATAGAATCTACTATCTTTTATGATTTAAAAAGTTTTTCATCACTTTTATCGCTGAAATTCAGCTCAATAAATAATCCACATCATTAAATCATCCCTGCACTACATGCCAATGATATTCTTTAGTATCACGACCACGAATTATCCATGCACTACGGGCCAAAGATAATCGTGTTTTCATCAACGGTCCTGATCATGCCATAAAACAATTCATCTTTTCTCCTTTGGCCGAAGAGAATCCATAGCCATAATCATAACAAAAACTGTCCATCAATGCACTACGGGCCAATGATGACTTTTAATTTTCACATTATTTGTAACATTACGGTCATGATTATACCGAATAATCCCTGGTCATAATCATACCAAGTCCATCTATGCACTACAGGCCACAAATGACTTTCAACATAACATAAACATGAGGATGATGACAATGATATACGAATTCAATAAAACAAGTTCAAGAATTAATTTGTCCAAGAACTACTAACGTCCAAATTGTCAACATGATACTGCTTTGTAGAGTAAAATTCAAGAATGATCAGAAGAATATTTTCATGAAAAGATACTGGATGAAGCGCAAATATCAAGGATATTCTACTAATTTCATGGAGTATAGAAGTCAAAACTTTAACCAACTGAGTATAATAAAGAATGGAATAACAACAGAAATCACCATGCATGCGGTACTTCGCATAGGCAGGTTATTCCAACATAATAATAATAACGGAACCACGTCAGACAAAATTTGCACCGACAGGATGTTCCAACAGAATAATAAAGACGGAACCAGGTCCGGTGTAAAACACACAGACAGGATGTTCCAACGGAATAATAATAAAGACGGAACCAGGTCTGGTGTAAAACACACAGACAGGATGTTCCAACAGAATAATAGAAGAATGTCACCAAGTATAGGGTAGACCGCGTATACAGGTTATTCCAACAGAATAATAAGATATAGAATAACAACAGTTCTCTTCATGAATAAGAAAGAATAACACCCCTTACCGTAACAGAAACTGGATATAGGAAAAGAAAAGTTAAGTAGCAAAAAGCTTTTCTTCTATCTCTCTATAGTTTCTCTCTCTAGAGTTCAGTGAATTCGTAAGAAAATAATGAAGGAATGAGCTTCTATTTATAGGAAAATGGAATGCATAGTAACTAATCCATGAACGGTCCAGATTGATTTACTTTAATCAGACGATCCATATTTAAAGAAAAATCTTTTAAATAAAATATAATTTATTCTATTTATATAAAAAGATTTTTACTATGCAAATACTATGCAACACTATGCAAAACACTATGCAACACTATACAACACTATGCAAAATACTATACAACACTATGCATAATAAAATATAATATATTCTATTTATAGAATAACTTTAATAAATTATTCTGTTTTATATAAAAAGATGTTTCTGTTTTATTACGTTAATAATACGAATAAAACAAAACGTCATCATCGCTATAATAATTCATATTATTAATCGACAATAATTGAATCAAACTGAGCGACTTCCCAGATAAATATCAATAATCAATACTGTGTGCTACTATGCAACAACGCGTATTACTATACTTTTACTACCCAGTAGTTCAACAGTATCAACGGTAAAACTTTCGCCGTTATTTTCAATAAAATATTTTTGTCGCTTTCTCAATTAGACAATAATTCCGTTGTGGGGTCCACCAATAATTGTACCGTCGTACGAATATTTTTCGACACAAAGAATATTCCATGACCAATCGAATATAATATAACAACTTGAATACTTTGCAAAATTTATAAATACTACCCACAACTATAATATTATCTCAAATTCACACCATAATATTAAAAAATTATTTCGAGAAAATTAATTCTTTATTCATAAAATCTGGGGTTTCACAATCTCCCCTCCTTATGGAATTTCGCCCTCAAAATTTACGTACGTACCTGGTATGCCGAACAGGTGAGGACACCTTGACTTCACTTCAAATTCTAACTTTTGAGATATAACCTTTGAGTGTTGAATACGATTCTTCTTATCCAAGATTGTAACACGTATCTCTTCAAACGTTAAATCATCCGCTATCTCGTCCGATTCTAAATTAATAATGTGGTTCGGGTCGTCCACATATTTACGTAACATCGATACGAAAAAAAAACGTTATGAACACGCAATATATTTGGCAGTAAAACGAGTCTATAAGCCACAGTTCCTACTTAATCGAGGATTTCAAATGGGCCAATTAAATCGAGGGTTGAGATTTCCTCTCTTCAGCAACTCTTGCTTCTAAAATAACACCCTCTTGAACCTTCTTCTTCACATTCATCAGATTCGGGTATGTAGCTTGAGCGTCTTTAACTTTATCGATTAAAGTCAATTTTACTCGTATATTCGTTATCTTCACGTGGGTCCCTAGAGTCTTTAACTCTATCTTCATCATTTGCAAGTTATACGAAATGAGTCTTTGTGTTAACAACATCGCACTTGTAAACGCATACGATCTTCTACTCAACAAGTTAGCTACCACGTTCGCTCTTCCACGATGATATTGAATAGTACGATCGTAATCTTCAACAGCTCGAGTCAACGTCTTTGGTGCATGTTACTTTCGTTTTAGTTGAAAAAATTATTTTGAGGGTTTAAGAAATGGGTTTTGTACTGGTGTCAATACAAAATTCGATTTCACGCTCTGGGGTAGGCTAAGAAGTCATCAGGAATACGTCAAGAGATTTATTAATGATAAAAATATCATTCAAAATTGTTACTCACATCCAAGACTTGGATAGTACGTCACATTGATACCAACTGTGACTTCTATCCCTTAACCTAGATTGCACCTCACAATGATACCTATCAACTTGTTATCGTCATTCACGACGTCGCCTACAGAAAGTCTGGCATCGGTGCATTCCACACAAGAAAGTCATCAACAAAAGGATCGGGGCTCTTTACTTATGGCTTGATATGACAATGATTGAATTTAGTGGTTTGGTTGCTTGAATTCGCATAATAGGTTGGTTAGGAATATGAAAGCTAACAACCTTACGAAAAACATGATGAGTAGTTAACCAATCGTTTCCTAAAATCGCATCAAAGGCAAGTATTTTCAAAGAGACAAGATCAACACGTAACGTGAAAGTGTCGATTTGAATCAAATAAGATTTATAAACAGTGGAGGTAACGAAGGTTTCTCCCAATGGAGTTTCAATAGATAAATTAAAGTTTAACTTCTCCGGAGTTAAGTACAAACATTGAACACAACTAGGTGAAATAAAAGAGTGAGTAGAACCGGTATCTAACACGGTATAGACTTCGTAAGAGCTTATGATTAACTTACCCGTGATAATTTTATTCAGGTTCCTCGTCACGAGAAAAAAAAACGCTCTCTCTTAAACTACAGACTTTGGCTTTTCTGGGACAGCCTTTGGTGCCTCCATCCTAGTTGAATTTGTCTTCGGTGAACGAAAAAATCGGGCTAAGTGGCCTTCTCTTCCACAATTATAACATGCTTTGGACTGTTGCGTATAGTTTGGACGGATGTGTCCCTCCTGTCCGCATTTGAAATATACGATCGGTGGTCGTTCTTCTTCCTTAACAACGGTTGCTGGTGCTGACATTTTTCCATCATTGTTGAATCTCCTCTTCTTGAAATGTCCATTTCTATTATCTTGGCCATGATTACCACCGAAGTGGTTACCATTCTTGGCATGATAATTTCCCCCGCGATAGTTATCATTGTTCCGATGGCCATTGCCACCGGTATGATTATTATCGTGTTGCTGGTCATTACCTTTTGGTTGTGATGACTCATTATTGCGCTCCACTAATTGAGCCTTATTCACAATATCTGAATATAAACAATGTTTGTGAGAAATGAGGTATTGACGTATATCGGGTTTCAAACCTCGCAAAAACATTTGCGTCATTCGCTCCTCATTATCGACCAAATGGGATGCAAACCGGGATAACTCCGCAAACTTATCCTCATACTGCGACACGGTCATATTTTTTTGCTCCAGTTTGATGAATTCTACCTCTTTCATGTGACGAATACTTTCAGGAAAGTACTTGTCATTGAATAATTCTTGGAATTTCTCCCAAGACATCTTGAGTGCGTCAGGCTGGGTACGTTTTACAGATTCCCACCAATGATCTCCTTCTTCACGCAACATAAAGGTGGCGAATGGAACCTTTTGCTCCTCTGAGCATTCCAAGACATCAAATATCTTGGTAATCTGCTTTATCCATGTCTCCGCCTTAAGTGGTTCTGGCTTTCCCAAAAACTCCGGTGGTCCCAGCTCCTTGAACTGCTTAGCGGTGACCGTCCGAGAGTTATCAGTATTTCTACCTGCATTTTGGACATGAGCTGCCTTCGCCTGTTGTTGCATGAATTGCATAAAGTCTCTGACCATTCCATCATTCACCATTTCATCGGTGTTATAATTTTCATGAGGAGTATTGTCCTCTAGTTGCGCATTATCCTAATTATTGATCTGTGGAGACTCAACGGTCTCCTGTGCTCCATTGATAATCTCAACATTCTCGAATACCATTTTCAAACACTGCCACAAAACAAGGGTTAATTAACATATCACATATTATCCCTATACTTTGACCGACCAATTAAATACCACATAAACTTAGGTAGGTCATACTAGCGAAGGAATTCCCCGTCTCTCCCCTCCTAGTTCTTGTATCAAATCTTAGCCAGGGATCATATCCCTAAGCTTTGATACCAACTGTGACGCCCCCAAAATTAGTTTTACATCACCCATCTTGGGTCGTCAGATACATGGTACATAATTCAAATACAACTTACTAATACAACTGTCGTGTACAATACGACAAAACATAACTGTAAGTTTGAATACAATTATTGTCTACTAGAGATTATACAAACTCAAAAAGAGTCCTCATTACAATTATTAATACACTATTTCACAGAATAGTGAGGACTACTAATGCTATCCTCTGGACCGTCACTCCGTTCCCCGACTAGTCCCTGCTATGTTCTCATTTCCTGAAGAGAACAGTGAAAGAAAGGGTGAGCTCAACTAGCCCAGTAAGAAATATTATGACTAAGATAATGCAGAATAAATTATCGTTAGCCTCCAACAATGTTAAACTGATAAAATACAATAGACATCAAGTTTAACTGCAGCGGAACAAGCAATCCATTAAAAGAGTCAAGTAGAGAATAGAATCTACTATCTTTTATGATTTAAAAAGTTTTTCATCACTTTTATCGCTGAAATTCAGCTCAATAAATAATCCACATCATTAAATCATCCCTGCACTACATGCCAATGATATTCTTTAGTATCACGACCACGAATTATCCATGCACTACGGGCCAAAGATAATCGTGTTTTCATCAACGGTCCTGATCATGCCATAAAACAATTCATCTTTTCTCCTTTGGCCGAAGAGAATCCATAGCCATAATCATAACAAAAACTGTCCATCAATGCACTACGGGCCAATGATGACTTTTAATTTTCACATTATTTGTAACATTACGGTCATGATTATACCGAATAATCCCTGGTCATAATCATACCAAGTCCATCTATGCACTACAGGCCACAAATGACTTTCAACATAACATAAACATGAGGATGATGACAATGATATACGAATTCAATAAAACAAGTTCAAGAATTAATTTGTCCAAGAACTACTAACGTCCAAATTGTCAACATGATACTGCTTTGTAGAGTAAAATTCAAGAATGATCAGAAGAATATTTTCATGAAAAGATACTGGATGAAGCGCAAATATCAAGGATATTCTACTAATTTCATGGAGTATAGAAGTCAAAACTTTAACCAACTGAGTATAATAAAGAATGGAATAACAACAGAAATCACCATGCATGCGGTACTTCGCATAGGCAGGTTATTCCAACATAATAATAATAACGGAACCACGTCAGACAAAATTTGCACCGACAGGATGTTCCAACAGAATAATAAAGACGGAACCAGGTCCGGTGTAAAACACACAGACAGGATGTTCCAACGGAATAATAATAAAGACGGAACCAGGTCTGGTGTAAAACACACAGACAGGATGTTCCAACAGAATAATAGAAGAATGTCACCAAGTATAGGGTAGACCGCGTATACAGGTTATTCCAACAGAATAATAAGATATAGAATAACAACAGTTCTCTTCATGAATAAGAAAGAATAACACCCCTTACCGTAACAGAAACTGGATATAGGAAAAGAAAAGTTAAGTAGCAAAAAGCTTTTCTTCTATCTCTCTATAGTTTCTCTCTCTAGAGTTCAGTGAATTCGTAAGAAAATAATGAAGGAATGAGCTTCTATTTATAGGAAAATGGAATGCATAGTAACTAATCCATGAACGGTCCAGATTGATTTACTTTAATCAGACGATCCATATTTAAAGAAAAATCTTTTAAATAAAATATAATTTATTCTATTTATATAAAAAGATTTTTACTATGCAAATACTATGCAACACTATGCAAAACACTATGCAACACTATACAACACTATGCAAAATACTATACAATACTATGCATAATAAAATATAATATATTCTATTTATAGAATAACTTTAATAAATTATTCTGTTTTATATAAAAAGATGTTTCTGTTTTATTACGTTAATAATACGAATAAAACAAAACGTCATCATCGCTATAATAATTCATATTATTAATCGACAATAATTGAATCAAACTGAGCGACTTCCCAGATAAATATCAATAATCAATACTGTGTGCTACTATGCAACAACGCGTATTACTGTACTTTTACTACCCAGTAGTTCAACAGTATCAACGGTAAAACTTTCGCCGTTATTTTCAATAAAATATTTTTGTCGCTTTCTCAATTAGACAATAATTCCGTTGTGGGGTCCACCAATAATTGTACCGTCGTACGAATATTTTTCGACACAAAGAATATTCCATGACCAATCGAATATAATATAACAACTTGAATACTTTGCAAAATTTATAAATACTACCCACAACTATAATATTATCTCAAATTCACACCATAATATTAAAAAATTATTTCGAGAAAATTAATTCTTTATTCATAAAATCTGGGGTTTCACAATCTCCCCTCCTTATGGAATTTCGCCCTCAAAATTTACGTACGTACCTGGTATGCCGAACAGGTGAGGACACCTTGACTTCACTTCAAATTCTAACTTTTGAGATATAACCTTTGAGTGTTGAATACGATTCTTCTTATCCAAGATTGTAACACGTATCTCTTCAAACGTTAAATCATCCGCTATCTCGTCCGGTTCTAAATTAATAATGTGGTTCGGGTCGTCCACATATTTACGTAACATCGATACGAAAAAAAAACGTTATGAACACGCAATATATTTGGCAGTAAAACGAGTCTATAAGCCACAGTTCCTACTTAATCGAGGATTTCAAATGGGCCAATTAAATCGAGGGTTGAGATTTCCTCTCTTCAGCAACTCTTGCTTCTAAAATAACACCCTCTTGAACCTTCTTCTTCACATTCATCAGATTCGGGTATGTAGCTTGAGCGTCTTTAACTTTATCGATTAAAGTCAATTTTACTCGTATATTCGTTATCTTCACGTGGGTCCCTAGAGTCTTTAACTCTATCTTCATCATTTGCAAGTTATACGAAATGAGTCTTTGTGTTAACAACATCGCACTTGTAAACGCATACGATCTTCTACTCAACAAGTTAGCTACCACGTTCGCTCTTCCACGATGATATTGAATAGTACGATCGTAATCTTCAACAGCTCGAGTCAACGTCTTTGGTGCATGTTACTTTCGTTTTAGTTGAAAAAATTATTTTGAGGGTTTAAGAAATGGGTTTTGTACTGGTGTCAATACAAAATTCGATTTCACGCTCTGGGGTAGGCTAAGAAGTCATCAGGAATACGTCAAGAGATTTATTAATGATAAAAATATCATTCAAAATTGTTACTCACATCCAAGACTTGGATAGTACGTCACATTGATACCAACTGTGACTTCTATCCCTTAACCTAGATTGCACCTCACAATGATACCTATCAACTTGTTATCGTCATTCACGACGTCGCCTACAGAAAGTCTGGCATCGGTGCATTCCACACAAGAAAGTCATCAACAAAAGGATCGGGGCTCTTTACTTATGGCTTGATATGACAATGATTGAATTTAGTGGTTTGGTTGCTTGAATTCGCATAATAGGTTGGTTAGGAATATGAAAGCTAACAACCTTACGAAAAACATGATGAGTAGTTAACCAATCGTTTCCTAAAATCGCATCAAAGGCAAGTATTTTCAAAGAGACAAGATCAACACGTAACGTGAAAGTGTCGATTTGAATCAAATAAGATTTATAAACAGTGGAGGTAACGAAGGTTTCTCCCAATGGAGTTTCAATAGATAAATTAAAGTTTAACTTCTCCGGAGTTAAGTACAAACATTGAACACAACTAGGTGAAATAAAAGAGTGAGTAGAACCGGTATCTAACACGGTATAGACTTCGTAAGAGCTTATGATTAACTTACCCGTGATAATTTTATTCAGGTTCCTCGTCACGAGAGAAAAAAAACGCTCTCTCTTAAACTACAGACTTTGGCTTTTCTGGGACAGCCTTTGGTGCCTCCATCCTAGTTGAATTTGTCTTCGGTGAACGACAAAATCGGGCTAAGTGGCCTTCTCTTCCACAATTATAACATGCTTTGGACTGTTGCGTATAGTTTGGACGGATGTGTCCCTCCTGTCCGCATTTGAAACATACGATCGGTGGTCGTTCTTCTTCCTTTGACCGACCAATTAAATACCACATAAACTTAGGTAGGTCATACTAGCGAAGGAATTCTCCGTCTCTCCCCTCCTAGTTCTTGTATCACATCTTAGCCAGGGATCATATCCCTAAGCTTTGATACCAACTGTGACGCCCCCAAAATTAGTTATACATCACCCATCTTGGGTCGTCAGATACATGGTACATAATTCAAATACAACTTACTAATACAACTGTCGTGTACAATACGACAAAACATAACTGTAAGTTTGAATACAATTATTGTCTACTAGAGATTATACAAACTCAAAAAGAGTCCTCATTACAATTATTAATACACTATTTCACAGAATAGTGAGGACTACTAATGCTATCCTCTGGACCGTCACTCCATTCCCCGACTAGTCCCTGCTATGTTCTCATTTCCTGAAGAGAACAGTGAAAGAAAGGGTGAGCTCAACTAGCCCAGTAAGAAATATTATGACTAAGATAATGCAGAATAAATTATCGTTAGCCTCCAACAATGTTAAACTGATAAAATACAATAGACATCAATTTTAACTGCAGCGGAACAAGCAATCCATTAAAAGAGTCAAGTAGAGAATAGAATCTACTATCTTTTATGATTTAAAAAGTTTTTCATCACTTTTATCGCTGAGATTCAGCTCAATAAATAATCCACATCATTAAATCATCCCTGCACTACAGGCCAAGGATATTCTTTAGTATCACGACCACGAATTATCCATGCACTACGAGCCAAAGATAATCGTGTTTTCATCAACGGTCCTGATCATGCCATAAAATAATTCATCTTTTCTCCCTTGGCCGAAGAGAATCCATAGCCATAATCATACCAAAAACTGTCCATCAATGCACTACAGGCCAATGATGACTTTTAATTTTCACATTATTTGTAACATTACGGTCATGATTATACCGAATAATCCCTGGTCATAATCATACCAAGTCCATCTATGCACTACAGGCCACAGATGACTTTCAACATAACATAAACATGAGGATGATGACAATGATATAAGAATTCAATAAAACAAGTTCAAGAATTAATTTGTCCAAGAACTACTAACGTCCAAATTGTCAACATGATACTGCTTTGTAGAGTAAAATTCAAGAATGATCAGAAGAATATTTCCATGAAAAGATACTGGATGAAGCACAAATATCAAGGATATTCTACTAATTTCATGGAGTATAGAAGTCAAAACTTTAACCAACTGAGTATAATAAAGAATGGAATAACAACAGAAATCACCATGCATGCGGTACTTCGTATAGACAGGTTATTTCAACAGAATAATAATAACGGAACCATGTCAGACAAAATTTACACCGACAGGATGTTCCAACAAAATAATAAAGACGGAATCAGGTCCGGTGTAAAACACACAGACAAGATGTTCCAACGGAATAATAATAAAGACGGAACCAGGTCCGGTGTAAAACACACAGACAGGATGTTCCAACAGAATAATAGAAGAATGTCACCAAGTATAGGGTAGACCGCGTATACAGGTTATTCCAACAAAATAATAAGAAATAGAATAACAACAGTTCTCTTCATGAATAAGAAAGAATAACATCCCTTACCGTAACAGAAACTGGATATAGGAAAAGAAACGTTAAGTAGCAAAAAGCTTTTCTTCTATCTCTCTATAGTTTCTCTCTCCAGAGTTCAGTGAATTCGTAAGAAAATAATGAAGGAATGAGCTTCTATTTATAGGAAAATGGAATGCATAGTAACTAATCCATGAACGGTCTAGATTGATTTACTTTAATCTGACGGTCCATATTTAAAGAAAAATCTTTTAAATAAAATATAATATATTCTATTTATATAAAAAGATTTTTACTATGCAAATACTATGCAACACTATGCAAACACTATGCAACACTATGCAAAACACTATGCAACATTATGCATAATAAAATATAATATATTCTATTTATAGAATAACTTTAATAAAGTATTTTGTTTTATATAAAAAGATGTTTCTGTTTTATTACGTTAATAATACGAATAAAACAAAACGTCATCATCGCTATAATAATTCATATTATTAATCGACAATAATTGAATCAAACTGAGCGACTTCTCACATAAATATCAATAATCAATACCGTGTGCTACTATGCAACAACGCGTATTACTGTACTTTTACTACCCAATAGTTCAACAGTATCAACGGTAAAACTTCAGCCGTTATTTTCAATAAAATATTTTTGTCGTTTTCTCAATCCGACAATAATTCCGTTGTGGGCTCCACCAATAATTGTACCGTCGTACGAATATTTTCCGACACAAAGAATATTCCCTGACCAATCGAATATAATATAACAACTTGCATACTTTGCAAAATTTATAAATACTACCCACAACTATAATATTATCTCAAATTCACACCATAATATTAAAAAATTATTTCGAGAAAATTAATTCTTTATTCATAAAATCTGGGGTTTCACACAGAATTTATAAATTAGTAAACTCAAGGGGGCAGATTAATAAAAAAAGGTAAACTTGGTAGGAGCAAAAGAAAACATTTCATTCTAATCTTAATTTGAGTGAGGGGTATGGTTGAGCAAGTAACCAAATTGGTACTGAAACCACACCAAAAACCGCACCAACGGTTCTGGCGTATGTGACGGTTTTAGATGGATTGAATAACCAAATTTACGGTTCCGATTTGGTTATTAGCCAAAATCGAACACATAAAACCGAAACCGCACAATGTGTGTGTATGTATGTATTATCTCTAGTAAATTCTAAAGTTACTTTCACTTGAACACGCTCAGAGAAAACCTCAGTCTTTGCATTATCATTTTTTCACCAATTGAAAGAAGATGGTTAAAGCTTATAGAGTCAAAAATTAAGCATTTGAGTTTTAGAATTTCGAATTTGTTTGATGCGTTACTGGAGGGGCTTATAGCTGAGGGGCCAAATTCGTTGGTTCGAGCACTTGATGCATTGGTTAAGGTCTATGCTATAGTAGTAATAGTCTAATAGATTATTTTTCAAAAATTAGTTACAGTTAGGATTATATTATATAAGTCCTCCCTGCAATATATAAGATATTATTTCATTCTATCTCCAGTATATACTTTTAATTTTTGGAAACTAGATAAACATTTTTATTTGTTATCGAATATATGGTCTCTTTTGTTTTATATAGCGTATGTTTTAGTTTTAAAGCATCATTCCTTTATTATAAATTAAAACTATTTTATGTGTCTCGTTGTTCTATGATTTGATGGTGAATTTGACATGTTTGACAGAATGAGCTTTGTTTCTATGCTTGATATAATTCTCATTGCTGACTCTGTCACTTAGTTAATTGTTCGATGTGAGCTCTGTGTTAAATTCTATTGAAGGCTTAGACCTTTTTGATGTTTCAATTGATTTTGAAACCGAAACCGCACCAATTCGACCGCACAGTTTAAAACTGCACCGCACCAATCACAAGCAGTTTCGTGTGCGGTTTTGGATTTGTTAAACCGCACATAAGCGATTTCGTGTGCAGTTTTGGATTTGTCAAACCGCACATAAGCGGTTTCAGGTGCGGTTTGGACTTCAAACTGCACCAAACCGTACCATGCTCACCCCTAGTGAGGGGCGAGACTTCACTTCACGCATTCACATAAAGAACTCTACATGCCTCAGTCCTCAGAGCATACTTAAATTAAAAGAACTTTTCCTCTACTTCACACCTTCATAGCTTGGCCAACCACTGCAACCACCGCGAGTCCGCGACCTCATCTCCACTTCTCCTATTCTCATTCTATTGCGGTCTCTACCCCTTATGCGTATAAGATTTAGGAGGTAACAAAATTAGGACTTTTTTATTTGATAATTTAAAATTTATAATTTATTTGAATCTATGGGGGTGCTATGCTTAACTTTGTAGTACCAATTTAGTATGCTAAAGCAGAATCACTCAATATTTGCTAGTTAGTTTCATGGTCTCCATTTTTAAATAAAAAATAAAAATTGGGTTCAATTTTTAAATAAAAAATATATGCATTGGGTATAAATCAAATTTGGTGGTTAAAATTTTTGGAATATCAAAACACAGTATACAAGCTTACTGTGGTTTGTGTTTGATCTAGTTGTGGATAGGATTGTGCAAATCAGACTTTAAAGAGTTGCAGTGGTGCAAGAGATTGTTGTTATGCAACAAGGAGCAGAGGTGTCCAAACATGGTTAAAGTTGTTACAAAAGGAGTAATTTTTGTAATTAATTGAATATTAAGTTAATAAAAGAGCCTCCAATACCAAATGATATTGAACGTGAATTAAGTCATTAAATTAGAAGTTAAGGGCTGAATCATCTGTGTTGTAATTGTTTGTTTATCATGCTTTCATTGCATCAATTTTGCACTTAACTCAATTCATCTTCTAAGAAGCAACTACATACCAGGTTCTCATATATAAACAGACAGGTTTTACCTTGTTTGGTTGTATAGTTGAGTATTTGTCTCGGCATATCACCATTCATATAAACTTTAAGCAGACAAACATCAACCTGTCTGGATAGTTATTTAGCAACAAAATTTAAAGTATCAGTTAAGTTAAATACACGTACTCAACTCCCCTCTAGATTTTAGTATTGTGACAAATACCAATCATAATAGGTATAACTTTTACCTGGATATATAAAGGACTGGAACAATCTTATATGTAGAAGAAGCTTCACAAGTTTCTGATAAAGAATTTTAGTGCTAATGCTTATCAAAATAATTAATATATTTGTTTATTGAATAGAACTCAAAATTTATAATCTATATAACAAAATACAACACAATTTGAATTTCCCGCTCAACCCAAAAATCATCGGATAAATAGTGCCGGAGGCACGGACGGGTGCAGCTAGTACTATTACAAAGTACAAAGCAGCTTTTTACAGCCATTATTATCCGTAAATTTAACCTCTTTTTACCCTCAACCTCTTCTTTCTTGGTGCATTTATCGGAAAATAAAAATAAAAATAATTAGAAGCTGGGTTTCAAAGTTTACACAATGTTTGTATTTACTCATTTCAAGTTGGATAATGCAAGCATTTGATTTCTATCCTTTCTCCAAATTCCAATATAGATACACAACTTCAACATAACAATATTTACTTTCTTTTTTTTCCCTTTCAGTTCAGTTTCAAGTGTGGACCAAACCAATTAAAATTAAGGATTGGTCTGGTATAACAAGCCTAATCAGGCTGTAACTAGCTGCATAGTCTTATCACCTTTCAGCCCTGTAAGTTTCAAGGATTGTATGTGGCCAAAAAGGTGGGTTACTTAGCAGGGGCTTACTGTATCTGCTGCCTTTTTCTCAGCTCAAGGCTTCAGAAGGTGGATGGATGCCTTACTCTCACCTTTGTTGCCGCTTTCTCTTTGGTTTTAGATCCACAACAATAATTGAGATGTTATCACAACTGTTTCTCCCAATAGCTATTTCAGTTAGGTTATCAGCAACGGCTTGTGCCGCCGAAACCTCATCATTTACCATACACCTGCGCCGCCGTCTTAGAAGGCGGCGAGCCACCTCACCAACCTCCTGGTTGGACATTACATCCCAAAGTCCATCACTTGCCAAAATCAAACACTCATCCTCATCACTTCTTGTGGTGAAAGTTATTTCAGGTACTGGAATAATCCAGGGTCTCAAGTACCAGTCACCTACAACATAAACCACCAACAAATTAATTAGTACCTGCAAAAGATGCATCTATTAGCAGAATTTGTAAGATATAGTATTTAGTATATTTGTTGCAATTGCACTTCAAATGGGTTACTAAAAATTACGAGCTACTAGCTGTGCATGGAATCTATTCATTGCTCAAGAAGAAACTATGGCGATCTAGATTTCAAAGAAAATGCTTCTAGCTCCTTGAAACAATCAACATTTTTTCTCATCTGCATTGTTTGTTTTAAATATGATTGTTTTTAAGGGACTGATAAATTTATGATATTCAAAGAAGGATTCTACGATTCAATGCACGTGCAAAAAACACCAGGCAAGAGAAGAGAACAACGATTGAAAGACAGAGATAACGAATATTGCTTTATATATTCACTAATCTATCCTAAACTTCAGCTAATAAGATATGAACACAATTTATAATAAACTTCTTTTTGATTTTGTAGCTAAATATCATATAAAATCCTTCACCATGGTGAGGTGACAAGATTGCTTATAGACAGAAGAATGGAAAGTGTTGGAGGCACATGCAGTTCATAATGAAGGGCTAAATACGCATATTCAACCCGTCTTAAACCAAAAGCTCAGGTAGTTAGAGAGAGACCAAACAATGTGTATCATGATATACTTTAACACTCTCTCTCATGTGCAAATCGAATCAAGTGTTGGACTAACAACATGGGGGGAGGGGGAGGGGGAGGGGGAGGGGGAGGGGGCAAATAGCTAGTAAGAAGACAAGAACCCCAAGACCTTCCATACTCGGAACTCTATTATCAATTTTTTAAAACCAAGTATACCTCAAAGGCACAGACACTGAAAAGCAGAGAGAAAAGAAAACAAATATATATGTTGTTCAACCTTTGGACTACTTTGACATGCAAAGAAGAAGAGTATCATTAAATTTTATGTTTCATTGGAAAAAGAAGAAATGTTTTAACAAGTTAAATTGGTTAAAGCAAGATTCAATTGCAACTGTATCGTGTGTCATGCTCCTATTATTCTTTTTTCTTCTTTTGGGAAATAACAATATAAATATCACCTAAAGGGGCACAATCAATGTACTACCTGTAGGCACTACTGCTTCTATTGTTACAGACCGATCCTATACTTGGAAATGTTCTAAAAAAGAGTAGATATATATTATTAAATGCAAGCCTGAGAATTGCATCATACAGTATGCACAATGAAATAAAGTGAAAATTACCTATAGCTCTGGACATGGCAAGAACTCCCAACACCCTAGCACCATTCCAGTTTATGACTTTCCCTCCCTGTCCTTCGATTCTCCTGAGTTCATCTTCTCTATCAGGCTGTAAAAGCAAAAAGAAAAAATGTACTTATAGACCTGGTCAATGTAACAATTGTTACAGATGTAAATCTTTGTTCAACCCCCATATACTATAAAGAGCATAATAATAAGTCTTATATGAACTATATATGTATAATCTGTCATATTTAAATCAGAATCCATACCCCAATATATCAAAGAGAAAAAGGCATCAATGAGGATAGAAATAACATATAATTACCATGCCGTGTTACACGCATGGACTCTACAAACTGAATTAGATAACATGTCAATCAATCAAATCCTATGTATAATGTTAAGGGATGTGTTTAATTTTCCTTTGTATTTAGTGTAGTACAGATCTGAACACTATGAATAAACACCATTTTGATCCTAAATATAATAAAACAATTAAGGTAAAATTAAATACTATGCCATTTTCCCGTGTAATTGACTTGGATATTAGATGAATGTGGCAATTAGAAAGATAAACAAACCCAAGACTTGTACCTAAGTCCATCTAACATAGTTTACTTGGATCAACGCAAGTAAAATTAAGAGTCTTAAATAACCTTCTGATCAACAGTTAAGGGGATTATTTCTGTCCCCCGGTAAAGCACCGCCCTTGAGTCACCACAATTGGATATAATTATTTGGCAGCCAGATAGAACCACAACAACAGCAGTTGATCCAACCATTTCTGGTGCTAGTGCGGCTGTCTGGGCCTCATTGTCAGCCCTCTCAAAACTGCTAGAGAATGCTGCTTCCCACCTCCTTTGCCACTCAAGTCCATCAAAAGTTTCTCGATTCCACTCCTCTGCCACAACTTCATGCATCCTCTCCGCACAAAATTTAGCCACCTAAAAGTTGTCAAAGAATTTAATACTCCCTCCATTCCAAAAAATAAGATCAATTTTTTTATTTTTTGAAGTCAAGCTGAGACATATTCAAACTCAAAATTGATGTGATTCATTTAAATGTTGCAAAACAATAAATCATGCAAGTAGTAGTACTTTTTCAAGCCGTTTACAATATTAATAATTTTTTATGAACTAAGATTAACTGAACTTTGAATATGAAATAATCATAAATTAACTTAAAAAGTCTAAGATTTGTCTTATATTTTGAAATCAATATAGTAAAACACTATCTCAGTGTCGGCTATCTTTATGTTGTTGCTACTTGATACTACATTTCCTTTCTTAAGATGTAAAATAAAAATAACAGGATTTGCCATAACATCAGATGTTTTTCAAAAAATGCTTTATGGCATGGAGTTTGCATTAAATTGATTGTGTCTAGAACATGTCACATTTATTTTTGAGATCAAAGAGTTCTGATAAAAAAGGAAAGATCTGGATGCCCTATTGAACTTGCTGATAAAAAAAAAGTTTTACATCGGAATAATTTTTTCCCCACAACTATACAAATAATTCTGCAACAGGGATTTAATAGCTTTTATTATGCCCAATAAAGTGTCCCACATTTATCAGAGGCCAACATCTTATTATGCGCATTAATTTTTTTGATATAAAAGTCACACATTTATCATAAGCCAGTATAGCCTACCAAAACAAGTTGATCATATTGCTCATTTTTCAACCAAGATCTAAGTCAGGAAAATAAAGTAGCTTTGACTGGAAAATGGTCGGTTGGACATTTAAGATTTTCTTTTGGCAATTTCTCGAAAAAATAACTTTCTACATGTAAAATACGTTCTTCAATCAACCTCCTACCGTGTTCTTAAGTGTTCTCCAAAGTTATATTTCACTTCCTCTATAATTTATCATCATCCATAAATTTTCAACAAGTAGTATCAAAGTTAAGGTTAATTCAAAGGTTTAGACAAGGTTAAACCAAAGTGACTAAGCCAAAATCGACGACCCAAGAAAGGTGACTTGATGCTATCGAAGTGTTCTCCTGTGCGAGTGCAAAATGTACACGTTACAAAGTGGGCGAATGCAATCTAGCGAAGGTGCTAGTTGAGAAGAAATTTGAAAAAGAAGTTTGTGAGTTGAAGCCATTTCAAAGGTCGTCATATTGATAGCGTTTTGGAGAGTTAAATTATAAAAACTGATGTTTCCTAGGTTTTGTGTTAAATTAGTGTTCACAAATTACAATGTTTGGAGTATAAGGATTCGAGTATTTCTTTGAGCTTGCAATTTATGGCAAGATGTAATTACAAATCTAGAAAAGTATATATCGAAAAAAATTCAAGAAATGAAAGAAAAAAGAACAAGGGAGATTTTGCAAGGAGTGATGCATGAAGAAGTTTGGAAATGTGTTGATGGTTTTGATTCTCTACCTCAGTTATGGAATGAACTTGAACTTATTTGCAATAATTATAAAGGTCTATCGTTACCTAAAGAGTCTTGGCTTTCAAAAGAATATGAGATACTTGTAGAAGAAATTGATGAAGTTGAAGAATAATTGGTTTTCCAACAATGAAGGAAAAAAAAACCTGGACTCATGATAATTTTCATTTATCACAGCCCCACCGCACCTAACCGTCTATTCCCCACTAGGGTTAAATACATTTTTTCCCACTCTACTCAACCCCGGTTTACAAATACATCACAGAACTGGAATTTTTTACAAAAATCCGAAAAATCGTCTACTCTGTTAAAATATTAACGGCAAATCTATGTGGCACATGTATGATAAGTTGACAAGGAAAGAGAATCTGAGTTGGATAATTAATTAAATTAAAGTATACACAATTCTATAACAAATAGTTAAACAAAATATAAATCAAACTAATATACATAACAAATAATTAAATTAATTAAATAAAATATATTAATGTATAATTTTTACAAATATAACTTATTATAAACATAAATTTATTTTTATTGGCTTAAAATAGGGAGAATATTATTATAAATATTAATAATTAGTAATTTACTTATACTATTACTCAAATTATAGTTGCAAGATTACAATTAATATATTTCTAATTTAGATTTAGTTCTTCCATTTTCTATCTTCATCCATTCTCAGACAGATCGGTGGTAGGGATTGAACGTCGAAGGAAGAGGTGGTGCCTGAGGTAGAAAAAGGGTATAGCGGTGCGGCGGCAGCGGCGTGGGTGGAACAATGGCGAAGGAACGTGGTGGTTGTGATCGGAGGGGAAAAGGGGAAAAGAGGAAGAGGGCGGTGCATTTGTCTATATATCCACTTACATGGTTGCCACCATTAACGAGTGCTGATCTGTATTTCATCTTCCTCCAATTACTGATCTGTATTTCAGTTTTTTGATGGTAGATCTGATCGGATCTGATGGATAAATAAAAATGGCTTGATGGATCTGATGAAATAAAAATTTAATTTTTTGTAATATACTAAAAATTTTAATGCTTACTTTTTAGCATATTTTTATTTTTAAATATTTTTTTCTTTTATATTTAAGCCTAGATTTAGTGATTTCACAATATAAATAATAAATATATTAATTTTCAAAAATAATAATTAATTTTCAAAATTTTAGTTATATTTTTGAAGTTTGAATTTAGTTTTATGAATTTTAATTTTAAATTTGTGCTTATTATGAAAATACTTTTGAGTAATGTTAAGGACATTACTCAAATTCAAAATTTATCCAAATTTCTCTTATTTTAATAATATATGTAATATATCTAAATATAATAAAAGACAGATTTGTCAAAAAAACTATTACTAATTTTTCATTATTAACATTGAGGGTATTATGACAAAATTAGTAATATAACATGTCAGACATTTATATGTTATATTAATAATTTTAGTTTTATCTGAAGATGAATTAATTAAATTAATGAATTTAATGAGTAATTTAAATGAAAAAAAATTATATATTTTTATGTGTAATTTATATTATCTATTTAAAATTGTACCATACTTAAAAGAAAGATTTTTTTTGTATGCTATAATACCAAAGTTTTACCATACCAAACAAATATTAATGATTAAAATAAATTTTTAAAAAAATATTCTTATTGTAATTTTATTTTGAATGGATTATTTTATTTTATTTATTTAATTTTGATTAATTTAGCATTAAATTTATACAAGTTTCCATCAAAGCATGTCGCAAAGAAAAACATGTGACATGCAGGTTTTTTCTCTCTCACGTGGCAGCTCAAGTAATTTTTCTGTCCAAAGTCTAACAATTTAACAGAATTTGTAACGGTTTGTAAAATAATTGTAGTTCAGTGAGTCGAATATAAAAAAAATCAGTTCGATGATACATTTGTAAACCGAACCATAGTAGAGTGAGAAAAAGTGTATTTAACCCATTCCCCACTAATACATTCAACAGACAACTGTAGTGTTAAAATAAATACTCCATTTAATATATGACGTTTTATAATTGTGCAGAAGATTTTAAAAAAATAATTGTATAGTTTTAAATATAATATCAATTATTTATAATACTCTTAAATTAACATAATTATCATATTTATCTCATACTCTTCCTCATTTGTAATATTTTTGCATGATATAAAACTACAAATAATTAAAAAAAAAATGAAAACATTTAAAACATACTACATATATTATATATTAAGGGACCGAAGGTATACATAATAGGAGTATAATTTATTTATGACTTGGCCAATCGAAAAGTTAGGACACATATCTGTCTGTGATGTTTCGTCATCTACATTTCTAGTACTTTATCTATCCTAACACCGTCGCAGGTGTGCGATACGTCTGTGAATTTCATTAGCTAACAAGCTTGTGACTGTAGTCTTCCTACGTCCAAAAAGGAAAAGTTATTGTCCGTTTTTGTATAACACGTGTACAAAAGAACAGGAACTGCATCATTAAATTAAATACTCTTTTGCGTATCGACCTCTCTCATTACGATACGTGTCGTTTTTTTGCAGAAATTTTCTACATACGCAAATAAACAAACAAACAGATGTACCTACGTGTCTGTAATTATATGATTAAATACTTGAATTAATTTCAGAAAAATAATACTACCTCCGTCCCAGGATAAAAGTCTTTATTACTATTTTGGGTTGTCCCATGTTAAATGTCTACTTTTTTTTAATAACCAAACTTTTACACATTTTTTCCTATTATGCCCGTAGCATTAAATATCTCATACTTTTCTTATTCTAATTCTCTCTCCATATTTAATGTCATTATTATAGACAATTTTGTCATTTTATTCCTCTTCTTAATATGCGTGAAAAGTCCACCAGGACTTTTATCCTGGGACGGAGGGAGTATTATAAAAACATTAGTAAATTCGTAACGAACAAGTTAAATCAATGCCAGCATCAAATTTTAGTAGGAGAATATTTAGATTTGAAGTTGAAATTGAATTTAAAATTTCAAATATTGAACATTATTATTTACCTGAGATCCACCATGACCATCGTAAACACCGAAGAGATGAACGGACGAGATCTCACCGGAGCTTCTCGAACCTGGAGCCGTACACCCTCCCACATGATCGCACGTGCACGACATAAACCCGGGAACCACGGCCACAGCGTCTTCCATCTCCCTCCTCCGTCCGATCACCGAAGTGAACCCCCACGTTACTTCCTTGTTGTTCCTCCCCACGCACTTCGGCCTCGCCGCCGCCACCGTCCCCGTCGTTGCATCGACCGAAGCCGGAGACTCCGCCAGCAGCCTCGGGATGACTGCTTCCGCCACCACGGCTGCCAGAATCTCTCCGGAGCTGCTGCTGCTGGTGGAGATGTCGCCGGAGGAGCTGTTGGTTGCGCCGGCATCGTCATTTGCTCCGAAAATTGAGGGGAAGGTGGAGCTCGTTGACGCCAAGTCCACGTCGACTGAATCGACTCGGTGAATATATTCTTCCTCCAGTGGCTCTCTTTTCTCCATGTAAAACTCTCACATTCACTTGTCCTTAGCTCGACTAAGTTCACAACAAGGGGGAGAGTTTGAAGAGAGAGAAGAAGAAGAAGTAGAAGAAGAAAGGAATTGGGACAGCCAAGGAGTTGACACGTGGGAGGAGATAGGAGTTGATTTGCACACGCATTCGATGTGATTTATCAGTGGAGATGTGGACATTAATGTATTTAAATTTTATATATTTATGTTTTGATTTATTATTTATAATTAAAATATAAATAAATAAAATTTAAATATACTCATTTTGACATAAAAATTTTATTATTAGTGATAAAATAAAAAAGTAAAATGGATGAATATAACCGCGTAAACGAGTAAAATAGAAATGAAAATAGAATAAAGATTTTCACTAAAACATATTTTTTTGGTAAAAACGAAAGATTATTTTCATAACTGACGTGTCATACTTCACCTCACCTCAATTTTTTATGTGGGGCCAAATATTTTATTTAAACAATATATTAAGATGAAATATATCACATTAATAATTTATAAAATATTTATAAAATAGAATAAGATATAAGAAAGTGCAAAGTAATCAACGGCTGAGATTTGTCGATCACCATGAATCACACCGTATAGGTGACACACAAGCATTGACTTGTAGCAATGGGTCTATTTGGGGACGGGGTAGATGATGTGACGTGTAAAGCCTGTGATCTGGATATAGATGAGATCGGACGGCACCCGTGCTAAAAGGGTGTACAAATTTACGTATGCGTGATTAGATCTTCCACACATCTTGGATAAGAAGTCGGGTAAAAGAAAAGCTTTTGAGTTGGAAAAGATTCCGTCCAAGTACCTTTCTCGCTGCTTTTTCCAATTTAGTCCCTCAAATATTTTCAAACTTTGCAATTTTTACCAAATTTAAATAAGCTTGGCGTAAAACACTAAAGTTATTATAAATAATTTCATTTGAAAAAATTAATTTTTCACACAAAAAGAATTTTTTTTATATAATAGTATAGAATGACATAATATTTTTAAATGCTTTGCGTTTTTCTACTTTTTGGGGATGGTGTAATTACAGTTAAAAAAGGATTCTAATGAAATAATTACAAATACATAGGGATGAAAGCATAAAAAAATAAAACTAATTCGTTGAAGTGACTTGGATCATTTTAGGTGATAGCTTAAGTGTTAAAGTTTGTCCGTACGTTCTGTTTTGTTGTGTCACCAAATTTTCATATTCTCTAGTCTCTTCGAAATAAATTCATGGGTCAGGGTTTGTAGGAACTGAATAATTCTTAAATGAGACATTTTACATATACATAGTTATTGATTCGGTTAGTATGAAGTTTATTTTTAAGTAAGTTGATTAATTGATTAATAAAATTGTGACACACATAATCTCGTCTGCATGTCAGTACTCTATTCACCAATTGACCAACTTACTTAAAAATGAACTTCATGCTAACCACTCCTCATAGTTATACTGATTACATTTTTTGTAAAATTATTATATTTTTTTTGGCATTTTCTCATAAATCATTAACTTGTTATTGTGTGCATTCTTTTAATTTCTATTTGTAATATCACAATTTCTACTTGAATTTTCCTTTTTGTTAATAGAAAACATTGAAATAACCCATCTTTTTGAATTGTTTAATGAAAGATTATAACTCTTTGAATAAGAGGGGTCTATTCAGACAAGGGATGTACTGATTCAGGTTAAGAAATAATTGAATCTGGTGGACCCCACAACGAAATTATTATCAGATTGAGAAAATGACAAAAATATTTTTATAAAAAAAACGACGGAAGTTTTACTGTTAATACTGTTGAACTACTCGATAGTAAAAGTACAGTAATACGCGTGGTTGCATAATAGCACACGATATTGATTATTGATGCTTACGTGAGAAGACCCTCAGTTTTGTTCAATTATTGCTACAGTAATTGCAGCATAGTATCTCACGTTATTTGATTCTAATATTGTCGATATTTTATATATTATTAAATCAATAATTGAGATGACCAATTGTTAATATTATTATTTGCAATATTAACGATGTCTAGAAGTTCTGCCAATGAGAGGTTTGGTCACCTAATTGTACGCCAATAGGAAGAAATCCTTATCGGAAAGCCTCCTCTTTCCTGGGAACGACCTGGTCGATTAATAATGTGAATTGTAATAATGATGATGAGTTATGTTTTATTAGTATTATTAACGTAATAAAACAGAAAAGCTTTTTATATAAAACAGAATACTTTTATAAAGTTATTCGTTTTATTAGACTATAAATAGAATATATTATATTCTATTATGCATAGTAAAATCTTTTTATATAAAATAGAATACTTTTATAAAGTTATTTATTTTGTTAGACAATAATTAGATTAGATTATATTTTATTATGCATAGTGTTTGCATAGTAAATTTTTTTTATATAAAACAGAATACTTTTATAAAGTCATTCATTTTATTAGATTATAAATAGAATATATTATATTTTATTTAAAAAGATTTTGTTTTATTAGAATATTTTATTAAATCAATCTGGACCGACCGTTTAAAAGTGAATCAATTTGGATCGTTCATGAATTAGTTACTATTCAATCCATTCTCCTATAAATAGAAGTTCATTCCTTCATAATTTTATTAAGAATTCACTGAAACTCTAGAGAGAGAAACTATAGAGAGAAAGAAGAAAAGTATTGTGCTACTTCACTACTCTTATATCCAGTTCTTCTTTATAAGGTAAGGGGTATTATTTCTTTCTTATTCACGAAGAGAATTTCTGTTATTCCATTCTTTATTATTATGTTGGAATAACCTGTTTATGCGAAGTACCGCATACATGGTGAAATTCTTCTATTATTCCGTTCATTATTATTCTGTCGAAATATCCTGTCTGTGCGTTTACGCCGGACCTGGTTCCATTATTTATTATTTTATTGGAATAACCTGTCTGTGCGGTCTATCGCATGCATGGTGATTTCTGTTGTTATTCTATTCTTTATTATTCTGTCAGAATATCCTGTTTGTGCGTTTACGCCAGACCTGGTTCCATTATTTATTATTCTGTTAGGAATAACCTGTCTGTGCAGTCTATCGCACGCATGGTGAATCCTTCTGTTATTTCATTCTTTATTATTTTGTTGGAATAACCTGTCTATGTGGATTTCCACATGCATAGTGAATGGTCATTTGTATTCATTCCTTATTAAATTGTAGAAATGATCTGTATACGTGGATTACCGCATGGTGGGTAAAAATCCATTTATAGTTTCATATATTCTATTATACTCAGTTGGTTAAAGTTCTGGCTTCTATACACCATGAAATTAATGGAATATCCTTGATATTTGCACTTTATCCCGTATATTTTCATGAAAATATTCTTCTGAGCATTCTTGAATTTTACTCCACAAAGAAGTATCATTTTGACAATTTGGACGTTATTAATTTTTGGATAAATTAATTCTTGAACTTGTTTTATTGAATTATTATGTCATTGTCATCATTTTTATAATGAAAGTCATCTTTGGCTTACGTGCATAGATGGACTTAGTATGATTATGACCAGGGATTGTTCGGTATAGTAATGACCTGTAATGTTATAAATAATATGGTAAAAGTCTTCAGTGGCCTATAATACATTGATGATTAGATGATGTGTTTTATTTATTAAGCTGAGTCTCAGCGATAAAAATTGATGAAAATATTTTATACCATAGAAGATAGTAGATTTTATTCTCTACTTAACTCTTCTAATGGATTGATTGTTCCGCTGCAGTTAAACTTGATGTCTATTGTATTTTATCAGTTTAACATTGTTGAAGACTATTGATAATTTATTATGCATTATCATAGTCATAATATTTCTTACTGGGCTAGTTGAGCTCACCCTTTCTTTCACTGTTCTCTTCAGAAAATGAGAATATAGCTGGGACGAGTCGGGGAAAGGAGTGACGGTCCATATGATAACATTATTAGTTCTCACTATTCTGTTAAATAGTGTGACAATAAATGTAATGAGGACTCCTTTAAATGTGGATATTGTCTAGATGACAATATTCCTATTAAACACTCAGTTTATTTATTGTCGTATATTACACGACGGTTGTATAATTAAGTTTGTATTTGTATTATGTTCTATGTATTTGACGACTCAAGATGGGTGATGTATACCTATTTTGGGGCATCACATACCTGGTGGTTAAAATACAGTTACATGCATTGTTGTACAGCAGCACACGGTATTGCACAGTATTTTTTGAATTATTGATTCTTACGTAAGAAGGCACTACTCAATAATTGTTATAGTAATTACTGTTTAATATTTTATTGATTCAATAATAGCTACGTTGATATTTTTGATTCAATAATTGTCATTACACAGTATTTTAAATTATCAAATCAATAATTCATTTAAATATATTATTATAATATTATACTCAGTTGGTTAAAGTTTTGACTTCTATACTCCATGAAATTAGTGAAATATCATTGATATTTGCGCTTCGTCCAATATCTTTTCATGAAAATATTCTTCTGAACATTCTTGAGTTTTACTCTACAAAGAAGTATCATGTTGACAATTTGGACGTTATTAGTTCCTAGATAAATTAATTCTTGAACTTGTTTTATTGAATTCTTATATCATTGTCATCATCCTCATGTTTATAATATGTTGAAAGTCATCTGTGGCCTGTAGTGCAAGATGGACTTGGTATGATTATGACCAGGGATTATTCAGTGTAATCATGACCGAAATGTTACAAATGATGTGGAAAAAGTCCTCATTGGCCCGTAGTGCATTGATGGACAGTTGTTGGCATGATCATGACCATTGATGAATACACGAATATCCTTGGCTGTAGTGCATGGATAATTTATGGTTGTGATACTAATGAATATCCTTGGTCGTAGTGCAAGGATGATGTGGATTATTTATTAAGCTGAGTCTCAGCGATAAAAGTGATGAAAAACCTTTTAAATCTTAAAAGATAGTAGATTTTATTCTCTACTTAACTCTTTTAATGGATTATTTGTTCCGCTGCAGTTAAACTTGATGTTTGTTATATTTTATCAGTTTAACATTGTTGAAGGCTAATGATAATTTATTCTGCATTATATTAGTCATAATATTTCTTACTGGGCTAGTTGAGCTCACCCTTTCTTCCACTGTTCTCTTTAGGAAATGGGAACGTAGCCGGGACTAGTCGGGGAACGGAGTGACAGTCCAGATGATAGTATTGATAGTCCTCACTATTTTGTTAAATAGTGTGAAAATAAATGTAAAGAGGACTCTTTTGAGTGTGGATATTGTCTAGATGACAATATTCTTATTAAACTCTCAGTTTACGTTTTGTCGTATTTTACACGACAGCTGTATTACTAAGTTGTATTTGAATTTTGTACCATGTATTTGGCGAGTCAAGATGGGTAATGTATACCTATTTTGGGGGCGACACATTGACATCAGTTTTTTAATAAACGAATAACTTTATGGCTTGAGATGACAGTGATTGATTTTAATGGTTTGGTTGCTTGAATTCGCATAATAGGTTGGTTAGGAATATGAAAGCTAACAACCTTACGAAAACAATCAATTTTTGCATGATGATTAGTTAACCAATCAATCCCTAGAATTACGTCAAATGCAAGTATTTTCAATGAAATAAGATTGACTGGTAATGTGAGGTTACTGATTTAAACCAAATAAGACTTATAAACAGTGGATGTAATGAAGGTTTCTCCCAATGGAGTTTCAACAGATAAGTCAAAGTCTAATTTCCTCGGAGTCAAATTTAAACGTTGAGCGCAAGTAGGAGAAATAAAAGAATGGGTAGAACCGGTATCAAATAAGGTATAAACTTCGCTAGAGTTTATGATAAGCTTACCCGTGATGACCTCGTTCGGGTTCCTTGCTTTCTGGGAGGTCACGACAAATACTCTCCTTTGCACTACTGGCTTTGACTTTTTTGGGACGTCTTTTGGTGCCTCCCTACTAGCTGAACTTGTCTTCGATGAACGATAAAATCGGGCTAGGTGACCTTCTCTTCCACAATTATAACATGCTTTGGACGGCATCACGCAGTTTAGACTGATGTGTCCCTCCCCTCCGTATTTGAAGCAATGGATAGGTGGTCGTTCTCCATCCTTAACAACGGTTGTTGGTGCTGACGTCTTTCCATCATTGTTGAATCTCCTCTTCTTGAAATGTTCATTCTTATTATTTTGGCCATGATTACCACCGAAGTGGTTACCATTTCTGGCATGTTGATTCCCTCCACGCTTATTGTCACCACTTCGATGACTGCTATCACTAGTATTATCATTTTTCGGCTACACTCTTTCGGTTGGGTTGACTCATTATCGTGCTCCAATAACTGAGCCCTGTTAACAACATCTGAATATAAACACAGTTTATGAGAGATAAGATATTGACATATCTTGGGTTTCAAACCTCTTAGAAACATTCACGTTATTCTCTCCTCATTATCAACCAAATGGGACGCAAACCGGGACAACTCGGCAAACTTGGCTTCGTACTGAGACACGGTCATGTTGTTTTGCTCCAGCTTGATGAACTCTACCTCTTTCATGTGACGAATACTTTTGAGAAAGTACTTGTCGTTGAACAATTCTTGAAACTTCTCCCAAGTCATCTTCAGTGTTGCAAGTTGAGTACGTTTTACAGATTCTCACCAGTAATATGCCTCTGCACACAACATGAAGGTGGCAAAGGGAACCTTTTGCTCCTCAAAGCATTCCAAGACATCAAATATCTTACAGATCTGCTTTATCCACGTCTCTTCCTTAAGTGGTTTTGGCTCTCCAAAAAATTCTGGCGGTCCCAATTCCTTAAACTGTTTAGCGGTGACCGTCCGAGAGTTTCCAGTGTTTCCACCTGCATTTTGTACAGGAGCCGCTCTTGCCTGATGTTGCATGAATTGCATAAAGCCTCTGAACATTCCATCGTTCATCATCTGGTCAGTGTTGTTGTTTGCCTGAGGATTGTCGCCTTCCTGATGCACATTATCCTGATTATTATTCTATGGAGACTTAACGGTCTCCTGTGCTCCAGTGCTAATCTCAACATTCTCGGATGCCATTTTCAAATACTGCCACAAAACGAAGGTTAATTGACATGCAATATATTATCCCTATACTCTGACCGACCAATTAAATGCCAAATAAACTTAGATAGGTCATACTAGCGAAGCAATTTCCCGTCTCTCCCCTCCTAGTTCTTATCTCACATCTCAGCCAAAGATCATATCCCTAAGCTTTGATTCCAATTGTGACGCCCTCAAAATAGGTATACATCACCCATCTTGAGTCGTCAAATATATGGTACAAAATTCAAATACAACTTAATTATACAACAGTTGTGTAAAATTCAACAAAATATATGTTGTGAGTTTTAATACAAATATTGTCATCTAGACAATATCCACACTCAAGTGAGTGCTCATTACATTTATTATCACACTATTTAACATAATAGTGAGGACTACTAATGCTATTATCTGGACCGTCACTCCGTTCCCCGACTAGTCCCTGCTACGTTCTCATTTCCTGAAGAGAACAGTGAAAGTAAAAGGGTGAGCTCAACTAGCTCAGTAAGAAATATTATGACTAAGATAATATAGAATAAATTATCGTTAGCCTTCAACAGTGTTAAACAGATAAAATATAACAAACATCAAGTTTAACTGCAGCGGAACAAGCAATCCATTAAAAGAGTCAAGTAGAGAATAAAATCTACTATCTTTTATGATTTAAAAGGTTTTTCATCATTTTTTTCGCTAGGACTCAGATTAATAAATAATCGACATCATCCCTACACTACGGCCAAGGATATATTCATTAGTATCACAACCACAAATTATCCATGCACTACGGGCCAAGGATATTCTTGTATTCATCAATGGTCATGATCATGCCAACACCTGTCCATCAATGCACTAAGGGACAATGAGGAATTTTACCACATCATTTGTAACATTACGGTCATGATTATACCGATTAATTCCTGGTCATAATCATACCAAGTTCATGTATGCACTACAAGCCACATATGACTTTCAACATAATATAAACATGAGGATGATGACAATGATATAAGAATTCAATTAAACAAGTTCAAAAATTAATTTATCCAAGAACTAATAACGTCCAAATTGTCAACAAGATACTTCTTTGTAGGGTAAAATTCAAGAATGCTCAAAAGAATATTTTCATGAAAAGATTCCGGATGAAGCACAAATATCAAGGATATTCCACTAATTTCATGGAGTATAGAAGTCAAAACTTTAACCAACTGAGTATAATAAAGAATGGAATAATAAAAGAAATCACCAGGCATGCGATAGACCGCACAGACAGGTTATTCCAAAAAAATAATAAATAACGGAACCAAGTCATGCATAAACGCACAGACAGAATATTTTAACAGAATAATAAATAACGGAACCAGGTCAGGCGAAATTCGCACCGACAGGATGTTCCAACAGAATAATAAATAATGGAACCAGGTCATGCATAAACGCACAGACAGGATGTTCTAACAGAATAAGAAAGAATTGAATAACAGAATAATTTCACCATGTATGCGGTACTTCGCATAGACAGGTTATTCCAACATAATAATAAAGAATGGAATAACAGAAGAATTTCACCAATTATAGGGTAGACCACGTATACAGGTTATTCCAACAGAATAATAAAGAATAGAACAATAGAAGTTCTCTTCATGAATATGAAAGAAATAATAACCCTTACCGTAAAAGAAGAGTATTCCGACTGGTAGGGCGAGGATATTCTTGAAGAAAACTTGCACTACTCTCAAATCTTCTTAAAATTCTAAAGAAATACGCTCAAGGTTATAGAAGAGAATTTCTGGTGTGATTTCAATTCTAACTAAGCAATTTATTTATAAAAAAATGGAAATAATACTATTTGAGTTTAGAAAATCATGGACGCACAGTATTATTATTGTTTTCTTCTCATAGGCGCTTAACAAATCGTCTGATAATTCACTGTTTGATTCTATTCAATTCACGGATGACTACTCTTCAAATAAAACAAAAACTAAAACAAAATAATATATATATATATATATATATATATATATATATATATATATATATATATATATATATATATATATATATTCATTACATGCCTTACACGGCATTATTCCACCACATACTCTAAAATCAACATCTACTCAACACACCAAAATTCAACATCCACCCAAGACTTTGTTTCCACTTTAATTTCCCAATTGTGACATTATATATATATATATATATATATATATATATATATATATATATATGAAATATTAATCATTATACTCCATCTCGATAATCCAGATCCCCGCCCCCACTTTCCTGTTAACATATATATATATATATATATATATATATATATATATATATATATATATAACTAAGATAACTGCTCTCGATAATTTTGAAAAATGGGTAAGTGGGAGTCCAAATAATAATCAAAATTTACAACGAATACCTCATAAAAATTCCCTCAATATTTTTAACAACATTTATCATCATTATTATAATTCACAATATTAATCGACCAGGTCGTTCCTAGGAAAGAGGGGGCTTTCCAATAATGATTTCTCCCTATTGGCGCGCAATTAGGTGACCAAACCTCTCCTTGACAGAACTTCTAGACATCGTTAATATTGCAAATAATAATATTAATAACTTTGTCATCTCAATTATTGATTTAATAGTATATAAAATATCAACAATAATTGAATCAAATAACGTGAGATACTATGCAACATTTACTGAAGCAATAATTGAACAAAACTGGGTGACTTCTCACGTAAGCATCAATAATTAATACCGTGTGCTACTATGCAACCACACGTATTCCTGTACTTTTAACACCGGGTGTTTCAACGGTTAACGGTAAAACTTCCGCCATTATTTTCATAAAATATTTTTGTCATTTTCTCAATCCGACAATAATTCTGTTGTGGGGTTCACCAATAATTTTGCCGTCGTACGAATATTCCATATTAAAACGAATATTCCCCGACCAATCGAATATTATATAACAACTTGCGTACTTTATAAAATTTATAACTATTACCCACAACTATAACATTATATCAAATTTATTCCATAATATTTAAAAATGACAATTATAGAAAAATTATATTTATTCATAAAAGTTGGGGTCTTACAGGATATTCCAACAGAATAATAAAGAATGGAACCAGGTCATGTGTAATCCGCACAGACAGGATGTTCCAACAAAGTAATAAAGAATTGAACCAAGTCATGCGTAATCCGTACAGGCAGGATATTCCAACAGAATAATAAAGAATGGAATAATAACAACAGAATTCACCAGGCATGCGATAGACCGCACAAACAGGTTATTCCAACAGAATAATAAAGAATGGAATAACAGAAGAATTTCACCATGTATGCGGTACTTCGTATAGACAGGTTATTCTAACATAATAATAAAGAATGAAATAAAAACTCTTACGAGTATTGAAATAAAATATCTCTCATCATGAATACGAAAGAATAATACCCCTTACCTTAGAAGAAACTGGATATTGGAATAGTGAGGTAACAGACTTCTCTTCTTCTTTCTCTCTATAATTTCTCTTTATAATAATTGCTCTAAATCTTTCATGAATTGGTGAGAAATGAAGGAAGAATGAGCTTCTATTTATAGGAAAATGTAGTTTCAATAATTGCACGTTTTGGGGCTCGAAATATTAAAGTACAATACCTTCAACTTTTCTTTCATTTTTAATTTAGTCCTGCAAATATTATCAAACTTGCACCACCTCCCCTAATAGTAAATAATGTAAATCAATAGTTCAATCATGTAAATCAATAGTTATAATCATGTAAAAATACGAATTATAGTATAGTACCTCCATCTATACCTCTATTTTTAACTTAGTCATGCAAGTATTATCAATCTTGCACCAACTCCACTAATAGTACAAGAATGTAAATCAATAGTACACACATGTGAACAAATAGTTATAATCACGTGAATTAATAGCAATTAATTACTCATTTATCCGATTAATTACCCGACTGGTCAGTAAAACTTCCAGACATCAATTAATATCGAAATAAATGTCGATTTCGACTAATACAAATAATTCTAAAACAATGAAACTATCAAATTCATCTTTAATCAACACAAACTTATTCATAATTAATATTATAACTCACAATATTTAACAACCAGGTCATTCCTAGGAAAGAGGCTGCTTTTCGATAAGTATTTCTCATTATTGGCGCGCAATTAGATGACCAAACCTCTCATTGACAGAACTTCTAGACATTATAAATATTTCAATTTAATAATATGAATAACTTTATCGTCTCAATTATTGATTTAATAATATAACATATTATACAGATGATACTGTGACAATAATTGAATCAATAATATGAGAGATATGATGCAGCAATTACTGTAGCAATAATTGAGTGTAACTGAGTGACTTCTCACGTAAACATCAATAACCAATACCGTGTGCTACTATGCAACCACGCGTATTACTGTACTTTTACTACCGGGTAGTTCAACAGTTTTAACGGTAACACTTCCGCCGTTACTTTTATAAAAAGATAATTATGTCATTTTTTAACTACGACAATACTTCCGTTGTGGGGTCTACCAATGATTGTGCCATCGTACGAATATTCCCTATTAAAACGAATATTCCCTGACCAATCGAATATTATATAACCATTTGCTTACTTTGCAAAATTTATAAATATTACCCACAACTATAACATTATATTAAATCGACACCATAATATTCAAAAATGTATTTCGAGAAAATTATTCTTTATTCATAAAGGTTGGGGTCTTACAACCTCCCCTTCTTATGAAATTTTGTCCTCAAAATTAGGGTGCGTACTTGGTATGTCGAAGTGGGGAGGATACCTTGATTTCATTTCAGATTCTAACTCCCAGGTCATTTCCTCAACATCGTGGTTTCTCCACAAAACTTTGACTTGAGGTATAACTTTATAGCGTAGAATATGATCATTCTTATCCAAGATTTTAACAGGTACCTCTTCATACATTAAATCTTCCTCTATCTCGTCTGTTTCTAATTCAATAATGTGTTTCAGATCTTTCACATATTTACGTAACATAGATATGTGAAAATGTTATGAACATGAGACATACTTGGCGGTAAGGCGAGTCTATAGGCCACAGTTCCTACTCGTTCGAGGATTATAAATGGGCCAATGAATTGAGGATTGAGCTTTCCTCTCTTTCCAAATCTTGCAACTCATATCCATAGAACAACACGTAACAACACATGATCTTCAATATTGAATTCCACGTCCTTTCGATGAAGATCAACATAACTCTTTTGTTGATCTTGTGAAGTTTTTGTGACGCCCCCAAAATAGGTATACATCACCTATTCTCAGTCGCCAAATACATGGTACAGAATACAAATACAATCTTAAATATATAACATGAGCTGTGAGTTTTAAAACAAATATTATCTTCTAGACAGTATTCAAACTCAAAATAAGTCCTCAATACATTTATTTTCACACTATTTCATAGAATAGTGAGGACTACTAATACTATCATCTGGACCGTCACTCCGTTCCCCGACTAATCCCTGCTACGTTCTTATTTCCTGAAGAGAACAATGAAAGCAAAAGGGTGAGCTCAACTAGCCCAGTAAGAAATATTATGGCTAAGATAATGCAGAATAAATTATCGTTAGCCTTCAACAGTGTTAAACTGATACAATATAACAAACATCAAGTTTAACTGCAGCGGAACAAGCACTACGGCCAAGGATATTCGTGTATTCATCAATGGTCATGATCATGCTAACAACTATCCATCAATGCACTACGGGCCAATGAGGACTTTTACCACATCATTTGTAACATTACGGTCATGACTATATCGAATAATCCTTGGTCATAATCATACCAAGTCCATCTATAATCATGAGGATGATGACAATGACATAATAATCCAATAAAACAAGTTCAAGAATTAAATTTTAAAGATTTATAAGTTAATTTATCCTGAACTCAAAAACGTCCATATTGTTAACATGATATTGCTTTATGGAGTAAAATTGAAGAATGCTCAGAAGAATATTTCCATGAAAATATACAGTATGAAGCGCAAATATCCAGGATATTCTACTAATTTCATGGAGTATAGAAGCCAAAACTTTAACCAACTGAGTATAATAGAATATATGAAACTGTAAATGGATTTTTTCCCGTCATGCGATAATCCACGTAGACAGATTATTTCCACAATTTAATAAGGAATGAATACAAAAGATCATTCACCATGCATGTGGTAATCCACATAGACAGGTTATTCCAACAGAATAATAAAGAATGAAATAACAACATAATTCACCAGTAATGCGATAGACCGCACAAATAGGTTATTCCAAAAGAATAATAAATAATGGAACCAGGTCATGCGTAATACACACAAACAATATATTCCAACAGAATAATAAAGAATAGAATAACAGAAGAATTTCACCATGTATGCGGTACTTCGCATAGACAGGTTATTCCAACAGATAATAAATAGTGGAACCAGGTCATGCGTAATACGCACAGACAGGATATTCCAACAGAATAATAAAGAATGGAATAACAGAAGAATTTTACCATGTATCCGGTGTTGGAAATGAGATTTGAATAAGAAAATTGACTCGGATTCGAGTCAGGTCGGGTCGGGTCATGATATTTATCTTTTTGAACAAAATTTGTTTAATAATTTATATTATCAGATTTTGTTGCCAACGGTAATAAACTGTAACTTAGACTATAAATTGACATGATTGTGCGCCTAAAAACAAAAGTGTTATTCCTCTCTCCCATTCTGAATTTCGTTCAACAGAAACAAACTAATTTCCAGTTCGTTCCGTTCCTGTCCTTCCTGTTCCGTTCTGTACTATACATTACCTGTTGCAGTTCCTTTTGCACCATTCCTGTTGTAGCAATACTTGTTCTCTGTTTTGCAGTAAGGTTTTTAATTAGTGTTTCTTCATGCATGCATATCATTACTGTTCATATAAGTTCAGTACATAACATACTATTTGGTTCTATGTGTTTTTAATTTTGAAGTGCTTCTAATTAAGAACTGGAAATCCGTTTTATCTTGGGAAGCAATTATTCATTAATCCTTAGCACCTGTGAGGGAATAAATTTGCTTTAAAGGAGACTTTGTGAATTCAAAGGGCTCAGATTTATTTGTTTCTCATTTTATAATTTATTTATGTTTTGCATAAAATTATTATTATTATATTTATATGCATTATTAAACAATACTATATATTACAGATAACATTCTTAAAGCAAATTTTAATTTTCTGTAAATATAGTAGCATTTAATTTATATAATTTAATTTAATAAAAAATCATGATTACATATTAATATGTTTGAATGCACTTAAATGATGTGTACTAATATTACATATTAACATCGTGAATGCAATTAAATTTATTAATATGTTGTAATTCTAGTATTAATAATTAGTTACTAATTTATTGGTTTGGCCTATTAAATACACACTCACTGCAATTATGTTACTACTTGAGTTCATATGGTTCACACATGTATAATATATTCTTAATTCTGCACAGAAATGTACTGTTTTCTTTTTCCTATGATATATATATATTACGGAGATAACAATTTTAACAGAATAATTTTTGCATGTTAATTTTATATTATATATTAACTGTTTTATATTTATAGTTATTATATAAATTCCATGTTAATATATTGATTGCATGTTAATACTCTGTTTAAGTATTTACATGTCAATATTCTGTTTAAATATTTGCATGTTAATATTCTGTTTAATTACTGAATATTAATATTATGTTATTTCGTTATTATTTTATTTTACAAATTCTGTTAATTCATTACATGTTATATATATTATTATAATATATTATTATAATACATGTTATTCTGTTTTGCATGTTATACATGTTTTTCATGTTAGGATATTCTGCAAAACTAAAAGGCATTCACTCAAAAGTTGCAGACACTCACTTTATTGGTTTTTTTATTTATTCGGTTTTATTTCAACACATAAAATTACATAGTTTGTGTTAATATACTATTCTGATAATTACTATGCTTGCATGTTCTGCATGTTTTCCCTTGGACACATGACTGTCAACACTCAAACTCAATAATACTGCTCCTGATCTTAAAGTGTTACATTATTTTGCATATAGAATTTTCTGCAAAATAAATTGTTTAAAGTTTTTTTAAAAAAGTTTTTTTTTCTCAACAGAAATTTTGTTGACTGATTTATATATTCTGTTATTATATATAAATTACATGTTATAAAATTGCATGTATTTCTAATATTGTTTAAACATATACATGTGTAGTATATATAATATTAGTGTTTTAATGTAAACAGAAAATTGTTTACATATTAATAGATTCTATTCTGTTATTGTTTTCAAAGTCATATAACAGTTTATTTTGATGCTAAGATATATTATTGTGTTAATATATAAATATTCTGCAAAAACAAATTTATAAACAAAATTTGTTACATCTTGTACAAACAGAAATTTGTTTCTGTTTATTGGCAATAGTCTTTACTTGTATAACAGAAATGGCTTCTACAAGCACCATTCCTGTCGTGAGTATGTCTCATGGAGAAAAGCCTGAAAGGTTCAATGGAACTGATTTCAAGCATTGGCAACAAAAGATACTTTTCTATCTCACAACACTGAATTTGGCTCGGTTTCTACAAGAGGACTGTCCTACTCTTGTTGAAGGAGAAAGTGACAAGGAGAAAGTGGCTGCTATTGATGCATGGAAACATGCAGATTTCCTTTGCAGAAATTATGTAATGAATGGATTAGACAATACACTGTATAATGTGTACTGTACAATTCAAACTGCAAAGGAACTTTGGGAATCTTTAGATAAGAAATATAAAATTGAAGATGCTGGCATGAAAAAATTCATTGTCGGTAGATTTTTTGATTATAAAATGGTAGATTCCAAAGCAGTTATCAATCAGGTTCAAGAATTACAAGTAATTCTACATGACATTCATTCTAAAGGAATGTCATTAAGTGAATCATTCCAAGTTGCAGCAATGATTGAGAAGCTTCCACCATCATGGAAAGACTTCAAGAATTATCTGAAGCATAAACGCAAAGAGATGAATCTTGAAGAACTGATTGTGCGACTTAGGATTGAAGAGGACAATCGAGGATCTGAGAAAAAGAATGGGAAGAATTTCATTGAAGCAAAGGCAAATATTGTAGAACAAAGGCCAAACAACAACAAAAGGAAGCGTGAAGGCAAAGAAGCTTTCAAGGCCAAGAAGAAATTCAAAGGCAAATGTTTCAACTGTGGCATTCTAGGACATAAATCAAATGAATGTCGAAAGCCAAAGAAGTTGAAGAAAGAACAAAAGCCTCAAGCACAGGTGACAGAACTGGAGAAGCTTTCTGAAGATGTTTCAGACATGAACCTTTGTGCAGTTATATCTGAATGTAATTTGGTTGGAAACCCTAAAGAGTGGTACGTGGAAACTGGAGCTACTCGCCATATATGTTCCAACAAATGGATGTTTTCTACTTACAAACCAGTAGAAAATGATGATCAACTCTTTATGGGAAACTCCTCAAGTTCAAAGGTTCAAGGACGTGGAAAGATTATACTAAAAATGACATCTGGCAAAGAACTGACTTTGAATGAAGTGCTTCATGTGCCAGATATTCGGAAGAATCTAGTTTCTGGGTCACTACTTAGCAAGAATGGCTTTAAGTTGGTGTTTGTGTCTGATAAGTTTGTACTTACAAAGAATGATATGTTTATAGGAAAGGGCTACATGAATGATGGGCTCTTTAAGATGAATGTTATGACTGTTGTACAAAAGTCTATTGATAATAATAAAATTAATTCTTCTGCTTACTTGTTAGAGTCTTCAAACATATGGCATGCTAGATTAGGTCATGTTAATTATAATACTTTGCGTAGATTAATTAATTTAGAATTCTTGCCTAAATTTGATATTAATCTAAAACATAAATGTGAAATTTGTGTGGAATCAAAAATGACAAGATTACCCTTTCATTCTGTTGAAAGGAAAACTGAACCTCTAGATTTAATTCACACTGACATATGTGACTTAAAGTTTGTGCAAACTAGAGGTGGGAAAAAATATTTCATAACCTTTATTGATGATTGCACAAGATATTGTTATGTATATTTGCTAAGAAGCAAAGATGAGGCTGTAGAAATATTTCAACTTTATAAAAATGAAGTTGAAAATCAACTTAGGAAAAAGATTAAAGCAATAAGAAGCGATAGAGTTGGTAAATATGAATCACCATTTGAAGAGATATGCTCTACTCATGGTATTATTCACCAAACTACTACTCCTTATTCACCTCAATCTAGCAGTATTGCTGAACGCAAGAACCGAACATTGAAAGAATTGTTGAATGCTATGTCAAACAGTTCTGGAGCACCCCAGAATTTGTGGGGGGAAGCTTTTCTTTCTGCCAATTATATTCTTAATAAAGTGCCTCATAAGAAAACTCACAAAACACCTTATGAATTATAGAAAGGTCATAGACCTTGCTACAAATACTTAAGAGTGTGGGGGTGTCTAGCAAAGGTAATGGTTCCTAAACCTAAAAAGATTAAGATAGGACCAAAAACAATTGACTGTGTTTTCATTGGTTATCTGACAATAAAGACTCGAAATCCACAAGTGGATATGTCTTTACCCTTGGAGGTGCAGCGGTATCGTGGAAATCCTCAAAACAAACGTGTATTGCTAGGTCTACAATGGAATCGGAATTCATTGCGTTAGACAAAGCAGGAGAAGAAGCTGAATGGCTTCGTAATTTTTTGGAGGATATTCCAAATTGGTCAAGACCTGTGCCAGCTATATGTATACACTGTGATAGCCAATCAGCGATTGGAAGAGCACAGAGTCATTTATATAACGGTAAGTCACGTCATATACGACGAAGACATAATACCGTTAGACAATTGCTCTCAAATGGAATTATCTCAATTGATTATGTAAAGTCAAAAGATAATATTGCGGATCCGCATACGAAAGGTTTAATAAGAGAGCAAGTGGAAAAATCATGAGGGGAATAGGTTTAAAGCCTACTATTTAAATAAGAGTCGTCATAGTGGCAACCCAACCTAGCTGACTGGAGATCCCAAGATCTAGGTTCAATGGGCAAACCGAACTATGTAGTACTCAATAAAGCACTGAGGAGATACTTTCTCCTAACCATTCCTAAAATAAGATAGTGCACATCTGCCGCGAGAATTAGGATAAGTTACGCTTTTAATGACTTTTATATCTTAAAATATGTTCAAGTGGGGTATTGCAGGATACTCTTGATAGAAGTCACCTACGTGAGTAAGAAGGGGGCCACTTCTGTGAGAATTTTGATGGCTGAATTCTCTAATATACTTACGGAACCAAGAGGTGTTTCAAGGCCAAAATGAACACAAACGTGAGAACCAACTATGTCTGAAGAGATATTTTGTGAATTCTATTGTCTTGGTTTACACAAAAAGCTGACAGTTCAAAGACATTAAGTCTACTGATTAGCCGAGTAAATCCGATAGATTTTACTAGGGCAAGTTCAAAGCCACTAGGCTACTTAACCTGATGAAATATCTTTTCTTATGTACTCGAACTAGTGTTTGCATATTCATAACATATTTTGCATATTGTAAAGCCAATTTTACATTCATGTGGGGGATTGTTGGAAATGAGATTTGAATGAGAAAATTGACTCGGATTCGAGTCGGGTCGGGTCGGGTCATGATATTTATCTTTTTGAACAAAATTTGTTTAATAATTTATATTATCAGATTTTGTTGCCAACGGTAATAAACTGTAACTTAGGCTATAAATTGACATGATTGTGCGCCTAAAAACAAAAGTGTTATTCCTCTCTCCCATTCTGAATTTCGTTCAACAGAAACAAACTAATTTCCAGTCCTTTCCGTTCCTGTCCTTTCTGTTCCATTCTGTACTGTACATTACCTGTTGCAGTTCCTTTTGCACCATTCCTGTTGTAGCAATACTTGTTCTCTGTTTTGCAGTAAGGTTTTTAATTAGTGTTTCTTCATGCATGCATATCATTACTGTTCATATAAGTTCAGTACATAACATACTATTTGGTTCTATGTGTTCTTAATTTTGAAGTGCTTATAATTAAGAACTGAAAATCCGTTTTATCTTGGGAAACAATTATTCATTAATCCTTAGCACCTGTGAGGGAATAAATTTGCTTTAAAGGAGACTTTTTGAATTCAAAGGACCCGGATTTATTTGTTTCTCATTTTATAATTTATTTATGTTTTGCATAAAATTATTATTATTATATTTATATGCATTATTAAACAATACTATATATTACAGATAACATCCGGTACTTCGCATAGACACGTTATTCCAACATAATAATAAGGAATGGAATAACAATAGCTCTCTTCATGAAAATGAAATAAATAATACCTCTTACTATAATAATAATATCCCTTACACAATAATGATATCCCTTACCTCAGAAGAAGACTGGATACTGGAATAGTGAGGTAGCAGACTTCTCTTCTTCTTTCTCTCTATATATTCTCTCTATAGCTTCTTTCTATAATAATTGCTCTATAGCTTTAGTGAATTGGTGAGAAATGAAAGAAGAATGAGCTTCTATTTATAGAAAAATATAGTTTCGATAATTGCACATTTTGGGGCTCGAAAAATTATAGTATAATAACTCCAACTTTTCTTTCATTTTTAATTTAGTCCTGCAAGTGTTATCAAACTTGCACCACCTCCCCTAATAGTAAATAATATGAATCAATAATTATAATCATGTGAAAATATGAATTACAGTATAGTACCTCTATCTATACCTCCATTTTTAACTTAGTCATGCAAGTATTATCAATCTTGCACTAACTCCCCTAATAGTACAAGAATGTGAATCAATAGTACACACATGTGAACAAATAGTTATAATCATGTGAATTAATAGCAATTAATTGCTCATTTATCTGATTAATTACCCGACTGGTCAGTATAACTTCCAGATATCAATTAATATCGATTTTCACTAATACTAATAATTCCAACACAATGGAACTATCAATTTCATCTTTAATCAACACGAACTTATTCATCATTAATATTATAACTCACAATATTTAACAACCAGGTCATTCTCAGGAAAGTGGGGGCTTTCTGATAAGAATTTCTCCTTATTGGCGCACAATAAGATTACCAAACCTCTCTTTAACAAAACTTTTAGACATTATAAATATTGAAATTTAATAAGATGAATAACTTTGTCGTCTCAATTGTTGATTTAATAATATATCATATTATACAGATGATACTGTGACAATAATTGAATCAATAATACGAGAGATATGATGCAGCAATTACTGTAGCAATAATTGAGTATAACTGAGTGACTTCTCACGTAAGCATCAATAATCAAGACTGTGTGCTACTATGCAACCACGCGTATTACTGTACTTTTACTACCGGGTAGTTCAACAGTTTAACGGTAAAACTTTCGCCGTAATTTTTATAAAAAAGATAATTATGTCGTTTTCTAACTACGACAATACTTCCATTGTGGGATCCACCAATGATTGTGTCGTCGTACGAATATTTCATGTCAAAACGAATATTTCCCGACCAATCAAATATTATATAACCACTTGCTAACTTTTCAAAATCTGTAAATATTACCCACAACTATAACATTATATCAAATCCACACCATAATATTCAAAAATATATTTCGAGAAAATTATTCTTTATTCATAAAAGTTGGGGTCTTATAATTTTTAACGTTATCGGATCGTTTGAATCTTTTTCGTAGTCATACGTACCAAATCCGGTCCCAACAATGTTGCTTCACCCACCTCATCCCAGCATACTGGAGAACGACACTTTCTTTCATACAACGCCTCAAATGGAGTCATGCCAATACTTGCTTAATAACTATTGTTGTAGAAAAACTCCACCAATGATAAGAACTTGTCCCAACTTCCCTTGAAGTCAAGGACACAAAGTCTTAATAAATCTTCAAGAGTTTGAGTAGTCTTTTCCGACTGCCCATCCGTTTGAGGATGATATGCCGAACTAAATCGTAAATCCGTGCCCATAGCTTTTTACAAACTAACCCAAAATCTTGAAGTGAATCTTGGGTCTCGATCAAAAACTATGGATATTGGCATACCATGAAATCTTATAATCTCGTTTATATACATACTAGCAAGACGTTCAACTGTATAAGTTTCTCGTATTGGTAAGAAATGAGCAGACTTGGTCAATCTATCAACAATGACCAAATCGCATCTATGCATTGAGAAACCTTGGGAAGACCAGTAACAAAATCCATGGTAATGTGCTCACACTTCTATTCTGGAATTTCAAGTGGTTGCAATAGACCTTTTGGCACATGATGCTCCGCCTTGACTCGTTGACAAGTTACACTCCTTGAGATAAATCCCGTTATCTCTCTCTTCATAATGCTCCACCAAAATGTATGTCGAAGATCACGATACATTTTGGTACTCCCAGGATGGATTTCAAACGGTGTGTTGTGCGCCATCATCATGATTTTATACTTCAAGTCAGAATCGTTAGGAACACAAAATCTGGAGTTGACTCGAAGTATTCATTCTTCATCGATTCTTGCTTCTGGAATAGCACATTCTTGCACTTTCTTCTTCATACGCATCAGCTCCAGGTCTGTAGTTTGAGCAGCTTTAACTTTATCGATTAAAGTCAGTTCCACTCGTATATTCGCCATCGTGATATGGGTCCCTGGAGTATTTAACTCTATTTCCATCTTTTCTAAGTCATATAAAATGGGCCTTTGCGTTGACAATATTACACTCGTACCCGCATACGATCTTCTACTAAATGCGTCAGCTACTACGTTCGCTTTTCCAGGATGGTATTGGATGGTATGATCATAATCTTTCAACAACTTAAGCCATCATCGTTGCCGCTTGTTGAATTTCTTTTGAGTGAAGAAATATTTGAGGCTTTTATGATCCGTATAGATCTCCACATTCTCTCCATACAAATAATGCCTCCAAATCTTAAGTGCAAAAACGACTGCTGCCAACTCTAGATCATGAGTAGGATAATTTCTCTCATATTCTTTGAGTTGTCTAGAGGTATAGGCTATGACTTTCCCATGTTGCATGAGAACAAATCCTAACCCTTGGCCTGAAGCATCACTGTAGATGACAAATCCCTCCGAGCCGGATGGTATTGTCAGAACAGGTGCTGAAATGAGTCTTCTCTTGAGTTCTTGAAAACTCTTTTCACATTCCTCGCTCTAACCGAATTTTGTATCTTTTTGAGTCAACTGAGTTAATGGAGTAGCGATTCGAGAAAATCCTTCCACGAATCTCCGATAATAACCAGCTAAGCCGAGAAAACTACGTACTTCGGTCACTGACTTAGGTTGCTCCCAGCTTTGAATTGCTTCAATCTTTGCCGGGTCAACAGATATTCCATGATTTGATATCACGTGCCAAAGGAATGCAACTTCTTCAAGCCAGAACTCATATTTCTTCAACTTGGCATAAAGCTTGTTTTCACGAAGCTTTTGAAGTATCAGCCTCAAGTGTTGCTCATGGTCTTCACGGATTTTGGAGTATATGAGGATGTCATCAATAAAGACGACCACAAAGTGATCCAAATAATCCTTGAATACTCGGTTCATCATGTCCATGAAGGCAGTAGGAGCATTAGTTAATCCAAAAGACATGACTAGGAATTCATAATACCCGTACCAAGTTCTGAAAGCAGTCTTTGGAATGTCATCAGTTTTAATCTTCAACTGATGATATCCGGAACGAAGATCAATCTTTAAAAAGAATTTGGCTCCTTGCAACTGGTCAAACAGGTCATCAATGCGAGGCAACGGGTACCTATTTTTGATGGTGACATGATTCAACTCCCGATAATCAATAAAAAGTCGCATACTTCCATCTTTCTTCTTCACGAATAGAACAGGAGCACCCCAAGGAGACGTACTAGGATGAATGAAACCGATGTCTAACAATTCCTGTAGTTGGGTTTTTAACTCCTGAAGTTCAATATGAGCCATTCGATACGGGGCTTTGGAAATGGGTTTTGTACCGGATTCAAGGTCGGTACAAAATTCAATTTCACGCTCTGGGGGTAGGCCAGGAAGTTCTTCAGGGAATACGTCAGGAAATTTATTAACAATAGAAATATCATTCAAATCGGACGTATTTTTATTTAAATCCGTGACATGGGCTAAGAAAGCTTGACATCTATTTTTCAATAAACGAATAGCTTTATGACTTGATATGACAGTGATTGATTTTAGTGGTTTGGTTGCTTGAATTCGCATAATAGGTTGGTTAGGAATATGAAAGCTAACAACCTTACGAAAACAATCGATTTTAGCATGATGAGTAGTTAACCAATCAATCTCTAAAATCACATCAAATGCAAGTATTTTCAAGGAAATAAGATCGACAGGTAACATGCGGTTACCGATTTGAATCAAACAAGACTTATAAACCGTGGATGTAATGAAGGTTTCTCCCAACGGAGTTTCAACAGATAAGTCAAAGTCTAATTTCTCTGGAGTCAAATTTAAATGTTGAGCGCAAGTAGGAGAAATAAAGGAATGGGTAGAACCGGTATAAAATAAAGTATAAACCTCGCTAGAGTTTATAATTAGCTTATCCGTGATCATTTCGCTCGGATTCCTCTCTTTTTGGGAGGTTACGACAAACGCTCTCCCTTGAACTACCAGTTTTCTCTTTTCTAGGACACCCTTTGATGTCTCCATCCCAGCTGAACTTGACATTGGTGCACGACAAAATTGGGCTCGGTGACCTTCTTTTCCACAATTATAACATGCTTTGGACTGCATCGTGCAGTTTGGACTTATGTGTCCTTCCCCTCTACATTTGTAACATACGTCCGGTGGTCGTTCTCCTTCCTTAACAACAGGTGTTGGTGCTGATGTCTTTCCATCATTATTGAATCTCCTCTTCTTGAAATGTCCACTTTTATTGTCATGTCCATGATTACCACCGAAGTGATTACCATTTCTGGCATGTTGATTCCCTCCACGTTTGTTGTCACCGCTTTGATGACTGCTACCACTGGTATTATCGACTTGCCGGCTGCTCTCTCTTGGTTGGGTTGACTCATTATCGCGCTCCAATAACTGAGCCCTATTCACAATATCTGCGTCATTCTCTCCTCATTATCAACCAACTGGGAAGCAAACCGAGACAACTCGATAAACTTAGCTTCGTACTGTGCCGTGATCATATTGTTTTTCTCAAGCTTGATGAACTCTACCTCCTTCATGTGACGAATACTTTCAGGAAAGTACTTGTCGTTGAACAGTTCTTCGAACTTCTCCCAAGACATCTTCAGTACGACAGGTTGAGTAAGCTTTACAGATTCCCACCATTAATCTGCCTCTGCTCGCAACATGAAGGTGGTAAAGGGAACCTTTTGCTCTTCGAAAAACTCCAATGGTCCCAGTTCCTTGAACTGCTTAGCGGTGACCGTCCGAGAGTTATCAGTGTTTCCACCTGCATTTTGGATAGGAGCCGCCTTTGCCTGATGTTGCATGAATTAAATAAAACCTCTGAACATCTCATCGTTCATCATTTGATCATTTTTGTTTACCAGAGGATTATTGTCTTCCTGTTGTACATTATCCTGGGTATTAATCTGTGGTGACTCAACGGTCTCATGTGCTTCATTGTTTATCTCAATATTTTCGGATGCCATTTTCAAATACTTCCACAAAACAAGGGTTAATTGTAAGACCCCAACTTTTATGAATAAAGATGAATTTTCTATAAATATCATTAAATCAATTATTATTTGATTCAATTATTGCCGATATTTTATATATTATTAAATCAATAATTGAGATGACAGAGTTATTAATATTATTATTTGCAATTTAACGATGTCTAAAAGTTCTGCCAATGAGAGGTTTGGTCACCTAATTGCGCGCCAATAGGGGGAGATCCTTATTGGAAAGCCCCTTCTTTCCTGAGAACGACCTGGTCGATTAATATTGTAAATTATAATAATGATGATAAATGTTGTTAAAAATATTAAGATAATTTTTATGAGGTATTTGGTTACTTAATATTTAAATTCCCACTCACTCATTTTTCAAAATTATCGGAAGAAAGTTATAAAGTATATATATATACATATATATATATATACATTCACCGAAGAAAAATTCAGCTAGGATGGAGGCACCAAAGGACGTCCCAGAAAAGTCAAAGCCAGTAGTGCAAGGGAGAACGTTTGTCGTGACCTCCCAGAAAGCAAGGAACCCGAACGAGGTCATCACGGGTAAGCTTATCAAAAACTCTAGCGAAGTTTATACCTTATTTGATAACGGTTCTACCCATTCTTTTATTTCTCCTACTTGTGCTCAATGTCTAAATTTGACTCCGGAGAAATTAGACTTTGACTTAACTGTTGAAACTCCGTTGGGAGAAACCTTCATCACATCCACTGTTTATAAGTCTTGTTTAGTTCAAATCGTCACCCGCACGTTACCTGTCGATCTTATTTCTTTGAAAATACTTGCATTTGATGTGATTATAGGAATTGATTGGTTAACTACTCATCATGCAAAAATTGATTATTTTCGTAAGGATGTTAGCTTTCATATTCCTAACCAACCTATTATGCGAATTTAAGTAACCAAACCATTAAAATCAACCACTGTCATCTAAAGCCATAAAGATATTCGTTTATTGAAAAATGGATGTCAAGCTTTCTTAGCTCATGTCACGGATTTAAACAAAAATACGTCAGTTTTGAATGATATTTCTATTGTTAATGAATTTACTGACGTATTTCCTGAAGAACTTCCTGGTCTACCCCTAGAGCGTGAAATTGAATTTTGTATCGACCTTGTACCCGGTACAAAACCCATTTCCAAAGACCCATATCGAATGGCTCCTATTGGACTTCAGGAGTTAAAGACCCAACTGCAGGAATTGTTAGACATTGGCTTTATTCGTCCTAGTACTCCTCCTTGAGGTGCTCCTGTTCTATTCGTGAAGAAGAAAGATGGGAGTATACAACTTTGTATTGATTATCGGGAGTTGAATCATGTCACTATCAAAAATAGGTACCCATTTCCACGTATTGATGACCTGTTTGACCAGTTACAAGGCGCCAAATTCTTTTCATAGATTGATCTTCATTCCGGATATCACCAATTGAATATTAGAACCGATGACATTCCAAAGACGGCTTTCAGAACTCAGTACGAGCATTATGAATTCCTATTCATGTCTTTTGAATTGACTAATGCTCCTGCTGCCTTCATGGATATGATGAACCGAGTATTCAAGGAATATTTAGATCACTTTGTGGTCGTCTTTATTGATGACATCCTTATTTATTCCAAAAGCCTTGAAGATCATGAGCAACACTTGAGGCTGATACTCCAAAAGCTTCGTGAATATAAGCTTTATGCCAAGTTGAAGAAAAATGCGAGTTCTGGCTTGAAGAAGTAGCATTCCTTGGGCACGTGGTATCAAGTCATGAAATATTTATTGACCTAGCAAAGATTGAAGCTATTCAAAGTTGGGAGCAACCTAAATCAGTTATCGAAGTACGTTGATTTCTTGGCTTAGCTGGTTATTATCGGAGATTCGTAAAAGGGTTTTCTAGAATCGCTACTCCCTTAACTCAGCTGACTCGAAAAGATACAAAATTCAGTTGGAACATGGAATGTGAGAGGAGTTTTTAAGAACTTAAGAGGAGACTCATTTCAGCACCTGTTCTGACAATACCATCTGGCTCAGAGGGATTTTTCATCTACAGTGATGCTTCGGGCAAAGGGTTATGATGTGTTCTCATGAAACATGGGAAAGTCATAGCCTATGCCTCTCGAAAACTCAAAGAATATGAGAGAAATTATCCTACTCATGATCTAGAGTTGGCAGCTGTTGTTTTCGCACTTAAAATTTGGAGGCATTACTTGTATGGGGAGAAAGTGGAGATCTTTACGGATCATAAAAGCCTTAAATATTTCTTTACACAAAAGGAACTCAACATGTGACAACGACGTTGGCTTATAATGTTGAAAGATTATGATCATACCATCCAATACCATCCTGGAAAAACAAACATGGTAGCTGACGCATTAAGTATAAGATCTTATGCGGGTACGAGTGCTATATTGTCAACGCAAAGACCCATTTTGTATGACTTGCAAAGAATAGAGATAGATATAAAGACTCCAGGGACCCACGTGATGATGGCAAATATACGAGTATAAATGACTTTAATTGATAAAGTTAAAGATGCTCAAGCTACAGACCTGGAGCTGATGCGTATGAGGAAGAAAGTGCAAGAAGATGCTATGCCAGATGCAAGAATCAATGAAGAAGGAATACTTTAAGTCAACTTCAGACTTTGTGTTCCTAACAACCATGATTTAAAGTATAAAATCATGATGGAGGCACACAACACATTGTTTGCAATCCATCCTGGGAGTACCAAAATGTATCGTTATCTTCGTCATACATTTTGGTAGAGCAATATGAAGAGAGAGATAGCGTTGTTTATCTCAAGGTGTCTAACTTGTCAACGAGTCAAGGCGGAGCATCAAGTACCAAAAGGTCCATTGCAACCACTTGAAATTCCAGAATAGAAGTGGGAGCACATTACCATGGATATCGTTATTGGTCTTCCCAAGGTTTCTCAAGGCGTAGATGCAATTTGGGTCATTGTTGATAGATTGACTAAGTCTGCTCACTTTTTACCAATACGAGAAACTTATACACTTGAACATCTTGCTCGTATGTACATCAACGAGATTGTAAGATTGCATGGTATGCCAATATCCATAATTTCTGATCGAGACCTAAGATTCACTTCACGATTTTAGGTTAATTTACAAAAAGCTATGGGCACGGATTTACAATTTAGTTCGGCATATCATCCTCAGACGGATAGAGAATCAGAGAGGACTATTCAAACTCTTAAAGATTTATTAAGACTGTGTGTCTTTGACTTCAAGGGAAGTTGGGACAAGTTCTTACCATTGGTGGAGTTTTCCTACAACAACAGTTATCAAGCAAGTATTGGCATGGATCCATTCGAAGCGTTGTATAGAAGAAAGTGTCGTTCTCCAGTATGCTGGGATGAGGTGGGTGAAGCAACGTTGTTGGGACCAGAGTTAGTATGTATGACTACGGAAAAGATTCAAATGATCCGGCAACGTATAAAAACCTCACAAGATAGACAAAAGAGTTATGCTAATCTTCATCGAAAGGACGTGGAATTCGATATTGGAGATCATGTGTTGTTACGTGTTGCTTCATGGAAAGGAGTTACGAGATTTAGAAAGAGAGGAAAGCTCAATCATCGATTCATTGGTCCATTTTTAATCCTCGATCGAGTAGGGACTGTAGCCTATAGACTTGCTTTACCGCCAAGTATGTATCGTGATCATAACGTTTTTCACATATCCATGTTACGTAAATATGTGGAAGACACGAACCACATTATTGAGTTAGAACCGGACAAAATAGCGGAAGATTTAACGTATGAAGAGGTTCCTGCTCAAATCTTGGATAAGAAAGAACATATTCTACGCTCCAAGGTTATACCTCAAGTCAAAGTTTTGTAGAGAAACCACGATGTTGAGGAAATGACCTGGGAGTTAGAATCTGAAATGAAATCAAGGTATCCTTACCTCTTCGACATACCAGGTACTTACCCTAATTTCGAGGGCGAAATTTCATAAGAAAGAAGATTGTAAGACCCCAACTTTTATGAATAAAGATGAATTTTCTATAAATATCATTTTTGAATATTATGAAGTGAATTTGATATAATGTTATAGTTATGGGTAGTATTTATAAATTATGCAAAGTATGCAAGTTGTTATATTATATTCGATTGGTCGGGGAATATTCATTTTAGCATAGAATATTCGTACAACGGCGCAATCATTGGTAGACCCCACAATGGAATTATTGTCGGATTGAGAAAACGACAAAAATATTTTTATGAAAAAACAGCGGAAGTTTTACCGTTAACACTGTTGAACTACTCGGTAATAAAAGTACAGTAATACGCGTGGTTGCATAGTAGCACACGGTATTGATTATTGATGCTTACGTGAGAAGTCACTTAGTTTTGTTCAATTATTGCTACAGTAATTGTTGCATAGTATCTCACGTTATTTGATTCAATTATTGTTGATATTTTATATATTATTAAATCAATAATTGAGATGACAGAGTTATTATTATTATTATTTGCAATATTAACGATGTCTAGAAGTTCTGCCAAGGAGAGGTTTGGTCACCTAATTGCGCGCAAATAGGGAGAAATCCTTATTGGAAAGCCCCCTCTTTCCTGAGAACGACCTGGTCGATTAATATTGTGAATTATAATAATGATAATAAATATTGTTAAAAATATTAAGGTAATTTTTATGAGGTATTTGGTTACTTATTATTTAAATTCCCACTCACTCATTTTTCAAAATTATCAGAAGAAAGTTATAAAGTATATATATATATATATATATATATATATATATATATATATATATATATATATTTGACATGTGTGTGTGTACGTGTGTGTAGGAGTGTGTGTGTGTGTGGTAGTGGGTTTTGGTGAAAAAGTGAAAGGTTTGATAGTTAATGTTGGTTGTTTTATTATAAATTGATTTTGGGTGGTGGAGAAGTTGATGAGTGTTGTAATATTATATATATATATATAGCATTTGATGATTGACTAATGGGGAGGGGGAGAACAAAAATAATAATTAGGCACAAGAATGAGTACTAGCATATATTATATATGCATGTTGAAATTTTGGCAGGGAGGTGATCACGGGAATGCATCCCGTGATTTTATAATGAGCATGTGTGTATATATATATAATATATATTATAATTTATTTAAAAGTTTTTATTTTATTAGAATATTTTATTGCATAATATCATTTCAATTTTTCTATAAATAGAAGCTCATTCCTTCATTATTTTTTACTAATTCACTGAAACTCTAGAGAGAAAATTATAGAGGGAAAGAAGAAAAGTGTTCTGCTACTTCACTACTCCTTTATCCAATACTCTTCTTTCTAAGGTAAGGGTTATTATTTCTTTCTTACGTCTTCATGAAGAGAACTTCTGTTATTCCATTCTTTATTATTATGTTGGACTAACCTGTCTATGCGAAGTACCGCATATATGGTGAAATTCCTCTGTTATTCCAATTTTTATTATTCTGTTGGAACATCCTGTCTGTGCGTTATACGCCAGACCTGGTTTCATTTTTATTATTCTGTTGGAACATCATGTCTGTGCTTTATGCATGACCTGGTTCCGTTATTTATTATTCTGTTGGAATATCCTGTCTGTGCATTTTATGCCGAACCTGGTTTCGTCTTTATTGTTTTGTTGAAACATCCTGTCGGTAGCGAATTTCGCCTGACCTGGTTCCGTTATTTAATATTCTGTTGGAATAACCTGTCTATGCGAAGTACCGCATGCATGGTGATTTCTTTTGTTATTTCATTCTTTATTATACTCAGTTGGTTAAAGTTTTGACTTCTATACTCCATGAAATTAGTGGAATATCCTTGATATTTGCGCTTCATCCAGTATCTTTTCATGGAAATATTCTTCTGAGCATTCTTGAATTTTACTCTACAAAGAAGTATCATGTTGACAATTTGGACGTTATGGGTTCCTAGACAAATTAATTCTTGAACTTGTTTTATTGAATTCTTATATCATTGTAATCATCCTCATGTTTATATTATTTTGAAAGTCATATGTGGCCTATAGTGCATAGATGGACTTGGTATGATTATGACCAGAGATTATTCGGTATAATCATGACCGTAATGTTACAAATGATGTGGTAAAAATCCTTATTGGCCCGTAGTGCATTGATGGACAGTTGTTGGCATGATCATGACCATTGATGAATACACGAATATCCTTGGCCCGTAGTGCATGGATAATTTATGGTTGTGATACTAATGAATATGCTTGGCCGTAGTGCAGGGATGATGTGGATTATTTATTAAGCTGAGTCCCAACGATTGAAAACCTTTTTAAATCATAAAAGATAGTAGATTTTATTTTTTACTTGACTCTTTTAATGGATTGCTTGTTCCGCTGCAGTTAAACTTGATGTTTGTTATATTTTATCCGTTTAACATTGTTGAAGACTAATGATAATTTATTCTGCATTATCTTAGTCATAATATTTCTTACTGGGCTAGTTGAGCTCACCCTTTCTTTCACTGTTCTCTTCAGGAAATGAGAACGTAGCCAGGACTAGTCGGGGAATGGACTGATGGTCAAGATGATAGTATTAGCTGTGACGCCCCCAAAATAGGTATACATTACCTATCTTGAGTCGCCAATATATGGTACAGAATACAAATACAAACTTAATTATACGACCGTCGTGTAATATACGACAAAACATAGCTGAGAGTTTAAACAGGAATGTTGCCTTCTAGACAATATCCACTCTCAAATAGAGTCCTCATTATATTTATTGTCACACTATTTTATAAAATAGTGAGGACTACTAATACACCATCTCGGACCATCACTCCGTTCCCCGACTAGTCCCGGCTAAGTTTTAATTTTCTGAAGAGAACAATGAAAGTAAAAGGATGAGCTCAACTAGCCCAGTAAGAAATATTATGACTAAGATAATGCAGAATAAATTATCATTAGTCTTCAACAATGTTAAACTGATAAAATACAATAGACATCAAGTTTAACTGCAGCGGAATAATCATTTCATTAGAAGAGTCAAGTAAAGCATGATATCTACTATCTTCTATGATTTAAAATTTTTTCATTAATTTTTATCTCTTAGACTCAGCTTAATAAATAAATCACATCATCGAGTCATCCCTGCACTACGGGCCAAGGATATTCATTAAATCATCAATGGTCATGACTATACCGAATATCTCTGGTCATAATCATACCAAAAATAGTCCATCAATGCACTACAGGCCAGTGAGGACTTTTACCACATCATTTATTATATTACAGATCATGATTATACTGAATAATCCCTGGTCATAATCATACTAAGTTCATCTATGCACGTAAGCCAAAGATGACTTTCATCACAATATAAGCATAGGGATGATGATAATGACATAATAATTCAATAAAGCAAGTTCAAGGATAAATTTTAAAGATTAAAAATTTTAGTTTGTCCAGAAATCAATAACGTCCAAATTGTCAACATGATACTTCTTTGTGGAGTAAAATTCAAAAATGCTCAGAAGAATATTTTTATGAAAAGATACTGGATAAGGTGCAAATATCCAGGATATTCTACTAATTTCATGGAGTATAGAAGCCAAAACTTTAATCAACTGAGTATAATAGAATATATGAAACTGTAAATAGATTTTCACCCACCATACGGTAATCCACGTAGACAGATCATTTCCACAATTTAATAAGGAATGAATACGAAGGATCATTCACCATGCATGCGGTAATCCACATAGACAGGTTATTCCAACAGAATAATAAAGAATGAAAGAACAGAAGAATTCACCAGGCATGCGATAGACCGCACAGACAGGTTATTCCCAACAGAATAACAAAAAATAGAACCAGGTCATACGTAATCCGTACAGACAGGATATTCCAACAGAATAATAAAGAATGGAACCAGATCATGCGTAATCTGCACAGACAGGATATTCCAATAGAATAATAAAGAATGAAATAACAACAGAATTCACCAGGCATGCGATAGACCGCACAGACAGGTTATTCCAACAGAATAATAAAGAATGGAATAATAGAAGAATTTCAACATGTATGCGGTACTTCGCATAGACAGGTTATTCCAACATAATAATAAAGAATGGAATAACAACTCTTACGAGTATTGAAAGAAAATAGCTCTCTTCATGAATACGAAAGAATAATACCCCTTACCTTAGAAGAAACTGGATATTGGAATAGTTAGGTAGCAGACTTCTCTTCTTCTTTCTCTCTATAATTTCTCCCTATAATAATTGCTCTAAAGCTTTAGTGAATTGGTGAGAAATGAAGGAAGAATGAGCTTCTATTTATAGAAAAATATAGTTTCGATAATTGCATGTTTTGGGGCTCGAAATATTACAGTACAATACCTTCAATTTTTTTTCATTTTTAATTTAGTCCTGCAAGTATTATCAAACTTGCACCACCTCCCCTAATAGTAAATAAAGTGAATCAATAGTTCAATCATGTGAATCAATAGTTATAATCATGTGAAAATACGAATTATAGTATAGTACCTCCATCTATACCTCCATTTTTAACTTAATTATGCAAGGATTATCAATCTTTCACCAACTCCACTAATAGTACAAGAATGTGAATCAATAGTACACACATGTGAACAAATAGTTATAATCATGTGAATTAACAATAATTAATTGCTCATTTATCCGATTAATTACCTGACTGGTCAGTAAAACTTTCAGATATCAATTAATATCGAAATAAATGTCGATTTCCACTAACACTAATAATTCCAACACAATGAAACTATCAATTTCATCTTTAATCAACATGAACTTATTCATCATTAATATTATAACTCACAATATTTAACAACCAGGTCTTTTCCAGGAAAGAGGGGGCTTTCCGATAAGGATTTCTCCTTATTGGCGCGCAATTAGATGACCAAACCTCTCCTTGACAGAACTTCTAGACATTGTAAATATTGCAATTTAATAATATGAATAACTTTATCGTCTCAATTATTGATTTAATAATATAACATATTATGCAGATGATACTGTGACAATAATTGAATCAATAATATGAGAGATATGATGCAGCAATTACTGTAGCAATAATTGAGTGTAACTGAGTGACTTCTCACGTAAACATCAATAACCAATACCGTGTACTACCGGGTAGTTCAACAGTTTTAACGGTAACACTTTCGCCGTTATTTTTATAAAAAGATAATTATGTCATTTTCTAACTACGACAATACTTCCATTGTGGGGTCCACCAATGATTGTGCCGTCGTACGAATATTCCCTGTTAAAACGAATATTCTCCGACCAATCGAATATTATATAACCAATTGCTTACTTTGCAAAATTTGTAAATATTACCCACAACTATAACATTATATCAAATCCACACCATAATATTCAAAAATATATTTCGAGAAAATTATTCTTTATTCATAAAGGTTGGGGTCTTACATTATATCATTGTCATCATCCTCATGCTTATATTATGATGAAACTCATCTTTGGCTTACGTGCAAAGATGGACTGTTGATTATTGGTTTTACAGTTGTATATATTTGGCTTACGTGCAAAGATGGACTGTTGATTATTGGTTTTACAGTTGTATATCTTTGGCTTACGTGCAAAGATGAACTATTGATTGATGAGTATCTTTGGCTTATGTGCATAGATGAACTGTTTATTGGTATTATTATGACCAGGGATCATTCGGTATAATCATGACCCGTAATGTTATAGATGATGTGGTAAAAGTCCTCATTTGCTTGTAGTGCATTGATGGACAGTTATTGGTATGATTATAACCATGGATTATTCAGTATAATCATGACCATTGATGATTACATGAATATCCTTGGCCGTAGTGCAGGGATGATTCGATGATGTGGATTATTTATTAAGCTGAGTCTCAACGATAAAATATTGATTATACACTTTTAATTCGTAAAAGATAGTAGATATCATGCACTACTTGATTCTTCTAAAATACAGTTATATGTCTTTGGCCTGTAGTGCAAAGATGAATTGTTAATGAATATCTTTGGTCGTAGTGCAAAGATGAATTTATTTGTATGATTATGAGCAGGAATTGTGATTTGGTATAACCATGATTTTTGATGTTTCAAGTGAAGATAGATGATGAAAATTATCTTCGTCCTGAGTGCGAAGAGGAATTTAGAATCACAATTATGATTATGAGTTGTTCATATGTTTGTGTACAGGAATTATTAATTAATGTTATAGGGATAAAACATTATTGGTGGACTTTTAACATAGGGAAGATAATAGACCTGATGGTCTATTTGACTCTTCTAATGGATTGCTCGTTCCGCTGCAACTAAGGTTAAAAATTTTTATCATCTACCATATGTTTTAGATAAGTGTGGAAATAATTTTATTCAGAACTTTAGATAAGTGTGTCGTATTGTACAAGTCATTTGATATTTAATTTTGGTGAACTGAATAGGGTGAGGGGAACCCAACTTTAGAAGGGTGTTTTGCCACTATTATACAAGATGTCTAATAACATACAACCTCGTGTTATCATAAGACAGGGTTGTGCACATCCACTTGCTGAGTATATCTACGAGCACTACCTATATAATCTTGGAGTTTGGTTGAAATATAATTTTTAATTACAGACAGTGGAGATTGTTATATGTCAAGAGAAGACTCACCATTGGAAAGAACATGATAGTAATCTTCTCGTTTTTTTTGGGGTCTATTGGGTCAATCAAGGATAATTCTGTGGACATATGATATATATCATAACCTTGACGCATGGCCTCCCGTGTAAGAAAGTTTTCTTGAGCACTTCCCAAAGATTTTAATTTCTAAAATAGTTTTTGAATGTACTTTTATGTAAAGTACCATTGTAAGGTTGTGGTCGAGGAACCATGAGAGTTACATATATTTGTATTAAAACTCATAGTTTAACTATGGTTGTATCCTGCATGACAGTTCAACAGTTGTATAAATGAAGTTTGTAAATGATTTTTATAGCGTGATATCTGGCTACTCAGAATGGGTCGTGTTGACCTATTTTTGGGGCGTCTCAAATGGTATCAAAGCTTAGGGATATGGTCGCAGGCGGAGATATGAGTCTAGAACTAGGAGGGGAGAGACGAGTAATATACTTCGCTAGTGTGTGACTTACCTAAGCCAAAATTTTTACTTGATAAGTTGACAATTTGGGATATGTCAATTAACCTTTGTTTTGAAGATATATTCTAGAATGATATCTGAAATATAAGATATGAGTTATGGGAAAATCATGATACAGAGGAAATAACCGGGAAGGTACAATCCGAAAAGGAAGCAATGTATTTTCATCTCTTCGAAATACCAGGTACGTAAATTTTGAGGGCAAAATTTCATAAGGAGGGGAGATTGTGAGGCCCCGAATTTTATGAAATAAAAGTATTCAATTTTCTTATAATTATTCTATTTAGTAAATGGTTAAATAGATAAAGGTTAAAGTTAAGGGTGATATTTAAAAATTTTGCAAAGTATGCAAGTTGTTATAAAATATTCGTTGTGTCGGGGAATATTTGATTGGTCGAGGAATATTCGTTTTAACAGGAAATATTCGTATGATGGCATAATCATTAGTGGACCCCACAACGAAAGTATTGTCGTAGTTAGAAAACGACAGAAATATCTTTTTATAAAAATAACGACAAAAGTGTTACCGTTAAAAATGTTGAACTACCCGGTAGTAAAAGTACAGTAATACGCGTGGTTGCATAGTAGCACACGGTATTGATTATTGATGCTTACGTAAGAAGTCACTCAGTTATATTCAATTATTGCTACAATAATTGTTGCATCATATCTCTCATATTATTGATTCAATTATTGTCACAGGTATGATCTGTATAATATGTTATATTATTAAATCAATAATTGAGACGAAAAAGTTATTCATATTATTATTTACAATATTGACAATGTCTAGAAGTTCTGTCAAGGAGAGGTTAGATAATCTAATTGCACGCTAATAGGGAGAAATCCTTATCGGAAAGCCCCCTCTTTCCTGGGAACGACCTGGTTGTTAAATATTGTGAGTTATAATAATAATGATGAATAAGTTCGTGTTGATTAAAGATGAAATTGATAGTTCCATTATGTTGGGATTATTAGTGTTAGTGGAACTCGACATTTATTTCGATGATAATTAATGTCTGGAGGTTATATTGACCAATCGGGTAATTAACCTGATAAATGAGCAATTAATTATTATTAATTCACATGATTATAATTATTTGTTCACATGTGTGTACTATTGATTCACATTCATTTACTATTAGGGGAGTTGGTGCAAGATTGATAATACTTGCATGACTAAGTTAAAAATGGAGGTATAGATAGAGGTACTACACTGTAATTCGTATTTTCACATGTCTAGAACTATTGAGTCACATGATTTACTATTGATTCACATAATTTACTATTAGGGGAGGTGGTGCAAGTTTTATAATACTTGCAAGACTAAATTAAAAATAAAGAAAAAGAGAAAGGTATTATACTGTAATATTTTGAGCCCCAAAACGTGTAATTATCGAAACTATATTTTTCTATAAATAGAAGCTCATTCTTCCTTCATTTCTCACCAAATCACTAAAGCTATAGAGCAATTATTATAGAGAGAAATTATAGAGAGAAAGAAGAAGAAAAGTCTGCTACCTCACTCTTCCAGTATCCAGTTTTCTTCCAAGGTAAAGGATATTATTATTATAGTAAGGGGTATTATTTTCTTTCGTATTCATGAAGAGAGTTATTTCTTTCAATATTCGTAAGGGTTGTTATTTCATTCTTTATTATTATGTTGGAATAACCTGTCTATGCGAAGTACCGCATACATGATGAAATTCTTCTGTTATTCCATTCTTTAATATTATGTTGGAATAACCTGTCTGTGCAGTCTATCGTATGCCTGGTGAATTCTGTTGTTATTTCATTCTTTATTATTCTGTTGAATATCTTGTCTGTGCGGATTACGCATGACCTGGTTTCCATTCTTTATTATTCTATTGGAATATCCTGTCTGTGCGGATTACGCATGACCTGGTTCCATTCATTATTATTCTGTTGGAATATCCTGTATGTGCGGATTACGCATGACCTGGTTCCATTTATTATTATTCTTTTGGAATAACCTATCTGTGCGGTCTATCGCATGCCTGATGAATTCTTCTGTTATTTCATTCTTTATTATTCTGTTGGAATAACCTGTCTATATGGATTACCGCATGCATGGTGAATGATCCTTCATATTCATTCTTTATTAAATTATGGAAATGATCTGTCTATGTGGATTACCGCATGGCGGGTGAAAATCCATTTGTAGTTTCGTATATTCTATTATACTCGTTTGAGATATCATTTCTTTTGTACTCGTCATGGAATATCATTTTCTTTGGTATTTTTTTACGAGTTACTATTCACGGGTTACTATTCACCCAGTTGTTATTCACTCTAGTATTATTCACTCCGGTATTCGGGGCACTTTTCGTGCCGGAGTACTATTCATGAGTTACTATTCATGGGTTACTATTCACCCGATTACTATTCACTCCAGTATCATTCACTCGGGTATTTGGGACACTTTTTGTGTCGGGATACTATTCACGGGGTACTATTCCTGAAGTACTATTCACGGGGTACTATTCACCCGAAAAATATATTTCTTTTCTGTCCAAATTATTTTTGGTACATGAATATTATTCTTGAATTTTACTCCACAAAATAGTATCATGTTGATAATTTGGATATTTTTAAACACTGGATAAATTTAAAGTCTTTAATATTTATCCTTGATTTCGTTTGATTAATGCTTATATCATTGTCATTATATTCATGCTTATATTATGATGAAACTCATCTTTGGCTTACGTGCAAAGATGGACTGTTGATTATTGGTTTTACAGTTGTATATCTTTGGCTTACGTGTAAAGATGGACTGTTGATTATTGGTTTTACAGTTGTATATCTTTGGTTTACGTGCAAAGATGAACTATTGATTGATGAGTATCTTTGGCTTATGTGCATAAATGAACTGTTTATTGGTACGATTATGACCAGGGATCATTCGGTATAATCATGACCCGTAATGTTATATATGATGTGGTAAAAGTCCTCATTGGCCCGTAGTGCATTGATGGACTGTTATTAATATGATTATAACTAGGGATTATTCGGTACAATCATGACCATTGATGATTACATGAATATCCTTGGTCGTAGTACAGGGATGATTCGATGATGTGGATTATTTATTAAGCTGAGTCTCAGCGATAAAATATTAATTATACACTTTTAATTCGTAAAAGATAGTAGATATCATGCTCTACTTGATTCTTCTAAAATACAGTTGTATGTCTTTGGCCTATAGTGCAAAGATGAATTATTAATGAATATCTTTGGTCGTAGTGCAAAGATGAATTTATTAGTATGATTATGAGCAGGAATTGTGATTTGGTATAACCATGATTTTTGATGTTTCAAGTGAAGATAGGTGATGAAAATTATCTTCGTCCTGAGTGCGAAGAGGAATTTAGAATCACAATTATGATTATGAGTTGTTCATATGATTGTGGACAGGAATTATTGATTGATGTTATAGGGATAAAACATTTTTGGTGGACTTTTAACATAAAGATGATAATAGACCTGACGGTCTATTTAACTCATCTAATGGATTGCTCTTTCCGCTGCAACTATGGTTGAAAAGTTTTATCATCTACCATATGTTCTAAATCTCTGATTTATTACTTATGAAGGCTATTGATGATGTAAATTATCTTTAGTCATGATATTCTTTACTAGGCTAGTTGTGCTCAATGTTTTTGCTTCACAATTCCTTTCAGGTAATAAGAGTGTTGCCGGGTCGAGCAAGGATAACAGGGGAATAGAACGGTGGTCTATAGCTGTTGAGGTTCTCCCTAAATAGTATAGAAATAATTTTATTAAGAACTTTAGATAAGTGTGTCGTATTGTACATGTCATTTGATATTTAATTTTTGTGAACCGAATAGGGTGAGGAGAACCCAACTTTGGAAGGGTGTTTTGCCACTATCATACAAGATGTCTAATGACATACAACCTCGTGTTATCATAAAACAAGGTTGTGCACATCCATTTGCTGAGTATATCTATGAGCACTACCTATATGATCTTGGAGTTTGGTTGAAATATAATTTTCAATTACAGACAGTAATTGTCAAGAGAAGACTCACCACTGGAAAGAACATGATAGTAATCTTCTCAGTTTTTCCTTGGGGTCTATTGGGTCAATCAAGGATACTTCTGTGGACATATGATATCTATCATAACCTTGACGTATGGCCTTCCATGTACGAAGGTTTCCTTCAGCACTTCCCAAAGATTTTAATTTCTAAAACAGTTTTTGACTGTACTTTTATGTAAAGTACCATTGTAAGGTTGTGGTCGAGGAACCATGAGAGTTACATACATTTGTATTAAAACTCATAGTTTAACTGTGGTCGTATCCTACACGACAGTTCAACAGTTGTATAAATGACGTTTGTAAATGATTTTTATAGTATGATATCTGGCGACTTAAAATGGGTCGTGTGGACCTATTTTGGGGGCGTCACACTATGGGTAGACCCGGGTGACCCGAATTGGCCTTCTCCACTGCATCAACGGCCAGGAACTGAATCGTGTTCACCGATTTCTCCACCAGTGAAGTCTCCATCTTTTTGAGCGTCTCCACGGCGGCGACCTTGACTACACGTCGTCCGGTGACGGAGTTGAGGAGGCGAGATGAGGATTTGAGGGAGGTGGAGAAAGTGGGTAGGTGAGAGAAAGAAGAGAGAGAGAAAGAGGGTTGTTGGGTAAAAGAATTGGAGCCGCCATGGCGAGGAATAGAGCGAGAAAGGATGGCCTGAGAAATAGTTAGAGATGAAGAAGCTGTCATGACAGAGTCTATAGAGAAAAAGTAATCCCGGTGAAGAAGTTGAGATGAGAAGAAGCTGAGATGTATTATGTAACAAGAGGTGAGAGAAAGTTTGTTATATAGTTTACTTATTAATTACTTAATTTAATAAGTAAATCAATACTAATCCCCTAAATTAAGGAATCATAATTGCATATTAATTCCCTAAATTAAGGAATCCTAATTGTACTAATATTGTAAATAAATATGGGAAAGTGTATTACTTCTGTAATTATTTTAAGGATGCACTATTATTGTAATTATTTCTAAAAATGCACTAAAATATGTTATAAACCCAAGTTTAAATCAAAATATGGCCCAAAAAAAAGCAACCCAAGACTTGTTTTTAAGCCAAATTTCGACCAAAGGTAAAGCAACGAGCAGCCCAATACTTGCCTTAAAATTCGGCCCAAGCAATGTAGCTTCTTTTGGCTAAAAGACTTTTTATAAGAAAACTTTTTTTAAACTTTTATTAATTAACCAACTTTTATAAGTGAACCAATGTGGAGACTTGGCTATTAAGGTGACTTTTATAAATTAACCAATGAAAAACTTCCTTAAATGTTTATTAATTAATGTAGGAGTTACAAACAACCATATTCAAAGTATATATACTCATATTCAACAAAGACTAGAATTAGTTTAATGTTATCTAACTTCTTTATACTTTTACCAATTTAATCATCATTTAATCAACATGGAACTTTTAAACCACCAACTATTAAGGCTACCCTTGGTACTCATTTTATAAGGAAAACTTCCTTATATTTTTACTAATTAACCAATGTGGGAAGAGAGGAAAACTCAATCCACGATTTATTGGCCCGTTTCAAATTATTGACCGAGTAGGAAATGTAGCCTATAGACTCGCGTTACCTCCGAGTATGTCTCGTGTTCATAATGTGTTTCACATATCTGTACTTCGTAAATATGTGAAAGACCCGAACCACGTTATTGAGTTAGAACCAGATGAGATAGCCGAAGACTTAACGTACGAAGAGGTACCTGTCAAGATCTTGGATAAGAAGGAGCATGTCCTACGCACAAAGGTCATACCACAAGTTAAAGTTTTGTGGAGGAATCATGCTATAGAGGAAATGACCTAGGAGTTGGAAACGGAAATGAAAGCGAGGTATCCTCATCTTTTCGAAACACCAGGTACGTACGTCAATTTCGAAGACAAAATTTCATAAGGAGGGGTGGTTGTAAGACCCCAAATTATTAATAAATGAAATTTAATTTTCTCTATTTTGAAATAGTAAAGGTTGATTTGATTAATGTGGATAGTTATGGGTAAAATACGTAAATATTTCAAAATAAGCAAGTGGTTATAAAATATTCATTGTTGTCGGGGAATATTCGTTTGGTCGTGAAATATTCGTACTGTCGGGGAATATTCGTACGACGGCGCAGCCATGTGTGGGCCCTATAACGAAAAGCGATTGGATGAAGAAAACGACAAATATAAGTTGTTTAAAAATAACGGCGTAGTTGTTACCATTAATACTGTTAAAATACTCGGTGGTTAAAACAAAGTAGCACACGGTATTGCACCAATTATTGATTCTTACGTAAGAAGACACTACTCAATAATTGTTACAGTAATTATTGTTCAGTGTTTTATTTTATTAATTTAATAATTGTTGTGTTTATATTTAATATTACTGTTGTTTCAATAATTGTCATTACACAGTATTTTTCATTATCGAAGCAATAATTCATATTATCTGAATAATATTATTAGAAAACATTATTGGCAATGTCTAGAAAGTTCTATCTAATGAGAGGTTTGGTCACCTAATTGCGCGCCAGTAAGGAGAAATTCTTATTGGAAAGCCCCCTCTTTCCTAGGAACGGCCTGGTTGCCAGTATTATGATTATGTAATATTATTTGTGAATAATTAATTATTGATTTATATGATGAGGAAAATATTAATTTTATGTGGATATAGATGGAAAAAAATTTTAATGTGACAATTGTTGAAAATTAATATTTTATCTTTTTCTGATAAAATAATTTATTTAAATATATTATTTTAATAATATATTAACGGTGATATTTGTATAATGAATATGAGATATGTGAGTATATGAGAAGGAAGAATATTTTTTTTTGGCATTAAATGTTTAACGCATATTTTGTGTGTTTGTGGACACAATTATTGACCGAAATTTGATTATAGCCTGTAAAATCGCCCGTTTGTGGATTTCGGTTAATTTCTGTTTAGAATTTGGAAAAACTTTCTTCTACAAAGTTGTAGAGAATTGAATTTCCTATAAAAACTCGCGAGATTCGAATTTTCTGACAAAAGGGTTATTTATTATGAATTATTGAAGTTCCGAAATTCCGAAATAATTGATTTTTGGAAGTTTAAAATATTTAAAATAAGAAAAACGTTTTTTTTGTTTTGTGGGCAGCCCTAGCATGTGCAAGATAAGCTGAAATTTGTTGTCAAGATGTGCATAGAGAATTTGTAATATATATAATATTATATTAAATTTTCTTCTTTAGTGTTCTAAGCAATTTTTTATAAATAGGTGCTTAGGTTAGAATTGAAAATCACACCAGAAACTGAAGTTTTCTCTCTCTATAATATCGAGTGTATTCTTGTGAGTATTTTGAGTATACTTTGAGTATTGCTATACAGTGTAAGTTCAAGTCATAGCCTATATCCTGTGTTTCAGCTAGAAGTACTGATCTTCCGAGGTAAGGGATATTATTTTTTTCGTAATGATATTATTTCTTCAATATCATTATGCTGAAATATCGATCTGAAATTTTTATCAAATTTGGAACTTTTGGTGTCGGAGTTACTATTCACGTATACGGCACTATTCACGTATACGACACTATTCATCGAAAAAATAAAAATTTTCCCTTTTCGTCTAAAATATCTATTGTGGATACTAGTTTTGATTGTATCCATGTTTTGATCATTCTTGAATTTTACACCACTATGATTATTTTTGAGGTATTTTTGGACATGGATAAAACAAAGTACGAATCCTTAATCCTTAATCCTTGTCATTTTGTTTCACTGGATTCGTTTTTTTAAAAATATTTTTCATCATCCTCAGTCTTAAATGATGAGATTATTGAATATCTTTGGCCTGTAGTGCAAAGATGAATGATTTCTGATGAATATCTTTGGCCCGTAGTGCAAAGATGAACAGGTGTTTAGATGAACATGACTAACTGATGAATATCTTTGGCCTGTAGTGCAAAGATGAATATGTGATTCCAGATATATATTGATTGATGTTACAGGGATAAAAGATAGATGATGAAATTTTAAATTCATACATAGAAGATAGTAGTTTGCATTCTCTACTTAACTCTTCTAATGAATTATTATTTTCGCTGCGAATATTGATTTAAAACTTGTTGTCTATTGTATTCTATTATATTTTTCCCTGTTGAAGACTAACGACAATTTGTTGTATATTATCTTAGTCATAATATTCTTTACTGGGCTAGTTGAGCTCACCCTTTTCCTTTTTGTTCCATTTATCTTCTCAGGAGGTGAGAATATAGCGAGTACGAGTCGGGGTGTGGAATGAAGGTTCTAGAGAAAGTTGTTTAGTAGTCCTCACTATTTTTGTAAAATAATGTATCAATAAATGTGATGAGGATATATTTGAGTATAGATATTGTCTAGAAGATAATGTTTGTATTCAAACTCACAGTTTTACTGTTGTAATAATAAAGTTGTAGTTATTTCTGTACCATGTATTGACAACTCAGAATGGGTGATGTATACTTATTTTGGGGGCGTCACAGTTGGTATCAAAGCTTAGGGATATGATCTCTGGCGGAGATCGTGGAATAGAACTAGGAGGGGAGAGACGAGTAAATCATTCGCTAGTGTGTCCTACCTAAGCTTATTTGTTAGTTGGTCAGTATATAGGGATGTAATGTGATATATTGATTTTCTTAATTAACCCTTGTTTTATGACAGTATTTGAGAATGTCGACTGAGAATATTAACAGTGGAAATGAGACCGTGGAGACGCCTATACTCACCAACGAGGAGAATGTGCAACAGGCTGGCAATGTTCCTCCTGTGAACAACACCACTGAGCAGATGATGTACGAGGGAATGTTTAGAAGCTTTTTGCAGTTCATGCAAAATCAAACAAGGGAGACTCGTGTTCAAAATACAGGAGGAAATGATAGCAATTCACGGGTTGTCACAGCTAAGCAGTTCAAAGAGTTGGGACCACCAGAATTTAAGGGAAAGCCAGATCCGATCATGGTGGAAACATGGGTCAAATAAATTACCAAGATATTCGATATCTTGGGATGCACGGAGGAACAGAAGGTTCCATTTCGCCACCTTTATGTTCCATGGCGAGGCAGACTACTGGTGGGAGTCTGTGAAACGTACCCATCCAGCCGCACTCAGTATGTCTTGGGAGACGTTTCAAAAACTATTTAATGACAAATACTTTCCTAAAAGTGTTCGTCATATGAAGGAAGTGGAGTTCATCAGATTAGAACAAAACAACATGACTGTGTCTCAGTACGAGGCAAGGTTTGCAGAGTTATCCAGGTTTGCACCTCATTTGGTGGAGAATGAGGAACGTATGACGCGGATGTTTCTGAGAGGTTTGAAACCCGGCATACGGCAATATCTCATTTCTCATAAATTTTCTCTCTATTTAGATGTTGTAAACAGGGCTCAATTATTAGTGCGAGATAACGAGTACGGTCAACCGAGGGACTACAATCAGGATCATACCGGAGATAGCAGTCAACAAAACAACGATAACCAGCGGAGAAAGAAAAAGACAGACAGAAATGGTAACCACTCTAGTGGTAGCCATGGCCATGAAAATAGAAGAAGCGAGTCAGGAGGAGATTTTAAAAAGAGGAGATTCAACAACGACAATGTGAAGACGACAGCACCAGCAGCAACTGGTTCTAAAGGAGGAGAACGACCACCGGTCATATGCTATAAATGCGAGAAAGATGGACATATCAGTCCAAACTGCCCACAACAGTTCAAGGTATGCTATAATTAGTGGAAATGAATGACATATTGCTCGAGATTTTACGGTAGCGAAACCTAGTTCAGCGGGGACGGTGACTCAAAAGACTGTCCCAGAAAAGTCAAAGTCAACGGTTCCTGGAAGAGCGTTTGTTGTGACTGGTCAAAATGCGAGGAACCCAAACGAGGAGATCACGGGTAAGCTATTTATAAATTCTTGCGAAGTTTATACCTTACTTGATACCGGTGCTACCCATTCATTTATCGCTCCTGCTTGTGCTCAACGTTTAAACTTGACTCCGGAGAAATTAGATTTTGACCTATCTGTGGAAACTTCGTTAGGAGAAACTTTCATCACATCCACTGTTTATAAATCTTGTTTGATTCAAGTTGGCACCATCACCTTACCTGTTGATCTTATCTCTTTAAAGATACTTGCTTTTGATGTGATTTTAGAGTTTGATTGGTTAACTACTCATCATGCCAAAATTGATTATTTTCGTAAGGTTGTTAGTTTTCAAATTCCTAACCAACCTGTTGTACGAATTCAAGCAACTAAACCATTAAAATCAATCACTGTCATATCTAATCATAAAGCTATTCGTTTATTGAAAAACGGATGTCAAGCTTTCTTAGCCCATGTTATGGATTTGAATAAAGACACATCAAATTTGAATAATATTCCTGTTGTTATTGACTTTCCTGACGTATTTCCTGAAGAACTTCCCGGTCTACCCCCAGAACTGTGAAGTTGAATTCTTTATTGATCTTGAACCTGGTACAAATCCCATTTCTAAAACCCCATATCGAATGGCTCCTATTGAACTTCAGGAGTTAAAGGTCCAATTACAGGAATTGTTGGACATCGGATTCATTCGTCCTAGTACATCTCCTTGGGGTGCTCCTGTTTTATTCGTAAAGAAGAAAGACAGGAGTATGCGACTTTGCATTGACTATCGGGAATGGAACCATGTCACCATCAAGAATAGGTATCCTCTACCTCGCATTGATGACCTGTTTGACCAGTTGCAAGGAGCACAATTCTTTTCAAAGATCGATCTTCGTTCTGGATATCATCAGCTGAAGATTAGAACTGAGGATATTCCAAAGACTGCCTTCAGAACTCGGTACGGGCATTATGAATTCTTAGTCATGTCTTTCGGATTGACTAATGCTCCTGCGGCTTTCATGGATATGATGAACCGAGTATTCAAGGAATATTTGGATCAGTTCGTTGTTGTCTTTATTGATGACATCCTCATATATTCCAAAAGTCGTGAAGATCATGAGCACCATTTGAAGCTGGTACTCCAAAGGCTTCGTGAAAATAAACTATATGCCAAATTGAAGAAATGCGAGCTTTGGCTTGAGGAAGTAGCATTTCTTGGGCACGTGGTGTCAAAACATGGAGTATCTGTTGATCCGACGAAGATTGAAGCAATATAAAGTTGGGAGCAACCGAAGTCGGTGACTGAAGTACGTAGTTTTTTGGGCTTAGCTGGTTATTATCGGAGATTCGTGGAAGGGTTTTCTCGAATCGCTACTCCATTAACTCAACTAACTCGGAAGGATACAAAATTCATTTGGAGCGAAGAATGCGAGAAGAGTTTCCAAGAGCTCAAAAGGAGACTCATTTCGGCACCTGTTCTAACAATACCATCTGGTACGGATGAATTTGTTATCTACAGCGATGCTTCAGGCAAAGGGTTAGGATGTGTTCTCATGCAACGTGGGAAAGTCATAGCCTATGCCTCGCGACAACTTAAAGAGTATGAGAGGAATTATCCTACTCATGATCTAGAGTTGGCAGCAGTCGTTTTCGCGCTAAAGATCTGGAGGCACTATCTATATGGGGAGAAAGTGGAGAAATATTCAGACCATAAAAGCCTTAAATATTTCTTCACTAAAAAAGAACTCAACATGCGGCAGCGACGTTGGCTCGAGCTATTGAAAGACTATGACCACACTATTCAATACCATCCTGGAAAAGCGAACGTGGTAGCTGACGCGTTGAGTAGAAGATCATATGCAGGAACGAGTGCGATGATGTCAAGTATACGTATAGAGCCAACTTTAATAGAAAAAGTTAAGGTTGCTCAAGCCACCGACCCGGAGCTGATGCGTATGAAGAAGAAAGTACAAGAATGAGCTATTCCGAAAGCGAGAATTGATGAAGAAGGAATACTTCAAGTAAACTCTAGACTTTGTGTTCCTAACGATCCTGATTTGAAGTACAAGATTATGATGGAGGCACACAATACACCATTTGCAATCCATCCTGGAAGTACTAAAATGTATCGTGATCTTCGACATACATTTTGGTGGAACAATATGAAGAGAGAGATTGCAAAGTTTATCTCAATGTGTTTAACTTGTCAACGTGTAAAGGCGGAGCATCTAGTACCTAAGGGTCCGTTGCAACCACTTGAGATTCCGAAATAGAAGTGGGAACACATTACCATGGATTTCGTTACGGGTCTTCCTACGATTTCTCAAGGCATCAATGCTATTTGGGTTATTGTTGATAGATTAACCAAATCTGCTCATTTCTTGCCGATACGGGAGACTTATTCCCTTGAACGTCTTGCGATTATATATGTAAATGAGATTGTGAGGTTGCATGGCATGCGAGTATCCATAGTTTCGGATCGTGACCCAAGATTCACTTCAAGATTTTGGGTTAGCTTGCAAAAAGCTATGGGCACGGATTTACGATTCAGTTCGGCATACCATCCTCAAACGGACGGACAATCAGAGAGGACTATTCAAACTCTTGAAGATTTATTAAGACTCTGTGTCCTAGACTTCAAGGGCAGTTGGGATAAGTATTTACCATTGGTGGAATTCTCCTACAACAACAGTTATCAGGCAAGTATAGGTGTGGCTCCATTTGAAGCATTATATGGACGAAAGTGTCGCTCTCCAATATGTTGGGATGAGGTGGGTGAAGCAACATTGTTGGGACCCGAGTTAGTACGTATGACTGCCGAAAAGATTTAAATAATTCGACAACGTATACGAACGGCAAAAGATCGACAAAAGAGTTATGCGGATCTTCATCGACAGGACGTGGAATTTAGTATAGGGGATCATGTATTATTGCGAGTTGCTCCATGGAAGGGAGTTACAAGATTTGGGAAGAGAGGAAAACTCAATCCACGATTTATTGGCCCGTTTCAAATTCTTGACTGAGTAGAAAATGTAGCCTATAGACTCGCGTTACCTCCGAGTATGTCTCGTGTTCATAATGTGTTTCACATATCTGTACTTCGTAAATATGTGAAAGACCCGAACCACGTTATTGAGTTAGAACCAGATGAGATAGCCGAAGACTTAACGTACGAAGAGGTACCTGTCAAGATCTTGGATAGGAAGGAGCATGTCCTACGCACAAAGGTCATACCACAAGTTAAAGTTTGGTGGAGGAATCATGCTATAGAGGAAATGACCTGGGAGTTGGAAACGGAAATGAAAGCGAAGTATCCTCATCTTTTCGAAACACCAGGTACGTACGTCAATTTCGAGGACGAAATTTCATAAGGAGGGGAGGTTGTAAGACCCCAAATTATTAATAAATGAAATTTAATTTTCTCTATTTTGAAATAATAAGGGTTGATTTGATTAATGTGGATAGTTATGGGTAAAATACGCAAATATTTCAAAATAAGCAAGTGGTTATAAAATATTCATTGTTGTCGGGGAATATTTGTTTGGTCGTGGAATATTCGTACTGTTGGGAAATATTCGTATGACAATGCAGCCATGTGTGGGCCCTATAACGAAAAGCAATTGGATGAAGAAAACGACAAATATAAGTTGTTTAAAAATAACGGCGTAGTTGTTACCGTTAATACTATTAAAATACTCGATGGTTAAAAACAGTAGCACACGGTATTGCACCAATTATTGATTCTTACGTAAGAAGGCAGTACTCAATAATTGTTACAGTAATTACTGTTCAGTATTTTATTTTATTGATTCAATAATTGCTGTGTTGATATTTTATATTACTGTTGTTTCAATAATTGTCATTACACAGTATTTTTCATTATCGAAGCAATAATTCATACTATCTGAATAATATTATTAGAAAACATTATTGGCAATGTCTAGAAAGTTCTATCTAATGAGAGGTTTGGTCACCTAATTGTGCGCCAGTAAGGAGAAATTCTTATTGGAAAGCCCCCTCTTTCCTGGGAACGGCCTGGTTGCCAGTACTGTGATTATGTAATATTATTTGTGAATAATTAATTATTGATTTATATGATGAGGAAAATATTGATTTTATGTAGATATAGATGGAGAAAATTTTTAATGTGACAATTGTTGAAAATTAATATTTTATCTTTTTCTGATAAAATAATTCATTTAAATATATTATTTTAATAATATATTAACGGTGATATTTGTATAATGAATGTGAGATATGTGAGTATATGAGGAGGAAGAGTATTTTTGTGTTATTAAATGTTTAACACATATTTTGTGTGTTGGTGGACACAATTATTGACCGAAATTTGATTATAGCCTGTAAAATCGCCCGTTTGTGAATTTCGGTTAATTTTTGTTTGGAATTTGAAAAAACTTTCTTCTGCAAAGTTGTAGAGAATTGAATTTCCTATAAAAACACGTGAGATTCAAATTTTCTGACCAAAGGGAAATTTATTATGAATTATTGAAGTTCTGAAGTTCCGAAATAATTGATTTTTGGAAGTTTAAAATATTTAAAATAGGAAAAATATTTTTTTTTTGTTTTGTGGGCAGCCCTAGCATGTACAAGATAAGCTGAAATCAGTTGTCAGGATTTGCGTAGAGAATTTGTAATATATATAATATTATATTAAATTTTTTGCTTTGGTGTTCTAATAAATTTCCTATAAATAGGTTCTTAGGTTAGAATTGAAAATCACATCAGAAACTGAAGTTTTCTCTCTCTATAATATCGAGCGTATTCTTGTGAGTATTTTGAGTATACTATGAGTATTGCTATACAGTGTAAGTTCAAGTCATAGCCTATATCTGGTGTTTCAGCTAGAAGTACTGATCTTTCGAGGTAAGGGATATTATTTTTTTTCGTAATGGTATTATTTCTTCAATATCATTATGCTGAAATATTGATCTGGAGTTTTTATCAAATTTGGAACTTTTGGTGTCAGTGTTACTATTCACGTATACGGCACTATTCATGTATACGACACTATTTACGAATACGACACTATTCATCGAAAAAATAAAAATTTTCCCTTTTCGTCTAAAATATCTATTGTGGATACTAGTTTTGATTGTATCCATGTTTTGATCATTCTTGAATTTTACACTACTATGATTATTTTTGAGGTATTTTTGGACATGGATAAAACAAAGTACGAATCCTTAATCCTTAATCCTTGTCATTTTGTTTCACTGGATTCGTTTCTTTAAAAATATTTTTCATCATCCTCAGTCTTAAATGATGAGATTATTGAATATCTTTGGTCGTAGTGCAAAGATGAATGATTTCTGATGAATATCTTTGGCACGTAGTGCAAAGATGAACATGTGTTTAGATGAACATGACCAACTGATGAATATCTTTGGCCTGTAGTGCAAAGATGAATATGTGATTCCAGATATATATTGATTGATGTTACAGGGATAAAAGATAGACGATGAAATTTTAAATTAATACATAGAAGATAGTAGTTTGCATTCTCTACTTAACTCTTCTAATGAATTATTATTTTCGCTGCGAATATTGATTTAAAACTTGTTGTCTATTTTATTCTATTATATTTTTTCCTGTTGAAGACTAACGATAATTTGTTGTATATTATCTTAGTCATAATATTCTTTACTGGGCTAGTTGAGCTCACCCTTTTCCTTTTTGTTCCATTTATCTTCTCAGGAGGTGAGAATATAGCGAGTACGAGTAGATTCTAGAGAAAGTTGTTTAGTAGTCCTCACCATTTTGTAAAATAATATATCAATAAATGTGATGAGGATATATTTGAGTATAAATATTGTCTAGAAGATAATGTTTGTATTCAAACTCACAGTTTTACTGTTGTAATAATAAAGTTGTAGTTATTTCTGTACCATGTATTGACAACTCAGAATGGGTGATGTATACCTATTTTGGGGGCGTCACATTGTGAACCTTGTCAATTACTGTAGTGGTATAAGAAGAATTTAATATCAGCAGTAAATCTAATGGTCTTGAGTTCGACTTTCACTCTAAGCAAAATAGGAGTCACAGACCGCAGGTTTTAGGTATGCCTAGTTCGGGAAGGGGAGACTGCTTAGTCGTAAGGTCACGAACTCCTTTTAGTAAAAAAAAAAGAAAAGAAAATATATTAATCTTAATATATTTAAAAAATCAATAAAAAAAATATAGAACTCCCATTTTAAAATGGAGAGAGACTAATCACTAAAGTTTCCCAAAGGCCGAAAAATAGAAACAGAACACTATAGTGGGCTTTCAATTATAATCATGGTAGTACTACTTGATGCTTTAAGCTTTGTTCATATATGAGTTAGCCATGAAAATTGATTGGGCCTTAGTCCGGCCCGTTTAAATATATTTAAGGGTCCTTAACACTAATATACAACAATTAAAAAGTAATTACAAAAATAAAACACACATAACATAATTACAAAAATAACACAATTCATATTAATAAGGAAACCTAAAATTAAGGAGAAATATCTGCCATAACTAATCATTCAATTCAAATATCTGGGATCTAACCACAAAAACAAATTCAAATTCAAATATTCAAATTCAAATTTCATAGAAAAGACTGCACAAATTTTGAACTTTGCAGAAGGTGGCGGAGGCAATTTTTAGAGGAGGTGAAAGCTTTGGAGGAGGTGACAGCTTTGGAGGAGGTGGTAATGGTGGCTTCAGAGGCGGCGGTGATGGCTATGGAGGAGGTAACAATGGCGGTGGTGGCGGTGGTGGCGGTGGCGGTGGTGGCGGAGATGGCGGTGGTGGCTAAAGTGGTGGTTACAGAGACGGTGGAGGCTGGGGCGGTAGTGGCGGGAGCAACCATTTTCTGGTAGTAAAAGGAAATTCTCAAGATAATGCAGAGGAGAAGATCATTAGTAATGTCATGGTAACCAAACTTTTATGACAAGGTAATCAAACTTTTATACTAAGGTAACCAAACTTTTATACCAAGGTAAACAAACTTTTATACTGAGGTAACCAAACTTTTATATTAAGGTAACCAAAACTTTTATACTAAGGTAACCAAACTTTTATACTAAGGTAAACAAACTTTTATACTGAGGTAACCAAACTTTCATACCAAGGTTACCTTGGTGTGAAGGTTTGGTTACCAACTGCACTATGAAAAAACTGATGGTGTGGAGGTGGATTGGTTACCTTGGTATAAAAGTTTGGTTACCTTAGTATAAAAATTTGGTTACCTTAGTATAAAAGCTTGGTTACTTTGGTATAAAAGTTTGGTTACCAAACTTTTATATTGAGGTAACCAAACTTTTATACTAAGGTAAACACCAATCAACAAAAAAAGTGATCATAAATTCATAATCAGACGCACATTTTGCATAAATTAAGATCATAAACCCCAAATGATTGAAATTAAAGAGAAAACCTTAAAAATTAGTGCGAGAGAGAGAGAGGGGTAAAATAGAAGTACTTACAAAAGCAGAGTACAAAGAAATATAAAGAACAATTGGAAGAATAAAAGAGATAGAAAAATGGCAGAATAGAAGAAAATGGCAGAAATGACGTCTTCATCTTTTATACAAAAATGACAGAAATGGCGTCTTTGTTTTTTGAAGAAAAAATGGCAGAATAGAAAAAAATGAGAGAGAAAATGGCAAAATGACGTCTTCATCTTCTCTCTTCAACGGCGTCTTCATCTTCTCTTCACTCTTCAGCTTTTGTCTTTAAATATGAAAATGGAAGAATAGAAGTGCAGTAGCGTACAGAAAATGAAAGTGGGAGGAGATGAGAGAGAAAATGGCAGAAAATAATAAAATGGCAGAATAAGAGGAGATGGGAGAGAAAATGGCACATACCAAAACTAATCCCCTAAATTAAGGAATCCTAATTATACTAATATTGTCATGTCAGTCATTACATATTAATTCCTTAATTTAAGGATCTTTAATTATGTTAAGATTGAAAATAAAAACAAAAAAGTGTAATACTTTTGTAATTATTTTATAGGTGTATGATTTTTGTAATTATTTCTAAAAATGTACTATTATATGTAATTTACCCTATATTTAAACCTCTCTCTTATCACACACTACATTATGGAAACTAATCAACTATGTGATTTCACGGTCCGGGAGCTAAAACATGAGCATATAATTATATATTTGGGCTTATCAATATACTCTCTTCGCCTCAAATTAAATGCTCAATTTTGACTTTTCAGATTAAATTAACTGTTTTTAAAACAAATTTTAAAAATATATTTATATATCTTAAATTATTAATTATAAAGGTAGTCATTTTTAATTTAAAAAGAAATCGAACCTAGATATTTAATTTGAAATGAAGGGAGTACTCCTTTATATAATATTTATTTTAGAATAATGTTAGAGACACAAACTATTTTATAAATATTTTATAAATTGCTGATGTGACATATTTTACCTCAATATATTGTGTGGGGCCTAAGACTATATTGAAGCAATTTTTTGATCAATATGCTGAGGTGAAATATGTCAAATCAACAGTTTATAAAATAGTTTGTGTTTATAGCATTACTCTTTATTTTAAGTCAACAAAATACAAATATGCTTGTTAACAAAATACAAATATACAAATATTTTACCTCAATATATAGTGTTTGTTAACAACTTGAATAGTAAAAATACTTTGACCATATATGCTTTTGGGTGTAAAGGTTCATATTAAATAAGTTAAAATTTAGTACTTATTCAAATTGTATTACAAATTTCATCATTTTTCGCAGTGGTTTAAATGAGACATCGGAACGAGTCGTAAATTTATATGTCCTGAGATCGAATCCCACTTGCTGTAAATGTCAAGCCTAAAAGTAGACCTGGCAAAGATGGCTCAGGCCCGCGGGCTGGGCCGCCCCGCCCGCCACGGGCTGGGATTTGGGCTCCATTTTTTTAGCCCACTAAAAGTTGGGTCTTTTTGGCCCGCCCGTTTTTGGCGCGGCCCGGCTTGTGGCCCGCGGCTCTTTTTTTTTTTAACAAAATGTTGCTATTTGTGGATTATGAGGCTTAAACAAAGACTTATAAGTAAATAAATAAGAGTTCAAATCAACTGAGTTACAACAACTGTTTCATTTTTTTATTAATGTGTAATAATAAACTAATTAATGTTAGCTTAGCTACGGATACTTAAGAAGATTTAAAGTGTTATCCATTATGCGTACTAAATAATTATGCTTACTGTTTAATTATATTTTATATAAATTTTTGACGTTTACTTTCTTGCTAGTTGCTGACTTGCTGGGTTGATACTTTGATCACCCCTCCCCTAGGAATAATTGTTAAATTCTAATATTATGCGTATTGTTTAATTATTATGTGTACCGATAATTATTTAATTATATATTCATAATAATTATACTTATAATAATTATTATGTGTGTTGTTAACTGTTTAATTATAAACACAATATAACTATTTGACATTTTATAAATAAACAGTAAGCATAGCTTATAGTTTGTGAGACTCCAAATTTTATGAATAAAGATTTAAATTTTTCGAAATATTTTTTTAATATTATAGTGTGGATTTGATATAATGTTATAGTTGTGGGTAATATTTATAAATTTTGCAAAATATGCAAATTGTTGTATAATATTTTTTTTTGTCAGGGGAATATCCGTACGACGACACAATCATTGGTGAACCCACAACTGAAGTATTGTCGTAGTAATAAAACTACAGAATTATTTTTATGAAAATAACGGCGGAAGTTTATCGTTAAAACTGTTGAACTACTCGGTAGTAAAAGTACAGTAATACGCGTGGTTGCATAGTAGCACACGGTATTGATTATTGATACTTACGTGAGAAGTCACTCAATTATACTCAATTATTGCTTCAGTAATTGTTGCATCATATCTCTCATATTATTGATTCGATTATTGTCACAATATCATCTGCACAATATGTTATATTATTAAATCAATAATTGAGACGACAAAGTTATTCATATTATTAAATCAGAATATTTACAATGTCTATAAGTTCTGCCAAAGAGATGTTTGGTCACCTAATTGCGCGCTAATAGGGAGAAATCCTTATTGGAAAGCCCCCTCTTTTCTGGGAACGACCTGATTGTTAAATATTGTGAGTTATAATATTAATGATGAATAAGCTCGTGTTGATTAAAGATGAAATTGATAGTTCTATTGTGTTGAAATTATTAGTGTTAGTGAAAGTCGATATTTATTTCAATAATAATTGATGTCTGGAGGTTATATTGTTCAATCGGGTATTCGGGGCACTTTTTATGTCGGAGTTACTATTCACGAGTTACTATTCATGAGTTACTATTCACGGGTTACTATTCACCCGAACAAAATATATTTCTTTTCGGTCCAAATTATTTTTGGGTACAATATTATTTCATTAGGAGATGTGCTAATTTTTCAGACTGTTGGTTGAAATTATATTAGTAAATCAATATGGATCGTTGGTTTAAAGTTTAATAGTGAATTAGTATGGACCGTTGGTTTAAAGTTTAATAGTGAATCAGTATTGACCGTTGGTTTAAAGTTTTAATAGTAAATCAATATGGACCGTCCGTTTAAAAGTAAATCAATCTGGACTGTTCATGAATTAGTTACTATTCAGTCTATTCTCCTATAAATAGAAGTTCATTCCTTCATTATTTCTTACGAATTCACTGAAACTCTAGAGAGAGAAATTATAGAGAGAAAATCTATAAAGAGAAGGAAGAAGAGAAGTCTGCTACCTCAATATTCTAGTATCCAGTTTTTTTCTAAGGTAAAGGGTATTATGTAAAACCCCAACTTAATATTTAATGAAATTAAATTTTCTCTATTTATTATCTTAAAATAGTAAGGGTTGATTTGATTAATGTGGTAAGTTATGAGTAAAATGCGCAATTATTTCAAACAAGCAAGTGGTTTTAAAATATTTATTGTTGACGGGGAATATTCGTTTGGTCGTGGAATATTTTTACTGTTAGGAAATATTCGTACGACGGCGCAGTCTTGTGTGGGCCCCATAACGGAAAGCGATTGGATGAAGAAAATGACAAGAATAAGTTGGTTATAAATAACAGCGTAGTTGTTACCGTTAATACTGCTGGAATACCCGGTGGTTAAAACACAGTTGCACACGGTATTACACCAATTATTGATTCTTACGTAAGAAGACACTACTCAATAATTGTTACAGTAATTACTGTTCAGTATTTTATTTTATTGATTCAATAATTATTGCGTTGATATTTTATATTACTGTTGTTTTAATAATTATCATTGCACATTATTTTCTATTATCGGAGCAATAATTCATATTATCTGAATAATATTATTAGATAACATTATTGGCAACGTCTAGAAAGTTCTGTCTAAGGAGAGGTTTGGTCATCTAATTACGCGCCAGTAAGGAGAGATCCTTATTGGAAAGCCCCCTCTTTCCTGGGAACTGCCTAGTTGTCAGTAATGTGATTCTGTAATATTATTTGTGAATAAATAATTATTGATTTATATGATGAGGAAAATATTGATATTATGCGGATATAGATGGAGAAAATTTTTTAATGTAACAATTGTTAAAAATTAATATTTTATTTTTTTTGATAAAATAATTCATTTAAATATATTATTTTAATAATATATTAATGGTGATATTTTTACAATGAATGTGTGATATATGAGTATATAAGGAGGAAGAGTATTTTTGTGACATTAAATAATTAACACATATTTTGTGTGTCGGTAGACCCCAATTCTTGATCGAAATTTGATTATAGCCTGTAAAATCATCCGTTTGTAGATTTCGGTCAATTTCTGCTTGGAATTTGAAAAAACTTTCTGCAAAGTTGTAGAGAATAAAATTTCCTATAAAAAGGACATGTGGTTCGAATTTTTCTGATAAAAGAGCTATTTATTATGAATTATTGAAGTTCCGTAGTTCCGAAATAATTGATTTTTGAAAGTTTTAATTATTTTTAATTACAAAAACGTTTTTTTTGCTTGGTGGGCTGCATTAAACATGTGCAAGGTGGCTGAATTCAGATTCAAGAGGTGGGCTTGACAATTTTGTAAATATAATAATATTATATTAAATTTTCTGATTTGGTGTTCTAAGTATTTTCCTATAAATATGGTGCTTAGGTTAGAATTTAAAACCACACCAGAAACTGACATCTTCTCTCTCTTTCTCTCTCGATATATTAAGCGTATTCTTGTGAGTGTTTTAATATTTTAAGTGTTGCTATACGGTGCAAGTTAAAGTCATAGCCTATATCCGGTGTTTCAACTAGAAGTACTATCTTTTCGAGGTAAGGGATGTTATATTCTTTTTAAATGATATTATTTTCTTCAATATCATTACGCCGAAATATTGGTTTGAACTTTTAATCAAATTTGAAACTTTTTGTGTCAGGGTTACTATTCACGTATACGGCACTATTCACGAATATGGCACTATTCATCGAAAAATAAAATTTTTTCCTTTTCGTCCAAAATATCTATTGTGGATACTAGCTTTCATTGTATCCATGTTTTGATCATTCTTGAATTTTACTTCACTATGATTATTTATGAGGTATTTTTAGACATGAAATAGCTGAAATACGAATCCTTGATAGTTATTCTTTTGTTTCACTGGATTCGTTTCCTTTAAATATTTTTCATTATCCTCAATCCTAAATGATGATATTATTGAATATCTTTGGCTTATAGTGCAAAGATAAATGATTTTATAATGAATATCTTTGGCCCGTAGTGCAAAAATGAACATGTGTTGAGATGACCGACTGATGAATATCTTTGGCCTGTAGTGCAAAGATGAAAATTTGATTCAAGATGAATATTGATTGATGTTACAGGGATAAAATATTGACGATGGACTTTTAAATTCATAGATAATAGTAGATTTCATTCTCTACGTAACTCTTCTATGAATTATTATTTTCGCTGCCAATATTGATCTGAAACTTGTTGTCTATTGTATTTTATCAGATTTTTTTTTCCCTGTTGAAGACTAACGATAATTTGTTCTATATTATCTTAGCCATAATATTCTTTACTGGGCTAGTTGAGCTCACCATTTTCCTTTTTGTTCTATTTTTCTTCTCAGGAGGCAAGAATGTAGCGAGTACTAGTCGGAGTATGGAATGATGATTCTAGAAGTTGTTTAGTAGTTCTCACCATTTTTATATAATAATGTATCAATAATTGTAATGAGGACTTAGTTGGGTATGTATATTGTCTAGATGATAATATTTGTATTTAAACTCACAGTTTATGGGTTGTATTAATAAAGTTGTAGTTATTTCTGTACTATGTTATTGACGACCTAAAATGGGTGATGTATACCTATTTTGGGGGCGTCACTTATTATTTTTTTCATATTCATGAAGAGAACTTCTGTTATTCCATTCTTTATTATTCTGTTGGAATAACCTGTATACGCGGACTCCTCTATACTTGGTGAAATTCTTTTGTTATTCCATTCCTTATTATTATGTTGGAATAACCTGTCTATGCGAAGTACTGCATACATGGTAAAATTCTTCTATTATTCCATTCCTTATTATTATGTTGGAATAACATGTCTATGCGAAGTACTGCATACATGGTGAAATTCTTCAATTATTCCATTCCTTATTATTATGTTGGAATAACCTTTATATGCGAAGTACTGCATACATGGTAAAATTCTTCTATTATTCTATTCCTTATTATTATGTTGAAATAACTTGTTTATGCGAAGTACCGCATACATGATGAAATTCTTCTATTATTCCATTCTTTATTATTCTGTTGGAATATCCTGTCGGTGCGAACTTCGCCTGACCTGGTTCCGTTATTTATTATTCTACCGAAATATCCTGTCGGTGCGTATTACGCTTGACCTGGTTCCATTATTTATTATTCCGTTCTTTATTATTCTGTCAGAATATCCTTTCTATGCGTTTACGCCAGACCTGGTTCCATTATTTATTATTCTATTTGGAATAACCTGTCTGTGCTGTCTATCGCACGCATGGTGAATCCTTCTGTTATTACATTCTTTATTATTTTGTTCGAATAACCTGTCTATGGGAATTACCACATGCATGATGAATGATCCTTTGTATTCATTACTTATTAAATTGTGGAAATGATCTGTATACGTGGATTACCGCATGGCGGGTGAAAATCCATTTGCAGTTTCATATATTCGTTATTATACTCAGTTGATTAAAGCTTTGGCTTCTATACTCCATAAAATTAGTGTAATATCATTGATATTGGCGCTTCATCCAGTATCTTTTCATGGAAATATTCTTCTGAGCATTCTTGAATTTTACTCTACAAAGAAGTATCATGTTGATAATTTGGACATTATTGAGTTCAAGATAAATTAACTTATAAATCTTTAAAATTTATTTTTGAACTTATTTTATTGAATTATTATGTCATTGTCATGATGAGTTATGTTGGTTATTATGTGAAAACATGAAAATTTCTTAGAAATCACAAAGGGTTGAAAATCAAATTTTGGTGAAAATGGAACATGAAAATCAGGTTATAAAGAAGAGTACTCCGACGGTAGGGTGGGGATATAATTGAAGAAACTTGCACTACGCTCAAAGCTTTCTTAAACGCTAAAGAAATACGCTCAAGATAGAAGAATAATTCTCTCTACAGTTTCTCTCTCTAGAGTTTCAGTGAATTCGTAAGAAATAATGAAGGAATGAGCTTCTATTTATAGAAGAATGGACTGAATAGTAACCAATCTATGAACGGTCCAGATCGATTTACTTTAAACGGACGGTCCAGATTGGTTTACAATAAAATATAATATATTCTATTTATAATCTAATAAAACGAATAACTTTTAAAAAGATTTTACTATGAAAACACTATGCATAATAAAATATAATATATTCTAATTATTGTCTAATAAAACGAATAACTTTATAAAAGTATTCTGTTTTATATAAAAAAAATTTACTATTAGCCTAATAAAACGAATAACTTTATAAAAGTATTATGTTTTATATAAAAAGTTTTTCTGTTTTATTACATTAATAATACTAATAAAACAAAACTTCATCATCATTATTATTATTCACACTATTAATCGACCAGGTCGTTTCCAGGAAAGAGGGGCTTTCTAATAAGGATTTCTCCTTATTGACACGCAATTAGATGACCAAACCTCTCCATGGCAGAACTTCTAGACATCGTTAATATTGCAAATAATAATATTAATAACTATGTCATCTCAATTATTGATTATATAAAATATCGACAATAATTGAATAAAACTGAATGACTTCTCACGTAAGCATCAATAATCAATACCGTGTGCTACTATGCAACCACGCGTATTCCTGTGCTTTTAACACCGGGTGTTTCAACAGTTAACGGTAAAACTTCCGCCGTTATTTTCATAAAAAAATATTTTTGTCGTTTTCTCAATCCGACAATAATTTCGTTGTGGGGTCCACCAATGATTGTGCCGTCGTATGAATATTCCCTATTTAAAATGAATATTCCCCGACCAATCGAATATTATATAACAACTTGCGTACTTTGCAAAATTTATAAATATTACCCATAACTATAATATTATATCAAATTCATTCTATAATATTTAAAAATGATAATTATAGAAAATTCATCTTTATTCATAAAAGTTGGGGTCTTATAATTATTCTGTTGGAATATCCTGTCGGTGCGAATTTTGCCTGACCTGGTTCCGTTATTTATTATTCTGCCGGAATATTCTGTCGGTGCATATTACGCCTGACCTGGTTTCATTATTTATTATTCCATTCTTTATTATTCTGTCGGAATATCCTGTTTGTGCGTTTACGACGGACCTGTTTCCATTATTTATTATTCTGTTGGGAATAACCTGTCTGTGCAGTCTATCGCATGCATGGTGAATCCTTCTGTTATTCCATTCTTTATTATTCTGTTGGAATAACCTGTCTATGGGGATTACCACATGCATGATGAATGATCCTTTGTATTCATTCCTTATTAAATTGTGGAAATGGTCTGTATACGTGGATTACCGCATGGCGGGTGAAAATCCACTTGCAGTTTCATATATTCGTTATTATACTCAGTTGATTAAAGCTTTGGCTTATATACTCCATAAAATATGGTGATGAAAGTTATCTTTGGCTTACGTGCAAAGATAAACTTTTGATTATTGAATTGTGTATCTTTGACTTACGTGCAAAGATGGATTGTTGATTATTGGTTTTATTGTTGTATATCTTTGGCTTACGTGCAGAGATGGATTTGGCATGATTATGACCAGGAATTATTCGGTATAGTTGTGACCATTGATGATTTAATGAATATCTTTGGCCCGTAGTGCAGGGATGATTCGATGATGTGATTTATTTATTAAGCTGAGTCTCAGCGATAAAAATTGATGAATTTTTTTAAATTATAGAAGATAGTAGATTTTATTCTCTACTTGACTCTTCTAATGGAGTGCTTGTTTTGCTGCAATTAAACTTGATGTCTATTGTATTTTATCAGTTTAACATTGTTGAAGACTATTGATAATTTATTTTGTATTATCTTAGTCATAATATTTCTTACTGAGCTAGTTGAGCTCACCCTTTCTTTCACTGTTCTATTCAGGAAATGATAATATAGCTGGGACGAGTCGGGAAAAGGAGTGACGGTCCAAATAATAGTATTAGTAGTCATCACTATTCTATTAAATATTGTGACAATAAATGTAATGAGAACTTATTCTGAGAGTTGATATTGTCTAGAAGACAATATTTGTATTAAAACTCTCAGTTTATGTATTGTCGTATATTACACGACGGTTATATATTAAAGATTGTATTTATATTTTGTACCATATATTTGGCGACTCAGAATAGGTGATGTATACCTATTTTGGGGGCGTCACATAGTTAATATAATATAAATTCACAAAAAATATGAAAGGTTTGATCATACACTCATAATAATAATATATATATATATATATATATATATGTGTGTGAACATAAAAAAGACTGAATAAAATAATTCAGTAGCTAGACATGAATGAAATAATTAGAATTATTGTTTATTATAAATTATTTTATTATTTTTAATATTTATTATTATTACTATTTTTTGGTGTAGCAAGATTTTATAAAAATAAATATAGAAGAAGAAGTCCGCGGGCCGGGCCGGTCTGACCTAACCCGGGTCACGGGCCTCACTTTAGCAGCCCGCCAAAACTCAGGTCATTTTGGCCCGGTCCGGGCTCGGCCCAACCCGCCCAGCCCGTTTGCCACCTCTACCTGAAAGGGTCATGTTTTGGGTCATGGGACCATAGACGAGATTAGTCCGGTTGCTGTTGGAAAATTACAAACTTTTAATAAATTGTATGTATAAAATAAATGAAAATTATAATTAAACACTCGGGTTTTTATTTGAAACAATTATTATGATAATATGATGGTAGAACTAGATAAAGAGAGAGCTAGTTAGAAATCACTGGGTGGGTGTGTGGGTGGTGGGTAGTGGGTGGGGGTGAGGGGGTTGGGCTTGGGCACATGAAATTGATGAAAATATACATTTACACGTGTATGTGTACGTAAATGCATATAGTGTGTATATGACGAGAAACAGGAAATAATCACATCAGGTAGTACTATGGTTGTATTATCGATAAGGTTCAGGTTCTTGCATGTGGTTCTTGTAAATAATAAATTTTTACTTGTAAATTAATGCAAGGGTATAGAGTATCATTTTATAATTTCATTATTTTGAAAAATTATAATAATATCTCTTTTATACTTAAATATAGGAGTGAGTGTATTTAATTAATTAATACGACTTCATTTTGAGGGTTACCTCACGCAAAAGAGATAACACTCACCTCTCTTTTTGCCAATTTATAAATATTAAAAATTTATTTTGTTATATATATATTGGGAAATAAATTATATTAATTTAGATGTTGTGAGGTTATAACAAATAATAATGATAAATTTACAAATATTTGTGTTTAAAAAAATGAATAAATTAAAAATAACAAATGAAACTCATTTGTGGGCAGAAATCCAGTAATTTCTATTGAAAAAAACTAGTCGATACTATTATATTTTGTGTATATATTATCATCAAACAATTTAAAAATAAAAATATATTGACAAGTACAACATGCAAAGGGAATTCTGAGCTCCCATTAATCTAATTTTTAATACTGAAGGCCAAAAACTCTTGGACCATCTATATTGAAGGGACAGAACGATAATCATTGAATAAATCTATCTAATAAAATATAAATGATTTTAAATTTTTCGCTCACTCAATAAATCATCTGAGCCGTTCAAAATTTGAAATAAATCCCACCGTTCATAAGTCACGGGACCCAGCTAGTATTTATACATTATGTAACCTTGTCGTCTTTGCCTGCGGTTGGCTCTCAGCCTCTCGCACTCATGCAGCAAGCATGCATATATATATATATATATATATATACTAGTATATGCCCGTGCCTGAAGGCACGATTTAAAAAAAATTAAATTAAAATTCAAAAAATATTACATTATCTAAAGACACATACCACCACAATTCACCATACCAGCACACCAATTAATACATACTCAATAATCAACACATGTCTAACTACCAAAACATCAAGTTAATTGGTACTAATTTCCAAAAAAAATCGGTAGGATTTCCTTTAAAAATAGACATCTAAAAAATTCTAAACATGTGTACAAAACTTACAATCATCAATATATATTTAAACCACCAAAAAAATATCATTCCATACCCAAAAATCATCATAACCATGTATAATTAGTTAACTTTACAAAAGACGTAACACACAAAATACACACAATCATCAACGCATCTAACCACCAAAATATCAAGCTAGTCGCTACTAATTTTAAAAAAAATCGACAGAGTTTCCTTTAAAAATAGACATCCAGACAAATATAAACCTGTGTATAAAACTTATAATCATCCATACATATCCAAACCACCAAAAAAAACAATCATTCCATACCCAAAATCATACATGAAGAAATTAATACATAATCATCAACACATCCAACAACCAAAACATCAAGCTAGTCGCTACTAATTTCAAGAAATTTCGACAGAGTTTCCTTTAAAAATAGATATTCAAAAAAATCTAAACTTGTTTTCAAAACTTAAAATCATCCATACATATCCAAACCACCAAAAAAACTATCATTCCATACCTAAAATCATCATAACCAAGTATAATTAGCTAACTTTATAAAAGGCAGAACACAAAAAATACATATATGCAGAAAATAGAGAAACTAAGACCCTTTACTTTACAGCTTACACCAAGTATATTCTTTACAACTTACATCATGTATCCTTCAATATATACCTGAAAAAAATTTAAAATTTAAAAATTATCGAAATATGTGAGTTAAAATAAAATAATTATAAATCTGAAACATAAGACCCCTTACTTTACCCTGAATCTAAAATCTGAGCACACAAATTTGTATGTAGGGGGAATGATTTAGATTGATTGCAGTATGTCTTTAGAGAGATTGTAACAAATAATCAATTTTTTAAGGAAAAATATGGACATACAATCAAATAAAGTTTTCTTAGTACTATCTCAACGAACAGTTCATTTTCTTAATGATTTAAATCATAAATTTGTATTAATGGCATTATAATGGTGTGTGAGTTTGATTTGCGAGTGTTTGATTGGTTACAGTCGTGTGTGCGTTTGTGCATTTATTATGTGTGTTGTGTGTCTGCATGAGAAGTAGAGAAATATAGTCCTAGTAAGAGAGACTTTCACACCTAGACAATTGTTTGGTCAGTGGTAGGTTAGTAATCGTCAAAGGTAGATAGACATGTCAGTATTGGATTGCATATCATTAACTCTCTTAAACGTCTTTTTCATCCCTTTAAATCTCCTATTTATCAATATCCTTAATGTTCTCGTATCAATACGAACGCACTTTGCCCAATGAGGAGAATGCACAACCACCTATATTATTTACATAAACAATAAAATTAACACTATTTATATTATAGGAATAGTAAATTTATTTTGATGCAGTGACATAAAAGTAGATTTACCTGATTACGTCGGCCCCATCTACCAAGGTCCATTGTATATATTTTATTGTTCTCGTTGACAAATTCACTCCAATCCTACAAAGAATGAACCTCATTGTAAAATTAAAAGTTGAAATGTTGAAAATATTACATAATTTAGTAGAAATAAACTTGTTTAGCTTTTAGTATCTCAACCCGAAGTTCCTTAATACTGTTCTTTTTAGCTTTTAGTATCTCATTTTAATCAATAGTTCAGTAGTGAAGGAATTCCTTCAAGAATCTCACAGTAATGCGAGATTCTTGGTGAGCCTACACTATGTACACCCTGTAGGAAGGTCATTCTTAATTCCCTTACCACAGAAAAGAAACCTTACATTTGACCATGTTTACTGTAGTCATTCTTATGCTAGGCCCTGTACCATTCAATTCAGTTTGGCCCTCAATAAAATGCCAAATCACAACAGCAAACAAAGCTTAAATTACAACAAAAAGGATTACTAATTTCTTCAAAATGCTTATTATCATGCAGGCTCTTATGATTATGGTATTATTATACACATCATAAACTACAAATTGCTATAACCTCCTTTTATTCAGTTATATCTGACCCTTATGAAGTCGCTCTTTAGCTTTCAGTAAAGTAATTCTATGAAGTCGCTCTTTTGCATTAAGCAAACAGACTTTAATTATGTGCCAATCTTATGTTTGAAAAATTCTTATTTGTTTGCGATTTTATTTTTTCGGTAATAATTACTGTTATGAGAGAACTAAATTATGTTGTCATAAAACTATTCCAAAATTTTGCCTCATGTATAATATTTTAGCTTCATTTGTGCTGACTTATTTTTGTTGAATACCATTCAAGTGGTGTGATTACAGGTTTTCACTAACATCATATCTATATTCATTTTTCCATGACACAATTAGGTGTGAAAGACTGAAAGAGCCTTAAAAAGAATTAAGCCTTGAAAGATTGTCAATAAATTAGTAGATTTGAATATACGAAAGACTGAAAGAGCACAATATTTTTTGCTGCATAAACAAATGTCAAAACAATGCAGTGTACAAAGAAGGAAGTAGAAAATGTACATTTCAGAACATAAACATAAAAGAGAAGAATTCCAATATGCTGGACTTAAATTTATACAATTATCATAATAGTAATAACAATAATTTAGTACAGTTCACCTAAACCAATAGTAGTAGGTTTGAAGAAGTTAAAACCACATAACTCTGTCAAAATTTGAGGCACGTGATGCCAAATCATGCTATTGCCTAATTTGTTACTGTCATGTTTACATCTAAGCGTCTAAGCGGAGATTTATAAAATAATTGTTTATGCCTAAATTCTCATGTGATAAGTGGCTTGCATATTTTGTCAAAATTAACAATGCACATCATTAGTGGGGAGGATGTCCATGTTTTGTAATAAATGATCATATTTGAGAAATACTTCATGACCTATGGTATTTTCATGTTTTCTGCAATCAACTTTCGTTGTGGGAGACCAGACCTTGGAACTCCACTAAACTGAGTTATTTTAGTTCCTATTCTCTTTTAATTGATAGATTTCTGTTAATTTAAATTATGTACTGATGTCGTGTAAACCTTCTGCAGAGGACAGTTATGGAGGCAGTGACTGCTATACTTGGTGGTGGACTAAAATTTATATCCTCATCCCCAGTACTTAAAAAAAAAAAAAAAGATGCACCATTGCACTGAGGGTCCTTTGACTATGTATTTAGATTCCATGCTAGATACAGAATTCTAGCGACGCCTGATCACAGTAATATTTTTTAACAGATAAATATGTTAGGAACAAAACAGCGATTAAAATTCTAAACCACAGGAAAAACCAAGTCATTCAAGCATATGAAGATAAAGCACAGAAAAAAAAAATCATACAAATTCAGGCAGATGTTTATGATCAACAATCAACGTATTTAAAACTGAATGAGCTCAGAAATTACTAACCTTTGGTAGATATGAAGATAATCGAGAGTGAAGCTCTGATCCAGGAAGTAGGACAAAACTCAAGAAGTGAGAAATCACAGACGTCTTCAGCTTCTTCCTCAACGCTATAGCTTCTTCCTCAACTCAAGAATCCGACGGACCTCCCGACATAAGCACCAGCCTCAATTAGCGACGCAATCTTCCTCAAATATGAAAATCCCCAATTTCAACGGAGCATTCATCAGTTATTGATAAACCCAACCCTTGAAAAAACGAAAATAGATATCTACAAAGTCAAGAATTAGAACTTACCTTGTTATGGGTGATCAGCTATAAAGTCCCAATTCCGTTTTCCTCCTCGATCATCTGTGGAAGAACTGGATGAAAAGTTTAAATAGAGACCTAAATCATTATTGACCTAAACCAAAGGAAATTTGGACAGAGGAATTTTAAAGAAACGAAATTGTGGTTTGAGTAGCGTGCAAGAATGGCGGTGCAGAGGAAGGAGAAGACAAAATGAGAGGAGCAGAGGTATAAGTCAGGATTTGAGTAATGTGTAAGGGAGGTTTGTTTTGGGCGGTTTTTTTTTTGTGAAATGAAAAGTCAGCCTTTGGATTAAATTGTAAAAACTGAGATTAAATCTAGACCGTTGTTGTGCTTTAGATTCAAAATTGGTCCTGATTTATTATATAGATATATATATATATATATATATATATATATATATAGGTGGACCATGCGGCAAGGGTGGTACCATTTTGGTTGGTACCCTTCTTCTTCGTTTTTTTTTAATGTTTTTTCCATAAATAATTACTTATAGTTCATTTAAAACTAGGAACTTATAAATAATACTTCCTTCATTTCTAAATAAATATCGTTTAAAGTTTTTGTATATAAATTAAAGAAGTTATTAATATAAGTGAAAAATTATTATACAAGACTAAAATACCTTTAATTAATATGTATTGAAAAAGAAAATAATATGAAAGACAAGTAGCCTATACCTAATTTAATGCAGTGAAAAATTAAAAAAACTAATTATTGTATGCATTAATTGAACTTACTGGAAAACAAGGATAAGGATATATTTGGAAGAAAATATATTAATTATGCTTTGATTTCATTAAGCGTCAAATATTTTGAAATAAATCAAATTGTGTAAAACGTCAATTATAATTAGACCTGGTAAAAATCGGTTTAAGCCCGCGGCCTGACCCGGCCCGCCCATCAAAACGCAGGTTTTGGGTTTTATTTTTCCAGCCTATCAAAATCTGGATTGTCAATGGCCCGGCCCATGAATGTGTCAAAATCAGTCCAAGCCTGCGGCTCGGCCCGGCCAGCCCGTTAAAACGCGAGCTTTGGAATTCACTTTTTCAACCTACCAAAACTTGGATCGTTTTGGCCCGGCCCGTCAATGGGTATGATCAGCCCGTTTGTCAGGCCTAGTTATAATGAAAATGGAAGGAGTATGATAACTTTATATTTCAGTTATTGACTACTCAATTCGACTCATAATATATGACGTTTTAAATAATTTTATTTTTTTAAATTATTTAACGTTTTATATAATCTAAGACCATAATCTTTCTAAAATTACTCATCATAATAAAATGTTATATATGAAAGAGAGAGAATGAGATAAACTATATAATAAAAATTATTATAGATAATTAATATTATATAATTATTTTCTTAATTCTTCTATATCATTATACTAGTATATGCCCGTGCCTGAAGGCACGATTTAAAAAAAATTAAATTAAAATTCAAAAAATATTACATTATCTAAAGACACATACCACCACAATTCACCATACCAGCACACCAATTAATACATACTCAAAAATCAACACATATCTAACTACCAAAACATCAAGTTAATTGGTACTAATTTCCAAAAAAATCGGTAGGATTTCCTTTAAAAATAGACATCTAAAAAATTCTAAACATGTGTACAAAACTTACAATCATCAATATATATTTAAACCACCAAAAAAATATCATTCCATACCCAAAAATCATCATAACCATGTATAATTAGTTAACTTTACAAAAGACGTAACACACAAAATACACACAATCATCAACGCATCTAACCACCAAAATATCAAGCTAGTCGCTACTAATTTTAAAAAAAATCGACAGAGTTTCCTTTAAAAATAGACATCCAGACAAATATAAACCTGTGTATAAAACTTATAATCATCCATACATATCCAAACCACCAAAAAAACAATCATTCCATACCCAAAATCATACATGAAGAAATTAATACATAATCATCAACACATCCAACAACCAAAACATCAAGCTAGTCGCTACTAATTTCAAGAAATTTCGACAGAGTTTCCTTTAAAAATAGATATTCAAAAAAATCTAAACCTGTTTTCAAAACTTAAAATCATCCATACATATCCAAACCACCAAAAAAACTATCATTCCATACCTAAAATCATCATAACCAAGTATAATTAGCTAACTTTATAAAAGGCAGAACACAAAAAATACATATATGCAGAAAATAGAGAAACTAAGACCCTTTACTTTACAGCTTACACCAAGTATATTCTTTACAACTTACATCATGTATCCTTCAATATATACCTGAAAAAAATTTAAAATTTAAAAATTATCGAAATATGTGAGTTAAAATAAAATAATTATAAATCTGAAACATAAGACCCCTTACTTTACCCTGAATCTAAAATCTGAGCACACAAATTTGTATGTAGGGGGAATGATTTAGATTGATTGCAGTATGTCTTTAGAGAGATTGTAACAAATAATCAATTTTTTAAGGAAAAATATGGACATACAATCAAATAAAGTTTTCTTAGTACTATCTCAACGAACAGTTCATTTTCTTAATGATTTAAATCATAAATTTGTATTAATGGCATTATAATGGTGTGTGAGTTTGATTTGCGAGTGTTTGATTGGTTACAGTCGTGTGTGCGTTTGTGCATTTATTATGTGTGTTGTGTGTCTGCATGAGAAGTAGAGAAATATAGTCCTAGTAAGAGAGACTTTCACACCTAGACAATTGTTTGGTCAGTGGTAGGTTAGTAATCGTCAAAGGTAGATAGACATGTCAGTATTGGATTGCATATCATTAACTCTCTTAAACGTCTTTTTCATCCCTTTAAATCTCCTATTTATCAATATCCTTAATGTTCTCGTATCAATACGAACGCACTTTGCCCAATGAGGAGAATGCACAACCACCTATATTATTTACATAAACAATAAAATTAACACTATTTATATTATAGGAATAGTAAATTTATTTTGATGCAGTGACATAAAAGTAGATTTACCTGATTACGTCGGCCCCATCTACCAAGGTCCATTGTATATATTTTATTGTTCTCGTTGACAAATTCACTCCAATCCTACAAAGAATGAACCTCATTGTAAAATTAAAAGTTGAAATGTTGAAAATATTACATAATTTAGTAGAAATAAACTTGTTTAGCTTTTAGTATCTCAACCCGAAGTTCCTTAATACTGTTCTTTTTAGCTTTTAGTATCTCATTTTAATCAATAGTTCAGTAGTGAAGGAATTCCTTCAAGAATCTCACAGTAATGCGAGATTCTTGGTGAGCCTACACTATGTACACCCTGTAGGAAGGTCATTCTTAATTCCCTTACCACAGAAAAGAAACCTTACATTTGACCATGTTTACTGTAGTCATTCTTATGCTAGGCCCTGTACCATTCAATTCAGTTTGGCCCTCAATAAAATGCCAAATCACAACAGCAAACAAAGCTTAAATTACAACAAAAAGGATTACTAATTTCTTCAAAATGCTTATTATCATGCAGGCTCTTATGATTATGGTATTATTATACACATCATAAACTACAAATTGCTATAACCTCCTTTTATTCAGTTATATCTGACCCTTATGAAGTCGCTCTTTAGCTTTCAGTAAAGTAATTCTATGAAGTCGCTCTTTTGCATTAAGCAAACAGACTTTAATTATGTGCCAATCTTATGTTTGAAAAATTCTTATTTGTTTGCGATTTTATTTTTTCGGTAATAATTACTGTTATGAGAGAACTAAATTATGTTGTCATAAAACTATTCCAAAATTTTGCCTCATGTATAATATTTTAGCTTCATTTGTGCTGACTTATTTTTGTTGAATACCATTCAAGTGGTGTGATTACAGGTTTTCACTAACATCATATCTATATTCATTTTTCCATGACACAATTAGGTGTGAAAGACTGAAAGAGCCTTAAAAAGAATTAAGCCTTGAAAGATTGTCAATAAATTAGTAGATTTGAATATACGAAAGACTGAAAGAGCACAATATTTTTTGCTGCATAAACAAATGTCAAAACAATGCAGTGTACAAAGAAGGAAGTAGAAAATGTACATTTCAGAACATAAACATAAAAGAGAAGAATTCCAATATGCTGGACTTAAATTTATACAATTATCATAATAGTAATAACAATAATTTAGTACAGTTCACCTAAACCAATAGTAGTAGGTTTGAAGAAGTTAAAACCACATAACTCTGTCAAAATTTGAGGCACGTGATGCCAAATCATGCTATTGCCTAATTTGTTACTGTCATGTTTACATCTAAGCGTCTAAGCGGAGATTTATAAAATAATTGTTTATGCCTAAATTCTCATGTGATAAGTGGCTTGCATATTTTGTCAAAATTAACAATGCACATCATTAGTGGGGAGGATGTCCATGTTTTGTAATAAATGATCATATTTGAGAAATACTTCATGACCTATGGTATTTTCATGTTTTCTGCAATCAACTTTCGTTGTGGGAGACCAGACCTTGGAACTCCACTAAACTGAGTTATTTTAGTTCCTATTCTCTTTTAATTGATAGATTTCTGTTAATTTAAATTATGTACTGATGTCGTGTAAACCTTCTGCAGAGGACAGTTATGGAGGCAGTGACTGCTATACTTGGTGGTGGACTAAAATTTATATCCTCATCCCCAGTACTTAAAAAAAAAAAAAAAGATGCACCATTGCACTGAGGGTCCTTTGACTATGTATTTAGATTCCATGCTAGATACAGAATTCTAGCGACGCCTGATCACAGTAATATTTTTTAACAGATAAATATGTTAGGAACAAAACAGCGATTAAAATTCTAAACCACAGGAAAAACCAAGTCATTCAAGCATATGAAGATAAAGCACAGAAAAAAAAAATCATACAAATTCAGGCAGATGTTTATGATCAACAATCAACGTATTTAAAACTGAATGAGCTCAGAAATTACTAACCTTTGGTAGATATGAAGATAATCGAGAGTGAAGCTCTGATCCAGGAAGTAGGACAAAACTCAAGAAGTGAGAAATCACAGACGTCTTCAGCTTCTTCCTCAACGCTATAGCTTCTTCCTCAACTCAAGAATCCGACGGACCTCCCGACATAAGCACCAGCCTCAATTAGCGACGCAATCTTCCTCAAATATGAAAATCCCCAATTTCAACGGAGCATTCATCAGTTATTGATAAACCCAACCCTTGAAAAAACGAAAATAGATATCTACAAAGTCAAGAATTAGAACTTACCTTGTTATGGGTGATCAGCTATAAAGTCCCAATTCCGTTTTCCTCCTCGATCATCTGTGGAAGAACTGGATGAAAAGTTTAAATAGAGACCTAAATCATTATTGACCTAAACCAAAGGAAATTTGGACAGAGGAATTTTAAAGAAACGAAATTGTGGTTTGAGTAGCGTGCAAGAATGGCGGTGCAGAGGAAGGAGAAGACAAAATGAGAGGAGCAGAGGTATAAGTCAGGATTTGAGTAATGTGTAAGGGAGGTTTGTTTTGGGCGGTTTTTTTTTGTGAAATGAAAAGTCAGCCTTTGGATTAAATTGTAAAAACTGAGATTAAATCTAGACCGTTGTTGTGCTTTAGATTCAAAATTGGTCCTGATTTATTATATAGATATATATATATATATATATATATATATATAGGTGGACCATGCGGCAAGGGTGGTACCATTTTGGTTGGTACCCTTCTTCTTCGTTTTTTTTTAATGTTTTTTCCATAAATAATTACTTATAGTTCATTTAAAACTAGGAACTTATAAATAATACTTCCTTCATTTCTAAATAAATATCGTTTAAAGTTTTTGTATATAAATTAAAGAAGTTATTAATATAAGTGAAAAATTATTATACAAGACTAAAATACCTTTAATTAATATGTATTGAAAAAGAAAATAATATGAAAGACAAGTAGCCTATACCTAATTTAATGCAGTGAAAAATTAAAAAAACTAATTATTGTATGCATTAATTGAACTTACTGGAAAACAAGGATAAGGATAAATTTGGAAGAAAATATATTAATTATGCTTTGATTTCATTAAGCGTCAAATATTTTGAAATAAATCAAATTGTGTAAAACGTCAATTATAATTAGACCTGGTAAAAATCGGTTTAAGCCCGCGGCCTGACCCGGCCCGCCCATCAAAACGCAGGTTTTGGGTTTTATTTTTCCAGCCTATCAAAATCTGGATTGTCAATGGCCCGGCCCATGAATGTGTCAAAATCAGTCCAAGCCTGCGGCTCGGCCCGGCCAGCCCGTTAAAACGCGAGCTTTGGAATTCACTTTTTCAACCTACCAAAACTTGGATCGTTTTGGCCCGGCCCGTCAATGGGTATGATCAGCCCGTTTGTCAGGCCTAGTTATAATGAAAATGGAAGGAGTATGATAACTTTATATTTCAGTTATTGACTACTCAATTCGACTCATAATATATGACGTTTTAAATAATTTTATTTTTTTAAATTATTTAACGTTTTATATAATCTAAGACCATAATCTTTCTAAAATTACTCATCATAATAAAATGTTATATATGAAAGAGAGAGAATGAGATAAACTATATAATAAAAATTATTATAGATAATTAATATTATATAATTATTTTCTTAATTCTTCTATATCATTATACTAGTATATGCCCGTGCCTGAAGGCACGATTTAAAAAAAATTAAATTAAAATTCAAAAATATTACATTATCTAAAGACACATACCACCACAATTCACCATACCAGCACACCAATTAATACATACTCAAAAATCAACACATATCTAACTACCAAAACATCAAGTTAATTGGTACTAATTTCCAAAAAAATCGGTAGCATTTCCTTTAAAAATAGACATCTAAAAAATTCTAAACATGTGTACAAAACTTACAATCATCAATATATATTTAAACCACCAAAAAAATATCATTCCATACCCAAAAATCATCATAACCATGTATAATTAGTTAACTTTACAAAAGACGTAACACACAAAATACACACAATCATCAACGCATCTAACCACCAAAATATCAAGCTAGTCGCTACTAATTTTAAAAAAAATCGACAGAGTTTCCTTTAAAAATAGACATCCAGACAAATATAAACCTGTGTATAAAACTTATAATCATCCATACATATCCAAACCACCAAAAAACAATCATTCCATACCCAAAATCATACATGAAGAAATTAATACATAATCATCAACACATCCAACAACCAAAACATCAAGCTAGTCGCTACTAATTTCAAGAAATTTCGACAGAGTTTCCTTTAAAAATAGATATTCAAAAAAATCTAAACCTGTTTTCAAAACTTAAAATCATCCATACATATCCAAACCACCAAAAAAACTATCATTCCATACCTAAAATCATCATAACCAAGTATAATTAGCTAACTTTATAAAAGGCAGAACACAAAAAATACATATATGCAGAAAATAGAGAAACTAAGACCCTTTACTTTACAGCTTACACCAAGTATATTCTTTACAACTTACATCATGTATCCTTCAATATATACCTGAAAAAAATTTAAAATTTAAAAATTATCGAAATATGTGAGTTAAAATAAAATAATTATAAATCTGAAACATAAGACCCCTTACTTTACCCTGAATCTAAAATCTGAGCACACAAATTTGTATGTAGGGGGAATGATTTAGATTGATTGCAGTATGTCTTTAGAGAGATTGTAACAAATAATCAATTTTTTAAGGAAAAATATGGACATACAATCAAATAAAGTTTTCTTAGTACTATCTCAACGAACAGTTCATTTTCTTAATGATTTAAATCATAAATTTGTATTAATGGCATTATAATGGTGTGTGAGTTTGATTTGCGAGTGTTTGATTGGTTACAGTCGTGTGTGCGTTTGTGCATTTATTATGTGTGTTGTGTGTCTGCATGAGAAGTAGAGAAATATAGTCCTAGTAAGAGAGACTTTCACACCTAGACAATTGTTTGGTCAGTGGTAGGTTAGTAATCGTCAAAGGTAGATAGACATGTCAGTATTGGATTGCATATCATTAACTCTCTTAAACGTCTTTTTCATCCCTTAAATCTCCTATTTATCAATATCCTTAATGTTCTCGTATCAATACGAACGCACTTTGCCCAATGAGGAGAATGCACAACCACCTATATTATTTACATAAACAATAAAATTACACTATTTATATTATAGGAATAGTAAATTTATTTTGATGCAGTGACATAAAAGTAGATTTACCTGATTACGTCGGCCCCATCTACCAAGGTCCATTGTATATATTTTATTGTTCTCGTTGACAAATTCACTCCAATCCTACAAAGAATGAACCTCATTGTAAAATTAAAAGTTGAAATGTTGAAAATATTACATAATTTAGTAGAAATAAACTTGTTTAGCTTTTAGTATCTCAACCCGAAGTTCCTTAATACTGTTCTTTTTTAGCTTTTAGTATCTCATTTTAATCAATAGTTCAGTAGTGAAGGAATTCCTTCAAGAATCTCACAGTAATGCGAGATTCTTGGTGAGCCTACACTATGTACACCCTGTAGGAAGGTCATTCTTAATTCCCTTACCACAGAAAAGAAACCTTACATTTGACCATGTTTACTGTAGTCATTCTTATGCTAGGCCCTGTACCATTCAATTCAGTTTGGCCCTCAATAAAATGCCAAATCACAACAGCAAACAAAGCTTAAATTATAACAAAAAGGATTACTAATTTCTTCAAAATGCTTATTATCATGCAGGCTCTTATGATTATGGTATTATTATACACATCATAAACTACAAATTGCTATAACCTCCTTTTATTCAGTTATATCTGACCCTTATGAAGTCGCTCTTTAGCTTTCAGTAAAGTAATTCTATGAAGTCGCTCTTTTGCATTAAGCAAACAGACTTTAATTATGTGCCAATCTTATGTTTGAAAAATTCTTATTTGTTTGCGATTTTATTTTTTCGGTAATAATTACTGTTATGAGAGAACTAAATTATGTTGTCATAAAACTATTCCAAAATTTTGCCTCATGTATAATATTTTAGCTTCATTTGTGCTGACTTATTTTTGTTGAATACCATTCAAGTGGTGTGATTACAGGTTTTCACTAACATCATATCTATATTCATTTTTCCATGACACAATTAGGTGTGAAAGACTGAAAGAGCCTTAAAAAGAATTAAGCCTTGAAAGATTGTCAATAAATTAGTAGATTTGAATATACGAAAGACTGAAAGAGCACAATATTTTTTGCTGCATAAACAAATGTCAAAACAATGCAGTGTACAAAGAAGGAAGTAGAAAATGTACATTTCAGAACATAAACATAAAAGAGAAGAATTCCAATATGCTGGACTTAAATTTATACAATTATCATAATAGTAATAACAATAATTTAGTACAGTTCACCTAAACCAATAGTAGTAGGTTTGAAGAAGTTAAAACCACATAACTCTGTCAAAATTTGAGGCACGTGATGCCAAATCATGCTATTGCCTAATTTGTTACTGTCATGTTTACATCTAAGCGTCTAAGCGGAGATTTATAAAATAATTGTTTATGCCTAAATTCTCATGTGATAAGTGGCTTGCATATTTTGTCAAAATTAACAATGCACATCATTAGTGGGGAGGATGTCCATGTTTTGTAATAAATGATCATATTTGAGAAATACTTCATGACCTATGGTATTTTCATGTTTTCTGCAATCAACTTTCGTTGTGGGAGACCAGACCTTGGAACTCCACTAAACTGAGTTATTTAGTTCCTATTCTCTTTAATTGATAGATTTCTGTTAATTTAAATTATGTACTGATGTCGTGTAAACCTTCTGCAGAGGACAGTTATGGAGGCAGTGACTGCTATACTTGGTGGTGGACTAAAATTTATATCCTCATCCCCAGTACTTAAAAAAAAAAAAAAAGATGCACCATTGCACTGAGGGTCCTTTGACTATGTATTTAGATTCCATGCTAGATACAGAATTCTAGCGACGCCTGATCACAGTAATATTTTTTAACAGATAAATATGTTAGGAACAAAACAGCGATTAAAATTCTAAACCACAGGAAAAACCAAGTCATTCAAGCATATGAAGATAAAGCACAGAAAAAAAAAATCATACAAATTCAGGCAGATGTTTATGATCAACAATCAACGTATTTAAAACTGAATGAGCTCAGAAATTACTAACCTTTGGTAGATATGAAGATAATCGAGAGTGAAGCTCTGATCCAGGAAGTAGGACAAAACTCAAGAAGTGAGAAATCACAGACGTCTTCAGCTTCTTCCTCAACGCTATAGCTTCTTCCTCAACTCAAGAATCCGACGGACCTCCCGACATAAGCACCAGCCTCAATTAGCGACGCAATCTTCCTCAAATATGAAAATCCCCAATTTCAACGGAGCATTCATCAGTTATTGATAAACCCAACCCTTGAAAAAACGAAAATAGATATCTACAAAGTCAAGAATTAGAACTTACCTTGTTATGGGTGATCAGCTATAAAGTCCCAATTCCGTTTTCCTCCTCGATCATCTGTGGAAGAACTGGATGAAAAGTTTAAATAGAGACCTAAATCATTATTGACCTAAACCAAAGGAAATTTGGACAGAGGAATTTTAAAGAAACGAAATTGTGGTTTGAGTAGCGTGCAAGAATGGCGGTGCAGAGGAAGGAGAAGACAAAATGAGAGGAGCAGAGGTATAAGTCAGGATTTGAGTAATGTGTAAGGGAGGTTTGTTTTGGGCGGTTTTTTTTGTGAAATGAAAAGTCAGCCTTTGGATTAAATTGTAAAAACTGAGATTAAATCTAGACCGTTGTTGTGCTTTAGATTCAAAATTGGTCCTGATTTATTATATAGATATATATATATATATATATATATATATATATATAGGTGGACCATGCGGCAAGGGTGGTACCATTTTGGTTGGTACCCTTCTTCTTCGTTTTTTTTAATGTTTTTTCCATAAATAATTACTTATAGTTCATTTAAAACTAGGAACTTATAAATAATACTTCCTTCATTTCTAAATAAATATCGTTTTAAAGTTTTTGTATATAAATTAAAGAAGTTATTAATATAAGTGAAAAATTATTATACAAGACTAAAATACCTTTAATTAATATGTATTGAAAAAGAAAATAATATGAAAGACAAGTAGCCTATACCTAATTTAATGCAGTGAAAAATTAAAAAAACTAATTATTGTATGCATTAATTGAACTTACTGGAAAACAAGGATAAGGATAAATTTGGAAGAAAATATATTAATTATGCTTTGATTTCATTAAGCGTCAAATATTTTGAAATAAATCAAATTGTGTAAAACGTCAATTATAATTAGACCTGGTAAAAATCGGTTTAAGCCCGCGGCCTGACCCGGCCCGCCCATCAAAACGCAGGTTTTGGGTTTTATTTTTCCAGCCTATCAAAATCTGGATTGTCAATGGCCCGGCCCATGAATGTGTCAAAATCAGTCCAAGCCTGCGGCTCGGCCCGGCCAGCCCGTTAAAACGCGAGCTTTGGAATTCACTTTTTCAACCTACCAAAACTTGGATCGTTTTGGCCCGGCCCGTCAATGGGTATGATCAGCCCGTTTGTCAGGCCTAGTTATAATGAAAATGGAAGGAGTATGATAACTTTATATTTCAGTTATTGACTACTCAATTCGACTCATAATATATGACGTTTTAAATAATTTTATTTTTTTAAAATTATTTAACGTTTTATATAATCTAAGACCATAATCTTTCTAAAATTACTCCTCATAATAAAATGTTATATATGAAGAGAGAGAATGAGATAAACTAATAATAAAAATTATATAGATAATTAATATTATATAATATTTTTCTTAATTCTTCTATATCATGTATACTAGTATATGCCCGTGCCCTGAAGGCACGATTTAAAAAAAATTAAATTAAAATTCAAAAAATATACATTATCTAAAGACACATACCACCACAATTCACCATACCAGCACACCCAATTAATACATACTCAAAATCAACACATATCTAACTACCAAACATCAAGTTAATTGGTACTAATTTTCCAAAAAAATCGGTAGGATTTCCTTTAAAAATAGACATCTAAAAAATTCTACACATGTGTACAAAACTTACAATCATCAATATATTTATAACCACCAAAAAAATATCATTCCATACCCAAACAAATCATCATAACCATGTATAATTAGTTAACTTTACAAAAGACGTAACACACAAAATACACACAATCATCAACGCATCTAACCACCAAAATATCAAGCTAGTCGCTACTAATTTTAAAAAAAATCGACAGAGTTTCCTTTAAAAATAGACCATCCAGACAAATATAAACCTGTGTATAAAACTTATAATCATCCATACATATCCAAACCACCAAAAAAAACAATCATTCCATACCCAAAATCATACATGAAGAAATTAATACATAATCATCAACACATCCAACAACCAAACATCAAGCTAGTCGCTACTAATTTCAAGAAATTTCGACAGAGTTTCCTTTTAAAAATAGATATTCAAAAAATCCTAAACCTGTTTTCAAAACTTAAAATCATCCTATACATATCCAAACCACCAAAAAACTATCATTCCATACCTAAAATCATCATAACCAAGTATAATTAGCTAACTTTATAAAAGGCAGAACACAAAAAATACATATATGCAGAAAAATAGAGAAACTAAGACCCTTTACTTTACAGCTTACACCAAGTATATTCTTTACAACTACATCATGTATCCTTCAATATATACCTGAAAAAAATTTAAATTTAAAAATTATCGAAATATGTGAGTTAAAATAAAATAATTATAAATCTGAACATAAGACCCCTTACTTTACCCTGAATCTAAAATCTGAGCACACAAATTTGTATGTAGGGGGAATGATTTAGATTGATTGCAGTATGTCTTTAGAGAGATTGTAACAAATAATCAATTTTTTAAGGAAAATATGGACATACAATCAAATAAGTTTTCTTAGTACTATCTCAACGAACAGTTCATTTTCTTAATGATTTAAATCATAAATTGTATTAATGGCATTATAATGGTGTGTGAGTTTGATTTGCGAGTGTTTGATTGGTTACAGTCGTGTGTGCGTTTGTGCATTTATTATGTGTGTTGTGTGTTGCATGAGAAGTAGAGAAATATAGTCCTAGTAAGAGAGACTTTCACACCTAGACAATTGTTTGGTCAGTGGTAGGTTAGTAATCGTCAAAGGTAGATAGACATGTCAGTATTGGATTGCATATCATAACTCTCTTAAACGTCTTTTTCATCCCTTTAAATCTCCTATTTATCAATATCCTTAATGTTCTCGTATCAATACGAACGCACTTTGCCCAATGAGGAGAATGCACAACCACCTATATTATTTACATAAACAATAAATTAACACTATTTATATTATAGGAATAGTAAATTTATTTTGATGCAGTGACATAAAAGTAGATTTACCTGATTACGTCGGCCCCATCTACCAAGGTCCATTGTATATATTTTATTGTTCTCGTTGACAAATTCACTCCAATCCTACAAAGAATGAACCTCATTGTAAAATTAAAAGTTGAAATGTTGAAAATATTACATAATTTAGTAGAAATAAACTTGTTTAGCTTTTAGTATCTCAACCCGAAGTTCCTTAATACTGTTCTTTTTTAGCTTTTAGTATCTCATTTTAATCAATAGTTCAGTAGTGAAGGAATTCCTTCAAGAATCTCACAGTAATGCGAGATTCTTGGTGAGCCTACACTATGTACACCCTGTAGGAAGGTCATTCTTAATTCCCTTACCACAGAAAAGAAACCCTTACATTTGACCATGTTTACTGTAGTCATTCTTATGCTAGGCCCTGTACCATTCAATTCAGTTTGGCCCTCAATAAAATGCCAAATCACAACAGCAAACAAAGCTTAAATTACAACAAAAGGATTACTAATTTCTTCAAAATGCTTATTATCATGCAGGCTCTTATGATTATGGTATTATTATACACATCATAAACTACAAATTGCTATAACCTCCTTTTATTCAGTATATCTGACCCTTATGAAGTCGCTCTTTAGCTTTCAGTAAAGTAATTCTATGAAGTCGCTCTTTTGCATTAAGCAAACAGACTTTAATTATGTGCCAATCTTATGTTTGAAAAATTCTTATTTGTTTGCGATTTTATTTTTTCGGTAATAATTACTGTTATGAGAGAACTAAATTATGTTGTCATAAAACTATTCCAAAATTTTGCCTCATGTATAATATTTTAGCTTCATTTGTGCTGACTTATTTTTGTTGAATACCATTCAAGTGGTGTGATTACAGGTTTTCACTAACATCATATCTATATTCATTTTTCCATGACACAATTAGGTGTGAAAGACTGAAAGAGCCTTAAAAAGAATTAAGCCTTGAAAGATTGTCAATAAATTAGTAGATTTGAATATACGAAAGACTGAAAGAGCACAATATTTTTTGCTGCATAAACAAATGTCAAAACAATGCAGTGTACAAAGAAGGAAGTAGAAAATGTACATTTCAGAACATAAACATAAAAGAGAAGAATTCCAATATGCTGGACTTAAATTTATACAATTATCATAATAGTAATAACAATAATTTAGTACAGTTCACCTAAACCAATAGTAGTAGGTTTGAAGAAGTTAAAACCACATAACTCTGTCAAAATTTGAGGCACGTGATGCCAAATCATGCTATTGCCTAATTTGTTACTGTCATGTTTACATCTAAGCGTCTAAGCGGAGATTTATAAAATAATTGTTTATGCCTAAATTCTCATGTGATAAGTGGCTTGCATATTTTGTCAAAATTAACAATGCACATCATTAGTGGGGAGGATGTCCATGTTTTGTAATAAATGATCATATTTGAGAAATACTTCATGACCTATGGTATTTTCATGTTTTCTGCAATCAACTTTCGTTGTGGGAGACCAGACCTTGGAACTCCACTAAACTGAGTTATTTTAGTTCCTATTCTCTTTTAATTGATAGATTTCTGTTAATTTAAATTATGTACTGATGTCGTGTAAACCTTCTGCAGAGGACAGTTATGGAGGCAGTGACTGCTATACTTGGTGGTGGACTAAAATTTATATCCTCATCCCCAGTACTTAAAAAAAAAAAAAAAGATGCACCATTGCACTGAGGGTCCTTTGACTATGTATTTAGATTCCATGCTAGATACAGAATTCTAGCGACGCCTGATCACAGTAATATTTTTTAACAGATAAATATGTTAGGAACAAAACAGCGATTAAAATTCTAAACCACAGGAAAAACCAAGTCATTCAAGCATATGAAGATAAAGCACAGAAAAAAAAATCATACAAATTCAGGCAGATGTTTATGATCAACAATCAACGTATTTAAAACTGAATGAGCTCAGAAATTACTAACCTTTGGTAGATATGAAGATAATCGAGAGTGAAGCTCTGATCCAGGAAGTAGGACAAAACTCAAGAAGTGAGAAATCACAGACGTCTTCAGCTTCTTCCTCAACGCTATAGCTTCTTCCTCAACTCAAGAATCCGACGGACCTCCCGACATAAGCACCAGCCTCAATTAGCGACGCAATCTTCCTCAAATATGAAAATCCCCAATTTCAACGGAGCATTCATCAGTTATTGATAAACCCAACCCTTGAAAAAACGAAAATAGATATCTACAAAGTCAAGAATTAGAACTTACCTTGTTATGGGTGATCAGCTATAAAGTCCCAATTCCGTTTTCCTCCTCGATCATCTGTGGAAGAACTGGATGAAAGTTTAAATAGAGACCTAAATCATTATTGACCTAAACCAAAGGAAATTTGGACAGAGGAATTTTAAAGAAACGAAATTGTGGTTTGAGTAGCGTGCAAGAATGGCGGTGCAGAGGAAGGAGAAGACAAAATGAGAGGAGCAGAGGTATAAGTCAGGATTTGAGTAATGTGTAAGGGAGGTTTGTTTTGGGCGGTTTTTTTTTGTGAAATGAAAAGTCAGCCTTTGGATTAAATTGTAAAAACTGAGATTAAATCTAGACCGTTGTTGTGCTTTAGATTCAAAATTGGTCCTGATTTATTATATAGATATATATATATATATATATATATATATATAGGTGGACCATGCGGCAAGGGTGGTACCATTTTGGTTGGTACCCTTCTTCTTCGTTTTTTTTTTAATGTTTTTTTCCATAAATAATTACTTATAGTTCATTTAAAACTAGGAACTTATAAATAATACTTCCTTCATTTCTAAATAAATATCGTTTAAAGTTTTTGTATATAAATTAAAGAAGTTATTAATATAAGTGAAAAATTATTATACAAGACTAAAATACCTTTAATTAATATGTATTGAAAAAGAAAATAATATGAAAGACAAGTAGCCTATACCTAATTTAATGCAGTGAAAAATTAAAAAAACTAATTATTGTATGCATTAATTGAACTTACTGGAAAACAAGGATAAGGATAAATTTGGAAGAAAATATATTAATTATGCTTTGATTTCATTAAGCGTCAAATATTTTGAAATAAATCAAATTGTGTAAAACGTCAATTATAATTAGACCTGGTAAAAATCGGTTTAAGCCCGCGGCCTGACCCGGCCCGCCCATCAAAACGCAGGTTTTGGGTTTTATTTTTCCAGCCTATCAAAATCTGGATTGTCAATGGCCCGGCCCATGAATGTGTCAAAATCAGTCCAAGCCTGCGGCTCGGCCCGGCCAGCCCGTTAAAACGCGAGCTTTGGAATTCACTTTTTCAACCTACCAAAACTTGGATCGTTTTGGCCCGGCCCGTCAATGGGTATGATCAGCCCGTTTGTCAGGCCTAGTTATAATGAAAATGGAAGGAGTATGATAACTTTATATTTCAGTTATTGACTACTCAATTCGACTCATAATATATGACGTTTTAAATAATTTTATTTTTTTTAAATTATTTAACGTTTTATATAATCTAAGACCATAATCTTTCTAAAATTACTCATCATAATAAAATGTTATATATGAAAGAGAGAGAATGAGATAAACTATATAATAAAAATTATTATAGATAATTAATATTATATAATTATTTTCTTAATTCTTCTATATCATTATACTAGTATATGCCCGTGCCTGAAGGCACGATTTAAAAAAAATTAAATTAAAATTCAAAAAATATTACATTATCTAAAGACACATACCACCACAATTCACCATACCAGCACACCAATTAATACATACTCAAAAATCAACACATATCTAACTACCAAAACATCAAGTTAATTGGTACTAATTTCCAAAAAAATCGGTAGCATTTCCTTTAAAAATAGACATCTAAAAAATTCTAAACATGTGTACAAAACTTACAATCATCAATATATATTTAAACCACCAAAAAAATATCATTCCATACCCAAAAATCATCATAACCATGTATAATTAGTTAACTTTACAAAAGACGTAACACACAAAATACACACAATCATCAACGCATCTAACCACCAAAATATCAAGCTAGTCGCTACTAATTTTAAAAAAAATCGACAGAGTTTCCTTTAAAAATAGACATCCAGACAAATATAAACCTGTGTATAAAACTTATAATCATCCATACATATCCAAACCACCAAAAAAACAATCATTCCATACCCAAAATCATACATGAAGAAATTAATACATAATCATCAACACATCCAACAACCAAAACATCAAGCTAGTCGCTACTAATTTCAAGAAATTTCGACAGAGTTTCCTTTAAAAATAGATATTCAAAAAAATCTAAACCTGTTTTCAAAACTTAAAATCATCCATACATATCCAAACCACCAAAAAAACTATCATTCCATACCTAAAATCATCATAACCAAGTATAATTAGCTAACTTTATAAAAGGCAGAACACAAAAAATACATATATGCAGAAAATAGAGAAACTAAGACCCTTTACTTTACAGCTTACACCAAGTATATTCTTTACAACTTACATCATGTATCCTTCAATATATACCTGAAAAAAATTTAAAATTTAAAAATTATCGAAATATGTGAGTTAAAATAAAATAATTATAAATCTGAAACATAAGACCCCTTACTTTACCCTGAATCTAAAATCTGAGCACACAAATTTGTATGTAGGGGGAATGATTTAGATTGATTGCAGTATGTCTTTAGAGAGATTGTAACAAATAATCAATTTTTTAAGGAAAAATATGGACATACAATCAAATAAAGTTTTCTTAGTACTATCTCAACGAACAGTTCATTTTCTTAATGATTTAAATCATAAATTTGTATTAATGGCATTATAATGGTGTGTGAGTTTGATTTGCGAGTGTTTGATTGGTTACAGTCGTGTGTGCGTTTGTGCATTTATTATGTGTGTTGTGTGTCTGCATGAGAAGTAGAGAAATATAGTCCTAGTAAGAGAGACTTTCACACCTAGACAATTGTTTGGTCAGTGGTAGGTTAGTAATCGTCAAAGGTAGATAGACATGTCAGTATTGGATTGCATATCATTAACTCTCTTAAACGTCTTTTTCATCCCTTTAAATCTCCTATTTATCAATATCCTTAATGTTCTCGTATCAATACGAACGCACTTTGCCCAATGAGGAGAATGCACAACCACCTATATTATTTACATAAACAATAAAATTAACACTATTTATATTATAGGAATAGTAAATTTATTTTGATGCAGTGACATAAAAGTAGATTTACCTGATTACGTCGGCCCCATCTACCAAGGTCCATTGTATATATTTTATTGTTCTCGTTGACAAATTCACTCCAATCCTACAAAGAATGAACCTCATTGTAAAATTAAAAGTTGAAATGTTGAAAATATTACATAATTTAGTAGAAATAAACTTGTTTAGCTTTTAGTATCTCAACCCGAAGTTCCTTAATACTGTTCTTTTTTAGCTTTTAGTATCTCATTTTAATCAATAGTTCAGTAGTGAAGGAATTCCTTCAAGAATCTCACAGTAATGCGAGATTCTTGGTGAGCCTACACTATGTACACCCTGTAGGAAGGTCATTCTTAATTCCCTTACCACAGAAAAGAAACCTTACATTTGACCATGTTTACTGTAGTCATTCTTATGCTAGGCCCTGTACCATTCAATTCAGTTTGGCCCTCAATAAAATGCCAAATCACAACAGCAAACAAAGCTTAAATTATAACAAAAAGGATTACTAATTTCTTCAAAATGCTTATTATCATGCAGGCTCTTATGATTATGGTATTATTATACACATCATAAACTACAAATTGCTATAACCTCCTTTTATTCAGTTATATCTGACCCTTATGAAGTCGCTCTTTAGCTTTCAGTAAAGTAATTCTATGAAGTCGCTCTTTTGCATTAAGCAAACAGACTTTAATTATGTGCCAATCTTATGTTTGAAAAATTCTTATTTGTTTGCGATTTTATTTTTTCGGTAATAATTACTGTTATGAGAGAACTAAATTATGTTGTCATAAAACTATTCCAAAATTTTGCCTCATGTATAATATTTTAGCTTCATTTGTGCTGACTTATTTTTGTTGAATACCATTCAAGTGGTGTGATTACAGGTTTTCACTAACATCATATCTATATTCATTTTTCCATGACACAATTAGGTGTGAAAGACTGAAAGAGCCTTAAAAAGAATTAAGCCTTGAAAGATTGTCAATAAATTAGTAGATTTGAATATACGAAAGACTGAAAGAGCACAATATTTTTTGCTGCATAAACAAATGTCAAAACAATGCAGTGTACAAAGAAGGAAGTAGAAAATGTACATTTCAGAACATAAACATAAAAGAGAAGAATTCCAATATGCTGGACTTAAATTTATACAATTATCATAATAGTAATAACAATAATTTAGTACAGTTCACCTAAACCAATAGTAGTAGGTTTGAAGAAGTTTAAAACCACATAACTCTGTCAAAATTTGAGGCACGTGATGCCAAATCATGCTATTGCCTAATTTGTTACTGTCATGTTTACATCTAAGCGTCTAAGCGGAGATTTATAAAATAATTGTTTATGCCTAAATTCTCATGTGATAAGTGGCTTGCATATTTTGTCAAAATTAACAATGCACATCATTAGTGGGGAGGATGTCCATGTTTTGTAATAAATGATCATATTTGAGAAATACTTCATGACCTATGGTATTTTCATGTTTTCTGCAATCAACTTTCGTTGTGGGAGACCAGACCTTGGAACTCCACTAAACTGAGTTATTTTAGTTCCTATTCTCTTTTAATTGATAGATTTCTGTTAATTTAAATTATGTACTGATGTCGTGTAAACCTTCTGCAGAGGACAGTTATGGAGGCAGTGACTGCTATACTTGGTGGTGGACTAAAATTTATATCCTCATCCCCAGTACTTAAAAAAAAAAAAAGATGCACCATTGCACTGAGGGTCCTTTGACTATGTATTTAGATTCCATGCTAGATACAGAATTCTAGCGACGCCTGATCACAGTAATATTTTTTAACAGATAAATATGTTAGGAACAAAACAGCGATTAAAATTCTAAACCACAGGAAAAACCAAGTCATTCAAGCATATGAAGATAAAGCACAGAAAAAAAAATCATACAAATTCAGGCAGATGTTTATGATCAACAATCAACGTATTTAAAACTGAATGAGCTCAGAAATTACTAACCTTTGGTAGATATGAAGATAATCGAGAGTGAAGCTCTGATCCAGGAAGTAGGACAAAACTCAAGAAGTGAGAAATCACAGACGTCTTCAGCTTCTTCCTCAACGCTATAGCTTCTTCCTCAACTCAAGAATCCGACGGACCTCCCGACATAAGCACCAGCCTCAATTAGCGACGCAATCTTCCTCAAATATGAAAATCCCCAATTTCAACGGAGCATTCATCAGTTATTGATAAACCCAACCCTTGAAAAAACGAAAATAGATATCTACAAAGTCAAGAATTAGAACTTACCTTGTTATGGGTGATCAGCTATAAAGTCCCAATTCCGTTTTCCTCCTCGATCATCTGTGGAAGAACTGGATGAAAAGTTTAAATAGAGACCTAAATCATTATTGACCTAAACCAAAGGAAATTTGGACAGAGGAATTTTAAAGAAACGAAATTGTGGTTTGAGTAGCGTGCAAGAATGGCGGTGCAGAGGAAGGAGAAGACAAAATGAGAGGAGCAGAGGTATAAGTCAGGATTTGAGTAATGTGTAAGGGAGGTTTGTTTTGGGCGGTTTTTTTTTGTGAAATGAAAAGTCAGCCTTTGGATTAAATTGTAAAAACTGAGATTAAATCTAGACCGTTGTTGTGCTTTAGATTCAAAATTGGTCCTGATTTATTATATAGATATATATATATATATATATATATATATATATATATAGGTGGACCATGCAGCAAGGGTGGTACCATTTTGGTTGGTACCCTTCTTCTTCGTTTTTTTTAATGTTTTTTTCCATAAATAATTACTTATAGTTCATTTAAAACTAGGAACTTATAAATAATACTTCCTTCATTTCTAAATAAATATCGTTTAAGATTTTTGTACATAAATTAAAGAAGTTATTAATATAAGTGAAAAATTATTATACAAGACTAAAATACCTTTAATTAATATGTATTGAAAAAGAAAATAATATGAAAGACAAGTAGCCTATACCTAATTTAATGCATTGAAAAATTAAAAAAACTAATTATTGTATGCATTAATTGAACTTACTGGAAAACAAGGATAAGGATAAATTTGGAAGAAAATATATTAATTATGCTTTGATTTCATTAAGCGTCAAACATTTTGAAATAAATCAAATTGTGTAAAACGTCAGTTATAATTAGACATGGTAAAAATCGGTTTAAGCTCGCGGCCCAACCCGACCCGCCCATCAAAACGCAGGTTTTGGGTTTTATTTTTTCAGCCCATCAAAACCTGGATCGTCAATGGCCCGGCCCATGAATGTGTCAAAATCAGTCCAAGCCTGCGGATCGGCCCTGCTCGGCCCGGCCAGCCCGTTAAAACGCGAGCTTTGGAATTCACTTTTTCAACCTACCAAAACTTGGATCGTTTTGGCCCGGCCCGTCAATGGGTATGATCAGCCCGTTTGTCAGGCCTAGTTATAATGAAAATGGAAGGAGTATGATAACTTTATATTTCAGTTATTGACTACTCAATTCGACTCATAATATATGACGTTTTAAATAATTTTATTTTTTTAAAATTATTTGACGTTTTATATAATCTAAGACTATAATCTTTCTAAAATTACTCATCATAATAAAATATTATATATGAAAGAGAGAATGAGATAAACTATATAATAAAAATTATTATAGACAATTAATATTATATAATTATTTTGTTAATTCTTCTATATCATTTCATTATATATTATGGGAGGGAGTACTTGATTTGATGGTTTGGACTTTGAATAATTAATAACCGTAGCAAATTGTTATTGAACCTGACTTTGGATAGGGATATTTAGGATAAATTTGAGTGATTCTAGTCAAAAAGAAAATAATATTAGAGTTGAAATTATGGTTTTTATATTATTTCAAATTATTACTCCTATTTTTATTAAAACGAGTATCATCTTTTTTGCGGAATAAAGAGAACAACTTTATATAGTTAAGTAGTTAACTAAATAGAACGACTTAAGTAGTTCTTGTATTTAAGATTTCTATTTTAAATCTTAATTAATAAAAGGGGAGCACTCTCACAAAAAGAGAAGTGATTAATATGAAATTCATTTTTAAGTAAGTTGGTCAATTGATCAATAGAGTGCTGATAAATAAGTGAGACTCTATGTGTGTTAATATTTTATTGGTCAATTGACCAACTTACCATAAAAATAAAATTCATGCTAACCCTACAAAAAGTCTATGAACCCCACATATCAGGCGTGGACCCATAATATATCATGTGTGTACGAGTATTATATAATTTTTTTTATGTGATAGTAAAAAAATCTTAAAACCTGCTGCACTCGGCCAAGTTGCCGACGAATCCTCCATAAATACAATGTAGACAAACATACAAGTTCAGGGTATCTTCAGGACCAATCTTTCTTACTGCCGGACGTCCCCAGGACCCCATCTCTCTAGATCTTTCTCTCTCTCTCTCTATATATATATATACACACATAAAACTGAATTTCTCCGATCGACATGGCCATGGATGATATATTTGATCTGGACGTAGCTCTGACTATGGAGGATCTGAATATTTCATCTTCAATTTCAGGTCCTGATCAAATCATCAAGAGCTCAAGATCAGAAGAATCGGCAATTACCAATAATATTAATGATATATACAGGAGGAGGAGGAGGAGGAGGAGGATGCCTTCAGATCTTTCTGCAGTTGGTGTTTGTACAGTGTGCATGGAAGGTTTCAAATCATGTACCGACGACGACGGTGGTAGTGGTGGTGAACAAGTTCTATGCGGCCACGTATACCATGCCAATTGCATCACCAAGTGGCTCTCCCTTCACAACTCTTGCCCTCTTTGCCGCTCCTCCATAGTTTCCGATGACCGGAAAACTACTCTTTCTGTAACACCTAATTAATTAATGCTCATAAGATTGTTTAATTTGCCATTAGAATTTTTTTCCATGTCAGCAGCTTGTTTTTTTAAAATATACTACATTAATTAGTTACCTAATTATAGTATTATATATTTTATATGTTCTCCGTGATAAAATTTGAGTCTCATTTGATTTTTTTTAATATTAGAACATAATTTTAATTTCTCATAATATATATTCTCCTAATAACAATTAATTCCCAACAAGAATTGCTTTAATTTCTCTCATTCAGCTTGCATATATGCTAAACATACATGTATGTTAAACATACATGTTAAATTTCTTTAGATCCATTGGACCTTCTTGTTATGGTTCTAGTCTAGGGAAATTGATAGCTAAATGGCTCCTCATCCCTATTTATTTATTTATTTATTTCCTATGTTCTAGATAAAGAATTACATACTTTTTTTTGTTTCATAAATAAAAGTTTTTTTTAATTGATAATAATATAAAAAGGTGAAAAGAGAGGTGAACCCTACCTCATGTTTCCTCCCATGTTATGTACAAAAAGATAATTTTATAATTTTATTTTGCCAGACTAGTCTCCATGAATCTGGTTAGCCTTTTCTTAGGAGCTTACGACGGCTTGTTCTGGAGTGTCATAGCCTTTTTTTTTGGTTTTTTTTTAAACAACTAAAAAAATATTTAATATTTTATGGAACTGATATTTTTCCATAATATAATGTTTTGGGCGTGTTTTGAATACCTATACCAAAAAGTGGTGGTACAGTCTGCCCAGACTGTACATACATATTTTGTTATACGTACCCAAATCACATCCAAAACACTGTATTATGAAAAAATTTCAGTTCCATAAAATATTAAAAAAAATTTTTAGTTATTAAAAAAAATCAAAAAAAAAATCCGTATTTTAACAAAGTAAGGGAGTCCTTACCTGATCCTGACCCTATATATATCCACTTGCTTATGTGTGCATGTCCTAGCTTTCTGAGCATTACTAATATTGATTAGATAATTTAGATGATCCCAAAATCTTGACACATTCAAAGTAGCATGTATGTGAGCTTGCTTGGCTGCACTTGCATGCACCTAAATACTATAGTACTCCACATGCAAGAATCATCAATATGATAATTGCAGTTGCCCAATATGGTACGGTACCAGCTGTAGCTCCCAATGTCAACTGAAATTTAAATTCCTCTATCAAATTAATTGATGCATAATTAATTATTGCATTTGGGTTTATAATTTCATATATAAACTCCCTCCAAGGCAATTCAAAATGAAATTTATAATTAATACTTGTAATATCCCAAAATTTCTAAACATTTGAAAAATAAATAGAAATAAAATTTTAATTTTTAGAAATTTTTTAAAAATGTTAAATGAACAAATAAATGATTAAGTGAGTAAATAGAAGAGGAAAAAAGATTTATTTTTTTTATAAGGTGGACCCCATGGTGTTGCGACTGATGAGAGGAGAGAGGTCTGCAGAATTTAAGAAGACAAGAAGAGGAAAAGACAAGGAAGTGAATTATGTGGAGGAAGAAAAAAAAAAGAACGGAGAGGAATGACCAATTTCAAAAATTGTTATGTTTTATTTAAAGGCTTAAATATGAATTAGTATCTTAAATTATAGGCCATATTTTATTTCGGTGATCCACCTTTTAATTTTATTAATTAGGTTATTAAACTATCAATTTTTTTTAATTACACAAATTGAACACGCCACGTCAGCAATTGCTGACGTGGCTTATTATGTGGGGCCTTAAGAAGCTTATGTGACAAAAAATATATTTTTTAATTATTAAATAAACAACTCTTATTAAACAAAGAGCAAAACAATCAAAACATAAATTAACATTTCTAATATTCCATTTTCTCTTTCTCATCTTCTTCACTGCTGTTCTTCAACTTCACCGCCGGGTTTATCGAGAGTATTTCGCCGAAGGATCTTCAGCCGAATGTGAAGGAGTATTTCGCCGGAGGATCTTCGCCGGCGTACACACACTCTTCTCAATCTCGATTTTTGAGATTTCAGTAGACTCCTGAAACAAATCCAATAAACCAATAAACCATGAAACACATGAAGATCAATAAACACATGCAGATCAACCCCTGTTCAGAAACACATGAAACCTGAAACCATGAAACACATGAAGATTCCAAATCTGATCATGGGCAATAAACCATGAAACCAGATTGGAAATGCTCCGGTAGAACTAAAACACCCCCAAATCAGACAAAGGGGGAAACAACAGTAATAAAATTATCGCCTCTCTCTTTTGATCCCTGTTTCAAAATAAGATCCAAAAGAATATGGGAAGCAGCAGATTAGAACAGAACCCAAATTTTCAGATTAAAAAAAAAATAGAACAATTAAAACTAAAAATATGGGAAGCAGCAGTCGAATCGGAACATGAACAGAGAAACCGATCACGATACATCATGCATCGACCGGACCAAAACAAAGGATCAGAACCCAAAATTAAATCACCGAAAACATATAACCCAAAACAAAAAAGCAGTTGAAACAAATCCTTTGACTTTGAGTTTAACCTAGATCTTGACTTAGAGGGCTCAAATAAGCCTAGTATGACCAGAAAAACAGCGAACCAGCTCGAAATCTTCATCATTGATCTCCTATTTTGAAAATGCTGTAAAGTTACAAACATAAGCATGTGAACGAAACTGCACGAACTTCATGAGAGACGAGGGAAGGGAAAGAAGAAGGTAAACGCAGATAAAGCTTCGATAACAGAGAGAGAGGCCGGATCTCAGGAAGTCGATTGTTCTGGTTTGATGTATGGGAGAGAGAGAGAGAGAGGCGTTCAATTTGATGTTAATTGAATTGTTCTGGTTTTTTTTAATTTTGGTTATGTTGTTTTACACTTTTGCCCTTTTAAAAAGATTAAAATAATAAAATGGGTTAAGTAATTATTTTTTTTAATACACATCAGCTTTTTAAGGCCCCACATAATAAGCCACGTCAGCAGTTGCTGACGTGGCGTGTTCAATTTGTGTAATTGAAAAAAATTGATAATTTAAACACCTAATTGACAAAATTGAAAGGTGGATCACCGAAGTGGAATATGCCCTATAGTTTAGGGTACTAATTCATATTTAAGCCTTATTTAAATTATAATGTTATATTTTTATATGTAATTTCAGATTAAATATTTGTTTTTAAAATATAAAATAAGATTATATGATTTTGAATTGTGAAAAAAATATATTTTTGAATATTGATAATATTGAAAAAAGATTTGAAATCCGCAGTCTGAACATGTATTGAACTCATTATTGATTATATTTAGTTCTGAAGTTAATATTGGACTATTAAAACACACTTCTTTTAAATACCCTTCGGGGAATTAGTTATATATATCTTATTAGGGTGGGTGATCATTAACGTTATAGGATTTTTAACTCATTTTAAAATTTATTAGAAAGATGACTAGGGATGACAATTTTGTCTCGGCGATCCATCGCCCCCCCCCCCCCCCCCCCTCTCCCCTCTCCCCTCTCCCCTCTCCCCTCTTTTCGAATGGAACAGTGATTTTGATTTTGATTGAGTATGAGTTTGGGGATGGGAAACTACTGAATATATATAGAGGGTGATATAAATTTCCCATAAGAATAGGGATGATTATTAAATTTTAATCCCTTGAGGTAGGACGGGTATGAGAAATTTTTATAAGACCGGAGATGGAGGTAGGATGTATAATCTCTGCCCCACCCCATTGTCATTTCTAGTTAGTACTCTTTTTGTACAGTTTTATTTATCATAATTGACTTTTTACAGTTAAATTGACTATATTTAAAATCAATTCAACTTATTTGATTTCAAAAATTTTAATACATTTGTTTAATTATTGATTTTAAATACGATTAATTTGACTTTAAAGTCAACTAGAGCAAGTAAAGTTGAACTAAAACACTAAATGACAATGAAATAAATTAATATTTAATTTAAAGATAATATATGATATCAAGTCATTATTTTTTTTTCTTAAAATTTACAAACAACATATAAAAAAATTAAATATATTTCTCTAAAATGCCAAGTAATAAAGTATAGAGAAATTACTAAATAAATAAAAATTATCACCGATGGATCCAACAATATTCATCAATTATATTGATAGTTAAATATTTCAATGCTTTTGTTTGAAATAATGTTACTATCACATAAAAACACTCACATAATACTCACATACACACATGCATATTTGTAGGTTCCACATGTCAGGCGGAACCCACAGTATGTGTAAGACCCCAACTTTTTAATAAAGATAATTTTTCTATAAATATCATTTTTAAATATTATGGAATGAATTTGATATAATGTTATAGTTGTGAGTAATATTTATAAATTTTGCAAAGTACGCAAGTTGTTATATAATATTCGATTGGTCGGGAAATATTCGTTTAACAGGAAATATTCGTACGACGGCACAATCATTGGTGGACCCCACAACGGAATTATTGTCGGATTGAGAAAACGATAAAAATATCTTTTTATGAAAATAACGGCGGAAGTGTTACCGTTAACTGTTGAAGCACCCGGTGTTAAAAGTACAGTAATATGCGTGGTTGCATAGTAGCACACGGTATTGATGCTTACGTGAGAAGTCACTCAGTTTTGTTCAATTATTGCTACAGTAATTGCTGTATAGTATCTCACGTTATTTGATTCAATTATTGTCGATATTTTATATATTATTAAATCAATAACTGAGACGACAAAGTTATTAATATTATTATTTGCCATATTAACGATGTCTAGAAGTTCTGTCAAGAAGAGGTTTGGTCACCTAATTGCGCGCCAATAGGGAGAAATCCTTATTGAAAAACTTCATCTTTCTTGGGAACGACCTGGTCGATTAATATTGTGAATTATAATAATGATGATAAATATTGTTACAAATATTAAAGGGTTTTTTTTTTATAAAATCTTTGATGTGAATTTTGCATATTATATGAACCCTCATTTACTTATTTTTTTAAAAATAATCGATAGAAAGTTATTCAATATATATATATATAATCAGTATATATATATATATATTATATAAATGTGCAGGTGTGTGCATGTGACTATGTGTTACGTGTGTAAGGAAATGGGAGGATTGAATTAATGGTGAAGGGATTATTTTGGTCACGGATAGTAGTATTGCAGAATGTGATATATATATATATATATATATATATATATATATATATATATATATATATATTATTTAAAGTTTCGTTTTATTAGAATATTTTATTGCATAGTATCCTTTCTATTCTCCTATAAATAGAAGTTCATTCCTTAGTTATTCTTACGAATTCACTGAAACTCTAGAGAGAGAAAATTATAGAGTGAAAGAAGAAGAGAAGTCTGCTACCTTTCTTTTCCTATATCCAGTTTCTTCTAAGGTAAAGGGTATTATTTCTTTCTTTCGTCTTCATGAAGAGAACTTCTGTTATTCCATTCTTTATTATTATGTTGGAATAACCTGTCTATGCAAAGTACCGCATACATGGTGAAATTCTTCTGTTATTCCATTCTTTATATTCTGTTGGAACATCATGTCTGTGCGTTTTACGCCGGACCTGGTTCCGTCTTTATTATTCTGTTGGAACATCATGTCTGTGCGTTTTACGCCAGACCTGGTTCTGTCTTTATTATTCTGTTGGAATATCCTGTCTGTGCGTTTTACGCCGGACCTGGTTCCGTTATTTATTATTCTGTTGGAATAACCTGCCTATGCAGTCTATCGCAGGCCTGGTGATTTCTTTTGTTATTCCATTCTTTATTATATTCAGTTGGTTAAAGTTTCAACTTCTATACTCCATGAAATTAGTGGAATATCCTTGATATTTGCGCTTCATCTAGTATCTTTTCATGAAAATATTCTTCTGAGCATTCTTGAACGTAGTCGGAACTAGTCGGGGAACGGAGTGACGGTCCAGATAATAGTATTAGTAGTCCTCACTATTTTGTTAAATAGTGTAAAAATAAATATAATGAGGACTCTTTTGAGTGTGGATATTGTCCAGATGACAATATTCTTATTAAAACTATCATTGTATGTTTTGTCGTATTTTACACGCAGGGGCGGTTCCAAAGCCAAGGTAGGGGGCACATGCCTCCACTGGATTTTTAAGAAGCCTCTTCATCATATATATATATATATATATATATATATATATATATATATATATATATATATATAAATACAGACGAGTAACGGACTGGTCCATTAACGGACGAGTCTTTAACGACGGACCGTCCGTCGCTAAATCCCATAACATTGCCTGTTATGAACTTTAGCGATGGACAGTCTGTCACTAAAGGCTGGTCCGTTAACAGACCAGTCCATTCCTGAATCGGCCTGTATATATATATATATATATATATATATATATATATATATATATATATATATATATTGTGACGCCCCCAAAATAGGTATACAATCCACCCAACCTATTCTGAGTCACCAAATATATGGTACAGAAACAACTACAACTTCATTAATACAATTGTCGTGCAAAATACGACAACACATAAACTGTGAGTTTAAATATAAATATTGTCTTCTAGACAATATCCACATGCAAATAAGTCCTCATTACAATTATTCAAACACTATTTTATAGAAATAGTGAGGAATGCTAAAACATCTTCCTAGAACCATCACTCCATACCCCGACTCGATCCTGCTATGTTCTCACCTCCTGAGAAGAAAAATGGAACAAAAAGAAAAGGGTGAGCTCAACTAGCCCAGTAAAGAATATTATGACTAAGATAATATACAACAAATTATCGTTAGTCTTCAACAGGGAAAAATCTGATAAAATATAATAGACAACAAGTTTTAGATCAATAAATGCAGCGGAAACAACAATCCTTTAGAAGAGTCACGTAGAGAATGAATTCTACTGTCTTCTAAGATTTAAAAATCCATCATCAATATTTCATTCCTATAACAATAATCAATATATATCTTTAATCATCTTTGTACTACAAGCCAAAGATATTCATTTGTATCACCAGTTGGTCATGTTCATCTCAACACCTGTTCATCTTTGCACTACGGGCCAAAGAGATTCATCAGTTTAATCATTCATCTTTGCACTACAAGCCAAAGATATTCATCAAGTATCACCATTAAGGATTGAGGATGATGAAAAACATTTTTAAGAACGAATCTAGTGAGATAGAAGGACAAATATTAGGGATTCGTACAACAGTTTGTCCAAGATCAATAATACTTCATAACAACTGATTTTGAAGCAGAACTCAAAAATAACGATCAAAACATGGATACAATCAAAGATAGTAGCCAAAATAGATATTTTGGACAAAAAGAAGAAATTTCATTTTTCGATGAATAGTGCCGTATTCGTGAATAGTGCCGTACACGTGAATAGTAATTCCGACACCAAAAGATAGAAATTTCACAAAAACATCATCACGCTTCGTGAATAGTAACTCGTGAATAGTAACTCATGAACAGTAACTCCGACATGAAAAAGTTCTAAATTGATAAAAAGTTCAGAACAATATTTCGGCATAATGATATTGAAGAAGATAATATCATTTAAGAAGAAAATAACATCTCTTACCTCAAAATAACCGTATTTATGACTGAATTTCGAGTATGGTGCTGACAGAAACTCGCACCATATAGCAACACTCAAAGTATACTCATAAGATTACGCTCGATAATATAGAGAGAAAAAGAGAGAAAACTTGTTTCTGGTGTGATTTTCAATTATAACTTAGCCCTCTATTTATAGGAAAATGCTAGAACGCCAAAGGAGACTAAATTAATAAAATATATTATTATTAATCAAAATTTCCTACGCATGCTATATAGACCATGACCAGCCACCACCTTGGAAAAATTTCCAACAACCCATGTGTTTGAAAAACCAAAAGTGGGTCCCCCCCATAAATTTAATAAAAATCATTTTATTTTCCAAAACTTCAACAATTCATAGAAAATAGCCCGGTTATCAGAAAAATTCAAAACTTGCGTGTTTTCATAGAAAATTTAATTCTCTACAACTTTGAAAATTTAAGTTTTTCCAAATTCCAAACATAAAATATCCAAAATCCACAAACGGGCGATTTTACAGTCTATAATCAATTTTCGGTCAAGAATTGTGTCCACCGACACACAAAATATGTGTTAAACATTTAATGTCACAAAAATACTCTTCATCCTCATATACTCATATATCCCACATTCATTGTAAAAATATCACCGTTAATATATTATTAAAATAATATATTTAAATAAATTATTTTATCAGAAAAAGATAAAATATTAATTTTTAACAATTGTCACATTAAAAATTTTCTCCATCTATATCCACATAAAATATATATTTTCTTTATCATAATAATCAATAATTATTTATTTAAAAATAATATTACAGAATCACAATTATGACAACCAGGCCGTTCCCAGGAAAGAGGGGGCTTTCCAGTAAGGATTTCTCCTTAGTGGCGCGCAATTAAGTGACCAAACCTCTCCTTAGACAGAACTTTCTAGACATTGTCAATAATGTTATCTGATAATATTATTCAAATAATATGAATTATTGATCTGATAATAAAAAATACTGTGCAGTGACAATTATTGAAACAATAATAATATAAATATCAACGCAGCAATTATTGAATCAATAAAATAAAATAATGAACAGTAATTACTGTAACAATTATTGAGTAGTGCCTTCTTACGTACGAATCAATAATTTAACAATACTGTGCAATACTATGTGCTACTGTGCAACCACGCATATTACTGTATTTTAACCACCAGAAAACCCAACAGTGTTAACGGTAACAATTTACGCCGTTATTTATAAAACTCAATCTTTGTCATTTTTTTTCATCCAACCATTTTTCGTTATTGGGCCCATAAATGACTGCGCCGTCGTACGGAGATTCCCGACAAAAAGAATATTCCATAATCACTTGCTTATTTTATAAACTTTGCACATTTCACCCATAACCAAATCATTATATTAACCCTTATTAATTTAGAATAATGAATAGAGGAAAATTTAATTTATTTATAATAAGTTGGGGTCTTACATATATATATATACTACAATTATTAATATATTTATAAATTTTAAAGTTTAGTGGAACAAGATAAGTAAAGTACTACAATTATATTAGTACACTACTATTATATTAATGTAAAAAAAATATGTTACGATCTTGTTAAAATAAAATACTACTATAAGAAGTTAAGTATTTTATTGTTTTGATCAATTTACTTCTCCTAAACACTAAGAAGGTAAAAAACAGAGGAGTTACAGTTACTAAAAAATGTGATATTTTTGAGCGTGATATTTTTGTAACTATTAAAAATAAGGCTATCATGCAACAATTTCAAACAAAGAAATTTCAAAAAATGTTATTGTAAACAATATTTAAGAATTATTTAATTTTTGTGATTTATTTTATTAAATTTTTCTTCTTAAAAAAAAATTCGAATTTGACCCCACTGAACTTTCAGGCTGAATCCGCCCCTGTTTACACGACAGCTGTATTATTAAGTTGTATTTGAATTTTGTACCATGTATTTGGTGACTCAAGATGTGTGATGTATAGCTATTTTGGGGGCGTCATAGTATGTATATATGTGTATGTGTGTATTATGTAAGTCTTTTTTATGTGATAATAACTTGTTTTATGAGGTCGAGAATTCGATCTTTGGTAACAATAAAGAGGGTGTGTTTGTTAATGTAAGAAAAAAAACTCATTATTAAAAAAAATACACCTTAAAAGTACCAAATTATAGAACCTCCCTTTGAAAACCTACATACTTAAAACATATTTTTATTAACCTTGCTAAGATATTTAAGGTTCGATTATGACATACATAAACATATATATATTTTTTTGTCCTAATTATTAGTAACAAAATCTTATTAAAATCTATTTGACTTACCATATCAATAAAAAAATAAAAGGTAACCATGTTTAGGTGGTGTTTGTTTTCCTCTTAATACCTCTTAACAGATTCACATCTAATTCGGTAAAAGAGTAAAGTTGTTTGATAAAATTTTATTTGTCTTTTATTGTCTATTAATCGATAAGAGAAAGATATAAATTATTAAGAGCTGACTCTTAATGAAAAATTTAAATCTATAGTCTATAAATATTGTACTCCCTCTATTCCAAATTTTAAGATCATTATTGATTTTTGAAAAGTCAATTTAAGATATTTTAAATTTAAAAGTCATTCAGATATTTTATACTTTTTAGTTATCAAACAATTTTTTTAATTTAAATATTATTTCACATCTAATTTATTAAATTATAAAATATACTAACATTCAAATTTTAATTATTTATTTTATCAAACATTAGTTTATTCTATGCCTGCTCCGCTTAGCTCAATTTCAATCTTCATGAATCAAATGAATGCTCAATATATGAAAGGTGGAAAGGCCCAAAGAGAAGAAAGGTTATGCATTAGGTGGGACAATATTTCATATTTCAGCCCATAACTCAATTCCTATAACTCAATTCCTATATTATAAAGCTTTTAAACTTGTAATTCAAATAAGCCTTTCATTAATGTTATATATATATATATATATATATTTCGGATCTTAAGCTCACCCCTTATCTAACTCACCCGAGCTTATCCCTTTTTAGCGACGGACCCGGCGACGGTTCGGTCATACAACCGTTGTCTATACTTTTAGCGACGCTATATGTTGTCCGTTGCTAAAAGTATAGACGACAGTTGTATGACCGAACCGTCGTCGGGTTCGTCGCTAAAGGGAGGTGAGCTCGGATAAGTTAGATAAGGGGTGAGCTTAAAATCCGGATATTATATATATATACTAGCTGAGTCCCGTGCCTCCGGCACTGTATGGACAATATAATTTATCTCAAACTTTGAACGACCAAAATAATTTATTGAGTGAGCGAGAAATTTAAAGTCATTTGTATTTTATTAAATTATTATTAGATTATTAGATAGATAGATGTATTTTATTAGATAGATGTATTATTAGATTATTAGATAGATAGATGTATTTTATTAGATAGATGTATGAACGGTGGGATTTATCTCAAACTTTGGACGGCCCCAGATAATTTATTGAGTGAGCGGGAAATTCAAAATCATTTGTATTTTATTAGATATATATATATCTAAATATCTAACAAAATACAACTGATTTTAAATTTCTGGTCATCCTAGCCTCCAAAATTTGGGATAACACCGTCCATGTAACTAGAATATATATATATATATATATATACGGGAAGGATCAAGAGCATAATTCTTAAATAGCATAATGCCTTAAGTAACATAATTTCATCAAAACGACGTCGTTTTAATGGGACGCGGTGGCATTTTTGTAAATACGCTGTGGCATGGTATTTACAAAAATGCCACCGTGTCCCATTAAAACGACGTCGTTTTGATGAAATTATGCTACTTAAGGCATTATGCTATTTAAGAATTATGCTCTTGATCCTTTCTGTATATATATATATATATATATATACTAGCAACAATCCCATTCCCCCAACACTATGAATGGTGGGATTTATCTCAAACTTTAGACCAATAATTTATTAGAATGAACGAAAAATTTAAAATAATTTATATTTTGTTATATATATATATATATATATATATATATATATATACGGGAAGTATCTTCAACGGACCAAATAAGTAGACCAAAGAACGGACCAAGGCAAAAAAATACGCAGGTCGGGTTGAACCCGCGTGTTTTTGCAGGTTAAACCCAACCCGCGTATGTTTTTTACGTTGGTCCGTTCTTTGGTCCGCTTATTTGGTCCGCTTTAGAATGACTCCGATATATATATATATATATATATATATATATATATATATATATATATATATCTAATAAAATACAAATGATTTTGAATTTCCCGCTCACTTAATAAATCATCTGGGCCGTCCAAAGTTTGGGATAAATCTCACCGTTCATACATCTATCTAATAAAATACATCTATCTATCTAATAATCTAATAATAATTTAATAAAATACAAGTGACTTTAAATTTCCCGCTCACTCAATAAATTATTTTGGTCGTTCAAAATTTAAGATAAATCATATTGTCCATACCGTAGGCACGAGACCCAGGGACCCAGCTAGTATATATATATCATCTTTCAATTTTAAAGTATATAAGCTAAGGTGAAAAGAAAAGAAAAAAAAGATGGTGTATTCGGAGGAAGAAAATATTGAAGTTCTCTCAGCAGCAGCTTCTGCTAAAGTTTCTTGTCTCAATTCTATTGATCTCTCCTGCCCTGACATTCAACACTCTGTTTCTTTACTCAAACAAGTATATAAATTTATATATTCTCTTTTCTCTCCCTAAATATAAATTTATGTACATATATATGTTTAATCCTTTTAGGGGATTTTGTTAATCCCCAAAACTATTTATATGACTTTATACTGAGTTTGTCAACTCAGGTGGTCTTTAGCTGATTCAATAGAGTTGCTCAATTCGGCCACTTTTTATATATATATATATACAGTCTTTTCCAGTCCTTAAACTATAGGATTCATTCTTTGACTGTTCTGTGTTTTTCTGGGATTGCATAAAAGCACTAGATCTAGACTAGATTCTTTTTTTGCTCCTTATGTAACTTGTAAAATACCCTCTATGTGATTGATTAGAAAAATAAACAAACTAGAAACAAATAAATTGATTACGAAAAATATTAGTAATTGATTCTTGGTTACTAGGCCTGCTTGGATTGTGGGTTCTTCTATGTTGTCAATCATGGAATCAGCCAGGAATTTATGGATGAGGTTTTTGCCCAAAGCAAGAAGTTTTTTGATCTGCCAATTGAGCAAAAAATGAAGTTGCTAAGGAATGAGAAACATCGCGGCTACACTCCTGTCCTAGATGAATATCTTGATCCTGTCGACCAAATTAATGGTTTGTTCTGCTACTCTTTTGTACTTTTCCATATTCCATATATTTATTGTTCAAAGCACTAATATGGCAGCAAGTGTAACAGTAAAATAAGAGGTTATTCATGTGTTGCTTCCAGTGTATTTGCATATGAAACAAATTTTGAGAATGGGGTTACTGAAAAATTATTGCATTCTACTCCTTAAAGTTGGTCCCTTTATGTTCTACTCCTTAAAGTGTTCTCGGTATAAGGAGTAATGCTTTTGAGAGTAAACTATTGATTATCCTGTTTTTGCCGATACAGGAGATTACAAAGAGGGATATTATATTGGTATTGAAGTACCCGATGATGATCCTAAAGCACAGAAGCCGTTCAACGGCCCAAATGTGTGGCCTGCAACAGGTAACTTTCAGAAATTACTCTGGTCATAAGAACAAAGTCGCATTTGACATGTTAAGTTGGTAACCAGAATATCCCCAGCTCATGGCATATCTTAACAAAGACTTCCTCTTTGTATGTATGATTTTATCTTTACTAATTTACCATGAACTTTTGATTAAATTCACGAATTTTTGCTAATAACTTAGAACTGCTTTGGTGTGTTTGACAGATATATTGCCAGGATGGAGAGAAGCAATGGAGAAATACCATCAAGAGGCATTGTGAGTTCTTATCAATTCTACAAGATAAAAAAATTAGAAGCTTAGATACTATTTTCGCAGGAAAGAATTCTCTCCTCCATGTGTCATGGAGTGCATTATAAGTTCTCTTTGAATAGGAACTAGATCTATTGCAAACCTGTTTCAAGTTTGATGCATATACTCTGCATCGAGATGCTTTTCTCTTTTAATATAATGTAGATAACATTATTAAGTCTCTTTAATAAGATGGATCCTGCTAGATATTGCAGATGCTCTTATCTTTTCTAAGGGGAAAACATAACACTTTTATTCACGGCTAAAGTTGTGACATTAATTTTTTCTGTTTAAAAACATAAGAATGCACAGATTGTACTTTGGGCATAATTGCCAATCACTGAAAGTGTTGGTTTGTCAGTAGCCAATTACCTCACTATTTTCAAGGAATAGCAGGTCTTGTTCTAGATTTTTAATTCATTTTTGGCAATTAAGTGTTCATTCACAATTTGATTATTTTCTATACTTTTTCTTTGTAGTGACTCATGTAGCCGCATGACCTGGGCTTTGAATTTGAAGAATAACCTTCTGTATTATTTATTAATTCATTTCTCACATAATGTTTTCCCGACTATCTCTTATATCCAACTAGAGAGGTCGCAAAAGCAGTAGCAAGGATCATATCCCTTGCACTTGATTTAGGGAGTGACTTTTTTGACCGGCCAGAAGTGCTTAGTGACCCAATTGCAATCTTACGCCTGCTACATTATGAAAGTGAGACTAATCACAAAGGATGTACTCCATTAATACGAGCATGAAGGGATACTTTTGTTATGCTGACTGCCCTGCATTTCTTTAGGTCAAGTCTCTGAGCCCACGAAGGGAATATATGGAGCTGGTGCACATACTGATTTTGGTTTAATCACCCTCTTGAGTACAGATGATGTTCTCGGTTTACAAGTATACACTGAAGCTCAACTCTAAATCACTTGGCCCTTTTATTTTCTTAGGATTTTTGTAACTTTTTGGATTCTCCCCCCCAGATATGCAAGGATAAGGATGCTAAACCACGGCTGTGGGAATATGTAGCTCCATTAAAAGGGTGAGTCCCTAGAATCTTTCGAAACTATTACTTTCTCGGTCATGCAAAGAGTGTCACAGATTTTCAGGTTTGTTTGGCAATGATCTAAAAACACCCTGGAAATATATTTACTAGGAGAGAGGTAATACTTTAGATAACATTTTTTACTATACATGCATTTTCTCAAGTTCTGAATTGCCATTATTTTAGTCATGGTACTTTATGGTATGTTATAATCTGTTTTCTCCTTATTTATTAGGCAACTTTTTTAGAGTATAAATTTTATTTTCCTTAATTTAAAGGTTTATTCTTGTTTCTCGTTGATATTCATCTTTCAGAGCATTCATAGTGAATCTTGGTGATATGCTGGAGCGTTGGAGCAACAACAGATTCAGGTAATGTGCATTTTCTTATAACTATCATTCAACTCTTTTTATATCCTCCTACAGAGCAGGAGATGAATAGATGACATTAGAGATTTCTATAAATTGACTCTTTAGGATTTTCATGTTTCCTGGATCAGTCAGATGTTTAGTTAATTAATCTATCACATTCACAACAATTACAAAATTGTACTATAATGTTCAACTGTGACCTGGTTCTTAATTCGTAGTACTCACCATTTTTCAAAAAATAACACAAAATTATCTAGTATCTTATGAGAGTTGACTGATAACTTATCTAGCTATGCGCACCTAGCTAATGTCTTGAGTTATCTTTAAATGTTGAGAAACATGAAGAAGTTTTAGAAACTTCCTAAGGATATTGAAGTCTTTTGAATTGATGCCTTCATCTACTGGTGGTGGAAATTTGCAAGAAAGACACGATTCCTGTCATTATTTCCATCACCATAATTTGTATACCGCTGCTATTTTTAGTTTCACCGTTATATGTGACTTGCATACTCTTGATGCGATTATGTATCAAACCTGTTCTAAATTACCTCCTCCATTCCAAAATATAAGATCACACACAACATTCTGACAAAGACAAGTGATCTTATATTTTGGAATGGAGTATACAATTTTATGCCAATTTTGTGACCCATATTTACTTCAATATATTTATCCAGATCAACATTACACCGTGTGTTGGGGAATGGTCAAGAGCGATATTCTGTAAGCCCCTTTAGAAGCTTTTAAAAGTTCAGTGGTAATTTGTTTAGGGTGCTTAGTTAATCATGCAATAACATTTTTATCATATATATAGGCGTGTATCTTAAAATTCTTTTAGTAAATTTCCAATTTTGAGATTTTACTTTATTGTTCAGTAAATGTGGGTTTAACTTTGCTGCACCAACTCTATTTCAATAGCCCATCCCGAGTTTACAAGGTTTTCATCTTGATAGTATCTAACAAAAGATTTCTCTTTCGTGTTGCCAATACTGAATCTGAAACTCACCTGCAGGATTACAAGATTAAAGATTTTGAAATTATACTTTACAGCTTTTCATCTACATATCTTGCTCTTAATTATTCTTATTGCCAAATCTTTAACGGGGAGAAAAAAAAAGGTAATGGTTTTCCTCACGTTTACTTTCTTGTGGGTAGATTGCATTCTTTGTGGAGCCTAGTCATGATTGCGTTGTTGAATGCTTGCCGACATGTCAGTCAAACGAGAACCCTCCCAAGTAAGGATACATGTCTAAATTGAACTACTATGGCTAGCTCTGCAAAGCCAGTTACCATATGTTTTGAGAAAATGAGTCCCAATTTTAAATTTTAATGGAAGCCACCTAAAAGAGTAGGACTCCATTTTCCAGATTAGGGATTATGTAACAACTGATATACCAAAAAAGATAACTATTTTTGGGTTGAATTTATTTATTTTCTGCGGTTATTATTTATTTATTTTTCTAATTTATTTTGTGTTAAGGTTTGCATGGGACCCACATAACATCTATTATTTTCTCTTTGGTTTGGCAAATCAAAAGATTTTCATATTAAAGAAAGAACGATGTTAAGTGTATCTTATGCAACTATTTTGAGCCAAAACTTTGTTAAAACACCTGTATGCATGTCTTGATGAACAAATTCCAATTTCCTAATTTCTTCTATTACTTATTTTTATCTGTTAAACTTGGGCCATCTCTCAGGTTCCCCCCAATCAAGTGTGAGACTCATCTTCTCCAGCGATACAGAGAAACTCATGCTGACCGGAATTCATACAAATAAGTTCCATAGTCATGGGAATTTATCTCATTGAAGTTTTAGAGTGGATGTTTGCTGCAAACTGCAGGGATGCAAGTAAAATAAAGTTCATGTAAATTGAAAAGTAGGAGGAACTGCAGGGAAAGTTGTTGTAAATTGAAAAGTAGGAGGGCTTATGTATGCTTTTCTATTATTTTTTCTTTTTACCAAATTTGCACTTTGTTTTTTGTTTGTTAAGGTAGATCATGTGCAACTCAGACAGGTTGTGTTCCTTTCTTACTTTTATGTTAAGGGATTAAAAAAACAATATGTTTGATTTTTTTTTTTGATAACCGAGAGTTTTTCAACTGCAATCGGATTAATCTTCACGAATCCAGTCAGTCTTTTCATACAGACTTGCGCCCGTGGCCCCATGAACCAGTTTTAGTCTTGACAAATTATTTCTGATGGTATTTTCGAATTTGAATCACTGCGTCAACAGTCTTCATACGCCCGTGGCCCTATGAATCATTTTTAGTCTTGACAAATTATTTCTGATGGTATTTTCGAATTTGAATCACTGCGTCAATTGATGGGATTTTTTCTTTCTTCCAAGCTTGCCTTCATCAATGATTATGGTTCACTCCTTCAGTTGGACTATTTTGGCTGATCCTTGGGGCCGAAACACAATCAGAAAACATTATTGTGCTATAGGCTTTAATTTATTTACTTACAAGTTCTGATAATGACAGTCAGATCCATCTTGCAGAGATTTCGTGATTATTTTTCAAGTTCCAACTTCATAGATACAAAAACTTGACACTACTTCCAAACAAAACCAACCGTTCTACTCGAGAGGTGCTTAACTTTATGGAATTACAGCTTACAAGACAACAGAAAACTAAAACATGCAACAGCACGCCAAACAACCTGATCATAGATGGGGAAGGAACTTGAAAACTAAAGCCACAGATTTACTGCCAGTTCACCTGTAACTTCGGTAATTGGGACTGTACATGCAGCTTTCAGCAAACTTAACCAGATTTTCAGGTCGAGGGAGGCGTGTTGCCACACCTGAGAAAGAGTTTATGTAGTTCAAACTTTGTACATATTTTTTCAGGTGGCAAGTAGTCGGAACGTAAATAAATATAAGAAACTAGATACTAACCAAGTTCATATGCTTTAGCAGCAACTTTAGCTGCAATATTGGCAGAGATCTTTCTGATATTAGAAAATGGTGGGTAAGTCATCCCCTTATCATAGTGCTCCTGTGTTACTTGACCAGCCAAAGCTTCCGCTGTTTCAAAAGAATATGCAGATTAGAATGAAAAGTTGGTGTTCACTTGACCATATTTACTTGTACAGATAGTAGCAGATTGCGAAGTTCAAAATAGGGTATGAACTGTTTCTGATTATATTGTGCACTTACATGCTGCAAGAAGCATTTCGTCATGCACTCGAATTGCACCAGACATAACCAACCCAAGGCCAAATCCAGGAAAAATATAAGCATTGTTTGCCTGTACAAATGAAGACAAAACAAACGTTTCGTTCCATAATGTCAAACTTACGTCTTTAAGGAAATTATAACACAATGACATTGCATAAGATTGAAATCATGGAACCTGGCCAGGGATGAAAGTTTTGCCATTGAATTCTACAGGGTCGAATGGACTTCCACTGGCAAAAATAGCACGACCCTAGTTTTTTATATAAAGAGCAAAGAACAAGGCTTAGTTAAGTTCTCTGATCGTATTTAAAGTAGTCAAGCATAACTACAAACAATGATGGATATCATGAAAAAAATAAACTGCATATTCCATTCACCTCAGTCCAGGTATAAGCTTCTTCAGCAGTGCACTCAGCTTGTGAGGTGGGGTTGGAGAGAGCCATAATAAGAGGTTTCTACATGTCATTCATTTATAATATGACATATTTCAGGATTGAGAGTAAGAGAAAGAGATAATAGATAGATATTGTGTAAGAGAGAGAGAGAGAACCTTATTGAAGGAAGCCATAGCCTCAGTGACCTCCTTCGTAAATGTCTTTCCTTGTCCGGATGTTCCAATTAAGGCCGTTGGCTTGATAGCCTGAAGTCATTTGAAATCGATAGAGATCAAGAATCACCCAAAACTATTATGTGAGATTGAAAGATAAACATACAGAGTGTCCACCAGACCTTGACAGCATCAATGAGAGTTGTAACAGGTTCATGTTCATGAGCCCAAGGTTTCTTGAAGTGTTGAAGGGATTCCTTACGAGAACTAACTATTAATCCCTGCAAGAGCAGTCATGCACACTGAAAGGCAGATACAACACGACACACATTTGTGCACAAGAGAATAACATAAAAGTGAGTGCGCGCACACTCAAATTCACTATTACAAAGAAAATGTGAAAAAATATTAGTTTAGAGAATGCATATTAATTGTGTAGCAAGAACCCCTGATTAAACCATTTCCTACCTTTGAGTCTACAAGCCATATCTTCTTACGTGACTCGTCCACAGGAAGTTTCGTCTATAGAAAACATATCAAAGTCGATGTAAAAGAATCAGAAAAATCATACAATAATTTTACTCTATGTTATCCTCCCACATCCAGTAACCAACAGGCATGCATTGGTATTAAGATGAATAGATGATACCTGCTTCGACATCTCGAGGGCAATGAGTTCAGCTATACCAGTTCCAGCCTGAAATTATGAAAAGACATATGAGACAAGTGCAGTCAATAATACAGTTTTTTTTTGCTTATATTTGAATCATTTATAAGCAGAACACTGCTTCTGCAGAGGACAGACATAATAACTAAAATATTGACCATTGTCAAAAGAAGGTTCAAATGAATAAAATACTGAAAATGAAACAAAAAAAGTAGAGGGACCGCTTCCGTCCAGGTCCCGAAGGATCAAATAATGAAAGCGTATATTTTTTAGTTAAAATGGCAATTTAATCTGGCTTGTTTCATTTATCTATTGGCTTCCAATATAAAGAGTTCTAATGTTTCAGCCAAATTTCTGAATGAAAAAGATGAAACGGTCATCAAATACATCGAAGTAGGGGATGTTGCTCTCAAATGGGATCCTCCCACTAAAATGTAGGGTTTAGAGTACGATAGATAAATCATTAAAACACAAATGCCTAAAATCTTTTTTTTGTTTTTTTCTTTCATCCACTAGGCATTTTCAGCAATACTAAAAGAAAGAGAAGATTATTTCTCACTTCCCCAGCACCAAGGAACAAAAATGTGTGATCAGCCAGTGTCCCACCAAGTAACTTCAGTGATGCAACAAGCCCTGATAGAACCACGGATGCTGTGCCCTGCACCAAGGATAATGACAAGTCAGACTCATAGGATCTCCCAAACCAACAATAGTTACTACCGTGTTACTATGTACCTGAATATCATCATTGAAGACCAAATGAGTTGTGCTGTATTTTGACAACAGCTCAAAAGCATTGTGGTTTGCAAAATCTTCAAACTGCAAAGTTTCAATTAGAAGATTTACCAGCATTAGAGCTTCATGAGAAAATTGAGGTCTTTAATATTATTAAAACTAGACACATTCTAACGGGTATCAGGGTCCAGGAATGATTTAAGAACCTGTACAAGAACTTTTTCACCATAGTTCTGCTTAACAGCAGTCATGAATTCATGTAGAAGGTCGGCATACTCCTAGAAAGAAAAAGTGTCAGTACTACCAAACATTAAAGAAGTTGATGAGTACCATGAGATGTAATCTTTTGTGTGCCAGTTTTCTTAATATAATTGGTATACCTTTCCGGTTGCCCTCCTTTGTTTGAGCCCAATGTAGAACTCATCATTCAATAACTTCTCGTTGTTTGTACCCACGTCAATAGTTATAGGCAAACACTGGACATGAAAATTTAGAGAGAAAAAAATCTTAATTAGAATGGTATGGGGAAAAGATAGGGCCAAACTCAGTTATTAAAGTTTATATGCTTTTAGTTAAAATCACAAGTAAACAATGATTAAAAATTTCTTGAAAAAACATAGAAAACATGTGGAAAAGTACATTCATGTGAATTATTTATGCATGTCATCAAACCAAATGAAAAGTTGCCATTATCAAATATTCTTACTGCTGAAGGTCTGACTCCTCCAAGTGCAGTATACAAAGCAAGTTTCCCTACTGGTATCCCCATTCCCTATAACAAGTAAAAAAAATATCCATAGTAAGGTTTCAACCAGCCAAACCAAACTTAACTCAAGAATCATATGTGTGTTTCTAAATATATCTGATGTTTAAAAAGTAAAAGTGGAAGACAAGGAATTATAGCATATTTACCTGGCAGCCAAGGTCCCCAAGTCCCAAAATTCTCTCACCATCAGTCACAACAATAACTTGAATATTCTTCTCAGGCCAGTTTTTCAGCACCTCAAGAATCTTTCCCCTGCAACAGCCAGCCATTCAAGGCCAAATGTAATTTCTTTAAAAGGAAATCTAAGTAATAAAGCTCAAACAGAAAATCATACTTCTCTTTCAGACTAATGTAGAGTCCCTGGGGACGCCTAAAAATGCTTCCATATTTCTGGCAAGCTTCACCAACAGTTGGAGTGTAGACAACTGGGAGAAGCTCCTCCACATTATCAACAAGAAGCTTGTAGAACAGCCTCTCATTCCTCTCCTGGAAAACAAGAATGATTTCAGATAATATGTGAATGATATGATTGTAGAGCTAATGTGTATTTTAGGTTACCTGTAGTTCCATCAGAGCCATGTATCTATGGAGTGGAACTTCATAATTGCGAAGGCTCTGCATCAACTTTTTCTCCTGAGGAAAGAAATTTGAAAAGTTCAAAAATAATTAAATTTTTCAAAAAAAAAATTCAATTTTCATATTAAAATGTGTAGGTTTTATGCTCTGCTTGTGTGAAATTTTTTTTGCCAGAACAATGACGGTGAACTCTGTTAAAATAAAAGTAAGGATATTTGGACCCCGAGTTCTTGTTAATAAACTATGGTAAACCTGAAGCTGCTGGCTGATAAATGCTGGCGGCAGTAAACCGCGCAAGTAATGAGCATCTCTCTCTTTCTCAGTAAATGCCAGCCCCTTGTTATGGTGTGGATCCCTCAGCAAAGTATACCCACTGCAGCGTGTAATTTAGTTAAAATTAAATTCGAATAAAACCTAGTATCAAAATGTAATTGCGTGTACAATGTTTCAAACTTATGTAGGCGAAGATATTCTTATGATTTAGTTTTGTTTCATTTTCTTTTTATAAATAAAAGATGATCTTTCTATACTAAAAAACGTCATCTTCATAAATATAAGAGCATCAGATCATTTGAACACCATTTACTCCCAAAAATCAAAATCTGGAAAAACTAAAATAACACAGGAGAAAGCTAGATCCTACAGTCTGTTCCCGGTAAAAAAGTTACAAACCACAAGTCCTCTATGATGTAAATTAGCTCAAACTTCTCTCCAAGCAAACAAAAATTAGCTTACATCAATGTTAGTCCAAAAAGTAGCTCAAAAATCGGCTCAGCTATTAGTTAAACACTTGCACAGTCCAGCGAAAGCAGATCCGTCTCATTTGTCAAATTATTTTTTGTACCAGAACAAAGTTTCACGTGCTGCTATCATCACAATAGTGAAATTAAACACTCACCAAATTTAGGAGGTAAACATTGGGGGAAAATACATCCTTACAGTTTGTAAATTTTGCAACTTAGAATCTAGCTTGTGGAAGGGAGTAGTGTTTAATTATACTTCACTGTATTAATACTTAATTAGCTCAATATAGTAAGCAAACAAGTACTAAAAACAGAGTAGAGTTATTGTTTGTTGTACCTGGCAACTGAGATGGTCCAAGGGGTGAGGAGTTGTTCCTCGGTGGCACAATCCTCGCCGTAGACATCCTGAACACCGCCACCACCGGCGGATTTAGGATCCAAATCCACAACACCATCCTTCAAACTAGTCTCCATTGCAGTGAATTAACCTTTTCTCTGTCCGACCCACAAATTCTTACTGGAACAACTAATTAAGCTCCTCTCTTTCTATGCTATATATACAAATACTATTAACATAATAGTATAGTACTCCATATAATATGAGTGGGGTATGCTATAGATATTATAATATTTTACTATACATTGATTACACAAATGGATAATGTGTGGAAATTATGCAGTGGGGTCCAAAAACACATTATTATCAATAAAATAAAATAGATGGTTTATTTGTTTAACCATTGGTTGTACAATTATTTGTCAAATACCTACTAAATTTATTATTTTTTAACTAAAAAATTAATACTACGATTCTAAAATATTATTTTATTGGTAAATTAAAAGATAAGTTTTTAATCATAATAATAATTTTTAAAAAAAACTTTAGTAATAACGGATGCAGCTGAATAAAAATAAAAATGAGACAGTTGACTAATGTAAAGCCACTATATTGAGAAAGATCAGGGAGACAACATATCCTGGTGGGTGGGTGGGTGGGTGTGGTGAAGGAAGACATTTATTGTATAGAAATGGATTATGCGTGGAAGTCATAATAGTGGGGTCGCCTGTGTCCTTGTTTGGAGTTACCCAGGTGCCGGGTGCGGCTGCCACGCCGGTGCAGTTGCGGATGTGAATCACTAAAACTATATAAATAGAGAGAAAACAGAAATTAAAATAATACTCCAAGCCACTTGCGGAAATTACAAACTAGTCATTATGCTACACTTAATAATAATAATAATAATAATATAGTTCTTACAATAGTGTCATCACATATAATACACATTTACATCACACGACTCATTCTTCAAATAATACACACGACTAATTCTTGTACAAATATAGCAACGCAAATGAGATCTCAAATTTGGGAACCTTCTCTTTGCTCCCTTGATGTAATATTTGCACTAGTTTAACAGCTTGCAAAGAACAGACGGATCACATGAAAACATGGGCCTGTCAGCTACCTTCAAACAATGAAACTTACATAGGGCAGGACCTGCAACTTTCCATGCAAAGTTGCATTTACTGACATCTCGTCTGCGCTCTGCGTAATCATAACATACATGATACAGCGCCAGGGCATCCTTATAGATGTCTTCCGTGTTCCTTGAACTCCCTTCGAAATCTGCAGCATCATACAAGATCTACGAGAAAAAAAAATAGAAACATTACTCTTTTGCTCCGTCAAAGTAGCCCATGCCCATGGAGAATGCAGCCACATTTGTATGTATAGTGTGACGATCTTACCTGCTTGTATTTATTGATAACATCATCTGCGGCGCTCTTCTTTGATTCATCGTTACAAGATAAGGCGTCAACCATCTCTTGTCTATAGGTATCATATCTTTCCTTCCACAACCTCAACAAGGCATCAGGGATTTCAACATGCTCGAAACAAGGAAGTTTCCGGATTTCTACATGTGAAAGAATTTCAAAAACAAATAATCAGTTGAGTAAACACTCTTTCTCAGTCACAATATAATGCTTCATTTCATATGACACCTCAAATTTTCAATGGGATATGATAAAATTTATGAAACAAAAGGTATATATATATATACACACGCGTACGCGCATGAACACATTATTACATACTTTTACTGTTTTATGTATCTTAACTCTTTACATGCATGGGTAGTCTTGAGATTGATCTTGGTCAAATAATCTAAATGCAATTATTGAAGAATGCTCACCTTCTATTGACGGTTTCTCAGTTTGACTTAACAGCGTCATATCATAAATTAGTCCTAGAACAGACGTAGAGTGGTACTCATTCATCCTATCCATGTAATGCGGATAGATATCTGCCTTCAAATGATTCGGAACAACCACCTGTTTCAAGAGGGAAAGAGACCAGGTACGAGAAGATTCAGCGACATTAAAACCAAAGAAAGACTTCATGAATTTTAAAGTGACATTCTGCTTTAAGAAACTAAAAGTAATTTAGCAAAATCACCAACATTCCCATACTAAAATCTTGAGCGTGTTTACAAAGAGACAAGTAGCACAACTACCTTTTTCCCAGTTTTAGGTGCATCTAAAGCATCATAGTAGATGTCAATTAAATTGAGCATCTTTTTCGTTAACTCATTCTTTTCATTGGCACAATCATCTCCCAGTGTCAGAAGCCGATCCATAAATGCCAACCAGCTATCTGCTGCCACTCCCATACTGATACTGGAAAAGAACACAGCCACACAGGTGCATTCAAACATCAGTAACACCGATGAGATATTTGTAGTCTGACTATATCTTTTAATAAAAGAGCTCAGGAAATATCACAGACGTGCTCGAAAATCTACATAAACAAGTACTTGATCCTAATATGTTGTAGATGCAGAAAACACGACAGCCAAGCCAGAGCATGCTGATAAATTATTGTCTTTTGAATCACAACTTGCACTGTAAGAGCTTCAGCAGTACTAGTATCCAGCCAAAGAAAAGAAGCAACACAGTAATCAAACAAGAAAATCATTAAACTAAATAAATTTACTAAATCTTATTAGTCATTACCATCAGTTTATTACTATCATCTTCACATGTATGGTCAATTATATAAAAGGAGGGGGGGATGTTGATCTATTTCTTATAATATACAGTTCCCCTTGACCATGCAAAGTATCTTAAATGGTTGGTGGGTCAGCATATAAATCTTTCTACATTTTCAAAACTGTTATATAATCCATTCTATGCTACTATTCTAAAAGAGAATTGGTTTTAAGATGTGGAAACATTTTGGAATATTTCAAGAATGGTAATCCGACTCAAAAATGGGACGCAGGTGGTATTAATCAGGAAACACATGCAGATGAACATGAATGACAACATAAGTTGACAGTCTGGTGCTAGCTACTAGCTAGCAATGCTTTACACACAAACAGCTGCATAACAAGTCATGAGTTTAATAACATACAAATAGTGGAAATTTCATCTAATAATGAGTTGTATGAACCAACCATGAGCTCAAACATACAATACTATAATTGAATTCGAAATCATGGTGTTGTAATTTTGCAGGCACACTGATCTAGCATATGACCAAATTTTCATGAAATATAACCAAAATATTTCAAGTTTACAAGTGCAATTGCTTACTTTTGCTTCTTTGTATTCAAAAATAGCTCAAAAAGCTCATGCTCCAATTCATCAGAAGGAAACTCACTGGGCTTTCTCTGAAACACCTTTGGTGATGAATGCATACGCGTCCATGGTATACTCGCTTTAAAATCACGCAACAGCTGCAAGAATAAGTCAGTACGTCACAAGGCGTTTAATCCTGAGCGAGATGGCTAAATTGAAAGACCGAACAGCCCATATTGGAAAAGTTGACTTAATTCTAAATTGTTCTTAACCACAATAAGCCATCGTAGCACAAGGATAAAATTGAATATATTTAAGAATCCATGTTATTGGCGAAAGTGCAAAAGTGCAAAAGTGACGTTCTTTAAAGGGAAGGAGGGAGTAAGATAACTAAACTGCCTACAGCATGTGATCCAACATTATATAAGGATGGTACTCTGTTGAAAAGTTTAACTTATATAGGTTGTAAACTTGAAATATTTTGGTTAAATCACAGTGTATGACAGACAACATATCTATAGCACTAGCATATGACAGACATGAACATACACACATATACACGTAGGGTTGTGTATATTTGGATTTTATATAACAATGTGTTCCTGGCTTTCAGAAAGGAGACATAATTTGAGCTCCATAAAAGCTCATATTGAAGATGCATATCATCGTCATCGTTTTAATTTCCACAGCTGACATTTGGATGAGTGCTTCAAGTATCTCAGCAAGGGATGTGCCCAGAAGAGATTAAAACCTGTCTTACTTAAAAGGTTAAAAGAAAATTACGAATGTCAACCTGATGGTTCCTAGAGACCCAGTACATATCTCCATCAAAGTCACCATTTGCAATCTCGCTTGCCACTGATCTCTTGCCTTTGGTGGAGAAGAATATACCATATTTTGCATTCCCGACAACATCCTCCAGGTCCTTTAAATAGACAGCATTTAAAATATGTATGTCCCCAAAATGAAGGCCCGGATTCCGATAAACTAATACCTTTCCACAAATTGGACCATTCTCACTGCAAATTATGTAAGGAAAAATATTGAAAGTGACTTGTATGTATTTATAATCCTACTTTTATTATGAATCACAAAGTTAAAAAGTGATTTACTTGCATTAGGAACATTGATCTCTGACGAAACAGATAGACTGGTGTATTTCAGGCTAGTTTCGACTGGTGTATTTCAAGTTAGTTTTTCTTTCTCTAGATAATAAAAATGACTAGCTAGTCTAATTTTTGAAGAATTATAAAAATTAAATTAAAAAAAGAATTTTAGTTTCGACTGGTGTATTTCATGCTAGTTTTACTTTCTCTGGTTAATAAAAAGGTCTAGCTAGTCTAATTTTTGAAGATTTATAAAAATTAAATAAAAAATGAGTATACTTACTGGATGACAAAAACTTCATCACTTTCTAATAGCCCAGTGGGGTCCGCTGTTCCCATCAAATAAAAGCTGTCACTAATTGGGAGCTTTCCCCCTTGAAGCCCTTTCCTTTCTTCAGTTGCCAGACGAGATAAACGATATTGAACACATGGTTCATTAAGGGGAACTCCAGATAATATCATTCTTGCCGTGGTCGAATCATCATCTAAGTCTCTATGGTTCAGTGAAACTGAAAGAGAAACAAGCTTAAGCAGAGCTAATTTAAAGTCATTTCTAATCGAGAAGCGTAATGGGGTTCAAGAGAGATAAGAGGGGATGGAGGGGTAAAAAGTAGTGTTTAAAGTCAATTTAGGACAGACTCAAATGGCCTAAAAAGGAATGCTATTTCCACATTAATTTTTGTTACTTCCACAAGGTCTCGTCATACATGAAAATTAGGTAGGCCCCACCACTCATGTGAGAGAAGGACCTGTAGAACTGACAATGTCCTAAAAAATGTTATTAAATAAGGCAAAAAAAGACGGGGGACAACAGAAAACTTTGTTCCAAAAAGGTACCTCTTACTGCAGCATGCTCATTGGAGAATAAGCTCTGAGCATCTTCCAGTGCAATTGTCAATAAATCCAAGAAGGTCTGTTTGGGGACACCCCCATAATTTAGAAGTGCAATAAGATACCTTGATAAAGTTGTTCTCCTCGGTTTATCACTGAGAGATGGGTAGAAAAAGTTAGAAACATCACCCAGAATGATATACCAGCATTTCTACTTGGTATACGGATTTCTATAATAATATACTCCCCGTATTCCAAATTATAAGATCGACTTTTCAAAAGTCAATATTGATCTTATAATTCGGAACGGAAGGAGTATATTAGTATACTTGAGCAATAGTAAACACTAGATAAATAGGTTAATTGAAGTCATGTTGCATGATATACATACATACATATATATATATATATATATATAGGCAGAACAAAAAATTGAGGCCTCTTTAACAAACAAAAAAAATGTAGCAGGATTAGAAATCTGTCGTCTAACTACCCATCCCTGCAATGGCAGTAAAATGAAAAACTCACTAATTTTTATGGTTAATCACCTTTTAACATTCTTTTGAAGTTTCAGCTTCTTCTTTTTATTATTTCCTAGTCCTTCCATTTATTTCTGGTCTAGTGGGCCCTGTAAATCAATATCTAATCAGCAAGATTCATGAATTACAAGCATTCGTCTAAGACCTCAAGAGTTCCTACTTGGCATACTCACCTGCCAATCTACTGAATCTATATTCAAACAAGTTGAAAGGGTTCTCTATGACCAATGTTTAACCATGGGCAGTGTCTACTATCAGTGGGTCCCATTCAAGCCAAAGTAACTGCAACGCCATGTTGGCGCTGTTGCCATTTTTGCACAGGCCAAGTCCCCACCATAGGTGATTGCGCCACTCAAAAGGGATTTTCAAGTACAAACTTGGACTAATGAATGATAAGAACATAGCCAGCCAATCCCTGTAGAAGACAGTTACGATAAAAATAAAATTACTTCATACTTTAGAATCACCAACGAAAGTCATTCTTCATGTATGTCACTAAATAAAGGTCATTTCAAAAGATAAGAGTAGGAGTAGAGAATAAAGTATCAACCAAGTCAACAATCATCACACATTACAAGTCTAATAAATAATAAAAATTACACCATATAACTAGTCTATGGGTTATGATGAGTCATGGGTACAAAATGCCTTAATCACTTAACATGGGCCAGGCTACCAAGGGGCAAGCTTTGACGGCTCAGCGTCCAAGGCGCTGCCTTGTTCTTCTCTAGCGCCAGGACGCCTAGTCGTTGCCTAGGCGACGCCATGACAACTATGAGTAGGACCTTAACGAGCCTTACTGAATCAATCAGCTCCAAGTAAAAGATCACACAATAAGACAAATTGAACGTCACAAGACTCATAACTAAAAGAACTCAATCATTAAGTAAATTGACAGCTTATTGATATGTATCTTTAATCCCTAAGAAACAGGTCATTGGCAGGTTGTTTTCCTATGCCTAGTATTGCCTACTGCTCTAAAACAAAAATATAACTCGATCCAGTCCCAGTCTAATTACTGATGAGAACCTTAATCCAGCAGGCTATTAACACTACGTGTAGTAGACAAGCTCTTGACCGTAGAATGTCTGCTAACTTTAACTTAAATAGAATTAAAATTCAATAGGTACATATACCCACACTTATTTAACCTTAAAGATCAGCCTCTCTATGCTATGCCTCAGCAATACTTAATTATTTGAAATGAACACCCTATGGCAATATTCATGCTCATAAGATAGTAAATGTCATCAATGCAGTAGAAAACATATAAATAAAGTATCAACTGATGGATACCTTATTTTAACCACCTCCAATGAGTTCAATGATGGTGCATTTCCAAGTCTCGAATCTGCCTCGACCTTAACCATTGAGCGTCTAATCTGAATTGTTCCACATGGAAGCTAAGTAATTTGGAAGAACAAACCAAAAAAGGGTCAATAAGCCATTGCTTAAATGAAAATAAGGAAATAAAGAATTAGAAACACTAAAACTTAAACTTTTATTGCAAAATTGAATATGAGATCCCCTATATATACACTACATGGTAAACAAAATTGGAAGCAGGACCTAAAGAAGGTTTAATATGTGTGCTTGGAATGGCCACGAGATGGAATAAGGCCAAACTTGTTTCAATAGCACAGAATTGGTACATTAGCCATCAAGGATAGACAAAGATCACATCTGAAGCATTTAGGATATTCGACACCTATTAAGCTGCCAAATTTGCTTAAGACTCTATAAGCTTAATTTGCTATAAAATGGATCCAACGATGTATTCCAAAAAACATCCCTTCATGTCTAAAACCACTTGCACATGACAAGTTGCACACACACTAATAGAACGGGAGAACCAAGACCTTGAGAAATCAAGGCTCTTTCAAGTGTCAAGTTACCGATTACTCTAAAAGCTTAAGGTTATTTGTGACGACCCGAGAAATTGGACGACCTTGTAATAGGTTTTTAATGTGAATATCTAATAAAATAAATTTTTTATTGATATTATTATGTGTTATGTGATTTAGGTCGACTAATGATCTAGTTTAAGTGTTACGTGATTATGTACGTGTTAAGGGTTTTTGGGAGAAAATAATTTTTTTCGAGAAAAACGCTAATAAACGTACTTTTTCGAGAATTTCGTATTACGTCATAGCATTTATTTGAGAGATAAAATCTCTAATAAAAGTTTTTCCAGGAAAAAGCCGTAAAAACACTATTCACGAGAAAAACGCTTTTTCATTGTTTCGACTTTTCAAAGAATGACAACATTTGTTCGGGAAATGGGGATCGGTGGCAAGATCAGGATTTTGAAAATCGAAAGTCGGTTTTTCGGCTAACCGAGCTTGTTATGAAAACCAAACCGAAAAAGTTAGAAAATCTAACTAAAAAGAAAATGAGGAATTAAATTAATTTTGAACTAACGAAGCCTACGATTTTGAATGGGTTTGGCTAGGGTTGAGCCAAGGGTAAAGCCTAGGTTATGGCGTGACTTGGCTAGGGTTGAGCCATGACTCAAGTCTTAGGGTTAAACCCTAAGAGCATGAAGCCAAAGTGAGCTAACTTGATGTTTATCCCATGTGGGATAAACATGTGATGACTAAGCTTCATAGTTGTTACGGCGCCACGGCGAGTCATGGCGGTAGCCGACTGCCTGGACGCCTAGGCGACAAGGCGACCGCCATGGCGTCCGTAAGGCGACAAGTCATTTACAATGTGCAATTTATATATTATTTATTTTACTTAACAAGTATATTGGCAATAAAATTCAAAACATAACACTATGGAATAACATTAAAGGCATAATTATGTAAATACTTATCAATAACAATCCAAAAACAACACACTTAATATTAAAAATTAGTAAAAGAAATAAAGAATTCAACAAACATCACATAGAAAATAAAGTTGCAACCAACCATCACAATTATGTAGTCTAATAACTAATAAAACACCACCATAGCATGCCAAAATCATATAAAAAATCTCTCTACACTAGTCTAGACATCATTCAATCAAAATCATCATAGAAAAGGTCATCTCCATCTCTTCCACGAGAACTACTCTCATTCAAAGGCGTAGGTGGTGGTCTTTCTCCAAAATCATCCTCCACATCTTCATCATCATTTGAAATTCTCTCTTCTTCATCAACTTCATTATCGGAGTCGGAATCTATTAACCTTGATTCCCTTGAAGTTGAACCACCACCACGTCGAGAGTATGTCATTAGATTATTACTAGTATTAGCACGAGCACTCCTTGAAAGATTGCGACCCTCAAGCGTGTTGGATGCACCGGTTGCTCGATCCACTTCATTCCATGTAAGATACCCTCGGGATGAACAACATCGGCATCATTATCGATCCATTCATTACCCCATTCAAAGTCATCAATGACTAATGGATCAAAATTGTTGCCAAGTTCACGCCTCTTTTGGAACCTTGAGTCGATCTTTCGATTGTATTGGACATATACCAAGTCACTCAATCGTTTGTGTTCCAATTTATTCCTCTTCTTCGTATGAATCTAAAATAAATAGAACAAAAAATAATAATATTAATGATAAAATTTTAATAATAGTGAATGATTTATTACTTTTAAAATTTGAATTAACAATAGGAAATACTTACAAACTCAAATGTACTCCAATTGCACTCGCAACCGGAAGAAGAACAACAGAGGCCTAAAATTCTTTTTGCAAATGAGGATAGCTCAATAGCTCGCGCTCCAAAAGCATTCCACCAATCAACTAACAAACATTTAAAAGAAATATAAATATTTTTAAAGGGAGAAAATGAAAAATGTATATAAATTATAATCATAATATATCTTTATATATTTTTTAATATACGTACGAGGATTCTTTATTTTTCGTTGCCTAATCACCATTTCTCTTGCAAAAGTATCGCGAGAAGCATCATAGTTGTCGGCTAGATTGCTTATCTTGTCTAGCAAATCTAACTCGGGCACCATCTTTGCAAGAACGTCATTGAAGTCATCTCGTAAAGCATTAGCAAACAACTGACGTTCCTCTTTGATATCAAAGTACTTGCCCGGATTGAGAAACAACGCAGCCCCATATAATTTTTGCTCCATTTGATTTTCCCATGGCCGCTCAACAATTTCAATCACATTCTTATACAGTCTTTGTTTGTTATCAAATGCATCTTTGATTTTTTTTTCTTCGCGCATTCCATCGCAACAATAACTTCAGGCATAGCAGGCTTTTCATCACTATCAACAATCCTCAAGACTATAAGAAGTGGCTATGACGCCCTAATGTAATCCTCAACAGTATACCAGAATGTTGTTGAAATAACAGTATCACATACTTTCTTCCCCGCTTCAGTAGCTGACAACTTTGATTTTGACCAATCCTCGCTGATGAACAAATGTCTCAATGCATCTTTATTTTTGTACAAACTCTGCAAGGTGAGGAAAGCTGTAGCAAATCTAGTAACTGCGGGTCTCACAAGATCCCTCCCATTCGTTTTCTCCCTCATCGCACTAAGAAGACGACCATGTCTATAAATGAATGTTGTAATTCTCCTTGCATTTGTGATTGTGGGCTGAAATTGCTTTAACTTGCTTATGTCCTCTAACATAAGGTCAAGGCAGTCAGCGGCACAAGGTGTCCAAAACAATGTAGGTCTCCTCTCCATTAGTATATGCCCCGCTGCCTTGTAATTAGATGCATTGTCTGTGACCACCTGAACAACATACTCTGGGCCAATTTCCTCGATCTTGCTATCAAGTAGATTTGCCAACATTGTGGCATCTTGAGACTGACCAGAAGCATCAATAGAACCAATGAAATAAGTCCCCTCCGGACTATTAACAAGGAAATTCAACAAGTGTCTTCCCCTCTTATCTGTCCAACCATCCGACATGAGTGAGCAGCCGTATTCCTTCCAAACAACTTCATGTTTCTTCTTTAAGTCATCGGTTTTCTTCTTTGCCTTCTCAAGTAAAGGAACCCTCAACTCGTGATACGTTGGAGGCTTGAAACCCGGCCCATATTGCCCTATGGACTCGACCATTACTTCAAATCTCCTTGAATTTGCAGCATTGAATGGTATGTCACATTCGTAAAAAAAGTCTGCAACGTGCATTTGGACCCTCTCCTTTTCCTCCGGTGTCCTCAAACGACTTTCAATACTTGTTTGACTCAAACGCTTGCTATGCCTTTCCTCTACAACTTCTTCGGGAGTCTTTCTTAGAAGTGTTTCAACCGTTTTAGCTTTTGGTTGTGAATTTTGGAATTGAAATACAACATTCTTCCTTTTAGAAGCCGTCCCAGAACTTGGGATAGTATTAGAAGAAGTATTGGAAGCAATGGTTGGACGGGCAGATGATTGTTCTTCTTCCACTTCTACTACATCATCATCATCTAGCTCAAGTAGCTTATTCCTCTTTCTACTATTCAAAGCCGCTTGCATCTCCCTCATAATTTCTATTGTTGTTTTGGGACACTTAGCTACATCTCCATAATTTCCGGCTAGATGTTTGAGCCTTTTGATGCCCGAATGACATTTCTTCCCACAAAGTGTACATTGCACGACAACCTTATTACTTAAATCCGGCCAATATCCATATTTCCAACCCGGATCGTTCGATTTAGCTTTTCTTTTAGGGTCCTTTGTTATATCATAATTGTCTGCCCCTGAACTTTCCGCCATTTTAATATCTACACAATACAATCAAATAAAAAAATTGAAGACAAACATATAATATAATATTTATATAGAATTCACAATCTCATAATGCACCCACAAATATCTCTGATGTTGACATTATTAATATTTAATACTATATAATATATATATATATAGTGATATCAAATAAGTAATAATAGTAGTTAAGGTCAAATTATTACTAATAGTCATGCATTATAATTAATAGTAGTACTAATTTACATATAATTTATAATTATAGCAGTAACTATTAACAGTCATGCATTATAACAGTCATGCATTATAATTCATATGATATAATTAAATAAAAATGAATGATATGGAAAAAAATAAAGCCAAACAGTTTACATAACAAGTTAAAGCCAAACAGTTTACATAACACTGATAACAGTTTATATATATTATATATATATATATATGTAAAAGAAAAAGAAAACCAGAAAAAGAAAAAGAACCAGTCGACAGACTCAACACCAGTAATATTATAAAAGAAAAATCGACACCAGTCGACATACTCAACACAGTAAGAGAACCAGAAAAAGAAAAAGAGAAGAGGGAAGAAGATCGAAAAAGGGAAGGCTACCTGTCGACTGCCGACTCGTGACTCGCTTCCTTCTTCAACTTACCTGTCGCGACTCGCTTCCTTCTTCAACTTACCTGCCGACTGTCGACTTCGGAAAAGGGGAAGGCTGCGATTCAACTGTCGCTGTCGCTCGCTCGCTCGCTCACTCACGATAGGTGCAATTTCTGTCTTAGCTCTCGCCGACGCCTCTCTGTGACTCTAATCGATCGATCGACTTTCCTAGGTTTGTTTTATTATTCAAGTATAAACTAGTTTGCGACGTCATTTTTTTTAGACCCAGTTCAAATTTGGCCATTTGGGTCGACCCATAGAGGTCAAGTCATCGCCTTTCTGTCCAAGTCGACGAAGTCGTCGCCGTTCGGCAGAAGTCGACGCCTTTTTTCTTAAGGCGCTCGCCTTTCCGTCGTCGTCGCTCGCCTTACCTGTTGCCCACCGACTTGTCGACTAGGCGTCGCCTAGGCGACGACTAAACAACTATGGTAAGCTTATTTGAAAGCTAGATAAGGGATAAAAGGGTCCTAAGTGGCCAGATTTTTGGAGGATGAGGGTGGCCAAATGGTGAGTCATCTAGCATGACTCACCTTATCTAAACAAACCATTAATTGGTTGTCTTCCCATTAAATGGTCTTAGCCATTAAGTGGCTATTAAGTGCCTTGAGTTAGTTTTAATTGTGGTTTGAATTGGCTAACTCAAGGGGATAATTAGCAAGTTTTTAAACATAAGGGGAAGACCTTGTGTGACTTAAGTTGGGTGACCAACTTATAAGAAATGGAAAGTAGCTTTTATATAAGCAAAATCACAAGTATCATCTCATCACTTTACAAAAATTATTCCAAGTGTTAGAGAAAGCTTGAGAGCTAGAGAGAAAAGATAGAGGATCGGGGAGAAGGATTAACAAGGATCAAAGCTTGATCAAGGCTAATGAAGAAGAAGAAGAACCAAGAAAGGTAAGTTTCTAAACCACCATCTTTTCATCTTTTGTTTTTCTTCTTGTTTGAAGTAGTTGTTGGTGGTTGGTTATTTGAAGGTCATGATGGATCTTGAAGTTATAAGGTGTATATGAAAGAGAACATTTTGTTAAAACACCTTAAATGTCCATGACAAGTGAACAAAAAGATTTAAAACATAAGCCTATGCTTGAGGATGAATAGACTTAACTAGTGGACTGTAAACGGACTTGGTCAATCGATTGTCTGTATGTTGTGGTTGGATTCCGAAAAAGATGGAATCCCAAATTAGTGGGTTGTCAAGTTATTCCAAGTGGAACGGAGGAAAAATACGATATAATGAAGTTATGGAAAAATTTTACGTGAAAGATGTCAAGCGTGAAAGACTCTAGCTTGGTACCATTTTCGGGCCAAGTTTACGGGTAGTTAGCGCTTTCGGAAAATTATTTCTTTCCAGTTGTTATGTAGTTGGGTAAAAGCGTGAGCAGTGGGCTTAAGAACAAACTCAATCCGACTTCGGATGAGCAAGTTATAATGTTTAGAAAATTTGTCGTTAAAAACGACTTTTGGTGAAAATGTAGCCTATTTTTCGACAAATTAGAGAATTGTGAAAAAAATTCTATTCGAAGGGATTTGAAAATTTTGTTACAATGAAGAAAATGGCTCAAGAACGGACTTATTCCAATATCGAATGACAAAGTAATGGAGCGTTGAAGTAAAGGCAACAAGCAAAACATTTTTCGGGACTTGGGATATTTTGGCCGAGCACCATTCTGCTCTCCAGCGCTGGAAATAGGCCTAAGATGGGCGCCGGGGCGCTGGCCCAAAACTCTGTGTAGGTCAGCTTCGATGCCCTTTAGTAAATTGGGTTTAACTCTTTCATCTGAACCCCGATTGAGGTAATTCAAGATGATCTGAAAAGCTAAGAAATAGCCCTACAATTTTCATTCTTTCAAAAATTGAGAGTTAAGGTTGGGATCAATGTCTAAAATGAGCCTTTTTAGGACTGTTGTGTAATTGGAGGCAAACCGAGGTGGTTTCTTTGGAACACCAAGGAGCCAAGCCATGTTGCACTAATATTTCTGAGTTCTAAACATTGAACTTTAGAAATATAGTCTAGAGGAATGTAAACCAAGGAATGGTAGTTGAACTGGACGTGTCAATCGTACACAATGATGTGTCGGTTGGGCGTTTGGGTTAGACAAGTCGGGCGTACGACGTATGAACGTCGAAACGCCAAGTCAAGTGTTGATAAACTTAAAAATTGTTTCATGAAACGGACATTTGTAAGGTATGGAATGAAGTTAATGTAAACCAGGAAGGAGGGTTGATATGGAAGTCGTGACGTTTCCAAACGTTGTGACGCTTCCGAACGCCGCGACACCGAGAGTTGTTTTGAAGAATTGATCGCATTAACTAAATTATAAAGCGCGAACAATATGAAATGAGAATAATGATAACATAAACCAATAAACGAAGTCTATATATGACTAATTGGTATGTTCGACCTTATGATACATATAGGTCATTTAAAGAGCGATTAAATAGTGTTCCGGTAAATTGCGAGAAAGGCAAGTTTCTAATCTTGTTTAAGCTTTACTTGTAGAAAGTTTCTAACTCTTGTTTTATTGTTGATATTAAGCAAGTTTTCTAACTTCATTCAAATTGTTGAATTGAATGCAAGTTTCATGTCTTTGTGAAAAGATGTCATATTTGTACAAGGTGTTTAATTATGAATTGTGTTTTTTGCTAATATATGCACGTATGTGCTTTTGTGAATGAAATATACTGTTATTTAACTGTTTAAGTTGTTACAGTTATGTTGATGCATGAATAGTGTTATGATTAAGTCCATGTTAATTGTTCAGCTGGACACATGTTAAGATGTACATGGTCATAAACACAGATTGTGATATGATGATATGTAGACGTTGTTGATGTCAAAACATAGGATTTATGAAAAGAATATGTTAAAGTCGGTAGGACTGGTTATTAAAGATTGTGATGCTTAAGAATGATATGAATTTAAGTTATTCCTATTTATTCGAACTGCTTCTCAACTAATGTTTCGTTGACGAAATTTTCAAAAAACGTTGAATTGATTCTTGATTTTGTTGTTTATCAACTGCTATAACTTGCTGGGCAATTAAATGTTCACCTTTGCAAAACTCTAAAACTTTTGCAGCTAGAGCGGATGGACTTGAATAGTCAAATGACATTAAACGAAAGGAATTTGTTAAAAAAGAAAGGTTAGAGGATTACATGTTGTAATGTAATAGTTTGTTGTAATTATAATATTGGCATGATGTAATATTCATTAATGTTATAATTTGAAGATGTAAAGGTATTAGAACTTGGGATTTGCAGTGATGTGTTGTAATAATATATTAATTGCATTCATGTCTTAAGAATATACCGGATGGATAGTACTGTGATGCACCAAAATCGAGTTTGAAGATAATCAAGTTTCGCGGGCATTACATTATTTGTAAGTGCATCCAACAATGTATACCAGGCTTTTAAAATCCCCATCATTATTAGCATATAAGAACCAAGAAGACAAACTACATTTTCCAATGAACTCAAAAAGGACAAACTACACTACATTGGTCTATGAATTAAAAATGACAAATTACACCTTTCTACTAATTAAAAATGAGATACTGAACCTTTCTATTGATAAGGAGAGTTCCCTTGACTGCAAAACCATTGTGGAACAAACGGCACTGCATCAGCAAAGGCTAGGGGAAAAGGAAATAAGACATGAGACTAGGTGTAAATAACAATAAAACCACGGATCAACTAATAATACTACTAGAATAAGGACATCAAAAACCAGAAGAAAAAAAAACCAAAAACATTTACCGGTTCCCTAACATGAGCATCTATCACTCGCCCTTCAGATGATTTGTACTCCAGCTTGACATGATCATAAAATGGGCAATGATATAATAAGTAATAGAACTATCAGAAGCTCGAGCGCATGTAGTAGAAATATGACGAGCAAATATTAAAACAAATCATAAAAGAAAGAGGATATATCTCAGAAGAAAAATTAATCAATAGATCCACTGTTGTTATATGGGAGGATCCGTGAAAATGCTAAATACTCAGATTATGAACTTCATACGTTTCTAGAACATATAATTCAATATAAATGTATATAGGTACAACCATTCCGCATTGTATCCTATGACTCCTATCTTAAATTATGCTAACTAAATTCTTCCTTTCTCAGCCATTAATCCAAATTTGTTTATATATTGATATGTTATTACAGAAACTGTAAATGAATGCATGTGAGTAGCAAGTAAAAGAATGAAAATGTTTTTTGAAGCACAGAACTCTAACCGGCAATGCGTCGAGTAGGTCGCCAAGAATAGGATCATATATTAAGTTTCAAGATGTGGGACGACTCACTCTCAACATGCACCTCACACAAGGTGTGATTTTCAGCAAAATAATAAAAAAAACGGACACTTATATTGGATGACACGACGCACGTCGGCATTAATCCTTGCACATGAACATATTGCACACGATGGTACCATATTAGTCTATAGGTTATAGATACTAACAACAACAAGAAGAGCAAGTGTTTTAGAGAAGCTAGTGTGTTGTGTGCCCTACACCACACCTCTATATATTATTATAGCGACTATAACTCACTTAAAACTGGAAATATATTTAATGGCCCTAACATAAAAATATTTACTTGATTGGTAAGATATCATGCATAACAAAAGTGCCATAAGAAAGTGCATAATGTGAAATGACTTGTAGTCATCGTTGAAATAGAAAGAAATCATCCACTTAGAGGATACATAATGTTAATAGTTCTAAAAATTCCCACCTAGGTCCTATATTAAAGATATATAAATACATAACCTATAAATGTGTTTTTGGACCACCTTAAAATCCTTACCAATAAATAGCCTATAAAGTGGGATGGAGATAGTACTTTTATAGGATAACTTTCTAAAATCTTTAATTGTACATTCTCAATTTAAAGAGGATTTTGGCATGAACGACACAATTCAAGGTGGCAAAAGTATGCCTTATATAAAAGTGACCACCAACACTTATTGGAACAAAAATGAAATCTAAAATACTTAAGACTTTGAACTTGGTTTTATTATAATGGAAGGAAAACAAATCTAATGTTGTAGGTAGAAAGTAATTTACCAAATGGAACTGCAAGTTGAGCCTTAATTGTTTTCATGGGAATAACATTGTCAAATTTACCACGACGAAAGGAGAATCTCACCTGCTTAAAGACCTCATCTTCGTACTCTAGGCATCACATAATTCATCTATCTCCAATGAAACTTTCAAAGAAATAGAAAACTAGATTTTGTACTGACAAACTATATATGATGCAAATTTTTATTTGGATACGCATTTGAGCAAAAAAAAAATGCCAATGATGCTGGGGGCATACCACTACCAACTATGCACACTAACTTGTATAATACCCCTTCCATCCTAAATAATTGACTTCAATTCCTTTTAGGGTAGTCTAAAAACTATTGTCCATTATGACAAGTCAGACATTCATTTATACTGCTTTTCCAAATATACACTTGTCAATATTAAATTAATGTTAAATTTTCAAACCATCCATCAATAACAAGGGTCGTTTTGGAAAATAAGAAATATAACTCATATATACACCCAATTAAATGTTCTAACCTGGAGGCAAAGTAATAGAGGCTAACAATTTAACCATAAGGGAATAATATTATTAGAATATTATACAACCACAGGATGAAAAGCACAAAATTGTGGATGGTCTATACTAGGTCTCAATTTTTCATGCCCGAGTATTTACTATTATAAGATACTTTGTTAAAAATAATAATGGATGAAAATTCTGACCTCAATATTTTCATCCTTAAGATATTTTGCATTGTAACAACCTCTAGGACATTTCATTGCCAAATCTTCTGATATAAAACCAGTGCCATCTGTATGAATTAAAAGATCTCCATCTTCATTGCAAACATTACGGCCACTTTCATCCTGCAATTCAAAAAAACCAGAGTATAAGCAGACCAGTGAAAAGAAATAATGATACACCAAAAAGTAGAAAATGAACAAAAATGGGTTGCTTTACAAGTGAATCAAACAAAAAGAGAAGATAATGGTGTAAAATGAATGCATGTTAAACACTAGAGAAATCAAAGAAAAGACTATACACGGCAAGGAATGTCTTCAATTCTCTCAATATGCACTGAAGCAAGATCAACTTGAAGCTTTATAGTCTTCGACAAAATCAGCGAACACCTACACATCTAGCAGATTTAGAAACTCCACTCTCTGGGAAAAAGAAAAAATCAGAAGGTCTAACAGCACTAACCTAGAAACGTATTTGGCCATGCTGGGTGTTGTGTGAAGGTGCATGAAAAGACACCTTGCTTCATGCATTGTTTTGTTGGTTAAAATGTAAGGTTCTCTCTCATCACAAGGGGTAATGAATTCCATTCGGACGAAGTAGCAGTTTACAGCTGATGAAAATGAGGATTTTTTCTTGCCCTTTCTGTCTCCATCTTTAAAAACTGATTAACAACCATAAAAAGGTGGAAAGGCCATCATTTTGATATTCTTAACAATTCATTCTGAAGTGTAACTTGTAGAAAGTTTACCAGTTATGATAGCAAACACAGTAGATAACACGATAACACAGCAGGAAATATCCTAGTTTAGGAAGCACATCAACCCATTTCCAACATAAGAGTTGAACTCATCACAAAGGAGAATCGGAACAGAAATTTAAGACAATATTTCAGAATCTATCACAATTCAACATATGGAGCGGTTATAGGTTCACGAAGGATTGTGAGCAGAAAATCCTTGAACTTGTGATCATCTAAATAATAGAGATACTAATCCTGTATATGAGTGTGTATATATATTTTATAATATCAATTCATTACCTATCAAAAAATAATAATAATCCTGTATATTTCACAATCTCATGGCACCTAATAAAACTCACAAAATAATAGAGTAGGAAAGAGAGCACACTAGCAAAGCAAAGATGACCCTCAAAATTATATAAGGAGCTCTAGTAGCCAGTAGCCACAGTTCAATTAGATTACATTAAGGTCGCATTCATTGTATACAAAAGCATAGGGTATAAATGAGAAACTTGTGCCCCAAGAGAAAAAAAAATCACATACAGAAACGTCAACCCAGACTTTTAAAGTAGAGAAAAAATAGAAGAAGTATTTAAGTGAAAAACTAATGCACAACTTTATAATTAACCAGTCCTAGTCCTAAAAATATCTTTATTATGCCTCTGTAGTCATTCAGAGAGGAACAAAGGACCCCACCAGTTCTTACCCAACTACAGCTAAGCCAAACGCATAACCCAATGCATGCTAAAAATCATGAACCCCACATGCTACATAAATCTCGAGCTAAATCACACTACAACAGGATAAGCTTGACCATTTCCTCAGAGATACACAAGAAAAACTAAAACTTTGTTATATTTCTCAGGTTTTCAGTTTTTCTTTTACAGGAACTCACAATTCTCCCTCTCTTTGAAAGATCATGAGATAATGAGTTCACTTATGTAACTTCTTTACCACTACCCCTTCATGATAAACCAGAAAACATGAAAACTTAAACTATTTTAGTTGGTTAAAGCAATAATACAGAAACAAAAAAAAGTACACAGCTGGAAGTTCTTTTATCCTGCAAGGAATTTCATATCTCTGAGTATAAAGGATACTTCAAATAAGAACTTCAACAAAGCAAGAATGCATATTCAAAAGATGGAACATTAAGTAGTACAGGAGATTCACCAAAAAAACGATAGCGCCTCTGACCAATAAGTATGCCTTCTTCTGCAATCTTAATATACGCAGCGTTATAGTTTCTAGAACACATTGCAAAGTCCATTGGCTGTTCTTCAAACTTTACCATCAAGATATTTTCATCACCTAATGTCCTATGTAGAAGAGTTTTTGTTGTGTTCAGATATGGACCCTGGAATATATAAAGGCAATGAGTAAACAATTTGTGACATTGAGGTTTTAAAAGAGAGTAAAAAATTTGATGGTAATGTTATATGCCAGTAGCAACAAGAATTTAAAAATAAGAATATGATATCCAGGATATCACAGCATTAACAAAGTACACATGAACATGTTTCAGTATACGTTGCAGGTGCTAAAAAATACAAAACATGGCATAAATCAATACTCTCACATGTAGAAAACAAAGAACATATACAACAATCTACTATGAAAGTACAACTAGAGGCAATATGGTAACTACTAAACCGAATGCGCTAACGAGTGAGTGAATTTTAAGTAACAAAATATTGACTAGGTTACTTATCTACAGATGTTACTGTCACTGATGCCATAATATATTATAATAATAACAATAACTACTGTAACTGAAAATGGTACAAATTCATTAAAGATAAATCATGAAATAATATCACATTCAAAATGTTTCCTAAGTTGCACTTTCATAGGATTATCAATCTCCTCCGTTTATTGCCAGATCAATTAAAAAGAGAGGGGATCATGCATTTTATTTATATAAAGTATAAGGGATCATGCATTCGGTTACACAAAGGGCATCTCTCCTGTAATCAGTAATTCCACTTTTTACTTTAAAACCCCACTTTGATATCCTGTACCACCTAGAAAAATATTTGTCAAATATCCAGGAAGCATCTTAGCAATTGAGGATGCATGACAGTCTAACTCTAGCTCTAGCATACTATAAGCCTGAACATCAATATTTTGTAAAATAAAAAGTAGGCAGAAAATTAATAGTACACTGCTATATTTGATTACAAGGGAAGCAAAAATCTGAATATTAATTAAAACACGGATCATTTTGGTGCCATATCGGGACAAGAATCCGAACTCTGGAATCTACGCAATGTAAAACCTGAATGTCATCTAAATCACAGATCATTTTGGTGCCGTATGCTTAAATTCATAATGAATATTTTATTACTATCCCATATCGAGATTCACACAAAGCAAATGCATAAGAATTTTTCAAGCAGTAAAAAAAACTCTCTTGACTTGACTTGTATTACTATGTGTGCCCAGGTCTTTTATCTTGGAACTGCTGAATTATAACAAGAATATCATACCATGAAAGCATCATCATGTTTAATAATTTAAAATTATAACTATCTTGGAGTCATATTAGTTACTGATGAAAAGAAAAAGAAAACTTGAAAGTGATAGAATAAGGTCACAAGTAATAAAAGAAAGTCTCAGGAATGTGAGGGGGAAAAATCATTATTTTACCAAAAAAATCAAAGGGGGTACAAACCGTGAAACTATAACTTCCATCTTGATAAACTTGACAATAATAGTGATGTGTTTTCCCCGAGTCCCAATCAAGATACTGTAAGATGGGAAAACAAAAAATAATACATGTATTGAATTAGATAACAGATTCCAGCAGGGACCACAATACACTCTATTTTAAAAGCTTAGATTTATAAATCAACAATTGCATTTGAATATTTTTCAAGAGCATACCAATAATTAATAAACTATTTAAACTTATTAGACACTCGAGATATATAATTACCTGAGGATATGTCAGCATGAGAATTCAGAATATATATATATATATATATATTGATATACACGTTATAGGTATTCTAGGCTTTAAAGAGTTATGAATAAAAATTTCTGATACTAATTCGATTCTTAAGATTCAAGAATGTAATCATTGGCATAATATAATACCTAAACCTTTGTTATTTATTACGATAGAACATGAATCAGAATAAAGATGTAAATTTACCTTCCTCCTGTCTGTTGACTCTTTTCCAACAAGACAATACCTGCCATAGTTACTCCAAATTTGTGTCTCAAAAATTTCCATGGGGTAATCTTTCGTTCTTAGAATATTTAAAGCATCATCAATAGAAATAACATCTTCCAGCTTCTTCCTGCCCAAAAAAAAAAAATCAATCTATAAACAACTCAATCATATACCAACAGAGCCCTCACAACCACCTAAAGAAGAACCAAACAAACCTTCCAATGTAGCTTAGAACAAGAAAAGTCTTTCTAAACTCAAGTTCGATAAGTATCAACAGCTGTTGACTTATTGCGGCAGTGCTTCCCCTCACTGATCTGGAAGAGGGTGAAAATACCAACCGCTTCGCTACGGGAGTGTTTGACCTCTCTGAATTTGAAGATGGTGAAAATAAAGAGTGTTTTTCTATGGGAGTGCTTGTCCTTGGTAAACTGGAAGAGGGAGAAAAATGTGTTGCTATACTTAACCTCTCTAAACTGGAAGAGGGTGAGAAATGAGTTGCAGCAGGAGAGCTTGCTCTCTCTAAACTGAAAGTGGATGAGTGTATCAGATGCTCAGGGAATGGAGAGTGATAGATATAATCATCCGTTCCTACAAGAAACACAGAAGTGGTTAAAGGTTCCTAAAAGAAAATCTGAAAATGTACACACAGAACTTATGTAGAGTACTCCAAAGTAGTTACAACAGAACTTTGTTGAGTTAATTAATTATTTGTACATTATTATGACTAATGAACACTTAAAATAATGCGAGATCCAAAATTATATTACCTCCTTCGGTTTTATCTATACAACTGCACTTAAACAAAATCGTTTTTATTCATTCAACCACAAAGTTTTCCTTAGAATTTTTTAATGAATAAGAACATAAAATTTATGTCTTGACTGTGCCATTGCCCATTGATGAACCTTTACACAGCTAAAAAGTCAAAAGAACTTTCTGTATGACAAAAATGGAATATATAACTTAGCACATAGTTTATAAAAAGACTTGTCTATGTTTACACCCTTTCAGGTAATTATTTAATATAAGAGTGAGGTTCACAGAATTTTGAACAAACTTGAACATTTCAAATCTACATAAATTGAATGCAACCAGACAGAAAATGACCGCTTAATTCCGAACATGTTGACACAGTAAGAAATAACATAAACTGGGACAGATGGAGTAATAATTTGTTACTCTCAGTGGAAACTATCAAGTGTCAATACTCGATACAATGACTATCCGTACAGAATTGATATTTTAAAATTTTCCATCAATTTTAGTCGGAGAACGGAATAGGGGTTCTTTACCTGTGGAAGAAACAGAAGTCGAGGAGCGTTTGTGAGGAGAGAGAAAAACTGTTTCAGCAGATTCGGAAGAAGAACCGGCTGCGGGAGGGTAGTCTTTGGCCAAATACTTAATAAAACCAGAAAGAGTTTTGATTCTTGTTTGGGAAATTTTCGTAAGCATGTGAATTGACGACTTCTCTCCGATTGAAGCAAGAATCATTCGAGCTTTTGTGTCCGGCAGTTGTTGAGCTTGGTCGAAACAAATTTTTCCGATCATTCGCTCCACCGACAGAGGCAAAGGAACTTCAGCAGAAGCAGAATCGCCCATTTTTAGTGTTGGAGCAAGCGGCTAAAATAACTATAAATAACTGCAAATTAACTAGGAAAGATTTCACCGAATTAATAACAACCAAATTACAAAAATTATTTTAAGACATTATTCAGCCCTACTCCACTGCATCAATCTGAGGATAGAACCGTCTCCAGCAATAATAACTTGAGTGTAACTGAGTGTTAGTATGTACCTACCAACTCGATTCGACCAGAAGTAAACTCTAATAAGACTTTAAGAGACTGTTCGGGAATCAAACCAAAGTCGTTTGGTAGTACGAGAATGAAATGCATATCAGGGTTTGGCTAATACTCATATTGCAGGACAGAGGAAGTAATAAAATATAGCAAATCCCAAAAATTAAGCATAACATCACGGAACAAAAGGTCTTTCATTAGAGTCAACTAGCATTATTATTATTTATTTTAACGCAATATATAGCATTAAGAAGATATATACACCCTGCTTTTTTTATATAAAAAATGGGAACTAATTTGTTGAGATAGACAGATGAAATGGGTAATTGGGTTTTATTAATCCAAACCTATGAAATTAGCTGGGCGTTCTTGAGGAGAGAGAAAAACGGTGTCGCTATTGAATTTTTTGAACAGGAATATGATGTAACCGGAAAAGGTTCTGATTTCTGGGGCCGAGTAGATAATGGAGAGAATACGGAGTGAAGCTTCTTCGCCGAGTGTAAAAAGTTTTGCCCGAGCTTCAATATCTGGAGGTGGCTGAGCACGCTCCGTGCAGATTCTGGTAATCATTTCTTCAACTGAGGGAGGCAGAAGATTAGCGCCCTTTTTGTTAATTCTCCCAATTTTATTTTAATCTTTATAGTAAAAAGAAGAATCTGTTGAGCGGAATGGAGGGGATAACAAGAACTTGAAGATTTTTCTTTCTGGAAATGGCGTTTTTAGAAAGATTAAATACTGACCAGTTGGGTTTTTATAGAGTTTTGGTTTTAGCGTGTATGGATTTTCCCGCCACACCTTGGAACGGGGGACTATATATATAAAGAATTAAATTTTGTTGAGGATCAGAGTCCGAGAGCGGAATGGGGGTTCTTCTTTACCTGTGGAAGAAACAAAAGTGTAGGGGCATTTTTGAGGCGAGAGAAAAATGATTTCAGCGCATTCGGAAGCAGAACCGGTGGCGGGAGGGTAGTCTTTGGCCAGATACTTAATAAAACCGGAAAAAGATTTTTTGATTTTTGCTTGGGAAATTTTCCTAAGCATGTCAATCGACGAATCCTCTCCGATAGAAGCTAGAATCTTCCGAGCTTGTGTGTCCGGCGGCGGCTGAGCTTGGTCGGAGCAAATATCTCCGATCAGTCGCTCCACCGACAGAGGCAGAGGAACTTCAGCAGAAGCAGAGTCGCCCATTTTCTAAGGTAAAATTCGAAATTCAGTGGCAATGTCTGAGAGTAATTAAGGGTTTTATAATGTGAATTTGAATTTTTAGTAGTCTGTAGAGGCAGCAGTAGTGCTTGGAGAAGAGAGAGAATGGAGAAACGACAAATTCTCTTATTTCTCACTTCTTAAGTCTACGGTTTTGTGAAAAACAATAAAAATTTAATTACTGAAAAATAATGTTAAGTTATTTTGTTTTTTGGGTTTTTTTTATAAAAAAAAAATCTTATGAATGCACAATGTATGGATAAAAATTAGTTACTCCACAAATTCAACAAATTTAGTTGCAATTTTGTCTAGCCCAAAAAACTTTTGTTATGTGAATAATTTGAATAGATAAATAAATAAATCAAATAAATAAATAAAAAGGGCATTTTCACTTTGATCCTAGGAGATTTCTCATTGATTTTAACAAATATTTATGTGTTAAAATTAAAAATATATTTTTTATTTTTAAAAAATACATATTTTTATATTAAAATTATAAAATAATATGACATCCTTTATTTATTATTATCTTTTAATATTATTCATAACATAACAACATTATTATCCCATTTTTAACCAACCTTTTGGATACATTTAAAATTATCTTTTAGAGATATGTATTTGATTTTGCAATAGAAGGACTACTATTACATTATTTAGTCAATGTTTGGTTTATTGCGGATCCGGTTATTATAAAGTTAATTTTATGATAAGTTAATCAATTGATCAATATAGTACTGACATGCAGAGAGATCATCTCTCAACCTACGTGTCAACATTGATCAATTAACCAAAGTTAACTTCATGTTAATCAATCTCGTTAATTGTGTATAGATTTTTGGCTTATAATGTTTAAATTAGTTAAAACCTTTAAAAGCAAAATATTATTTTTAGCACAATAATTTAGTCCATTTATAAATTAAATAAGTTATATTTAAAATATTTTTAAAGTGAAAATAGAACGATCCATTTTTATAAAATACAAAAAATATATTTTATTATTCTATTAAAATAGAATGAATCATTTTTATTCTTATTAAATTTATAAATTTAAAAGAATGTATGATAGGACTCATTTCAACTAAAACAAAATAAATTATTTTACCATCCATTATATATATTTTTTATTTAATTCTTTCAATTCAAATAAACATTGTTAGGACTTATAGGGATGTAAAGTGCACAAAAAGTCTAGGATCCTCTTTATTTTAAGTAAATAGAGACTTTATTTTAAAGTTTAGATTTAAAATATGTTGTAATGTGACATTATGTTGTCATGAGAGATCATTTTTTAAATTTGGAACATGAAATAGAGTCTTTATTTACTTGAAATAGAGAGGATTCTAGTCCTAGTTGAAACAACTCGGTTCAAATCCGGGGTCCGGAATAAATCTCAGGTCAAATCTCAAGTCCGAATCGAATCAAATTCATCAAAATAAGGCCTCAAACTACTGGCCTAATAGTATCTTCTTGGGTCATCTAAACCCACCACAGGCTCCCAAAAAGGTCATGACTTGAAGGTACTATTAGTAGTAACTTTATTTCCTTATATGCAGACAAATTTTTCCCCCCTATCTTTCGATGTGGGACTGGGGTGTTACAAACTCCCCCACTTAAATTTCTGACGTCCCCGTCAGAACCGATCACACACACGGCCCAAAGATCTTTGCCTCTCTAGTCATTGTGGGATAATACCGGCTGGCTTCGTGTCCCCACCTCCAGACCTCCATCTATCCATTGTGGGATAATACCACCAGCCTTCGTGTCCCCACCTCCGGCAACCCGATCGGATGACCCGACCCGAGCTTTCGAGAGTCGGCTTTGATACCATATGAAACAACCCCGGTCAAATCCCGAGTCTGGAACAAATCTTGGGTCAAATCTCATGTCCGAATCGAATCAAATCCATCCAAATAAGGCCTCAAACCACTGGCCCAATAGTATCTTCTTGGGTCATCTAGCCCACCACAGGCTCCCAAAAGGTCATGACTTGAAGGTACTATTGGTAGTAACTTATTTCCTTATATGGAGACAAATTTTTCTCCTATCTTTTGATGTGGGACTGGGGTGTTACAAACTCCCCCATTTAAATTTCTGACGTCCCCGTCAAAATCCGATCACACACACGGGCCCAAAGATCTTTGCCTCTCTAGCCATTGTGGGATAATACCGGCTGGCTTCGTGTCCCCACCTCCGGACCTTCATCTCTCCATTGTGGGATAATACTGTGAAACCCCAGATTTTATGAATAAAGAATTAATTTTCTCGAAATAATTTTTTAATATTATTTGAGATAATATTATAGTTGTGGGTAGTATTTATAAATTTTACAAAGTATGCAAGTTGTTATATTATATTCGATTGGTCAGAAAATATTCTTTGTGTCGAAAAATATTCGTACGACGGTACAATTATTGGTGGACCCCACAACGGAATTATTGTCGGATTGAGAAAACGACAAAAATATTTTATTGAAAATAAACGGCGGAAGTTTTACCGTTGATACTGTTGAACTACTGGTTAGTAAAAGTACAGTAATACGCATTGTTGCATAGTAGCACACGGTATTGATTATTGATATTTATGTGAGAAGTCGCTCAGTTTGATTCAATTACTGTCGATTAATAATATGAATTATTATAGCGATGATGACGTTTTGTTTTATTCGTATTATTAACGTAATAAAACAGAAACATCTTTTTATATAAAACAGAATATTTTATTAAAGTTATTCTATAAATAGAATATATTATATTTTATTATGCATAGTATTTTGCATAGTGTTGCATAGTAAAAATCTTGTTATATAAATAGAATATATTATATTTTATTTAAAGATTTTTCTTTAAATATGGACCGTCAGATTAAAGTAAATAAATCTGGACCGTTCATGGATTAGTTACTATGCATTCCATTTTCCTATAAATAGAAGCTCATTCCTTCATTATTTTCTTACGAATTCACTGAACTCTAGAGAGAGAAACTATAGAGAGATAGAAGAAAAGCTTTTTGCTACTTATCTTTTCTTTTCCTATATCCAGTTTCTGTTACGGTAAGGGGTGTTATTCTTTCTTATTCATGAAGAGAACTGTTGTTATTCCATTTATTATTATTCTGTTGGAATAACCTGTATACGCGGTCTACCCTATACTTGGTGACATTCTTCTATTATTCTGTTGTAACATCCTGTCTGTGTGTTTTACACCGGACCTGGTTCTGTCTTTATTATTATTCCGTTGGAACATCCTGTCTGTGTGTTTTACACCGGACCTGGTTCCGTCTTTATTATTATTTCGTTGGAACATCCTGTCTGTGTGTTTTACACCGGACCTAGTTCCGTCTTTATTATTTTGTTGGAACATTCTTGTTGGAACATTCTGTCGGTGCAAATTTTACCTGATCTGGTTCCGTTATTATTATTCTGTTAAAATAACCTGTCTATGCGAAGTACCGCATGCATGGTGATTTCTGTTGTTATTCCATTCTTTAATATACTCAGTTGGTTAAAGTTTTGACTTCTATACTCCATGAAATTAGTAGAATATCCTTGATATTTGCGCTTCATCCAGTATCTTTTCATGAAAATATTCTTCTGATCATTCTTGAATTTTACTCTACAAAGCAGTATCATGTGGACAATTTGGACATTAGTAGTTCTTGGACAAATTAATTCTTGAACTTGTTTTATTGAATTCTTATATCATTGTCATCATCCTCATGTTTAATTTTTTTGAAAGTCATCTGTGGCCTGTAGTGCATGGATGGACTTGGTATGATTATGATCAGGGATTATTCGGTGTAATCATGACCGTAATGTTACAAATGATGCGGTAAAAGTCCTCATTGGCCCGTAGTGCATTGATGGACAGTTGTTGGCATGATCATAACCATTGATGAATACACAAATGTCCTTGGCCCGTAGTGCATGGAATTTGTGGTCGTGACCCTAATAAATATCATTGACCGTAGTGCAGGGATGATGTGGATTATTTATTAAGCTGAGTCCCAGCAATAAAAGTGATGAAAAAACCTATTAAATCATAAAAGATAGTAGATTTTATTCTCTATTTGACTCTTTTAATGGATTGCTTGTTCCGCTGCAGTTAAACTTGATGTCTATTGTATTTTACCAGTTTAACATTGTTGAGGACTACTAATAACTTATTCTGCATTATCTTAGTCATAATATTTCTTACTGGGCTAGTTGAGCTCACCCTTTCTTTCACTGTTCTCTTCAGGAAATGAGAACATAGCAGTGACTAGTCGGGGAACGGAGTGACGGTCCAGAGAATAGCATTAGTAGTCCTCACTATTCTGTGAAATAGTGTATTAATAATTGTAATGAGGACTCTTTTTGAGTTTGTATAATCTCTAGTAGACAATAATTGTATTTAAACTCACAGTTATGTTTTGTCGTATTGTACACGACAGTTGTATTAGTAAGTTGCATTTGAATTATGTACCATGTATCTGACGACCCAAGATGGGTGATGTATATCTAATTTTGGGGGCGTCACAGTTGGTATCAAAGCTTAGGGATATGATCACTGGCTAAGATGTGAGACTAGAACTAGGAGGGGAGAGACGGGGAATTCCTTCGTTAATATGACCTATTTAAATTTATTTTGTATTTAATTGGTCGGTCTAAGTATAGGGATAATATGTGATATATTAATTAACCTTTGTTTTGTGGCAGTGTTTGAAAATGGCATCCGAGAATGTTGAGATTATCAATGGAGCACAGGAGACCGTTGAGTCTCCACAGATCAATAATCAGGATAATGTGCAACTAGAGGACAATACTCCTCATGAAAATAATAACACCGATGAAATGGTGAATGATGGGATGGTTAGAGGCTTTATGCAATTCATGCAACAACAGGCTAAGGCAACTCCTGTCCAAAATGCAGGTAGAAATACTGATAACTCTCGGACGGTCACCGTTAAGCAGTTTAAGGAGCAATTCATGCAACAACGGGAGAAGGCGGCTCCTGTTCATAATGCATGAGGAAACAATGGCAACCTATGGTTGGTCACCGCTAAGCAATTCAAGGAGCTGGGACTACCAGAGTTTTTGGGAAAGCCAGAATCACTTAAGGCGGAGACGTGGTTAAAGCAGATCACCAAGATATTTGATGTCTGGGGATGCTCCGAGGAGCAAAAGGTTCCCTTTTCTACCTTTATGTTGCGTGAAGAGGCAAATTACAGGTGGGAATCGGTAAAACGTACTCAACCTGCCGTACTGAAGATGTATTGGGAGAAGTTCCCAGAGCTGTTCAACGACAAATACTTTTCCGAAAGTATTCGTCACATGAAGGAGGTTGAGTTTATCAAATTGGAGCAAAACAATATGACCGTGTCACAATACGAGGCAAAATTTGCGGAGTTATCCCGGTTTGCGTCCCACTTGGTGGATAATGAAGAGAGACTGACGCGATTATTTTTAAGAGGTTTGAAGCCGGAGATACGTCAACATCTTATTTCTCATAAACTGTGTTTGTATTCAGATGTTGTAAATAGGGCTCAGTTGGTGGAGCGCGATAACGAGTCAACCAAACCAAAAGTGAGCAGCCGACAAAATGATAATATCGGTGATAACAGTCATCAAAGCGGTGATAATAAGCATGGAGGGAATCAACATGTCAGAAATGGTAACCACTTTGGTAATAATAATGGCCAAAATAATAAGAATGGACATTTCAAGAAGAGAAGGTTCAACAATGATGTAAAGACGTCGGTATCAGCACCCGTTTTAAAGGAAGAAGAACGACCACCGGTCGTATGTTTCAAATGCGGAAAAGAGGGACACATTCGTCCAAACTGTACGCAACAATCCAAAGCGTGTTTTAATTGCGGAAGAGAAGGTCACCTAGCTCGATTTTGTTGTATGCTGAAGTCAAGTCCAATCGGGATAGTGATGCCAAAGGATGTCCCAAATAAGCCAAAGCCGGTAGTTTAAGAGAGAGTGTTTTTTTTCTCGTGACGAGGAACCTGAATAAAATTATCACGGGTAAGTTAATCATAAGCTCTTACGAAGTCTATACCGTGTTAGATACCGGTTCTACTCACTCTTTTATTTCACCTAGTTTTGTTCAATGTTTGTACTTAACTCCAAAGAAGTTAAACTTTGATTTATCTATTGAAACTCCATTGGGAGAAACCTTCATTACCTCCACTGTTTATAAATATTGTTTGATTCAAATCGACACTTTCACGTTACTTGTCGATCTTATCTCTTTGAAAATACTTGCCTTTGATATGAGTTTTTTTAAACGATTTGTTAACTACTCATCATGTTTTTCGTATGGTTGTTAGCTATCATTTGGGATTAAAAATTTATGAATAAAATTAACATTTAGCTTTGTTTAAAAAGACAAATGTATCTTATCTTATTTATATATACTTAAACTAATGAGAATATGATATATTTGTTATTAGTAGTATTGGTACGATAGTCCAAACGGTAAGTTTTTATCAAATCCTTAAAATAATCTCGAACAAAGCAAACATAATATATGAATATTTTAAGTTATCCGATGAATAATCTCATAAAAAAACATGTGACTAATGGGTTGTTTAAGAAAAACTGAATGAAATGGTTCTGTGTAAGACCCCAAATAATTAATAAATGAAATTTAATTTCCTTTAATTATTATTTTGAATAGTAAGGGTTGATTTGATTAATGAGGATAGTTATGGGTAAAATATGCAAATATTTCAAAATAAGCAAGTGGTTATAAAATATTCATTGTTGTCGGGGAATATTCGTTTGGTCGTGGAATATTCGTACTGTCGGGGAATATTCGTACGACGGCGCAGCCATGTGTGGTCCCCATAACGGAAAGCGATTGGAGGAAGAAAACGACAAATATAAGTTATTTAAAAATAACGGCGTAGTTGTTACCGTTTACACTGTTGGAATACCCGGTGGTTAAAATACAGTAATACGCGTTGTTGCACAGTAGCACACGGTATTGCACAGTATTTTGAATTATTGATCCTTACGTAAGAAGGCACTACTCAATAATTTCTACAGGAGTTACTGTTCATTACTTTATTGATTCAATAATTGCTGCGTTGATATTTATATTATTATTGTTTCAATAATTGACATTGCACAGTATTTTCCATTATCAGATCAATAATTCATATTATTTGAATAATATTATCAGATAACATTATTGGCAATGTCTAGAAAGTTCTGTCAAGGAGAGGTTTGGTCATCTAATTGCGCGCCAGTAAGGAGAAATCCTTATTGGAAAGCCCCCTCTATCCTGGGAACGGTCTGGTTGTCAGTACTGTGATTCTGTAATATTATTTTTAATAATTAATTATTGATTATTATGATAAAGAAAATATTTATTTTATGTGGATATAGATGGAGAAAATTTTTAATGTGACAATTGTTGAAAATTAATATTTTATCTTTTTCTGATAAAATAATTTATTTAAATATATTATTTTAATAATATATTAACGATGATATTTTTACAATGAATGTGGGATATATGAATATACGAGGAGGTAGAGTATTTTTGTGGCATTAAATGTTTAACACATGTTTTGTGTGTCGGTAGACATAATTTTTGACCGAAAATTGAGTATAGACTGTAAAATCACCCGTTTGTGGATTTCGGTCAATTTCTGTTTGGAATTTGAAAAAATTTTCTTCTGCAAAGTTGTAGAGAATGGAATTTCCCATGGAAAGTCGCGAGATTCGAATTTTCTGACAAAGGAGCTATTTATTGTGAATTATTGAAGTTTCGGGGTTCCGAAATAATTGATTTTTGGAAGTTTTAATTATTATTTTCAACAAAAACGTTTTTCAAAGGTTGGTGGGCATCTTTAACATGTGTTTGATGGCTAAAATCAGATTCCTTGGTGGTTGGCTTGAATGTTTTGTAAATATTAATATTATATTAATTTAGTCTCCTTTGGCGTTCTAACATTTTCCTATAAATAGAGGGCTAAGTTAGAATTGAAAATCACACCAGAAACAAAGTTTTCTCTCTTTCTCTCTCTATATTATCGAGCGTATTCTTGTGAGTATACTTTGAGTGTTGCTATACGGTGCGAGTTTCTGTCAGCACTATACCGAAATTAAGTCAGAAGTACGGCTATTTTGAGGTAAGGGATGTTATTTTCTTCTTAAATGATATTATTTTCTTCAATATCATTATGCCGAAATATTGGTGAACGTTTTTATCAAATTTGGAACTTTTTGTGCCAGAGTTACTATTCACGTATACGGTACTATTCACGTATACGGCACTATTCACGAATACGGCACTATTCACAGAAAAATTATTTTTTTTTCTTTTCGTCCAAAATATCTATTGTGGATACTAGCTTTGATTGTATCCATGTTTTGATCATTCTTGAATTTTACACCACTATGATTATTTTTGAGGTATTTTTGGACATGGATAAAACAAAGTACGAATCCTTAATCCTTAATCCTTGTCATTTTGTTTCACTGGATTCGTTTCTTTAAAAATATTTTTATCGTCTTCAGTCCTAAAGGATTTTATTATTGAATATCTTTGGCCTGTAGTGCAAAGATGAATGATTTCTGATGAATATCTTTGGCCCGTAGTGCAAAGATAAACAGGTGTTTAGATGAACATGACCAACAGATGAATATCCTTGGCCTGTAGTGCAAGGATGAATATATGATTCAAGATGTGCATTGATTGATGTTACAGGGATAAAAATACTGTTGATGGACTGTTAAATTCATAGACATTAGTAGATTTCATCCTCTACGTAACTCTTCTATGAATTAATATTTTCCGCTGCGAATATTGATTTAAAACTTGTTGTCTATTGTATTCTATCAGATTTTTCCCTGTTGAAGATTAACGATAATTTGTTGTATATTATCTTGGTCATAATATTCTTTACTGAGCTAGTTGAGCTCACCCTTTTCCTTTTTGTTCCATTTTTCTTCTCAGGAGACGAGAATATAGCGAGTACGAGTCGGGGTATGAATTGATGGTCCTTGAGAGAGTTGTTTAGTAGTCCTCACCATTTTTGTAAAATAATATATCAATAATTGTATTGAGGACATAGTTGGGTATGTATATTGTCTAGATGACAATGTTTGTATTCAAACTCACAGTTTATGGATTGTAAAAGTTGTAGTTGTTTCTGTACCATGTATTTGGCGACTCAAAATGGGTTGGATGGAATGGACCTATTTTGGGGGCGTCACATTCTGAATGTGAATGAGTTGAATGAAACTGACTGGAAACATGTCTGAAATATTTAAATAACATATTTTTATTATTTTACTCATCTGAAAAAATAAAAAATTATTGTAAATTTATTTAATTTTACTTAATATAATAGTTAATATTATAAATAAATACTTCATTCAGCCGTCCATTCAGCCAAAAAAATAAATTAAACCATTCATGCCAAATCGTCTGAATAGCTGAATTGGTCAGCCATTCAGACGATTTTTTTTTCAAAATAAACGTACTGAATAACTAACCGATTTAATCATTTAATGCGTAACGAACAACCCATGAGACTATTTAATTTTAAAATTATAATCCCATGAAAATATAGTTTGAGATTATAATATTTACAAATAAATACTGGTTAAGTTAGGGATGCACAACAGGTCGGCCTGATCTGGCCTGGCCTGGCCTGGGCCTGCCAGGCCTAGGGCTTTGACCAAGCTAGGCCAGGCAAGGCCTTGGTCGCTGGGCTGTAGCCTGGCTAGGCCTGCAAGCCAGGCCAGGCCCAGACCCAAGGCCAGGCCAGGCCCAGGACCAAGGCCAGGTCAGGCCCAAGGTCTTGGCTGGTCTAGTCCCTTTTTTTAATGTTATGTATGAAATATTAAAAATATAAATAATAAAATATAAATGAATAAATTTTGTAAAAATGATGCAAGATTTTTGAGATTTATTTTATTTTAACATTCTACTTCACACAAATATAAGTTGAATGATTAGAACAAAAATAAATATATTCATCCTAAATTACAAAAAAATATAATTTAGATGTAACTGAAATATAAAACAAATTGATTTCTTAAATATATGTCTAATTGTACTATGCACTTCGTATTAATATTTAATCAACTATGTAACTAACTTATTATTAATATTAAATATACTAACTAGTTATATTCATTGAAGATGTATATTAATTAAATGTATCAACAAGAAATCAAGAATGAATAATTAAAATTTTAAATTTTATTAATGTATTAATTAAAACTAATGTACTATAATATATAAATTACAACAATGAATAAATAAAATTTTATACTTTATTGATGAATAATTATAAATTTAAAGTTTAAAAATTGGATAAAAAATCATGTAAGGTCTCAGGTCAGGCCAGGCCTCATCAGGCCTTTTTGCAGGCCAGACCAGATTTTTTGTCTAAAAAAAATGGTCTTTTCAAGTCTTCCAGGCCAGGCCAGGCCTTGACCGGGTCAGGCCTTGACCGGACCAGGCCTTGACCAAGTCGGACCCAGGCCATACCAAGGTCAGGCCTAAGGTCTTTTGTGCATCTCTAGGTCAAGTGAAGACCTTGTGCGGATGCAAAGTGCACAAAAAATTATATTCTATGACTCAGACAGGCAACCTTTAGATCTAATGGTTGATAATATGTTCCTTAATCACCAAGAAAAAAATTTAGATCTAAGGGTTGATAATATGTTCCCTGATCACCAAGTAAAAAATGGACGTGAAAAAAAATGCTTTTGTATTTGTCAAATGTCAGGCTCATATCTTCCCCTTTAAACTTTAGGTCCATTTGCAAAAAAGTTGTAGAAATGATTAATGTATGGACGGATTGTACAGAATAATCAATATTTTTGTTTAAATAGATTTATTATGTTTTCTGATAAAATAATATTACTATCACAAAAAAAAGAGTCACATAATATTTACATACACATACATGTATATTACGGGTCCCACATGTTAGACGGGAACTCATAGTATGTATGTGTGTATGAGCATTATGCGACCTTTTTTTTTTATGTGATAATAACATTGTTGTTTTTGATAATACTGAATGAAAAATTTTGAATATATAATGAAATGATGTGTTTGATAATTGTCTGTCTAAAATATCTGAATACGTGTATTTCTCTATTTTAATCTTCTGGATGATTATGAACAAGTTTATTATGTAATTATAAATAAATAATTCTATTTAATAAATATTAAATATAAACTTATTAACAATCTTTGATGGAGTATACCATTAGTAATATAATTTTAAAAATAAATACTAATTTTTTTTGTAACATTCTATTGGTCCATAAAACCAAATCAAAAAAATATAACAATATTCATTAAATTGATTATTGACCAATTTGTTAAAGAAACAAAATAAAAAAAAAAATTGTAACCAACAAAATTTGTTTACAATAGTAAAAAAAGATGAATATTAAACATATAATTTTTAATTATCTATGAGGGTATATAGATAAAAATTATCATTCTTACTTTTTACTGATTCAACCACAATTTTCTGGACGCGTTCAGACACATTCAAAGTTAAAAAATTATAAAACAAATAGTCCTTGGGGCTATTTGATAAAAACTGAATGAAACGGTTCAAAATGTTTAAGTAATTTGAATGAAGTGAATAATAAATAGTGAATGAAAAAATTACTTGATAATTGATATGTCTGAAATATCTAAATAACAGTATTTTATTATTTTATCCCTTTAAACTATGCTGAACAAGTATATATTTTTATCTGGACATACTAATTTTTTTTTAAAAAATACAATATTCATTGTATAACAGATAAAAATAAATAATTCATACAAATTATCAAACAAATAAAGTTAATAATTAAAACAATTTTAAAAAAATAAGAAAAAAAGGAAAAAGGAGCCCGAATCAAAGAACTCCGATCTCATTCAGATGTAAACAAACAATTTATTTATTTTCAGTACTCCAATTGGCTATTAATATCAAAATGCAACATGAAATTATATTGGTTTGCAGATGAACTGTACACTGAAAAATCAAAGAATGCAAGTTTATGATCAATCTATAGTCCAAGAACTGCAGTTGGTGATGTAAAAGGAATTTTTGAACATCCCAAATTGATATCCTAATTTTGCTACGAGGTTACAAGTGAGCATAGTGTCTTGAGGGAATTTGTATACTCAATTAACTCACTTAGTAGATGGCAGTAAAATTAATTACATATTTTGTGATACTTGATTGCTGCACGAGGAAACAGTTATTGCCGGTCTGCTGAATCCGGTTTCTGCAATCGAATCAACAACTGTAATGTACAATAACTCGTTTGGTCCGTGGACTCCATTCTGATTCTGCTACAAAATTGATCTGGTTGCATTGTCCACCAGAAGCGATTCAGCATTGTTGAGAGAACTTTAGAAGACCACCATAACAGTAAGACTATCATGGTAATAAGGTATTGTTAGCAAGTCCCATAGATTCTGCAACTTCTCTAGAGGCAAAGGTATCAGCTTGCTCCTGCTCATTGCCAAAAGAAAAAACGAAAATCAATGTCACAGTGGAATTTTATGTTTAAGAACACTTTTTTTCTCCACTATAATAATACCAAAATGGAAAAGGAAGGAAAGGGAATCGATATTTTAACAAAGAATTTGATATTTCAGCAAGGCTGCCTTCACATATGTGGAAATTAAAATCTTAGAATGGGTGAAGACCTATGTTGCACAGAATCAGATGGAGTGTCCTGTTAGACACGGTATTTTGAAGAGTCCGACACGCGACACGGGTACTACTCAATTTTGTCAAATTTTTAACACGTGTCCAGTGTCTATACACTTGTCCGAGTGTTGGACACATGTACTTTAGGGCAATGTGAAAGTGAAGAGCCCTTGTGAAGACAGAGATAGTCTGAAATTAACAACTTATTTAATACCAACCATGTGCATGTTTGCGTGCGTGTCTCAGCATTAAGTTTATTTTTTTATTTCTTTACCTGATAAATCCAGTTTTATTACACTTTCCATTGGATTTACAATTCCTTTGATTAATTATTTCCTGTTAATAAAATGCTTAGTTTGCTTATCATCCATAACAAAGAGTTCTTAATAAGTATGACTAACAAATTAAAAGTCATTCCTCATGCATAGGAAACAATGTTCAGGGTTCCTTTTAAATTAATAAAATGCTTCTGTTTCAAATAATGTTTAAATTTTTATGAATAATTTTACTACTATTAAATAATGCAGATGACTGACACTCGTACCTGAAGGCGATGCAGCAAATACATCAAAAAAAGGTGCACAAAAACCTGCAAATGGTTTCATATGGTCATCATGCATTTCAATGATTTGGAAACATCATTTTACCAATTAAACTTCTGTATAATAATAATTATGAATATTAGATTTTAAACTTTCCCTCACCAAATAAAATAGTAGGAGAACTCGAGCAACTGGGTACCGCCAAAGAAATCTTGTGGCCCTTACAGCACCAGAATCCAAAAATTTCGCTGCCTTCTGCAACTGCATTAAGCAAGTTTATATTATCAACCATTGACACAAGTAAAGCAGAAATGAATCAAAGAAGTACAACCAAGGACCAAGAAAACCTGTATGCTAGCCCCAACCATGTGGCGGTGATGCAAGGGGAGGGGCCTGCAATTAATTGTTTAGGATTAAATAGTTTCAAAACATAATTAAAAGATAGATGCAACTAGTCATGAAGGAACATGGGAAGTTACTTATCATTTAGATTTCCACCAAGACATAATAAATTTAAATAAATTATAACATCGAACAGCTCTCAAATTGATTAAAAATAACAATAGTAATATAATCTACATTCTCCCTGAACTCAGCTACTCTGTTCTCATCTTTGATTTCGCCAAAATGACAAATTATATCATAAATTAAGAGATTGCAAAAGCAAAGGTGTTCTTGCTTGCAAGTCCCCTTCATTATTCTGCAATATGCTATTTAAAATCCAATGATCCCTACCAACTACAATCCCACATAATATGGCCTTAATTCAGGAATTGGAAGGAAAGTGAAAGCAACAGGAGAAAAATAAGAAATATGTGCCTTGTGCATATCTGGGCAATTATAGGCTATTATAACATGATGTTTTTTTGATCATGTTTGGGAAACTTGGGCAAGAATTTCATATCCTCGATAATATGCTTCAGCCATCAGAAAAAAAGAAGCATATAACGGTTGCCCCATTTTGATAAGGAAAGTAATATGACAAAAGACAAGCTACATACTCAAGGGCTTTCATGTCAGTGTCTTCTTCCCAAGATGATGACGCTCGACGAGGTACTCTGCTCCTTTCTACTTCTACCTGTTTAATTAAACAACGAATCCATAAGAAACTTATAAAATATAGATTACGAAAGATACAAAAGACTACACCTCAGCATTTAGATAAGTGCATTTACGAAGATGCAGGAAACAGTTGAACTCGGACCTGAGCCTCTTGAATACGCCTCATCTCCTTCTCCAATTGAAATTCTGCAGCAGCTTTTTCACTAGACATTGCTTCTAACTGTGTTTGCTTGTAATACTAAATTATGCATAAACATCATTTGTACAATCATCAGAAGTTATTGACAACAAAATATAACTGAATGAATGTATTAACTATGGCAAGTTTCCCATACCAACAAATCAGTTAGTTCGCGGTACCGTTTCTCCAGCTCCATATGCTCCTGTTTAATAGCAGATTAAACTAGTGTGGGTTATTAACTTATTATTGACTACATCCTGAATAGACAAGTTATAATCTTACTCGAGAAAATTTATCTCAAGGATATTAGGAGCAAAAAATGGCATGTGGAATTACTTGTTTGAGATTTCTTTTGAGGCTTGGGTTTCCCCGGGGCCTTGGAGGATTTTTCTCATCAGGTTTTCAAAAGGTCGGGTTCGTGGTGGTGTGGTTACTTTCGATATTTGTTTCCACATTTTATCATATGTAACTACATGTAAAACGACAATAACAATTTCTGAAGTGTGAATATACTTTCTTAATAATTTTAATCTTTTTATGCATAAGTAACTGCTTAGAGGAGACACCCACACATGAAATGTTTGGGGTTTGACTAGTAAAATAAAGCCCTTATGCTCTGAGCGGAAAGCTTAGATTCTTGAAGTCCTTGAGGACGTATCTTTGACTTTGGTTCTTTTGTGTAAGGGAGAGGTCTTTTCAGCTTCTCTTTGCGCTTTCACTCTTGGGGCTTTTCCGGGATTTTGGTTTTTGATATTTGTTGATATTAGCAGCCTTCTTTGAGCACTTTGTTTCTCTTTCCTTTATTCTAGGAGGACTCCTTGCTCTTCTTTTTTGCACTCTTCTATACTAATACTAGTTTTCCTATAGGCCAATTTTGAAACATTTAATAAAGTTAAAAAATTTCTCATTATTTTCTTTAAAGTTTGTGGAAGAATATTGAAGACATCTGATTTGGGACGGAAGGAGATGCTGTCGTTGATATTGGCAAATGGCCCTTCTTTGAGCACTTTGTTGCTCTTTCCGATCTTCTAGGATGACTCCTTGTTCCCCTTTATTGTGCTCGTAATAAAATTTATCTTTCTATGGGAAAATTTTGAAATTCATACTTACACGTCACATTAATTTCTTAAAGAGCGTGGAAATCAAATGAAGACATCTAATTTGGAATGGATAGAAGTATCAGAATATGAAATGGGGCAATAAGAAAGAGGGTAATACCTGCCGTGAATAATGCTCAGCATCCCTTTTCATGGAAGCCATTTCGACTCTCATCTTTTGAACTTCAGCCTGCAACCAGGTATGAGAAATCAATTTACAACATCAGAACATCTACAACTTCTAACCACAAAAAATAGTGGTCCCAATTTAAAATGTCTAATAAGCAGCACAATCTGCATTATTCTACTTTATAATTAATTATATAGAGGAAAAACACATGCAAACATATATGTGTGCCTTTAGTGATTGTTTATGAATGTGTCTATTAGGGGTGTAAACGGATATATATGAATCCGGATACAGTGCTATCCGTAACCGGAAAACTAATTCTATTCGTATCCGGTATCCGGCGGATTTCAAAAAAAAAATATCCGTATCCGGTATTCGGGATAATATCCGAATACGGATAATATCCGTTTCCGAATAAACACAGATCTGGCCATTTCAAGCATTTTTGAGCAGAGATTTGAACAAGCTTAGATTAGCCCAGAACTCTAGATCCCTCTAAGATCAGTCTCCCAAAAGCATAAGTCCAAACTCGACCAGATTCCGGCGAAACAAGGGCAGAGCAGCAGAAATCAGATCCTATATACAAGATTAAACCGATGATTTCTCAGCTCCAAACAAAAATTACATAAGCCATGATTTCCGAAGATCTGAAAAGTTAAAAGAATACAACCAAGATCGAAAAAACACAAAAGACCGGTGATTGACATAATAACCTCACAAAACATCCAACAATAAATAGATAAACAGTAAGGCCCCTAAAGTCCGACCGGAAAATCAGAACAAACAGATAAACCCCAGAACTGAGCATGAACAAATCAACAAGAAAACATGCATAACAGATATGGAAACATTCGGATAGACAAGATCGGAATAGAGCCATTTACCAAAGCACAACCACCCGCATATCTAACCAGAAATAAACAGATCTAACTGGAGCAGGCGGCGGCGATGGAGGCGGCGACGGCGAGAGGCTTGATCTCTTAAAGGACTTGGCCTGGATCCAATTAATAAGCAAATCTAACATGTTGTGCTCTGCCCTGTAGGGGTGAGCATGGTGCAATTTGGTGCGGTTTGAAGTCCAAACCGCACCCGAACCGCTTAGGTGCAGTTTAAAAAATTCAAAACCACACCCGAAACCGCTTATGATTGGTGCGGTGCGGTTTTAAAGTGTGCGATGCGGTTTTAATTGGTGCGATTTCGGTTTCAAAACCAATTGAAACTACAAAAAAGTTTAAGCCTTCAATAAAACTTGCATCGAGTAATTAACTTAGTGACAAAGTCGACAATGAGAATTATATCAAGCATGCTTTAAAACTAAAATATGCGCTATATAAAACAACGGAGACTATTCGATAACAAGCAAGAATGTTTATCTAATTCCCCAAAAATTAAAAGTATATACTGAAGATAAAATAAAATATATTGCATGGAGGACTAAAAATAATCTATTAGACTATTACGATTATAGCATTGACATTTAACCAATGCATCAAGTGCTCGAGCCCCTCAACTATAAGCCCCTCCAATAATGCATCAAACAAATTCAAAATTCCAAAACCCAATTGCTTAATTTTTGACTCTATAACCTCTAACATCTTCTTTCAATTGGTGAAAAAATGACAATGCAAGACTGGAATTTTCTCTGAGCGTGTTCAAGTGAAAAGTAATTTTAGAATTTATTAGAGATAATACATACATACACACACATGGTGCTGTTTCGGTTTTATGCGGTTTGGTTTTGGCTAGTAACCAAACCGGAACCGTAAATTTGGTTATTCAACCCACCTAAAACCGCCACATACACCGGAATCATTGGTGCGGTTTTAATTGGTGCGGTTTCGGTTCCAATTTGATTACTTGCTCAGCCCTACTGCCCGGAGTTTCTTGATGTTGCCTTCGATGCGGCCATGGAGGAGGGAGGAGGGATGAGGGGAGGAGATTGAGAAAATGATCTGGTTTTGGGGTGCGAAGAAAGAGGAAGAAGAGAGAGAGAATATGGGGGAGAAAAGAAAAAACGATTTGTTCGAGTTTTGAATTTTGATATTGAATTCAAATAAAAAAAAATTTAAGTTACAAATAAGTTTTTAATTATTTTTGAAATTTTAAATTTAAATTTTAAAATAAATGTTCTCATTACAATTATAATTAGAATAACAAAGTTAAATAATGAATTTTAAAGTATAATTCATTAATAAATAAGTATTAATTTATTTATTTTTAATAAATATAATAATCAATACTCTAAATTACAATTCAAATAAATTCTCATCATTTTCTAAATCCTAAATTTAAATTTTAAAATGAATGCTCTAATTAGTAATTACAACTATAACTAGAATAAAAAAACAAAGTTTTAAAGTATAGTTCATTAATGAATGAATGTTAATTTATTTATTTTTAATAAATATAATAATTAATACTCTAAATTACAATTCAAATAAATTTTCATCATTTTTGAAATCTTAAATTTAAATTTCAAAATGAATACTCTAATTACAACTATAACTAGAATAAAAAAAATAATGAGTTTTAAATTATAGTTCATTAATAAATGAATGTTAAGTTGTTTATTTTTAATAAATACAATAATCAATGCTCTAAATTACAATTCAAATAAGTTTTCATCATTTTTGAAATTTATATTGTCTATTACTCCCGCCTTTCAGCATCGCAAGTAAGTTTGAAAGTAAAAAACTTGTACCAATCTAATAGCTATACTTTTGTAAGTTAATATATATATATATATATATATATATATATATATATAAGTTATTAATAAGTAGATGGTCATTTATGTGTGTGGAATAATATTGTAGTGTTTTGGTGTGTATAAATATTTATAATCTGTAATTAGATTCAAAAGTTTATATTGAATGTTTAATTTTTTTTTCTCAAAATTATATTATCCATTTCAAAATGAATGTTCTAATTTCAACTCTAACAAGAATAAGAAAAAAAATAATAATTAAAGTATAGTTCATTAATTAATGAATGTTAATTTATTTATTTTTAATAAATATAATAATCAATTATCTAAATTACAATTCAAATAAAAATAAATTTTTATCATTTTCAAAATCATAAATTTCAAAATGCATGCTTTACTTATTAAGGTTTAGATATCCATTAATAAATATATATATGTCCATTTTATGTGTGTGGAGTAATATTGTAATGTGTATGAATATTTAAAATCTATAATTAGATTCAAAAATTTACATTGAATATTTAATTATTTTTTTCTCAAAATTATACTGTCCGTTGATCCCGCCTCCCGACTTCGCAAGTAAAAAAATTTCAACAAACTAATAGTTATAGTTTTGTAAATTAATATATATATATATGCATATATATATTAATAACTTATATATATAAGTTATTAATATATCTAAGTTATTAATATATATACATATATTTAAGTTATTAATATATATATATATAAGTTATTCGGATACGAATTCCGGATACGGATTCGAATCTGAATATCGGATTCCGAATATCGAAAATCCGCTATCCGCCGGATAAATTTAAGGTCGGATGTTAAACGAATATGAATATGTCTATATCCGTATCCGTATCCGTATCCGTTTATTTGCGGATGTCTTTAAACCGAATACGGATATGTTCGTTTTTTTTTTCCGAATACGAATAATATCCGTTTTTTCCGAATATGGATGGATACGAATTTTTCGGTTACTATTTACCCCAGTGTCTATGCATAAGATAGCAGAAACTTGCCTCCAAAGAAGAAAGCTTGCTCTCGGCATCTCGCTGACCTTGCCGTGCACGCTCGACTTCATCCTGCCATGCTTGTATCTACACATTCAAACATTTTAAACTTGAAGTAGTCAACAGGATATTAAAATTACAAAGTACAAAGAGTGATCGTTTGTATAACTACTGATAAGGACCGAGCCATGCTACAGTTTATTTAAAGAAATTGAGCATAAAGATAAAAAATGACACCACAAATAAGAGATTAAAAAAATACAAGAATAACAACACAACTATTCTATGGTGAAAAGTTTTATTAATAGAAAAGCAATCCAATAAAACAGAGGGATAAGATGTCTGCCCTTAAGGTAAATTAAATACAAGACTAAAAGAACGTGCAACCCTGTAATCTCTACACAGATTAGTGATAACCTTAACCTTAAGGTCCTATGGCAGAAACCCAAAGAATTCAACAACAACAAAAAAATCTTAACAAATTAAAAGATAAGTAGATCCCTCTAAACAATCTAGCACTATGCTCAATTCTGAATTTCTTGTAAAACTCAGAAGAAAGCACACTTTCATAGAATTTTCATGTCCCTCTTACGTTCAAACACTTGAAAGGGAGTTAACAATAATGCAAAAATAAATGAACATTCTTCGCACTACACTGCCTGCACATAAACAAATGTTCAGCTTACCTCATATGGTCTGCAAATCATAAGAATTCAATTTATTTAAAACTAGAAACCGCACACAGGTCTTCTTTGGAAGGGACCTTGGCTATCCAAATTTACGAAGCAACGGAAACGAGATAGAGAGAGAAAGAGAGAGTTAGATCTAAAGTCCAAAAATTCAAATGCTTATCAAAGGAAGAACATAACTCCACAAAATCAAGCAATTTAAGTGGAGATACCATCTCATTGGACTCCAGATCCGTGAGATACCTTAACAGGTGAAATCACCAGAAATAGAGTTCCCATCACGCTTTATAAAACTAGATATGGGAGTGTCATGCACCAGGAAAAAACAACATAAATGATTAAATGCTAGAGATCAATGATTATCTCCCACCCAAGTATCCTCTCAAAATTGAATTTGATTACCATCCTCAACTCCATATATCAGACGACGAACAAAAGAAGTACATCCTTGGATTTAAAAATCTTGATTACTGTTCATCAATTCAAGAGACCAGCCCACACTAAAGCAAAGGTGTCATGCAAAGACATTACAAAGTATTTTCATTCAAAGATAATAGAAAATGGAGGATCACAACAGCTCTAATATATGAGTGATATACTCTCATAGTTATCCATTTCACATTGAATATATTATGTGAACAATCAGATCAAAAACGTTTAGCTGAACATAAGAAATGAGAACCTTATATAACTTTACTGTGAATGTGAAATGAGAACCTATATAACTTTACTGTGAGCGGGTTTCAGAACTAAAAGATTCTACAACAGACTTCATGAATGCTACTTTAGCCTTTTAATATATGGATATAATTAGTGATAATACATGCAATATACATATAAAATTGCAATTTTGTTTCTTTGGACCTACGAATACAACTTCAGAATGTTATTTTCCATCTAACATCAGAGCATAAATCATAAAGACGGAGAACCAATCACACCTTTAAAAATCATTAATAATTTGTATCTATGTACATCAGTAGCCTAGATATACAATATTTTCATACCTGAATCACTTGATTAGCCTCTTCAGGAGACTTTTTTTGTCCACGACGATGACGAACTTCCATGTCTTGCAGTTCTTGATTTAGAGAAGCACACTCAACCTGATGGTAAATGGTAATTTTTAGTAGAAGGTTTTATGTTTCTATCATACACATGGGGGGAATGCATAAAAGAAGAAAATACATATGTTATTATGTACCTCAAGCAGAGCGACCTTCTGCTCAAGTTCTACCGTCTTTGCGGTCCTCTCATCTGCTGTTCTCTGAACAAATAATCGTAGATCAGTCAAGATTGAAGAATCAAAGAAAAAGCTTGAAATCTTCGCTACAGAAAGAAAAGTATACTACTGTTTTTACAACAGTCTGTTGCATTTTTTTCTCACATTCGAGTTATAAAGACAAATTTACATACTGCCTCATAAACATTAATCGCAGGGGGGTGGAGGTTTTATTACATAGTTAATTCCCTTACCAAGCCAGGAAGACAGTCCAAATAATGCCATTTAGCCTACTGAATTTTTTTTAATAGCATACGCCTCCCAAGATTCGAATTCAGGTTGCTACTGCATTTATTGTTTTTATCTTCTCTACCACTCCATAGCAACAGCCAACAGGGGCCAGCAAGGAGATGATTTGAAAAGATTATAGCATCGCCAATACGGAACATAATAAACTTTTTTGTCTCTCTAAAGAAACCGTAGACAAATTCAAATGAGAAATTGTCTGCTGAAGAGCTACTAGTTTGTATAACAGAGAAGGTATTGTATAATCCAGAGTCTTGAGATAGTACAATTATGCATATGTGCAATCACATTCCACAAAACTCCTTTAATTTAGTTACATGAATGCTTTTGTAAGAAATCTATACAAGGGGAAAAATATCATCTGGAAAATGCATGAAATTTCCTTTTTGCAAACTATCATATATTCATCCACAAAACAAAATGAATAAAATAAAATAAAGGGAAATAGGTTAACTCAACATAGCTGTAGGTGCATTTCATCTATACATAAATCAACCTAATTTATATAAATATGGAAAAGAGTAGAGGATTTTCTACTGAAATTTGATACCCAACAACTTGCTAAAAGTTTAAGTGATTTGTTTCAAGCTATAAATATTTTAAGTACCTGAATCCTGGCTAGGGCTGTGGATGCATCAAGAGCTCGGTGTTCCAATTCAACTTCTCTCTCCATAGCAGCCTATTAATTCAGACAAATTACAATAGAAGTGATAAAAAGAATCAGAAAACGTGGATAAATAATACAGTAAGAGAATTGTATGGACACAGACCATCTTGGTAGCATTGTGTGCAGAACGCTCTTCTTCAGCTCTCCGTTCTGCAGAAGACAGTTCCTCCCTTAGAGCCTGATATAAGAGCATTCTCACCATTCTCAAAATTCCATGATAGAAACAACAGATGCAAAAATGTCTTTAAATATATAAACGATGTTCAACGTATGAGAGAATGAGTCAACTTACTTGCATCATCCTTGTTTCAGTTAGTTCTCTATTTCTCATTATAGACTCCATGTTTACCTGGTGAAAAAAGTAATAAAATATTGTCAATTAAGCTTTCAAATTTAACTAATAATAGTCAGTTAGTCACAAAGACTGCATCCATCTATATTATATAACTTTAAGAGGGCAGATTAAATAACCCAACAGTCATTTCGCATAAAGTAAACCAGAGTAGAAATCATGTACTGCTAGTTTGACATGGAAATGTATGCACCTGCAATGATGCCAAATTTCCTTCAGACAGAGATGCCTGCTTCTTGATTGCATCCATTGAACTAATAAGTGACTCAATTTCAGAGTTTTTTGCGGCCAAAGCCTCAGCCATATTTGACTCAACTCTCGTCACCTCACCTTTATAGGAAAATAATTCTTTTTGTAGCTGTTGTATGCGCATTTCATATGATTTACTCAGTTCTCTCTGTTACATCAGAAACTTGATTAGTATCATACCATTTTTCCAGGAACATACACGATATAAGACCAATTTAAAGCTTTATTAAAACCCAAATAAAAGGATGTAAGCTTCACCTCTGCAATGAGAAGCTCCTCTAACTGAGAATTTTCAGATTTGTACTCTTGAAGACGTGATGAAAGTCCAGCACAAACCTGAACATCATTAAGATGAAGTTATTAGAGCATGAAAAACGCTGCGCATACGGAGAGCTATGAAGAAAATGATCTTTCTTGATTTGTAAATAGTCTTGCTCATTCAGCAAAGAAACTAAACCAATTTTAGAGTCAAATAGAGCTTGGAATAAGCTTAATATGGTCAGAATTTGTAGATGAACAAGAAAGAATTATGCATATGTCAAACAATATGACAGGGATTGTTAGATTTTTATAATGTCGTAACCTTGGTGTTGTCTGCACGCTGGATATTATTATATATTATATGTACAATAATATGGTCTAAATGTGCATCTCAAGAATTATACACGTAAAGGAAGAGAGAGAAAGTACGAGACCAAGACATAAAAAGCTGCTCCTACAGCTTGGATAGAAATACTTTTGACATCATATATAAGGGGGGAAGCGGTTACAAACTTACAATGGCTATGATCAGACTATTAACCAAAATTTGTCCTCAGGTTGTAAACTTGTAAATGGTTGCTTAAAATATTATATATATAAAGTGCATTCCAACATCAGCTATGTGCTTCTATTCAGCTGATCTATTACATGTACTCAGAAAATAAGTGGAGAAAATAAGTGTTGTACAATGAAATATCAGCATAAGGCAATATTGGATGCTTCCAGCACTTTACATACTCACTAATAGTTAGTAAGGTGACAAAAAAGTAGGATCTTTACCCGAGCTAATCTTGCCTCTTTAGATTGACCAGTAGAAATTGCACTTTTGAGCAGTCCTTGAGCCTGTAGAACTAAACAGGATAGTCAATAAAACATCCTATTTCAAGCATCTAATAATAGTTTAAAGGCTAGAAGTAGCAATTTAGAGCAAGAAAATTTTTCCTTATTATTTACATACTTTACCTCATCAAGTTGGTCTTGCATTTTTACAGGAGAAACAACAGCTTGATTTTCTTGGTGGTTCTTTTGATCCAGATGAGGTTCAACCTTGACATCAGCATCTTTCAATAGTGTGATAACATCTATAGGTGCATCCCCACTGACAGGTTGAGATTCCTCCAGGCCAATCTTTGTAGAAGTTTCTGTATCGATGACATTTTGGCCAGAATCAATTGGATGATCTTCTGCCACAGTAGCAATAGTTCTAGTTCTAGCAGCAACTGGTGAAGAAGGTATTCCCTGACGACCATCTGAAGAAGTCTCATTGAGAAGATCAGCATCAGAAGTTTGAGGTATGGTCTCTATAACAGTTCCTGAGACTTCCTCATGATCAGCAGCATGCCTCACCTCATTGTTAGAGATTGTACCAGAAGAATCACCAACTACAGAGCCGGCTCCATCTACATTCTGCTGTTGTTCCTCATTGCTAATAAGGGTATTGGAACTAACTGCACTAATCTCATTATTGTCAATTGATAGAGTAGCTCTATTTTTATCAGATGCCACATCTAATTGAGATGTTTCAGAGCTAGCTTCCTCCACTCTAGAATCTGATGTAGTAGGAAACTCATTGGAGGGGGGTCGTTTTTTAGGCTGAAAATAGCATTTTGTTAGACAGATAACATACAAAACAATTTTGTGCCGTATAGGAAAGATAAGAACCAAAAATACCTGTGCTTTTGACTTTGTTCTCTTTACTTGAGATCCTTGCCCATTAGAGGCTTAATAATTGACAAAAAAAAAACGGAAAAGAGTTATTAATTCTATGAAACAGTCGTTTTTAAAGAAGAACGAACTTCTAGAGATTGGCTAGTTCATATATACTAATTTTATTTTATTTTTGAAAAGTCTAATTCTTATCGATTGATAATTAAATATATTCATTAATTTATGAATTTTGCGGTCTGAGTAGAGAGCTTGTGTAACAAAGTGATAGTAGCCTTTAACCACAATCTGAATCCGGACCCACTGATATACAAGTCATATAAATCAGGTAGGATTATGTCTAAATAGGCCGACTTTCAGAGTATATATACGACTGTCAAGCCCAAACTTTCCCCTCCCCTACAAAAGTGTAGAAGAAATTTCGCAAAAAACAGAGTGAACAGCCAAAATAGGTCAATAATTAAAGATCGTCTGAAGTTCAATTTTTTTATGAAATGTGTCGTTATAGATGTATAGCAACGGTAAAAACCGTCGCCATAGGATCTATAGCGACGGTTTTCATGTAGAAATATCAACAAGTTATGTGAAAATATCAGTTTCCTTTTTCTATTTCTGTAAATGAGGCAACTGGAATTTCAGATCCTTACCAGGCAACTGAATATTAGACTCCTCATCTGGTTTGTCGCCAACAACAAGCTTTGCCCTTCGATCTACTACTTCAAACAAATCTGATGGCAACACAATCCAGAAGGATTTCAATTTTTTTCAAATAATGACTTCATATGATTACATAACAAACATCTCTGTTTGTGTCATGCTACATACTGAAAGGAGGTGAATAAAAACCATCTTAAAATAAGACTGTTTCATCAAAACATGAACTCAAACACAGAAATTATGCATCAATAATATGACTGAGAACCAGGTCTTAAATTACGACCAACAAATTATAGTAGCCCAATAGACGTCCTTACCTACAAGTAGCCAAAAAAACTTCAAACGTATATTAAAAATATTGCAAGAGGAAACTAATAAAGGGTTTGGTGAGTAAAGACCCATCATTTGTTCACCGACTTGATAACCATTGTACAAAGTTTTGGCTTCAAATAAAAAACAAAAAGATCTAAATGAATAGGTTATCCCTATTGCCGAAGCAAAATGGATTTGACATTACCTTTCCGAAAATAAATAAAATAGACTTGACATAAACAAATTTCATCTTCAAAACCAGAAAGTTCAATAATCCAGTGTGATATTCTGCAATATTGTATAGGCAGTAGTGCGAACCATTTTTTATTTTATTTTTGCTAAAAGAAGAAATTTTATTAATAGAAAAGAAAGGATACAATTAAAGGGGAACAAGAAATCCACCATCAACGGACTAAAAAAAAGCACTTAAAAAAGTGCAGCCCTCCAATTTCTACACAAATCAATCACATAGATACCTCTAAATGTGACAACCTGATATTTTCTATATAAATAAATCATAAATTTTGCGTATAAATTTTTTTTTTTATTTATTAAAATAAATATGGATGATATGTGCCAAGATAATATGTATATAATTATGTGTGATAAATAAAATTTATTTATTACTCAAATAATTGCAGATAAATTTATTTTAGAAATATTGATTATTATAAATTATATTCTTATAATAATTAATTTTATATTAGAAATGTTTTATTAATTATTTTTCCATGAAATTATAGGTATATATTATTTAAATAATATATGAAATGATTTTAGAATAATTATAACAATTATTTTATTATATGAATTTTGTTCAGGTTATTAAGTTAATTATTTTAACTTAATTAATAAGGTTAACTACGACAGATAAATCAGATATAGAATCCAAACCCTAGTTCTGGGTTTTGAACAATGAATGTGAATAATATTATAATTTAAATATATTTTGATTTTTCAGTGCTATAAATATGTACTGTATGTACGTACTGTTGATGGTTGGTCAATTATGTTTTATCTGACCAAACCCTAGCATTAATTGATTTAACCCTGTTTTTCAAAATTAAATGGGAAATTCAAGACTGTTATATAACTGTGTTATATGATTTATGTTGTAATAATATGCTTATTATGGAAAACCATAATTATGAATGAAAACCCTAATTCCTGAAATTAGAAACCCTAATTTGAAACCTAAACTGGAGTTTGTGATCAGTCAAAAATTATGTTACTGTGATTAATAACATGTATGATAAATTTTATTTGCTAATTAAGGTAAACCTAATTAGTAAATTAAAACCCTAAAACCTAGAACCCTAAATTGATAATTAGAAAACCGTAATTGTAATTTGGTAACCCTAATTACCAAAATTGTAAACCCTAATTGTTATAATTAGCAAGGTTAATTATATTAGTGTTATTAAACCCTAATGTGCATGTATAATTAGAAGCCTAAGCTAATTTACAAAACCCTAATTATAAATTTTGGAAAATAAAATTGTTATTTTATACAAACCATAATTGCTAAATCTTGTAGATGCAATGTGTTAAACCTTAGGGTTAAACCCTAAGGGGTCAAACCCTAAGGGTTTGCTAATTGACCAATGTGCCATAAACATCTCAAGCTAAATGACCACTATGCCCTTTTGAGCATTAAAAAAGCTAATATATAGGTTTTGACAATAGGTGGAGTTGGTGACCTAACCTTACTAACCCCATGTGATGATAATTGACAGCAATCAACTCTAAATCAGCCAAGTCCATTGTATGCAAGCTCTATATATAGATTGAGAGAGAGAGAGAAGCTTGCATTTGTTAGTCATTTTGCATAAACACCCAACCAATCCTCTCTCTCACTAAAACCAACGAATTATAGTAGCATTTCAGTCCCATTTTCAAACCCCACGAAATCTACTAACAGATTCATAAGCCAAAATCAAAAATTTCTCATTTAAAGGTATAAACCCTATTCGAAAATCTGAACTATGATTCATTGTTAGATGTTATGATTTGATGTTGTAATGTGTTGTTTGTAGTCTAATTTAGTGATCTGGGTTGGTAGTATACAAATCCATAACATCTAAGTCTTCAAATCGTTGATTTAAAATCTGGAAAAATTCAATCTGTGGTCTGACAACGAATGTCAGGAGCCACAGATTCTTGTTCATTTGTTGTTTTTGATGTTTTATTGTTTGGATCTATAATTTGCTATGTTATCTTTCATCTGCAATTGGTAGCGTAACAAATTGATGTCTAGAATTGAAGTTATTAACGGTCAAAGACCGTTGACCAATCATGACCGGTCAAAAATCTGGGCAGTCCAGAATTGAAAAGCAGCGTCTGACAACTTTTTGTAACGCCCAGATCTTTGGGTTGTTTGTTGTTTTGTTTCAATTTTTGTATCAATGTTGTAAAATGGTATATTAACTACAAGATTAAACTTTTAGATCCCTGAAATCATGAATAGATTGAAGGATATGTTCGGTCAAACTAGCATAGGAGATCACGGATTAGTGTTTCTGGAAATTTTCAGAAACCGTATGAACTAGTTTCTGACAGTAGTTTGACCGGATCATTTATGCTTGATATGTTGTTATTATGATGATATTTTGTTATAGATCTCTAGTCCTACATGTGTTTTACATACTGAAGTTTATAGATCACAAAATCAATGCTTGATCAACATGTAGTGGATGCCCAAAGTGAACAGGTCTAACAGTTTCTTTGAGGACTCAGATCTCTCGTGTTATGTGTTATGATCATTTTTGTTGTTGTCATGTAGACGTGCATTAATACTACAAGATCAAAGTCTTATTTCATCCAGAAGCTATACGAATTGTCAGATACACTTGGTCAAAGTAGCACACACGATCACTAAACATGGTGTTCTGGGTTTAGCCAAGAGCACGAAAAACATCTACAGCGACGGTTCTGTCACTATAAGTGGTCTTTAGCGACAGTTTTGAATAAAAATTATATTTTATATTAAATAATTAGTATTAATTAGTTTTAAATTATTAAAAATACAAAATAAATTATTAAAAATTATTTTAAGGTCCGAAAATTATATTTTAATTATTTTGAATATATTTCATAAATATTTAATATTTTTGGAATATAAAAAGTATTTAATTTATTTAATTATAATATTAAATAAATTATTTAAAAATAATTTTAATACATGAAAAATCATTTAAAATCATATTATAATATTTTAAGTTATTTTTAATGAATTTTAATATTTTATGGTAAATTTCATTAATAAATATATATTAATGATAATTAAGTTATTTAATAAATGAATTAAATAAATAAATTAAAAATTATTTTATTTTATTAAAAATCATTTTAAATAATAATAAGGTATTTAAAAATATTTTAAGTTATAAAATATAACTTTCAATATTTAAAGGTTAAATTCATTAATTAATTATTATTAATGATATTAAAGTTATTTAATAATTATAATAAATAAATTAGTTTAAAAATAATTTTAATATTATAAAAATCATTTTAAATGAAAATAAAGTGTTTAAAGATATTTTAAGTTATAAAATATAACTTTTAATATTTAAAGGATAATTTCATTAATAATTTAATATTAATTATATTAAGTTAATATAAATGATATTAAATTTATTTAATAATTATATTAAATAAATACTTTAAAAATGGTTTTATTAATTTAAAGATCATTTAAAAAGGATATAAATGAATTAAAAATATTTTAAGTTATAATTAATGACTTTTAATATTTGGATAAATGGTACATTAATATTTAAATATTAATGATGATTATTTAAAAATGATTTTAAATGTTTTAAGGGTAATATAAATGTTTTAAAAATATTTTGAGTTATTATAAATAACTTTAATTTTTTGACAATGGTTTCATTAATAGTTTAATATTAATTAAATATTAATGATAACAGAACTGTTTGATATTTAAATCATTTAATTATGATTCCGGTGTTTGAAAATTCATGATAAATTATAATAAATGTTTTAAAATTATATTAAGTCATTTAAAAATAATATGACTGATATTTACAGATGTTGAACTTCGAGATAGAGTCTTAGACTCGATTATTACCCGGTAAAGCTGTCAGTAGACCGACATGCTTCAGAAATTGATCTGGATTTAGATAATTTGGTTAGATAAATGTTTGTTTGTGATCCAATAACTGTTGGACCTAAGTGACAATGTGATTAGGTAATGTACTGACTGCAATAGGCAGTGTTATATGTTACGATATGTTATACTAATCAGTAAAATGATTTTATTACTGATAGATGATTTTATAAAAGATAAAACTAAGTTGCAAATTTGTAAGCAGCGTATCAGGCAAGTATCCTACCTTTGCATTTCCTTTATGCAATGGACATGAGTAAGAATGTTTCAGAGTTATATTATTACTGTACAGATTATTAACCCTATATTATATTGCCCATTGATTATCAACATGTTAGTATATGGTAATTCAGATATATATTCTGTTCGTTAATTTCTAAAAAATAGTTATACAAGTGTCCCCACTTGGATAATCATTGCAGTTAACCACTTGTTGACACACCTTTGTCAAATTACCCGTATATATATATATATATATATATATATATATATATATATGTTGAACTATAGATTATTGTTGATCAAGATAAAACCTTTGGTTTGGAACCCCGACAGGTATGAACATCCCGTTCACGGGAAAATTTTTATGTGCCCAAGGCAGCCAGAGTGAACGATCACATCGTTCTTGTTATGTAGTATTGATCAATACAGGTTATAACGGGCTGATCACCCACGTGCCCGTAAGTTATGACGGTTTACAGATGAAGTTCTGTTTAACCTTTTCGAAAATGAAAACAATGTTCATAGTATGTCACTTTAACCCTATTTATAGTCAATACGTAGTTTCAAAAGTTTGAAAGAGAGTTGTTATGTTACTATTATCCTTGGTACAGATTACTTCACAACTATTGACTTGTTGTAGAAGGATAGTATAAAGAAAACATTTAAATTCTTTCAGCTTACATATATATGATTGTTAATACTTGTTGGGCACTCAAATGCTCATCCTTGCTTAATTTAAATGTTTTCAGCTAAGTGCGAACAACCTGAAGGCTCCACTAAGAACAAGGGAAAGGGGAAAGTTGCTGAGTGAATGCAGTATCGTTTTATGTAATATTTTGAGATTATGAATACTATGATATCTAATTATCTAATATTATGTAATGAATGTTTAAAGGTCTCGTACCTGGGGATTAGACTCTGATGATATAAAAATTAAGTTGATCTTTATATTATTGTTATTATTATTAGTATTATTCCGCTCATAGAAATGGTATCGTGAAGCACCGAGTTCGGGTTTCAAGTACCCGGATTTGGGGACTTTACACTAAAGGCTCTCATAGAAGAAGCCCAAAGAGAAGCAAGGAAAATAATTCTATCACTCAACATCTTAAAAGATGAACAACTTCCTCTAAACAGTCTAGCATTACGCTTATTCCAAATTCCCCATAAAATATAACTAAGATATTGGAAAATCAAGGATGTAAAGGTCTCAGGTACCTGGTTATTTTTTAGTAGATTTTATTCATTAATTTTAGCCATTAATAATAATGGAACATACAAGGTTCAAAAGGTCTCAATTATCTAGACTTTTTAATACATTCTTTTTATTGATTAGGAAAAGGACCCAAGCTGCGCTGAAGAACATTTAAATGGACTGTAAAAGTTCCTTAAGCTTTGGATATATCAGTTTTCTAAAAATCGCTAGACGAATATAGGAGGCGGGGTGCCTAGGTGGTGCATTGGTGTTTTCCTAGGCGGTGCCTAGCTGTTTCCTAGTCAACCTTATTTATTAATCTTTCTATTGTATATATTTGTATATATTATATGAAGCATATTATAGAGTTTCAAAGCCTTCATTAAACTGATGTGGTAGAGGACTAATTCCACTTAGGTGGGGCTAGCACCAAGTCAAATGGAGGCGGTAGAAGAATGCCTAGGACCTAGGCGGGGGGTTAGAATGATTTTTACGACATTGGCCAATATATCAATTCAAGCCAAACAACTTTATTCCAACCCTTAAATACTTAGATTCGTTATCTGAATGAAGCTACATCATTCCAGACTAACTAGAGAGTAGAGTCATAGTATTAGTAATTTTGGATTCCCTTCTACCAATATATTGTTACTATCAATGGTAACTATAAAATTGTCAACAGTGCAGTTTAGTTTCTTCTGCTCACCCTGATGTAATTTTCATAGACTCTTTCTCAATTTATCAACATTTTAGCTACTTTTGTTTCCTTGTTACAATTTTCATTTGTTATTTTCATGTTTTGATAGGTAAGTTTGCCCCCAAGTGCAGCGATAATTTTTATTATTAATTATTTTACTATGATCATTTTTAGTTTTATTTGCAAAATACAAAGAAAAGAAGAGTACTATTCATTTAGCTCCACAAATTTCTCTTATAAAACACATTTGGTCTTGCATCAATTTATAGATTATACAAAAGTTCGCAAACACCAATATCACTTACCGAAAGTTCTGATAATTTTATCTTATTTTTTTTATTACAAACGAAATTTTATTAAAGGAATACATAAACTATAAGACAATGAGTGGACAAAAAAATCACCCTCACCAAAAAAAAACACAAATAAGCACTTCAAAAAGTGTATAAATCAATCAAATAAGTACCCCTAGAGGCCCCATAGCAAAATTTTAAGGTGAAGAAAGAAGAATAACCCTATCCCTTAAATATAAGGAACTCCCCAAACAATCTAGTTTATGCACATTCCAAATTCCCCATCAAACAGGCACACTTCTACAAAAATTTGACATCCTACTTGCTTCCAAATCCTCAAAGTCAATTGTCACAATGCTAAACTACATTGAAATCCATATATTTTTCTTTCTTGTTCTTTCATGAATCATGATAGCATATTAAAAATTAAATAGAAGGGAAAAGGAAAATGATTTAGTAGATGTAATAAGCTACTACTCTTATTCTCGTAAAAATCATAAGCAATTTCTTTTCTGTTATTTGCAGCAAAACCCAACACAGTAATCATTCAAACAACCCAATACAACATCCAAGAGCAAGCAAATACATTACTTTACCTCAATACCAAGTCCTTAAAAAACACTCAAGAGCTAAATCAGCTAATAAACCTGGTAAGAGCTACTACATTGAACCGAGAGACTTACCTAAAGACCAACCATCGGGTGATTAGTTAAATTACTATATAAGCCCAAACACAGTGCAGAAAGATCGCAACGAAACCGCACAATATCAAACGTAATTAAAACTATTAACCCCAGATCAGATTCGAAACGCTCTCAAATAAAATTGATAATTGTATCTTAATATACATATATACAACAAAAAAATATAGATACAAGTTTAAAACTCGTACCTTCAGCGGCTTTGAGCCAATTATAAGCCATTGAATTCACAAATTAAACTGCCTGCGCCAGAAAATTTGGTGAATTGAATGCTGATTTTAGAGTTTTTATTGATCTCGATGGAGATCGAAAGATCAATGGCGTCTGAACCGAAGTAGAATAATTTGGTTTATTGAACGAACAGGAAATGGAAAAATTGAATCGTTAATTTTGCGGTTTTGGTATTGCAGTGAACATACAAATCTATGAACTTTGTTTGTTGTAATGTCTCGGGCAATCGTTAGTAAGGATGGAGGAGCAGTGTCTTACAATTTACAAAGTTGGAACGAATTGGGAAAGGCACTGTTTGGCTAAACATCAAACGTAGGCAGGCCTGTAAGTAAATTTGCCAACTAAAAAACCTGTTCCGCGCTGACTTATAAGTTCAGTGTTAACTTATAAGTCATTTACTAGTATTATGTATTTATAATTTATTTTAAAAAAACTTATAAGTTATTTATGTGACATACAACATCTCAGTCTATTGGTCAATAAATTACTTCAACATAGTCTTCGCCCCACATAAAAAGGTGAAGTGGAGTATGCCATATTGACAGTTTGTAAAATATTTATAAAATAGTTTGTATCTCGAGTATTATTCTTTTATTAATGTCTTTTTTAGTAATCTTTATATTTAATTTTAATTTATAAGTCATTTGAGCCGAACACTTTCATAAGAAACCAACAAAAATTAATATAAGAATAAGAAAGTAATCTAAATGTAAAAATAAGAAAATCAAGCTGGTAGCATAGGCAAGGCATACACTCAACCATGGTTTTAAAAATCAAACCAGCGCTCGCATCGATAAAAATTGGAATCGATCTACACTTTTTAGTCACGGTTAAATCAGTTAGTTGACCCAATTGACCCGTTTTTTAATTATTATTTTTTACCAAAAATTTTTAAATATTAAAAATAACCCGTTTTTGTAATATTATAATTCAACTTTATTATGTTTTAGTTCATAAAAAAACAGATTTTTTAAAATTTTATTAATTATTGGCGTGACTAGTTGGACCAATGACCCAACCACCAAGTCTGAAAACTATGCACTCAACCCCCGTGATAGATACTAGGGTTCGATTCTCACCTATCTTCTTCAATAAATTGTACTTAATAGAATGCTTTAATAGTATCAAAAAAATGTAAAAAAATAAAGTTTTCTTCTATATATATATACTAGCTGGGTCCCGTGCCTCCGGCACTGTATGGACAATATGATTTATCTCAAACTTTGAACGACCAAAATAATTTATTGAGTGAGCGGGAAATTTAAAGTCATTTGTATTTTATTAAATTATTATTAGATTATTAGATAGATAGATGTATGAACGGTGGGATTTATCCCAAACTTTGGACGGCCCAGATGATTTATTAAGTGAGGGGAAAATTCAAAATCATTTGTATTTTATTAGATAGATAGTTGGACCAATGACCCAACCACCAAGTCTGAAAACTATGCACTCAACCCCCGTGATAGATACTAGGGTTCGATTCTCACCTATCTTCTTCAATAAATTGTACTTAATAGAATGCTTTAATAGTATCAAAAAAATGTAAAAAAATAAAGTTTTCTTCTATATATATATACTAGCTGGGTCCCGTGCCTCCGGCACTGTATGGACAATATGATTTATCTCAAACTTTGAACGACCAAAATAATTTATTGAGTGAGCGGGAAATTTAAAGTCATTTGTATTTTATTAAATTATTATTAGATTATTAGATAGATAGATGTATGAACGGTGGGATTTATCCCAAACTTTGGACGGCCCAGATGATTTATTAAGTGAGGGGAAAATTCAAAATCATTTGTATTTTATTAGATAGATATTTTTAGAATTGGTTTGGAGGATATTTTTATAAATATGTTTGCTTTGTTTGTGGAATTTGGGTGTTGAATGAAAAGTGGTATGAGCCGATCTCAAACTATCAGCCTGTTGGACATATTCTTCATTTTGTTTTGGGCTTCATTGTGGTTTGATGGTAAAAATAGGTTCGAAATATAATGGATCGGGTCGGGGTTCGGCCTAAAAGCAGTAATTACACAACCAAAGAATTTGAAAAAGTTGTTGCTAACCAAATGAACTACCAATGGTCCAATTTATGAAAACATAATACTAATGAGATTTGGTAACTTATTTTTGGATCGAGGGAGTATACTAACTTACTTTTTCTTCAGACTCGGACTGATCGTCGAACAAAAAAAATTATCGGATAGATGGTTATTAGTTCAACCAATGATTGAACCGGTGATAGTCATAAATATATATTATTAGTAATTAATAAAATTTTATTTTTTATGAACTAAAACATAATAAAGTTTAGTTACAATATTATTAAAAATTATTAATTTTAATATTAAAAAATTACTGGATCAACTTAACCAGTTTTACTGATTGAACAAACCGGATTTTGATCAACTGAGTCAAACCGGTTCAACTAGCCGGTCCGGGTGGTAAATATGTCATAAATTTGCTCTAATATTTTTTTTTTATTTTGTAATTTTGTTGTTGCAACAAATATTATATTCTTTCTTTCCAAGTTTAAGCAATGATTAATTGAACATTAAATACATAGTTGCATGATATCATGCATTTGCTGGTTTTTTATTTTTCATATTTCAAAATCGAAGTTGTGGATAATTTTGAAATCGAAAAATTCATGTCTATCCTCCAAATCTATATAATAAAATACAAATGATTTTGAATTTCCCGCTCATTCAATAAATAATCTGGGTCGTCCAAAGTTTAGGATAAATCACACCATTCATCTATCTAATAAAATACAATCTATCTAATTCTATCTATATCTATATTCTATATATCTAACTATATCTAATAATATATAAATGATTTTGAATTTTCCGTTCACTCAATAAATTATCTGGGACGTCCAAAATTTGGGATAAATCCCACCATCCATCTATCTAATAAAATACAAATGATTTTAAATTTCTCGCTTACTCAATAAATCATCTGGGTCGTCCAAAGTTTGGAATAAATTCCAACGTTTATAGTGCCGGAGGCACGAGACTGTTGCTAGTTAAACTATATATGATGATTCAATAAAATAAAAATTCCCAACACTTGCCGAAAGATATAACTTAAATAATGCATACTCCATCGCTTAATTAGATATGGATAATTTCATGTATCATTTTCAATATATATATATATAGAGTCCGGTTCCTATCCGGACTCTCAGACTTTCTAAAAATACGGATTTTTTTTTGTTTTTTTTTAAAACAACTAAATTCTTTTTAAAAGATTTTATGGAACTAGAATTTATACATAATACAATATTTTGGATGTGATTTGGATACGTATAACAAAATAGGTCTGTACAGTCTGTGCAAACTGTACATACATTTTTTGGTATAGGTATCCAAATCACGCCCAAAATATTGTATTATGAAAAAATTTCAGTTCTATAAAATATTAAATTTTTTTTAATTGTTTTTTTAAAAAAAATAGGGTCTAGATTTGATCCGGTCCGGAAGTCAGGACCTGATCCGTCGTATATATATATATATATATATATATATATATATATATATATATATATATATAGAGAGAGAGAGAGAGAGAGAGAGAGAGGCCGGATCCTGTCCGGACTCCCGGACAGGTTTAAAATCCGAACCTTTTTTTTTTGCTTTTTTTCGAAACAACTAAAAAAATTATGGAATTGGAATTTTTACATAATACAGTATTTTTGGCGTGATTTGGATGTCTATACCAAAATATTTCTATATAGTCTGGGCAGACTGTACATACATTGGTTGGTATAGGTATTAAAAACACACCAAAAATATTGTATTATGAAAAAATTTCAGTTCCATAATTTTTTTTTAGTTGTTCTATAAAAAAAAATTTGGAGTCCGTTTTTTGATCAGGTCCGGACTCCCGGACCTGATCTGTTGTGTGTGTGTGTGTGTATATATATATATAGAGAGAGTCCAGATCCAGTCCGGGATCCCGGACTCTATTAAAATACGGACCTTTTTTTTTTTACTTTTTTTTGAAACAACTAAAAAAAATTATGAAATTGGAATTTTTACATAATACAGTGTTTTGGGCGTGATTTGGATGCCTATACCAAAACATTTCTGTACAGTCTGGGCAGACTGTACATACATTGGTTGGTATAAGTATTAAAAACACACCCAAAATATTGTATTATAGAAAAATTTCAGTTCCATAATTTTTTTTAGTTGTTCTACAAAATAAAAAATAAAAAAATTTGGGTCCGTTTTGTGATCAGGTCCGGTGATCCATTGTGTGTGTGTGTGTGTGTATATATATATATATATAGAAATTTGATCAGGTCCGGACCTCCCGGACGGGAGATAATTCGGACCCAAATTTTATTTTTTTTTTTTTGATAGAACAACTAAAAAAAAATTAAAAAATTATGGAACTGAAATTTTTCCATAATACATTATTTTGGGTGTGTTTTTAATACCTACACCAACCAATGTATGTACAGTCTGCCCAGACTGTACAAACATGTTTTGTTATAGGCATCCAAATCACACCCAAAACACTGTATAATATAAAAATTCCAATTTCATAAAAAAAAAATTTTAGTTGTTTCAAAAAAAAAAGCAAAAAAAAAAAAAAGTTCCGAATTTTAACAAAATCTGAGAGTCCGGACCTGATCCGGACTCTATATATATATATATATATATATATATATATATATATATATATATATATATATATGCGCGCTTGTTTCTGTATGTCTGATCATTGACAAAAAGATTGAGAATACTTTAGAAAACTCAAAGCTTAAAGAGACCATTACTCTTTCCTTTTTTCCTTTTTTTAATTAAAAAGAAAAGTGCACTGTTAATTCTACAGTGGTTCTACAACCACAGCTAGCTCCTTCAACAGCCCTTTCCCAAGAATTAATTAGGTGGAACATATATTATGCTAACATTAAAAGAGTGAAATGATTTATTTTATTTTAATTGGAATGAGTTATTTCATATATTTAGGATTGATCATTTGATTATAACCGAACCGAATAGTCTATTCAATTATAACCGAAACCGAAATTCGTATAGTTTTAGTATCCGAACAAGTAACCGAATTATCGAATTTACTATTCGATTTTCGGGTAATAACCGAAATTAAGAATAAGAAGTGAGAAATCTGAGGGACCATGGCTAAGTGAGTATCGTGAATTCGAGATCGAGAGCATATTTGAGATATGAGGGTTGAGGGTTGAAATATGAGAAATCAATTTGGTGAGAGAAGATGAGAGTAGACTGTCAAAGTTCATTTCCAAAAGTTAGCTGATTAAACTGGAAGACGAAATTGAGATGAGTTCTTTGTGACGACAACGTGCATATGTAGAAGAAATGAATTTTGGAGGTTTTAGAGGGAAAGAAAGGGGAAGTGGATGCCTATGATTATGAGAAAGAGACCAAGGGTTTAACTTTGAGCAAAAAGAAAATGTCATTTAAGCAATTCAACAAACACCTAACATACAACTATCTACAAGATACAAGGAAGAGCAGAGGGAGAGGGGATGAGAGAACAAGGGTTTGAACTGAGTGTGGGGAATACCAATGATGTATTCATAACAAATACAGAAGAAGGAATTGAGATTTTGCATCAGTACCTCTGTTTACCGCCACAGATCTGGACAAAGACGGCGGAGGAATATTAGGATGATGTTCTGAGTGAGAGACATCCACGAAAGTATGATGTTATTAAGATTTAAATGGTTTTTCTATTTTGGTTATTCGGTTAACCGAATAATTAAAAATCAAAACCAAACCCGAAAAGCGAAATTAAAATCGAATATAACCGAATTATAAAAAATAACTTAATAATCGAAAAAATTTGGTTAAAATAATTCGGTTTGATTCGGTTTTATCCGTTTTTTGCTCAATCCTACATATGTTCTCCCTCCCCCAATGAACCAAACACAATTTTTTTATTCCAATATCGTAACCTGTAAGACCCCAACTTTTATGAATAAAGATGAATTTTCTATAATTTTCATTTTTAAATATTATGAAATTAATTTGATAAAATGTTATAGTTGTGGGTAATATTTATAAATTTTGCAAAGTATGCAAGTTGTTATATTATATTTGATTGGTCGGAGAATATTCGTACAATGGCGCAATCATCGGTGGACCCCACAACATAATTATTGTCGGATTGAGAAAACGACAAAAATATTTTATTAAAAATAAAGGCAGAAGTTTTACCGTTAACTGTTGAAACACCCGGTGTTAAAAGTACAGTAATACGCGTGGTTGCATAGTAGCACACGATAATGATTATTGATGCTTACGTGAGAAGTCACTCAGTTTTGTTCAATTATTGTTACAGTAATTGTTGCATAGTATCTCACGTTATTTGATTCAATTATTGTCAATATTTTTTTATATTATTAAATCAATAATTGAGACGACAAAGTTATTAATATTATTATTTGCAATATTAACGATGTCTAGAAGTTCTCTCAAGGGGAGATTTGGTCACCTAATTGCGCGCTAATAAGGAGAAATTCTTATTGAAAAGCCCCCTCTTTCCTGAGAACGACCTGATCGATTAATATTGTGAATTATAATAATGATGATAAATGTTGTTTAAAATGTTGAGGAGTTTTTATGGAGTATTTATTTTAAATATTGGCGTATTATTTGGACCCCCATTTATCTATTTTTCAAAATAATCGATAGAAAGTTATTCGGTATATATATATAATAATGGTGGGTAACACAAGTGGGGCAGGTATGTTGGTGGAATAATGGGCTGGTTCACGGATTTCTTGTTGCATGTATTGGAAGGATTAAACATATATGTATTATATACATAATATATTTCATGTTTGAAAAGTTTGTCAAGGTGGGGGTGGAGAAAAAAAGATTCACGTGGTGTATAAATTATTTATATATATATTATATTTAGTTTTTCTGTTTTATATGGAATTTAGTTTCATCCGTGACCTTGTGCAAACGTCTGTGAATTTTTAAAATAATAATATACTGTGCGTCCGTGATTTTCTAATTCATACAGTATCTCTTTTTGTTTTCCTATAAATAGTTTGCTTAGTTAAAATAGAAATCACACCAGAAATTCATAAAATTCTCTTCTATAATCTTGAGTGTATTTTTTTTAGAATTTTAAGAAAACTTTGAGCGTAGTGCAAGTTTCTTCAAGTATATCCTCGCCCTACCGTCGGAATACTCTTTTTTTACGGTAATGGGTATTATTTCTTTTGTATTCATGAAGAGAACTTCTGTTATTCCATTCTTTATTATTCTGTTGGAATAACCTGTATACGCGGGCTATCCTATACATGGTGAAATTATTCTGTTATTCCATTCTTTATTATTCTGTTGGAATATCCTGTCTGTGTGTTTACACTGGACCTGGTTCCATTTTTATTATTCTATTGGAATATCCAGTCTGTGCGTTTACGCCGGACCTGGTTCCGTTTCTATTATTATGTTGAAATATCCTGTCTGTGCATTTTACGCCGGACCTGGTTCTGTTTTTATTATTCTGTTGAAATATCCTGTCTGTGGGTTTACACCGGACCTGGTTCCGTTTCTATTATTCTGTTGGAATATCCTGTCTGTGTGTTTTACGCCGGATCTGGTTTCGTTTTTATTATTCTGTTAGAATAACATGTCTGTGCAGTCGCATGCATGAGCATTTCTTTTGTTATTCCATTCTTTATTATACTCAGTTGGTTAAAATTTTGACGTCTATACTCCATGAAATTAATGGAATATCCTTGATATTTGCGCTTCATCCAATATCTTTTCATAGAAATATTCTTCTGAGCATTCTTGAATTTTACTCTACAAAGAAGTATCATGTTAACAATTTGGACGTTTTTAATTCCTGAATAAAATAATTCTTGAACTTGTTTTATTGAATTCTTATATCATTGTCATCATCCTCATGTTTATATTTTTTTTAAAGTCATCTGTGGCCTGTAGTGCATGGATGGACTTGGTATGATTATGACCAGGGATTATTCGGTGTAATCATTACCGTAATGTTACAAATAATGTGGTAAAAGTCCTCATTATCCCGTAGTGCATTGATGGATAGTTGTTGGCATGATCATGACCATTGATGAATACGCGAATATCCTTAGCCCGTAGTGCATGGATAATTTATGGTTGTGATACTAATGAATATCCTTAGCCGTAGTGCAAGGATGATGTGGATTATTTATTAAGCTGAGTCCCAGCGATAAAAGTAATGAAAAACCTTTTAAATCATAAAAAATAGTAGATTTCATTCTCTACTTGACCCTTTTAATGGATTGCTTATTCCGCTGCAGTTAAACTTGATGTTTATTGTATTTTATCAGTTTAACATCGTTAAAGACTAATGATAATTTATTCTGCATTATCTTAGTCATAATATTTCTTACTGGGCTAGTTGAGCTCACCCTTTCTTTCACTGTTTTCTTCAGGAAATGAGAACTTCGCCGGGACTAGTCGGGGAACGAAGTGACTGTCCAAATGATAATATTAGTAGTCCTCACTATTCTGTTAAATAGTGTGACAATAAATATAATGAGGACTTATTCTGAGAGTGAATATTGTCTTGAAAACAATATTTGTATTAAAACTCAAAGCTATCTTGTTGTATATTAAAGATTGTATTCGTATTCAGTACCATGTATTTGGCGACTCAGAATAGGTGATGTAACACCCCCTTCCCGAAAAGGAAAGGGAGGTCACGTGCAAAGCACAACAAACCTCAAAATAAATAAACAGAGCACTAACAACCTCAAAATATTAATAGTGGTGATCCAATTATAAAGTAATAAGTAAAATTCTCCAAACTGAGTCAAAATAATCAAAACTTAAAATTCGAATCAACCTAAATGGTCAAAGGCAAAACTCTCATCACACTAGCCCTGAATCACCCCTGCAAACCTGCCGGAAGAAAAACACAGCATGAGCCAATTGCCCAGTACGGATACAAATATACAAAAGATATACATCTGATATACGAAAACAACTGAGACAAAATACTGAACAAAGCCTCAAGTGTAAATACTGATAAAAATATAATCTCCAAAGATCTGAATGAAATATATCTGAATCAACAGAATTGACGTAACCAATAGACGAATAAAGAAATAACGAACTGAAATAACTAACTCAATGGATTGAACTGAACAAAAACAAACAAAACTAATACAATAAAATAATAGGCTGAAGCAAATGGCTGGGTCATTTCATACCGATTGAGCTCAAAATGCATTTTACCACACATGCAAGTCAAACTAATGCCACATAGGCAAATCAAATGATGCCACACAGGCAACCAAAATAATGCCACACAGTCACATTAAAACAATGCCACACAGGCAAATCAAAATAATGCCACACAAGCAAATCGCACATTGGACCGCGAATCCAAATGTATGCAAATCGGATAGGTGTGTTTGGCACAACATCACTAATCCGCAGAACAGAAATCTAGGGTTAACCCATACGCCTCCCACAACAAAACATTAAATGGCCCGCTTCCTCCGGAGCCCAAAACGGAGACGTCGTGGACTAATCACACTGCCACGAAAAGTGTCATGCCTCTCGTGCCAAGACGACATGCATGTGGTACCCCCACAGGTGGTTATAACTCAGGTATACCCTACGGTATATTCTAACAAAAATACCATGTCACAACACATACGACATAATACCAACAAAAGGGTTCTATATGTACATGTTGAACCAAATCAAATTATAGTCACAAGGTTTCAAAAAGAAGGTAGTAACATGTACCGCTCTATAATTTTCAAAAATAAATAGTACTAAACATGATAACCTAATTCCAAGAGTACAAATACGAGTCATATGTATCAACTCCAAAATGAAACTAATATTTATTTCACAAGAAACAATTATGTGAAATAATAACGAAAATCAAAACGAGGAACCAAGCGAACTAATTAAGTCTCACGGAAGTAATGCTGAAAAATTATAGAATATGTAAAAATTTCAAAAGAAAGAAAGGAGTTCAAATTACTCAGTAAAACCAACATATCAAAGGTCAAATTTATATTTAAGAGTGCCAATAGCATAATAAGAAAATGAAACAAATGACGAAATATCATGAAATATAAATAATGTAACAATAATCAAAGGAGTGGAGTACGGAATCCGTACCTGGATTAAGCAATGCAATCCTCAAAATTTATATTCCCAATATAACTTGTTAAGTTTCCTCCGTCCGAATTAAATACAAAGAAGAAAAATGGAATAATCATTACAAAACAGTGTTCCTCCTTTGTATAACACGAGAAGAAGAAAATTAATATCTAATAAACTGAACTGACCCCAGGGAAAAATAAAATAAATGGAATCCTCCCTAAAAAAATAAAAATCCAAACTGTGCTCATTTATTTGGTATTTTTGTTAGAATATACCGTAGGGTATACCTGAGTTATAACCACAATATTTTACCACATTCATGTGTTGTGACATGGTATTTTACGGTATATTCTAACAAAAATATCATGTCATAACACATGCGACATAATACCAACAAAAGGGTTCTATATGTACATGTTGAACCGAATCAAATTATAGTCACAAGGTTTCAAAAGGAAGGTAGCAACATGTACCGCTCTACAATTATCAAAATAAATAATACTAAACATGATAACCTAATTCAAAGAGTACAAATACGAGTCATACGTATCAACTCTAAAATGAAACTAATATATTTATTTTACAAGAAACAATTATGTTAAATCATAATAGAATTCAAAATAAAGAAACAAACGAACAAATCAAATTTAACAAAGGTATCGCTGAAAGAGTACGTAATCCGTACCTGATACTTCCAAACCATTTGTAGCACACTCCACAAAATATTACCTTCAAATGCCAACGATATTAAATTCGAAACGTTATTCATCACCTAAACATATTCACCTCAAATTAAAAATAATTCAAACTAATAATTCTAAAATAATTCATAATCTATTTAATATGTCTTTAATCATCGCTTTATATCAATTATTAATTCTCCAAAATTTATATTCCAAGTATAACTCTTTAAATCCCCTTCGTTCGAACTAATTACATAAATTAACAAAAATTAATAAATATCTATAAGTTAAATTACTAATTACAAATTTACCTCACTAACAACATAATACTATTAAATTTATTATCAAATAAATTTTATAATTTTATCAACAAGATTAACGAGTTTAAATTAATATACATAACTTTTAATTTTATTCGCTAATTCCGTTTATAAATTTTATGGTCAAATAATTATTGAACAATAAATAAAATAAAATAAATAAAAATTCACGAAATCACCGCCTGCATATTACTTGCAAGCCTAAAATCAACTATATATCTTTTTATATTAACAAATCAATCATATAATTATATATATATATATATATATATATATATATATATATAATTTACATGAATCACTGCTTTGCAACTTGAACCAAAATCATGTTTCGAAATTTATTTATTTAGCATATTCAATATATATATATATATATATATATATATATATATATATATATACAAGTCAAATCAGTCATGTATGCTTTTTTTATAAACAAAACCGTACCTTATATATATATATATACATATACCTGTCAAGCAAACAGCTTATATATATACTAATATATATACCCTACTCCCATCACTGCTATTAAAACTTACCGAAAAAAGAAGAAAAATCACAAGGTATAGATTCCTCTTCTCTAAATTGCATTGTAAAAGAATTTTTCTCCTCTTTTTTCTTTTACAGCCGCCGCTGCCTCTTCTTCTTTTCTTTCTGATTTGTAGCGCATGTATGATTAGGTTTTACTTATTTATTTATCTTATTGTGTCTTCAAATTTTAATAGGATTTTAATATTACCCAAATATAAATTAGACCCAATTTGTATAAAAGCCCAAATTAATGTAGTCACATACTTATAATAGTCTACACAAATTAAATATAATTTGACCCAGACATAAGAAAAACCCAATTAAACTATGAATTTAAATATTATTATTATTATTATTATTTTTATCGGGTATTACATTTTAACAAAAAAAATTATCTAATCAGTTATTTAATTATCTGCTAAAAGAATTTAATTTTCCAAATAAAACAAGGAAGAAAAGAGGAAACAAAATCATTTACCTTTTTCAATTTAAATACAATTGTATAAGATAAAATCAATTAATATTTATTTTTTTAAAAAACATATGGGTTATTACAGGTGATATATACCTATTTTGGGGGCGTCACATAACCAAACAAAATTTTTTTATTCCATTTCCACCTTCATTACTTCAATCTAAACGTTGCATAATAGTCCTGGTAGCTGGGGTGGATTTAGGATTTGTTTCACGCAGGGGCAAATTTTTTTGGGTTGAATATTGAAGTGCTGAAGCTTAGCGAATTAAAGAGCGAGAGTTTGACTTCATTATATTCTGTGTGTTTAGTTTTTTTTTATAGTAGTAATAGTAGTTTTAGATTTTTTTTGCCACTCGATCTAAGTTTAACTTTTTCATAAATTTGTCTCCTTATTCCATACGCTTATTAATTTTTATTTTATCTCTATCCCTATACCTTTAAAAAAAATCAGCATATGCACTGCCTATAGGTTTGGGGGGGCGTCCGGTGCAAATGTACCGGACTAACGTCCGATATACAGTGTTAATTTTTTTTTTATTTTTTTTCCACAATTATGAGAAAAAAAATAAAAAATAATAGAGCAAGTTTGAACAAAAAACTGTAAAAGGAAGTACGTTTTTTATTGAAAAAACACTGTAAACAGTTTACAGTGTTTTTTCAATAAAAAACGTACTTCCTTTTACAGTTTTTTGTTCAAACTTGCTCTATTATTTTTTATTTTTTTCTCATAATTGTGGGAAAAAAAACAAAAAAAAAAGAAAAAAAAGGGGGCACCGGACGTACCGGTCGTTAAGGAACCGGACGCCCCCCCAATTACTGCCTATAGCTATTCTGTCCTCCACATATATCCGCCACTGCCTAATATTACTAATATTTTTAGTCGAATTATAATTACAACGTATATGTATACATGTAAAATATATAAGAATTAAGAATTAATCATATCTTAATTTAGTCTTTCTTATTGTATAAACTTAATTCTGCATTGGTCGCAATTTAATTTTATCGCATTTTTTCGTATACTAATCAAGTTGATCAGTACTTGTAACAATTAAGTTATCTTATTTCTTGCTGCGTTTACTTAAATTAGTCTCACGTTAATTTTATAACCAATTCATCACTTTTCTCAAGGAAAAGGTAAAACAAAATGGTCGGCTGTTGATTTAAACGAATACGGTGTAGAATACATGTTAAGCATTTTTCGTCATCTTTCTCTATATTTTTTTGTGTTTTTTATTTAAATTTTGACACTTAATTTTTTACTTAACTAACCCAAGTATACTACTCCGACACTACGTATGAAGGAGAGTAGAGATTATCGGCGCTAGAGAATGAAGGAGGCAGAGGACGAGCTCGGGAGGAGAAAGAACTGAGGAAGATCTGAGAGTGAGAGAGAGTAATTTTTTTTCTTTGAAGTTAAAGAGAATGGACGGTGAGATTTATCACATACTTTGAACGATTCTGATCGTTTATTAGGATGAGCGAAAAATTTAAAATTAATTATATTTTGTTAATTAGATATCCCATAAGAGATAATAAGATTAAATTAATTAAATACTAGTCTTTTCAGTAAATGTTAGGATAAGTGTACTTTGTTTGGCCAAAATTAATGAAAGTGACAGCTTAATTAAATGCTTAATTTCTTGTGAGTAACCTTCTTGTTTTAATTTTTTTTTTCACTTTTCAAGAATTGCATGTAAACTAAAATTATTTTTTCATGAAAATAATAATAAAATAACTGTTTCTTGATTGTAGTACCTACCTACTATTTGTTGTAAAGGCTATGAGCTTAGCCCTGCTAAGACTGTATTCTGGTCAAGAAGAATATAAAGAAGTTTCTTCAATTCTTATTATTCTTTTTTTTTTCCTTCCTTTCCTAATTATACATAAGGTCTCGTTCCACGACTAAACTGATAGCACTATTCCAAATAACGAACTTACAAATGTGATGTTAAATAAATAAAGTGTTAGTTCATACTTCATAAATTCATTTGACTAATTAGGGTCGGTCTACCAACTTGTAATTATTTTAGATAATTTTTTAAAATAAATCTTTAATTTGAAAAATAAAAAATAACAATAAATTCATTGATACTTTCTCATTTTTCTATCTATCTTCTACATGACTGATGATGAGGTCTTTCTAACTACGGGAATGGTTAGCATGAAGTTAATTTTAGTCAATTGATCAATATAATGTCGACACGCAGGTGAGAAGTGATCTCTCTCTGCGTGCATGTTTCGATCAGCACTATATTTTGATTAATTAATCAATTTATCATGAAGTTAATTTTATGATAACCGAATCTACCGACTACTAAACAAGCAGGAGAAACTGATCCCTACAAAAGAGATGACAAAAAGAAAAAAAAACTAGTAACTCCAAATCTCTAAATCCACCAACTTTGACAATTAAGCCAGCCAGCCAGCCAGCCAACTTCACAAATAAACCAATTTACTCTGACTCTGAATTAGTTAGAATATCAAATATATGATCATGCACATGTCACGTGACTTCTATTTATGATGATGCCGCAGGCCATCTAAACATGGTAATTAAGTAACAGCTTTGTGGGAATTAATTAATAAGCTCAAAATGCAAATTAACCATGGAACCCTAGCGGAAACTCGATCTCCATGCATGCACCACCGGTAAGTCGACACGGCCAGACGTTCATCGACCCCATTTATGGCGTGGTGACGGCGAACCAGCAGTTATCTTTTGTTGCTCCATTAACTCCTTGTAAAACTTCTTAATAAATTCTTCAGCTGCCTTGTCCACTTGACTAGTATTCTCCTCCACATCTTTTATCGAAAACGGCGAATCCGTCACCCTCAGCTGCCTCACGGCCGTCGGGCTCCGTCCAAACCCCGGCAAATCGATCATTGGCGACCCCTCCACACTACTTTCATACTCATCAAACACGTCAAACACTTTCTGTTCCGCATTCATGTCATGCTGGTGGTTTTGGTGGCGATGACGACGACGATGATAGTGTTTTCGACGAGGGATTAGCGGGCTGTTACTGCAGCTAAACTCATAAGCCCGTGGAGAAATGAACGATGAGCTGACGTCGTCGTCGGGCCGGCAACTAAAGGTGGAGGAGTAGGGGTGGTGGAGCATGAGGTGGGTTAGGGCTTTGCTAGCAATCTTGCCTTGTTTAAGCATGAGATGAAGATCAAGCATTAGCTTGCTCTTTGTTAAGCCTTTTCTTAGCATGTAGAAAACTATTCTTACTATACTCCAAAGCTTTGTAGCTTTCATGGGTGGACTTGGTTCTATTTCCATATCTAGAGAATTTAAATGTGACATGCAGCTTAATTTGCAAAAGAGATGAGAGAGAATTTGGTTGGTTTAGAAGTGAGATTCTTTATATAGGTCTGTAGGATGACAAAGATTGTAGAAAATAAATTTTAATTTATTCTGAAAATAGAATTTGTTTTTTTGAAAAATAGCACACCACTTGGACATTAAGGTCAAAAGTGAGGATAAAATTAATAACTTGGGGCCGCTACAGTCTAGCAGCAATATATAAAGTGCTATGCTAATGATTTTTGATGTTTTTTAAACTGATATTTTCACACGAATCTATGTTATATAAAGGTGAAATTCAATCACTCTTCATGTGAGAGGAGATCATTTAAAAATATTAATTTTTTATGTAAAAATACAAATTCCCTTTTCTTTAATGTATAGATTGACTTGATGACTAGTCAAATTATTTGTTCAACTTAATCGAGTGACAAATAATTAGTATTTAATTTGAAGGTCAAAAATAGTATTTCAAGATTTCATGTTATAAATTAACTTGTGAAGAACAATAACCTAGTTAATTTCAAGACATCTCAAGTAAATTCCTACATGCATTTAAGCATGATTATCCCTACATTAATTTTTAATTTGTTTATCATATTATCCCTACATTAATTTTTAATTTGTTTATCTTTCATATTTTCAATGAATTTTGAAGAGTAATATTTAGATTTTATACTCCTTTTAATCAACCAGACAAACTTTTAATTGCATTTCTTAATCTTTGTGTTTTCTCTTAAAACGTCAATTAAAAAAGAATAAAGTGAATATATCTATATTATTAAAGGAGAACAAACAATAAACACTTCTTCTTGAAACTGTGTATCATAATTTCTCTCCCGCCCTTTATTCCTAACTTCTCTCCTATATTTTTTCATCTATATTTTATAACTCTTAAATAAATATTTAATTTTTTTCTTAATTGCACACATATAGTGTGTGCCATAAAGAATAGTAGTATTACGTATATACATATATAGAGGAATGATTTATAACAAATATTTGTTATAGATCAAAAATAAACAAACACTATCTCTATCGTTCAATATAGGAACCACGACCGAGATTAGAAATAAAAAATCCATTTACGTCCGCTACTAATAATAGCGGACGACAATACCATTTTCAGCGGTATCCGCTACTATTAATAGCAGACGATACCCATCATCCGCTACTATTAGTAGCGGACCCGTCTTCCATTACTAATAGTAGCGGATGTGAATTTTTCAGTTCTAATTTCGACCGTTAATTCTTGCATTGAACGCTAATAATGATATTTATTTATTTTTAATTTATAATAAGTATTTGATATGAATCATTCCAGAGTATCAGAGCCGGCCCTGGGGGTGTGCCAACAGGGCAACCGCCCAGGACCCAAAATTGAAAGGGGCCCAATTTTTTTTTATAAATTTATGTATTTATGTGTATAAAAAAATAATAATAAAAAGATTAGCGATATTATGTTTTGAAAATGATATATTAGAAAACATTAAATATGATAATATAATTTATGATTTTGCATCTAAAAGTGTAACAAGAAAACATTTTAAATGATGTTTTGTTGTTTAGATTTCATTGGGCAAAACTAAAAAAATACCCACTGTAATTGGTAGGTTTTATTAATTAAAACCATTGAACTTTTGATTTTTTAAATTACACCACTAAACTAATTATTATTTTGAAATTGAGTCATTTCGTTAAAAAAAAATAAACGGACGTTAATTTTTTATCTACAAAACTAATGAATTATCCACTGTAGTTGGCACATTTTACTGATTACACCATTGAACTTTTAATTTTTTAAATTACTCCATCAAACTAATTAAAAATAATTATTTTAAATATTTTTAAAAATAATTATTATTTTAAGTAAAAAATATTAGAAACTTTTTTACTTCATAAAATTAGTAGAGTTTCATAAAATATAGATTCAAAAAAATTAAAGTGATTTTAAATTAAATTAATGTCTACTTAATTTTTTAAAATAATGACCCATTCTTAATATTATAATTTTTAAAATAAATACTAAAAATAGAAATTAAACAAAAAAAATAGTAAAAGATAAATAAAAAAATTGATTCAATTTTTTCAAAAAAGAAATTAATAATTTTATAAATAAATATTATTTTCAAGAAAAAAATTGGAAAATTCTTCATATTTTAAAAAAATGCGCATAATTTTATAAAATATAGATTCAAAAAAATAAACTTTATTTTCAAAAGAAAAAAAGAGTTTTTTTTAAATCAGTAAGGTTTCATAAAAATTTAATTTTTTTAAATCTATGTTTTATGAAATTTTACTCATTTTATGGAAAAAAAATTAAAGTTTCTAATATTTTTTACTGTAAATAATAAGTATTTTTAAAAATATTTAACATAATCATTTTTAAAATTAATTTAATAGGGTAATCTGAAAAATTAAAAGTTCAATGATGTAATCAATAAAACGTTCCAACTACAGTGATTAGTTTTGTAGATAAAAAATTAACGTCCGTTTATTTTTTTTAACGGAATAACCCAATTTCAAAATAATAATTAGTTTAGTGGAATAATTTAAAAAATTAAAAGTTTAATTGTGTAATCAGTAAAACTTGTCAACTATAGTGTGTATTTTATTAGTTTATCGATTTCATTGATATTTTTATTTTGTCGGTACATGTGATGAGTCTTTACTTCGATGACATTTTAAAGTGTTCTTTCTTATCTTTTGTAAATTTTTATAATTTTAATAAAATTAATTAGTTGATAATTTATTTATTTTTTTATTTAGTTTGTATAAAGGGGCACACTTAAAATTTTTTGTCCTGGACCTTAAAAAACCAAGGACCGGCTCTGCAGAGTATACGACTCTTTTCCTTCTCTATCTAAAATCTAAAGTATTGTGAGTTGATTATTTGATATATATATATATATATATATATATATATATATATATATGTGTGTGTGTGTGTGTGTGTGTGTGTGTGTTCAATTCCGGAAATAATATCTCATTTGTTAAAAAGTTTAATAATTCTCATTTTAGAAACATTAACATAAAATAATATAATATTATCAAATTTATCATTATAGTTTTATTATTAAATTAGAATAATGAAAGTATATAACAACTTAATATTTTAGAGAATCAAATATGAAACATAAATGGATCATTATTATATGTACGACGGTGGAAGTGCCATGTTATATTACTCGCTTGATTTAAATGATCGGAAGATTGGCTTAAATAAATATTCAATCTATTGATCAGATAATAATTATTTGTAATTTTCTAGTTAAAAAGCAAGCTGCAAAATAAAGAAAAGTATGCCTCCATCAACATCAGTGGGGCATTTGATGTTTACATTAAGCTGCCTTTCAATCATCAACTTTGAAATGTATTCATGTGGTAGGTCTGGTTACAATTATGAGTTTCCTATATATCTATCTAATAAAATATAAATAATTTTGAATTTTTCGCTCACTCAATAAATCATATGGGCCGTCCAAAGTTTGAGATAAATCTCACCGTTCATACATCTATCTAATAAAATACATCTATCTATCTAATAATCTAATAATAATTTAATAAAATACAAATGACTTTAAATTTCCCGCTCACTCAATAAATTATTTTGGTCGTTCAAAGTTTGAGATAAATCATATTGTCCATACAGTGCCGGAGGCACGGGACCCAGCTAATATATATATAATTGTTAAATTTATAACATTTTTTATTATTTTCACAACAAAAGTATTGTTGTAGATGTATAGCGACGGTAAAAACTGTAACTATAGGATCTATAGCGATATTTTTATTATAAAAATAACATTTTCTATTATGGATTTATATATACTTTTTTCATATGAGCATCCTAAGAAATGACAAAAGAATATCAAAAATAATTCTTAAATTATACCGACTAAACAAAATTATTCATAGGTGATGATATATTATTATTCATACCCTAATAATAAATTTAAGATTTTATTTTTTGATAATTTAAGACAAAATTTAAACTCACGCACACTACTTTATCACTGCAAAAATTTGAACTCTCACCTTCTTGGTGGCCAAGTCTCTAAGTTGATCTTCTATAGTTTTATGATAGAAATTGATATTTTTACATTATTTTTTTAATATTTTTATATAAAAAGTGTTGTTATAGATGTATAGTAACGATAAAAACCGTCGTCATAGAATCTATAACGACTATTTTCATGTACAAATATTAAAAAGTCGTGTGAAAATATCAATTTTCATTTATGATTTATTCGTTTCACATATTTTGATGTAAAATTTAATTTTTCTAATAATTAATTAATAAACCACAACTTCAATAAAGATGATATATATATATATATATATATACGGAAAGCTTCAAGAGCATAATTCTTAAAAAGTATAATGCCTTAAATAGCATAATTTTATCAAAACGACGTAGTTTTATAAGGACGCGGTGACATTTTTGTAAATACGCGGTGGCATGGTATTAAAAATCCAATTAATGGGAGCATGCCCAACTGAGCCCACAGTAAAGTACTAATTTCTACTTTCCCTACCACTTTGATGATTTAATTTAGTTGACTCTTAATATAGCTTAATTCTTAATTAACATATTTAAATCCCAAATTATTGGTGGTCTGGCTAAGGACATACTACTATATATCTTAATGAAGTGCCATCTTATCTCATGGGATTCGAGGGATTGAGATTGGCCCAAAGTATTATGCTAAAACTTTGAAGCTTCTTCAATTAATTAATTAATCAATTTGTATTTTTCTTGATTAAAACTTTGGTCACACAATTTAATTACTGTTATGTACATGTCCTTTCTAATCTATTTACAATGTTTTTTTTTCTCTCTATAAGATTGCAAATAATAAATTCAAAATGCAAATAAGATGAGTTTGACATGTTTAAAGGGGAACACATTTTAAACCAAGAAAACAATTCTAAGTTGGGAGAAGAATTTTTTGAGGTCTTGCTTCTTCTTTTTTTTTGTATAATTATTTTTTTTCCTCCTTTTTTTTCTTGTTCACATTCACCAAGATTCAATGAAATACAATTTTCTAACAATAATATTAAAAAACTAATCACCAACTACACATAATTCTCTACAAATTAGTAAATAACATAAAATAAATTACTTAGATGGAATAGTACATATGATTTATTTAAAGATCGATGTCTATAAATGTAAAAATATATTTATGGAGTTTTATAATACATAAGCTGATAATTGTAAGACCCCAAATTTTATAAATAAAGATGAATTTTTAATAATTATTATTTTTGAATATTATGGAATAAATTTGATATAATGTTATAGTTGTGGGTAATATTTATAAATTTTACAAAGTACGCAAGTTGTTATAAAATATTCGTCTGGTCGGGGAATATTCGTACGACGGCACAATCATTGGTGGACCCCACAACGGAAGTATTGTCATAGTAGAAAACGACAAAATTATCTTTCTATAAAAATAACGGCGAAGGTGTTACCGTTAAAACTGTTGAACTACTCGGTAGTAAAAGTACAGTAATACGCGTTGTTGCATAGTAGAACACGGTATTGATTATTGATGCTTACGTGAGAAGTCACTCAGCTATACTCAATTATTGCTACAGTAATTGCTGCATCATATCTCTTATATTATTGATTCAATTATTGTCACAAGTATCATCTGTATAATATGTTATATTATTTAAACAATAATTGAGACGACAAGTTATAAATGATTAATAATTGTTGAAAGATTAAATATGTGTTGATTAAAAATAAAATGATTTCTGGTAATTTTTATTCAATCCTTGATGTATATAAAGAGTCTATTATTTGACGTTTATGGTAAGTTTAATTATTTATGGGGGGCCATATGTCATCATCTAAGAGTCTCTTTCATAAATAGTAATTACCTTCGTCAATAGTAATTACCTTCGTAAATAGTAATTACCTTCGTAAATAGTAATTACCTTCGTAAATAGTAATTACCTTCGTAAATAGTAATTACCTTCGTAAATAGTAATTACCTTCGTAAATAGTAAATACTTTCGTAAATAGTAATAAATCTTCTATAAATAGAGGCCTAGGGCTACATTATTTTTTACGAATTCGTTCAAGCTATAGAGAGAGAAAGTATAGAGAATAAGAGAGAAAGAAGAAGAGTTTTCTGCTACTTCACTTATATCCAGTTCTTCTAAGGTAGGGAATATTATTTGTTGTACCTGTAAGGGGTGTTATTCTTTCTTATTCATGAAGAGAATTGTTGTTATTCCATTTCTTATTATCCTGTTGGAATAACCTGTATATGCAGTCTACCCTATACTTGGTAACATTCTTCTATTATTTTGTTTGAACATCCTGTCTGTGTGTTTTACATCGGACCTGGTTCTGTCTTTATTATTATTCCGTTGGAACATCCTGTTTTTGTGTTTTACACTGGACCTAGTTCCGTCTTATCATTATTCCGTTGGAACATCCTGTCTGTGTGTTTTACACCGGACCTGGTTCAGTCTTTATTATTATTCTGTTGGAATATCCTATCTGTGTGTTTTACACCGGATCTGGTTCCGTCTTCATTAATCTGTTGGAACAACTTGTCGGTGTGAATTTCACCTGACCTGGTTCCGTTATTTATTATTCTGTTGGAATAACCTGCCTGTGCGGTCTATCGCATGCATGGTGATTTCTTTTGTTATTTCATTCTTTATTATACTCAGTGAGATAAAACTTTGACTTCTATACTCCATGAAATTAGTGGAATATCCTTGATATTTGCGCTTCATCCAGTATCTTTTCATGGAAATATTCTTCTGATCATTCTTGAATTTTACACCACAAAACAGTGATGCTGTGATTCGATGCTGTGGAATATTTATTAAGCTGAGTCTCAGCTATAACAGTGATGAAAAACCTTTTAAATCATAAAAGATAGTAGATTTTATTTTCTACTTGACTCTTTTAATGGATTGCTGGTTCCGCTGCAGTTAAACTTGATATTTATTGTATTTTATCAGTTTAACACTGTTAATGGCTAATGATAATTTATTCTGCATTATCTTAGTCATAATATTTCTTAATGGGCTAGTTGAGCTCACCCTTTCTTTCACTGTTCTCTTCAGGAAATGAGAATATAGCTGGGACGAGTCGGGGAACGGAGTGATGGACCAAAGAATAGTATTAGTAGTCCTCACTATTCTGTTAAATAGTGTGACAATAATTGTATTGAGGACTCTTTTTGAGTTTGTATGATCTCTAGTAGACAATAATTGTATTCAAACTCGCAGTTATATTTTGTCGTATTGTACACGACAGTGTTATTAGTAAGTTGTATTTGAATTCTGTACCATGTATCTGGCGACTCAAGATGGGTGATGTATACCTAATTTTGGGGGCGTCACAATAATGAATTAACAAATCAAGACTGTGATCTACATATATGGTCAACTTTTAAATATTCTTAAAGTTTTTAAAAACATACAAATATTAAGTGGTGTTTATTATCCTACAATTTATCATATTTTTTTTGCATGTTTAGAAATAACAAATATGTTTCAAGATTTTAAATATGAGCTTTTTTGGGCTAACCTTATTTTGTCAATGGGAGAAAAAATTTAAAAATACTTTGAAGACATACCAACTATTATTACTTGTGCAGCTGCATTAAAACATAGTTATAAAATTAGAAAGTGTAGAAAGTATTTTGGGAGATATAATAGAAAATATAAGTAGTACTAATGTAAGACCCCAACTTTTATGAATAAAGATGAATTTTCTATAATTATCATTTTTAAATATTATGGAATGAATTTGATATAATGTTATAGTTATGGGTAATATTTAGAAATTTTGCAAAGTACGCAAGTTGTTATATAATATTCGATTGGTCGGAGAATATTCGTTTTAATAGGAAATATTCGTACGACGACACAATCACTAGTGGACCCCACAATGGAATTATTGTCGGATTGAGAAAACGACAAAAATATTTTATGAAAATAACGGCGGAAGTTTTACCGTTAACTGTTGAAACATCCGGGGTTAAAAGTACAGGAATACACGTGGTTGCATAGTAGCACACGATATTGATTATTGATGCTTACGTGAGAAGTCACTCAGTTTTGTTTAATTATTGCTTCAGTAATTGTTGCATAGTATCTCACGTTATTTGATTCAATTATTGTCAATATTTTATATATTATTAAATCAATAATTGAGATAACAAATTGTTAATATTATTATTTGCATTATTAACGATGTCTAGAAGTTTTGTCAAGGAGAGGTTTGGTCACCTAATTGCGCGCAAATAGGGAGAAATCCTTATTGGAAAGCCCCCTCTTTCCTGTGAACGACCTGGTCGATTAATAGTGTGAATTATGATAATGATGATAAAGTTTTGTTTTATTAGTATTATTAATATAATAAAACAGAAAAGCTTTTTATATAAAACAGAATACTTTTGTAAAGTTATTCGTTTTATTAGGCTAATAGTAAAATCTTTTTATATAAAACAGAATACTTTTATAAAGTTATCTGTTTTATTAGATAATAATTAAAATATATTATATTTTATTATGCATAGTATTTGCATAGTGCCTGCATAGTATTTGCATAGTAAAATCTTTTTATATAAAATAGAATACTTTTATAAAGGTATTCGTTTTAATAGATTATAAATAGAATATATTATATTTTATTGTAAACCAATCTGGACCGTCCGTTTAAAAGTAAATCAATCTGGACCGTTCATGGATTGGTTACTATTCAGCCCATCCTTCCATAAATAGAATTTCAACCCTTCATTATTTCTTACGAATTCACTGAAACTATAGAGAGAGAAATTGCAGAGAGAATTTTTCTTCTAAAATCTTGAGCGTATTTCTTTAGCGTTTAAGAAAGCTTTGAGCGTAGTGCAAGTTTCTTCAAGTATATCCCCGCCCTACCGTCGGAGTACTCTTCTTTATAAGGTAAGGGGTATTTTTTTCGTATTCATGAAGAGAACTTCTGTTATTCCATTCTTTATTATTCTGTTGGAATAACATGTATACGCGGTCTACCCTATATTTGGTGAAATTCGTCTGTTATTCCATTATTTATTATTCTGCTGGAATAATCTGCCTATGCGAAGTACTGCATACATGGTAAAATTCTGTCGTTATTCCATTCTTTATTATTCTGTTGGAATATCCTGTCTGTGCGTTTTACGCCTGACCTAGTTCCGTCTTTATTATTCTGTTGGAATATCATGTCTGTGCGTTTTACGCCAGACCTGGTTCCGTAATTTATTATTCTATTGGAATAATCTGTCTATGCGAAGTACCGCATGCATGGTGATTTCTGTTGTTATTCCATTCTTTATTATTCTGTTGGAATATCCTGTCGGTGCGTATTAGCCTGACCTGGTTCCATTATTTATTATTCTGTTGGAATAACCTGTCTATGTGAAGTACCGCATGCATGGTGATTTCTTTTGTTATTCCATTCTTTATTATACTCAGTTGGTTAAAGTTTTGACTTCTATACTCCATGAAATTAGTGGAATATCCTTGATATTTTCTCTTCATCGAGTATCTTTTTATGGAAATATTCTTCTGAGCATTCTTAAATTTCACTCTACAAAGAAGTATCATGTTGACAATTTGGATTTTATTAGTTCCTGAATAAATTAATTCTTGAACTTGTTTTATTGAACTCTTATATCATTGTCATCATCCTCATGTTTATATTTTTTTTAAAGTCATCTGTGGCTTGTAGTGCATAGATGGACTTGGTATGATTATGACCAGGGATTATTCGGTGTAATCATGACCGTAATGTTACAAATGACATGGTAAAAGTCCTCATTGGCCCGTAGTGCATTGATGGACAGTTGTTAGCATGATCATGACCATTGATGAATACACGAATATCCTTGGCCTATAGTGCATGGATAATTTGTGGTTGTGATACTAATGAATATCCCTAGCTGTAGTGCAGGGATGATGTGGTTTATTTATTAAGCTTAGTCCCAGCGATAAAAGTGATGAAAAACCTTTTTAATCATAAAAGATAGTAGATTTTATTCTCTACTTGACTCTTTTAATGGATTGTATGTTCCACTGCAGTTAAACTTGATGTCTATTGTATTTTATGAGTTTAACATTGTTGAAGACTAATGATAATTTATTCTGCATCATCTTAGTCATAATATTTCTTACTGGGCTAGTTGAGCTCACCCTTTCTTTCACTGTTCTCTTCAGGAAATGAGAACGTAATCGGGACTAGTCGGGGAACGGAGTGACGGTCCAGATGATAGTATTAGTAGTCCTCACTATTCTGTTAAATAGTGTGACAATAAATATAATGAGGACTTATTCTGAGAGTGGATATTGTCTAGAAGACAATATTTGTATTAAAACTTCCAGCTCTCTTGTTGTATATTAAAGATTGTATTTGTATTCTGTACCATGTATTTGGGGACTCAGAATAGGTGATGTATACCTATTTTGGGGGCGTCACAGTTGATATCAAAGCTTAGGGATATGATCTCTGGCTGAGATGTGAGACAAGAACTAGGAGGGGAGAGACAGGGTGCTAGTATGACCTACCTAACTTTGTTTGATATTTAATTGGTCGGTTAGAGTATAGGGATATTATGTGATATGTTAATTAACCCTTGTTGTGACAGTATTTGAAAATGGCATCCGAGAATGTTGAGAACATCAATGGAGCACAGGAGACCGTTGAGTCTCCACAGATCAATAATCAGGACAATGTGCATCAGGAAGGCGACAATCCTCATACAAACAACAACACTGACCAAATGATGAACGATGGAATGTTCAGAGGCTTTCTGCAATTCATGCAGCATCAGGCAAGAGAGACTCCTGTCTGAAATACAGGTGGAAACACTAGCAACTCTCGGATGGTCACCGCTAAGCAGTTCAAGGAACTGGGACCACCGGAGTTTTTTGGGGAGCCAAAACCACTTAAGGCGGAGACGTGGATAAAGCAGATCTGCAAGATATTTGATGTCTTGGGATGCTCCAAGGAGCAAAAGGTTCCCTTTGACACCCTCATGTTGCGTGCAGAGGCAGATTAGTGGTAGGAATCTGTAAAACGTACTCAACCTGCCGCACTGAAGATGACTTGGGAGAAGTTCCAAGAATTGTTCAACGACAAGTATTTTCCCGAAAGTATTCGTCACATGAAAGAGGTAGAATTCATTAAGATAGAGCAAAACAACATGATCGTGTCGCAGTATGAAGCCAAGTTTACCGAGTTGTCCCAGTTTGCGTCCCATTTGGTTGATAATGAGGAGAGAATGACGCGAATGTTTTTAAGAGGTTTGAAACCCAAAATACGTTAATATCTTATCTCTCATAAACTGTGTTTGTATTCAAATATTGTTAATAGGGCTCAGTTATTGGAGCGCGATAATAAGTCAATCCAACCAAAAGAGAGCAGCCGACAAAATGATAATACCAGTGATAACAGTCATCTAAGCGGTGACAATAAGCGTGGAGGGAATCAACATGCCAGAAATGGTAACCACTTCGATGGTAATCATGGCCAAAACAATAAGAATGGACATTTCAAGAAGAGGAGATTCAACAATGATGGAAAGACGTCAGCACCAGCACCCGTGGTTAAGGAAGGATAATGACCACCTATCATATGCTTTAAATTCGGAAGGGAAGGACATATTAGTCCAAACTGCGCGATACCGTCCAAAGCATGTTATAATTGTGGAAGAGAAGGTCACCTAGCCCAATTTTGTCATTCACCGAAGGCAAGTTCAGCTAGGATGGAGGCACCAAAGGACGTCCCAGAAAAGTCAAAGCCAGTAGTGCAAGGGAGAACGTTTGTCATGACCTCCCAGAAAGCAAGGAACCCGAACGAGGTTATCACGGGTAAGCTTATCATAAACTCTAGCGAAGTATATACCTTATTTGATACCGGGTCTACCCATTCTTTTATTTCTCCTACTTGCGCTCAACGTTAAAATTTAACTCTGGAGAAATTAGACTTTGACTTATCTGTTGAAACTCCATTGGGAGAAACCTTCATTACATCCACTGTTTATAAGTCTTGTTTGGTTCAAATCGGTACCCTCACATTACCTGTCGATCTTATTTCATTGAAAATACTTGCATTTGATGTAATTCTAGGGATTGATTGGTTAACCACTCATCATGCAAAAATTGATTGTTTTCGTAAAGTTGTTAGCTTTCATATTCCTATCCAACCTATTATGCGAATTCAAGCAACCAAACCATTAAAATCAATAACTGTCATCTCAGGCCATAAAGCTATTCGTTTATTGAAAAATAGATGTCAAGCTTTCTTAGCTCTTGTCACGGATCTAAACAAAAATACGTTAGTTTTGAATGATATTTCTATTGTTAATGAATTTTCTGACTTATTCCCTGAAGAACTTCTTGGCATACCCCCAGCGCGTGAAATTGAATTTTGTATTGATCTTGAACCCGGTACAAAACCCATTTCCAAAGCCCCATATTAAATGACTCCTATTGAACTTCAGGAGTTAAAGACCCAACTGCAGGAATTGTTAGACATCGATTTCATTCGTCCTAGTACGTCTCTTTGGGGTGCTCCTGTTATATTCGTGACGAAGAAAGATGGGAATATGCGACTTTGTATTGATTATCGGAAGTTAAATCATGTCACCATCAAAAATAGGTACCCATTTCCATGTATTGATGACCTATTTGACCAGTTGCAAGGAGCCAAATTCTTTTTAAAGATTAATCTTCGTTCCGGATATCACCAATTGAAGATTAGAACCGATGAAATTCTAAAGAAGGCTTTCAGAACTCGGTACGGGCATTATGAATTCCTAGTTATGTCTTTTGGATTAACTAATGCTCCTGCTGCCTTCATGGATATGATGAACCGAGTATTCAAAGAATATTTTGATCACTTTGTGGTCGTCTTTATTGATGGCATCCTTATTTATTCCAAAATCCGTGAGGATCATGAGCAACACTTGAGGCTGATAATCCAAAAGCTTCGTGAATATAAGCTTTATGCCAATTTAAAGAAATGCGAGTTCTGGCTTGAGGAAGTAGCTTTATTATTCTGCTGGAATAACCTGTTTATGCGAAGTACTGCATACATGGTGAAATTCTGTTATTATTTCATTCTTTATTATTCTGTTGGAATATCCTGTCTGTGCATTTTACGCCGGACCTGGTTCCGTTATTTATTATTCTGTTGGAATAACCTGTCTATGCGAAGTATCGCATGCATGGTGATTTCTGTTGTTATTCCATTCTTTATTATTTTGTTGGAATATCTTGTCGGTACGTATTACGCTTGACCTGGTTCCGTTATTTATTATTCTGTTGGAATAACCTGTCTATGCGAAGTACCGCATGCATGGTGATTTCTTTTGTTATTCTATTCTTTATTATACTCAGTTGGTTAAAATTTTGACTTCTATACCCCATGAAATTAGTGGAATATCATTGATATTTGCTCTTCATCCAGTATCTTTTCATGAAAATATTCTTCTGAGCATTCTTAAATTTTACTCTTCATCCTCGTGTTTATATTTTTTTAAAGTCATCTGTGGCTTGTAGTGCATAGATGGACTTGGTATGATTATGACCAGAGATTATTGATGTAATCATGACCGTAATATTACAAATGATGTGGTAAAAGTCCTCATTGGCCCGTAGTGCATTGATGGAAAGTTATTGGCATGATCATGACCATTGATGAATACACGAATGTAACACCCCCAAAATAAGTATACATCACCCATTTTGAGTTGTCAATAACATGGTACAGAAATAACTACAACTTTATTAATACAACATATAAACTGTAAGTTTAAATACAAATATTGTGATCTAGACAATATCCATACCCAACTAAGTCCTCATTACAATTATTGGTATATTATTTTATAAAAATGGTGAGGACTACTAAAACAACTTCTAGAATCTTCATTCCACACCCCGACTAGTACTCACTACATTCTCGCCTCTTTAGAAGAAAAATAGAACAAAAAGGAAAAGGGTGAGCTCAACTAGCCCAGTAAAGAATATTATGACTAAGATAATATAGAACAAATTATCGTTAGTATTCAACATGAAAAAATCTGATAGAATATAATAAACCACAAGTTTCAGATCAATATTCGCAGCAGAAATAATAATTCATAGATGAATTACGTAGAGAATGAAATTAAACTATGAATTTAAAAGTCCATCATCAATATTTTATCTCTGTAACATCAATCAATATTCATCTTGAATCAAATATTCATCTTTGCACTACAGGCCAAAGATATTCATCATTTGGTCATGTTCATCTCAACACCTGTGCATCTTTGCATTACGGGACAAAGATATTCATAAGAAAATCAACCATCTTTGCACTACAGGCCAAAGATATTCAGTAATATCATCTTTTAGGACTGAGGATGATGAAAAATATTTAAAAAAAAACGAATCCAGTGAAACAAAAAAACACATATTAAGGATTCGTACTTTAAACAATCCGAGTTCAAAAATACTTTATAAATAATTATAGTGAAGTAAAATTCAAGAATGATCAAAACATGGATACAATCAAAGTTAGTATCCATAATAGATATTTTGGACGAAAAACTAAAATTTAATTTTTCTGTGAATAGTGTCGTATACGTGAATAGCAACTCCGACACTAAAAGACAAAAATTTCACAAGAAAAATCTTACCAATAATCCGGCATAATGATATTAGAAGAAATAATATCATTTTAAAAAATATATAACATCGCTTACCTTGAAAAGATTGTACTTCTAGCTGGAATACCGGATATAGTGCGAAAGGGAATTTGCACCGTATAACAACACTCAAAGTATCAAAATACTCACAAGTACACACTCGATAATATAGGAGAGAGAAAGATAGAGAAAACTTCAATTTCTGGTGTGATTTTCAATTCTAACCTAAGCACCCTATTTCTAGGAAAATGCTTAGAACACCAAAGCAGAAAATTTAATAAAATATTAATATTATTTATTTTTATTCCTACGCCCACATTTAGAGATCTGAATTCAGCCATTTCAACAACCAATGGGGCACATCAAACATATCAAAAACGTTTTTCTTTTAAAACAAATTTAAAACTTTTGAAAAATAATTATTTCGGAACTTCAGAACTTCAATAATTCATAATAAATAGCCCTTTTATCAGAAAAATTCAAACCTCATGTCCTTTCAATAGGAAATTCCATTCTCTACAACTTTGCAGAAGAAAGTTTTTCTAAATTCCAAAAAGAAATTGACTGAAATTCATAAACGGACGATTTTACAAGCTATAATCAAATTTCAGTCAAGAAATGGGGTCCACAAATATGAAAATATGTTTTAAATATTTATTGAAACAAAAATAATCTTTCTCCTCATTTATTCATATATCCCACATTCATTATAAAATGTCACCATTATTATATTATTGAAATATAATAATATATTTAAATGAATTATTTTATCAGAAGAGATAAAATATCAATTTTTAACAATTGTCACGTTAAAATTTTTTTCCATCTATATCCACATAAAATAAATATTTCCCTTATCATACAAATAATATTACAGAATCACAATACTGACAACCAAACAGTTCCTAGGAAAGATGGGGCTTTCCAATAAGGATTTCTCCTTACTGGCGCGCGATTAGGTGACCAAACCTCTCCTTAGACATAATTTTCTAGACATTGCCAATAATGTTATCTAATAATATTATTCAAATAATATGAATTATTGATTTGATAATGAAAATACTGTGTAGTGACAATTATTAAAACAACAATAATATAAAATATCAACGTAGCAATTATTAAATCAATAAAATAAAATATTAAACAGTAACTACTGTAACAATTATTGAGTAGTGCCTTCTTACGTAAGAATCAATAACTGGTGCAATACCGCGTGCTACTGTATTTTAACCACCGGGTATTCCAACAGTATTAACGATAACAACTACGCCATTATTTATAAACAACTTATACTTGTCGTTTTCTTCATCCAATCGCTTTCCGTTATGGGGCCCACACAAGGTTGCGTCGTCGTACGAATATTCTCCAACAGTAACAATATTCCACGACCAAACGAATATTTTCCGATAAAAATGAATATTTTCTAACCACTTGCATATTTGAAATATTTGCGTTTTTTACCCATAACTAACCACATTAATCAAATCAATCCTTACTATTTCAAAATAATAAATAGAGGAAATTCAATTTCATTAATAATAAGTTGGGGTCATACAACGAATATCCTTGGCCCGTAGTTCATGGATAATTTGTGGTTGTGATACTAATGAATATCCTTGGTCGTAGTGCAGGGATGATGTGGTTTATTTATTAAGCTGAGTCTCAGCGATATAAGTGATGAAAAACCTTTTAAATCATAAAAGATAGTAGATTTTATTCTCTACTTGACTCTTTTAATGGATTGTATGTTTCGCTGCAGTTAAACTTGATGTCTATTGTATTTATCAGTTTAACATTGTTAAAGACTAATGATAATTTATTCTGCATTATCTTAGTCATAATATTTCTTACTGGGCTAGTTGAGCTCACCCTTTCTTTCACTGTTCTCTTCAGGAAATGAGAACGTAGCCGAGACTAGTCGGGGAATGGAGTGACGGTCCAAATGATAGTATTAGTAGTCCTCATTATTCTGTTAAATAGTGTGACAATAAATGTAATGTGGATTTATTCTGAGAGTGGATATTGTCTAGAAAAAAATATTTGTATTAAAACTCACAGCTCTCTTGTTGTATATTAAAGATTGTATTTGTATTCTGTACCATGTATTTGGCGACTCGAAATAGGTGATGTATACCTATTTTGGGGGCATCACAACTAATATTGATTACATTGAAAGAAATTTTAATAATACATTTACTGAATTTTATAAACAATATAAATTTATATATTCTACATCTAAACGTGCACCGCCCCCTGCCATTTCACCTTCTAAATTTGCACCGTCCCCTGTCCCTTCATCTTCCAAAAACGTCAACACATACAAGTAGTTTAAATAAACCTAGTTTATGTTGTAGTACTGATTTTAGGAGTTTTATGACCGACCAATAATTTAAATTTTTTAATATACTCGCTTTCAGGGAAAAACATCAATTTCCTGCTTTGGCGGCTATGCCCTGTGATTTAACTATATAAGCTAGTACCGTTACTTCGGAATCTTGTTTTCTTTATCTGACAGAGTATTGGATGAAAAAAGAAGCAGATTTAGTCTGAAATCGTTAAAAATATGCATTTGCTATAGAGATTATCTTGCTCGCAAAGAAGAGTACAAGACATAATATATAGACGATCAAAATAGCTTGGAGAAACAATCGAAAATGCAAATATATAATGATTGAAGATATAATTTTTGAAAGATTTGAATATATATTTTATGAAGATTCAAAGACAAATATTTTATGAAGATTTGAAGACATATTTTTAAAATATTTGAAGATAAATATTTGTAACCAACTCATTTTTGATTATTGCTTAAGTTATACTTTAAAGTTATAAACTTATAATTATTCATAAAATTATTTATTCAATAAATTAATTTTTTTTACTTATTCATTATTGTAATTTGTAAGTTGTAATACATTACTTTTAATTAATACATCAATCAAGTTTAAAGTTTTAATTATTCATTCTCGATTTCTTGTGAATACATTTACTTAATATACTAGTTAGTTTATTTAATATTAATAATTTAGTTGATTAAATTTCAATTTTAATATATTACTTAGTTTATTAATATTATTTAGTTAATTAATTAAAATTTTATTAATATTTAATATTTATAGACATAATTACATAGATAATTAATTAAATACAATAATAGGTTAATAGTAGTTACTTGTGAGTTATTTACTTATTTTTGAATTTTTGATGGAGAAACTCATTTATGCCGAGAGTAAAAGAGTAGGAGCCTGCCGGCCTTGCCCCTTGGAATCTTCAAATCTTGGATTGGACCTTTGAAATCTTGGCCAGTTGGATGGATGATGGAGATCAATATAATTTGATGATATGTAATGTAATATTTTCACATAAATTAAAAAAATTGAAAAAAAGGAATAAGAAATGGATCCAACATCAATATAATTTGATGATTTGTAATGGACACTACTTAAATACTTTTAAAAATAAAATGTTTTTTAAAAATATTTAAAATTTTTATTGAGTAATTTATATATTTTTTAGTAGTACAAAATACTCCCTAAATTATCAAAACCATATCTTGAAGTATAATATTTTTGTCAATTAAAGAATTTTTACAAGTACCCAAGATTTATACTAAACGTGGTATAAAAAATAGTGTTTTTCTTGAAGGCTCAAGTCAAGGTTTGACATGATCTAGTTTTTAAGGTTTAAAGTCAAGGCCTGACATGACTTGATCTGACAGACCCAGAATTGATCATATCACACTAGGCCGACCTGTTATGCAACTCTAAAAGGAGGAGTAATGTTGAGAACTATAATTGTGGTAGGGCTTCATTAGTCTTTTAATATCATTAATTTAGAGTAAGGCCTGACATGACTTGATCTGGCCGATTCAGAATTGACCAGATCACACTAGGCCAACCTGTTATGCAACTCTAAAGGAAAGAATAATGTTGAGAATTATAATTGTGACAGGGCTTAATTAGTCTTTTAACATCATTAATTTAGGGTAAGGCCTGACATGGCTTAATGTGATCGACCCATAATTGATTAGATCACACTAGGTCGATCTGTTATACAACTCTAAAGGAAAGAGTAATGTTGAGAACTATAATTGTGGCGGGGCTTCATTAGTCTTTTAACATCATTAATTTAGGGTATATTAGTCTTTCTCAATGGAGTCAGGTGGAAGTCTAGTGCACAAGTTTAAAAGACCTCTTTTTTTTGTTAATTTGGGGGTGGGGGTTTAACTAGGACTTGCAAGAGGCCTGGAAGAGGTCCTGGGGTACCTTTCTATGACTATTAGGAGGGGTAATCTGGGAATGGGATATTAAAAAAACTGCTACTTTGGAGTTCCCAACCATCTGTTGACTTTGAAGATTCAAACATTTTCCCCATGCTAAAGAAAAGGAAACTTCAAACATTTTCCAAAGCTAAAGAAAAGGAAAGAATATCAGAGTAAAACTGAAAGCAAACTTTGCATTTCAAGTATTCAAAATTTCCCAAATTTAGGGTTTTTGGGTACTCTTTTAATACTCGCTACATACCTGAATTACAGATTATCTATCCCCTAGATTCACCAAGAAAGGTAAAAATCTGTGGGGTTTTTTTCCCTTTTATTTTAATTTTCATATCTTAATTGTTGTTTGAATTGTGGTGTATATGATTGTGATGCGAACTTCTGATTAAAATTCATTTCTTGGTTCTTTTATTGAATTTGGGTGGATTATGAAACTGAGAAACTGAAATTGTGTCTAGGGTTTGACTGTGATTCAAAAGTAAGGAACTGCATGCTCTGTTTGCTTGCTAAGAAAATGAATTGAAAGAAAAGAGAGTGAAGTAGTTTGAAAATGTTTTCTTCTTCTTCTTCCCTAGTGGGTGTGTTCCAATTCTTATGTCTCTAACTATGGAAATTCCAAGACCCTTTTTTTGTTAATTTTCTTATGTTTTTCAACATTTTATTAGAGACCCAGTTCTGATATAGCTTTTTGTTGGAGATGGGGATTCATAGTTGTTCTTTTTACATTGTTTAGTTATACAAAACAGGAAGCATGGAATCCGGGGAAAACATAAGGAAAAGAAAAGCCTTTCCTTTGCTTGTTGCCTGCAAGGAAGTGAGCATACAAAGAATAAAGAGAACAATTAACTAAACAAAATTTTGAATGTCTCAACTTATGTTGAGGAAATAACAACCAGGATGGAAAAGAAATAGCAAAATCAATGGAAGAGGACTATATATAAGATTTTGTACGGTACTTAAATCTGAGAGAAGTAGCTTTTATGTATATTTTCGCATAAAGCCTGGCTGCTGTAAATGAGCGGTACTGATCAACCAACTGGATTAACTAAATTAAATTAAGCACTATATTGAGGCTTACCAACCAAAGTGCTAAACATGATTCCCCCCTTTCGGCCTTTCCCCTGCAGGAATTAAATCAGGAGCTTATGTTTGTCTTTATGATTTTATCTGCCTTGGATTCCATCTCTTTTCTTGTTTACTTTTTGAAAGTTTTTTTCTTTGTTATCGATTTTTTTAATTCATACTGAATTCTACGGCTAGAAATTTCCTTCTAAGAAGAATATATTGGTTAGTTTTTTTTCTCTGTATCCTGCAAAGTAAAGGAAAGGATCAGATAGAGAAAAAAGATACACAATATTAAACAATAGTTCAATTTTTTTCCTTCTACTTGTGTATAATTGTTAGTGATCATTTTTCCTTGTAAGTCTATCTTCTTGCATGATTACTCGAGTGAAATTGTATTTAGACACACGAAAAGGTAATTTGGCCACATGGCTCCTTTTCATTTCAGTTATAACTGATTATATGAGTAACTTCCGATCACTGACGTACCACATGTATAGAGTTTACCAGCCAAACAATACATGTTTTTAACCAGTAAAAGACATGTGCAGTGCATGTTCCAAATTCATATATATGATAATGCTGATATTTTACCAGTAAAAGTCATGTTTATTGCATGTACTAAATCCATGTATGTGATAGTATTTTACATATATATGATATTTGTCTCCCTGATTATTTGGCTTTGCATTTTATTTCCAGAGGAAATTAGTTGGTTGCTCCAGATTAATTATTGAATCTGTTTTTTAGGGCCTTCAGATCTGAAAGTAGTCGTGCTGACTGCTGGGAATATGACAAATTACCAGTCCACCAGCCGGAACCAGAAACCCAAAGGATTGAAGGTTAAACAAGCCCTTCAGTTCACACTTCTTCTGGCCATTTGCATCTGGTTGCTGTACCAGCTCAAGCCCTCGCGTAATGAGAAGAAGAACCACGGTGAGAATTCACAGAACAAACTCAGTGAAGAAAGCAGAACTGCCATTTTGGGGCGCAAGGGGAATGCAGCGTGGTCTACCTACAGAAGTGACTCTGAATCGGAAGGTGCAAACTTCTTGAGAGAAATTGAAAAGAAAGCTGATGGTGACACCGGAAATGAGAAGAAAGATGATGTTAAAGTAGAATATTTCCAAGAGAAGACGGACATTGCAGCTCATGATGAGACAGAAATGCATGACAATAACGTAGTGCTGGACAAATATGAGGCAGTTAGGAAAAATCAGAAAGATGAAGTCTCTACAGAAAAGGGGTCCACAACTGCAGTGCATCACAAGGGAGTGATTAATGTCACCATTTCTAGACATTCAGAAATGGAAGATGGAGCCCATAGCTTTCACGATGAGAATGGAATTCCGCAAGATTTAGAAAGTGATTATCAGAAAATAAATTTACATCGTTCAACCATCTCTACTTCAAAAAATAAAAGTAGAATGGTTGAAAGGAAGGCAGTAGTTGTAGGAGAAGATGTTGAATCTAAGAAAGACAGAATTGTTACCATACAAGATTCGAAAAATGACATTAAAGCTGTTACTGATTCGGAGACCATAAAGAAAGTACAGGAAAGTAAGGTCTGAAGAAGATTACTGTATTCTATCTTGTTCATAAGAACTAGAGGAGGTTAACGATATAGGCATGTTTCCTCAAGCTACAAGAGAAACTAATAGCAAATGATAGTCTTCGGCTGAGATTAGTAGCAGAATGAATATATACAACACGACAAGGCTCTACCATCTCTTCTATGACAGTGTACATTCTCATCTCGATTTGCCATTTCAGGCTTTAATATCTGCTACACAATACATAAATGCAATATAAATAATAACTATTATATGAAAATCTGGTTTATAGTCATTTGCTGTTCTTGTCACTTTTTCCTTATTTCTCTTCATAATTAAGTGGTGCATTCTAATTCTGTTACACTTTTGGATGCATAGAAATTCAAAACATCATATAGTTGCAAGATCCTCCAAATGATGGATTGATTCTGAAGATCATACTAAAACTTGGATGTGGCCTATCAAAGCAACACTGAATTGCTTGAGCTATACATAAGAATTACCAACAACAAAAAAAGGTTAGAGACCAATTATACCATCAACATAAAAACACACAAAAAATAGTACTCCCTCAATTCCAAGTTATAAGATCATTATTAATTTTTGAAACTTAATTTAAAATTGATACTAACAATTATGATACAGAAAATCTTATAATTAATAATACATTTTAAATAGTACTCCATTCGTTCCAAAATTAGAGATACAATTTGACTTTTGAGGTCAAACGACGACATATTAAACTTCAAATTGATGTAAATTTATTTAATTTTAGTTGATACAATTATTATAATTGTATAGTATATAACAAAAACTATTAATTACAAAATTTATTTCATTCTAAATTTTATGAGTCATACCAATTTTAAAGTTTAATATGTCGATTAGAACTAAATAAAATTATTATTTTAAAAGTGTCCCCAATTGATTTTAGAAAGTCAATAATGTAATTATATTTTGAAAGGAAATAGTATAAAATCTATATTTAAGTTTTCTTTCCTTTATTTTTCTTTTTATAAAATCAAAGAAAATTTACAATTTATTTTTTCCAAATTTTTCCCTATAGTATATTATAGTATTTAAGTAACACTATATTCCATCTGTTTCAAATTATATGATTATTATTGATATTTGAAAGTTAATTTGAGATATTTTCAAACTTGAGATGACTTAAAAACTTACAATGAGTAATTATTTTAGATAGTTTACAATTTTATTAATTAAAGCTAAAAGAATCTAAATCAATTTTGAGTTTAAAAATATATTACGTTAACTTCAAAAAATTAATAATAATTGGGATGGAGGGAGTATATCATATGTTTTTTTTTTAATTTGGCTCCTCTCCATTATACCTTTCCTCCTATTCTATTCAATACATCAATTATCTGATCTTAATAATTTTGTTAGTATTGATCAAAATATATTAATAAATAGTTAATAATATTAAGATCAATCTTACAATAAATTAGAATTATAAAACATATTTTTACCGTTAAAAAGTTTAAAAAAAAATTACATTAAAATTTTGATAAAAAATTCACGTGTTTATCAAATAGTGAAAACGTAATGAATTCTTTTATTTTTTGAATAATAATACTATTTAATATAATAAATTAATCAACAAGTATTGATTTCAATTATAGAACCAGAACTATAAAAATAGAAAACTGATAAGTGTCGTTATAGATGTATAACGACGGTGAAAACCGTTGCTATAGGATCTATAGTGATGGTTTTATTGTAGAAATATCATTTTCTGTTTTCAGTTTACTAAAAATATGATGGAGAGCATCCAAGTCTACCATTAAAAAGAAAATCTCTAATATTGGCGTTAGAGTGGAGGGAATATTATGAATTTCACTACCGTGTGATGCATGTTACTTCGAATCAAATTGTTCTACTTTTCCTTCTCCAATCGGACGAAACTGCTAGAGTTTGAATCCCCTAGTCCATGAACCAAAAAGCAGAACCCACAGATGATCCTACAATGGGGGATAATGATGATGAATCAGCGCCAACAATTCTGGACCTCACCAGTTTTGAGCTCCATGATCTGATCTCAGTCGAGCTTCCTCCATTTTTAACCTAGTTAGATTTGACGGCAAATCAGTTAAAGACGTTGGACCCTCGTATTGGACACCTCTCCAATCTCAAGAAGCTCTCTTTTAGACAAAATCTACTCGATGACTCCAGTATCGACCCCCTTTCTCATTGGGATGCAATTTCGGACCTCCAAGTATTTATTCTCTTCCCCGAGCAAGTTTGAAATGATTACTTTTATTTTTTGTTTGTTTGTTCTTACTGTGAATTTTCTTGGTGGTCACAAAGAAACTTTTGTTTCAATTCAGTTTAACATTTAAGACTCGAGGTTGTTCATTGTTATTTAGCCTAAAGATCATTTCCGTTCCTGTGTGTATTTGAATAACAATTTCCTATGTTAGAGTGTGTACATTTATCCATGTGTGAGAATGCTTGGATACAACAAAACTGTAAGTATATGTATTAATATGAAACTTGGTATATATTATGTATGGATATGTACTGTGCTTGTGTATGCATTGTACATATAATTATGGATGTGTTTACATGTATATATAAGTCTGAGAGTGTGTCTGTGCATGTGTGAGTTCTGATACTGATGTGTGTGTGTGTGCACATGTATACAGTTAATTGTTTTTGATACTTAAGACAGTGTAGTTTGCATGTTTATGTCGATACATTCTGCTTGTAGACTATCGACTCATTGTGGGTGGGGCACGGGGTGTAGCAATTGATTTGTCTTATCCCTGAATTTTAATCTTGGAGTGCGCCAGGGGGGCACCGTGTGGGGGATTCCGCGGAGACATATTTTGTAAATATGAAACCAATAGAGAGAGAATTAGGGCTTGCTCAGCTGTTTTAGGACCCAAAAAATAAATTCTCAGACCTTGTAAGGGAAAAACGAATCACTCGGAGAGGAATCAATTGCCTGCTCTGTTACTGCAACTCTTTCTCATAAGTAGTATCGATTTAGGGTTGCTGCTTATTAGGATCGTCTCTTTCTCTTTTTTTTGCTGCAATTTAGGGTGGTTGTGATTTAGGAAATGCAATTCTTTGTTGAGATTCTCTGTTACTTTCTGTTGCTGTGATAATGTTGCCTTCTGTTCTTTTTCATTTTGTTTTCTTCTATCCTTGAAATGTTAGTGGGACTAAATATAGCCACACAAATGGGGCATATTTGGCAATAAATATTTTGTTCAGAGAATTCAGCATAGTAGACAAAAGGAATTCAACATATAACTAAATTCCCTTTGTTAGCTCAACATATCCTTTTGTCTTATACACAGTAATAATTTTTTCTTGTTTGTTTGGCAATTATATGTTGCTCTTATTATTTTTATTTTCATGCATTGACAACATATATCTATATGTATAGACTAGTTAAATATTTGCCATATCCTCGTCGCGCCCAAATTCTCTTTTTAGAGATTTGACAAACCCTTGTATCCCTTGTCACGAATCCGTATCCCCGCTTAGAAAATGCTATGTTTGAACAGTTACCAGAGCCGCAGAATGAAAGTCAGATGACTCTGACCAGTAACCAGTAATTACTAGGATTTTTGAGATGGTTCTCTGTAGCAACAAATTAATCACTTGCTGTTAATCCCTTGTTGATCTTGCTTCCTGAGTTTTATTTGCTACCAATACTGTTATATATGTGAACAATTGCGAAGAGATTAATAATAAGGGAATTTTTGTGTGTGAAATCTTCTTAAATCTGATTGATTATCATTATGCTACAAACTAAGGTGACATGAGAAAGGAGGAGGTGTTACCTGTAAAACAAGCAGAGCAGAAAGGGCAAGGCTGCAAGCCTGCAAGAGGCAAATTTAGAGCCCATTTTTGATTCCTCTTTAAAGTCCTTTGGCTTTTCTTGAAATCTTTAGCTACTTCTGAATTGAGGAGACAAAACTAACAACTAAATAAGTTTGAAGGTAGGATAAGCAGCTTGAGAACTTTTTATCTCTTCTCATCACACAACATATAACATCTTATTTCTTATTGCTCCTCTTTCACATTCTGCTTGTCTTGTGAAATTTGTCCATTGTTTACACTGATTTGCATAATTCTCAAGTTCGGCCACTATCACTGTCAGCTAATTTTTTTGTTTTATGTACAATTTGATGAAAAATATGGATAATAATATATCAGTATCATCCGATGCAAATCCAATTCAAGTTCCAAATAATGGAGGAGGCGAGAGACGTGAAACGCAAAATCAAAATGAAGTTGAAGAGATCGAGCAAATAATTGGTTAAGACTCGTGCTGTTATATGGGAACATTATATAAGATTTAAGAAAAATGATGAAATAAAGGCAAAGTGGAAGTATTGTGGTCAAGTTTTAAAAGCCAACTCGGAAAAGAATGGACCAAGTGATTTAAAAAATCATAATGCAAGATGTAAATTGTACCCTCCTAATATTCAATTAATGGAAAGAAAACAAGCACTATTAAATCAAGAGTTTGAAGGGGAATCAACCAATAGTGTTTGTTTATGGAAATTTGATTAAATTTGATGTCGGTTGCATGTCCAAAATTGAATGTGTCTTCACGTATCACCATAACTAGAGATTGTTTGAAGCGTTTTTTAAAGGAATTGAAATTGAAAGCTTACTTCAAAAACACATCACAAATGGTTTGTCTTACTATTGATACATGGATTTCTATACAACGAATTAATTACATGGTGTTAACTGCTCATTATGTTGATGATATGTGGAATTTATAAAAAAAAGTTATCAACTTTGTCCCAATTACTAGTCACAAAGGGGAAGACATAGGTATGTCAGTTGAAAATTATTCGAGGGAATGGGGCATTGATAAAATTTTCACAATCGCAGTTGATAATGTTAGTTCTAATGATGTTGCAATTTTCTATTTGAAAACTCAATTGAAAGTTTGGGATCATAGCATTTGTGATAGTAAATTTCTCCATGTGAGGTGTGTTGCTCATATTGTTAATTTGGTTGTATGTGATGGGATGAAAGATGCAAATTCTTTTATATCTCGTGTTCGAGCTTTGGTTAGGTGGGTGCTACAATCTCCTTCTAGGATTAAAAAATTCAAAGAATATGTTGAAATTGAGAAAATTGAAAGAAAAAAAACTTTGTTGATCCTAGATGTGTCCACTAGATGGAACTCAACTTATTCTATGTTGAATGTAACGTGCTTTTAATAGGCTTGCAAGCAAAGACTCTTTTTTTCAAATTGGAAATGGAATCGGGTGATGGATGGCCTAGCACAAAAGATTGGGGAGTAGTGAGACAATTGGTGGTATTCTTGAAGTGTTTCTTCGACATTACGGTGAAGGTTTCGGGTACATCTTATGTGACATCGAATACTTTTTTACATGAATTTCTTGATCTTGATGATGCTTTGAATGGATTGTTATATGGGAGTGACATTGAAATGAGAGAAATGGCGTTGAGGATGAGAGCAAAATTAGATAAATATTGGGAGACGGTTGAGAAGATTAATAAATTGTTATACATTGCGGTTGTTCTAGATCCTTGACATAAATTTGCATTTGTGGAATTTTTTTAATTCAATGTATGGGAGTGGGATTGAAATGGCAAATAAAATGATAAAATCGGTGTGTGACGCCATTGAGAAATTGTTTAGATGTTATAGTTTCAAATATGCATCCCAAAGTGCACAATCATCCCAAAGTGGACAATCTAACGTGTCTAGTGAAAGTTTTGATGAGCATGGTCAATAATGGACAAGGAAGAAGAGGATGATGGAAAGATTTGTTAAACACATTACGGATGTTTAAGGAAGGGATAAAACTGAATTACATAATTATTTGAGTGAGCATGTTGATCAAACGACTTCAAAATATAATGTTTTGGGTTGGTGGAAAAATAATTCTCCTAGATTTCCTATTATCTCTCAAATGGCTAGGGATGTATTGGCGATTCCTATGTCAATCGTTGCTTCCGAGTTGGCATTTAGCACCGGTGGTCGTGTACTTTATCCATTTAGGAGTTCTTTAACTCCTAGAATAGTAAAAGCTCTTATTTGTGCTCAAGATTGGCTTCGTTCTGGCTAACAACCAATGTCCGTAGACAAAAACTTATATTCACTTGAAACAATTGAGAAATATAATCCTTAATTTTAAATTATATAGTTTTCATCTATAATGTTTATATGTTGATTACTTCCTTTAACTATTTTTTTTTTATCTTCTTAGAATTTGCTGAAGTTCTAGATATGGATGGTGGAATTTAATGGAGATATGGTAGTTGGCACGAGAAAGAATATTTTATTTATTAGTGCTTGTTGTCAGCTAGTGATTTGTTAGATGATATTTTCCTAAGATATTACGTTATTCTCTTATAAATCTAAGACTAAAGAAATTGAAGACCAATTATTTTAGTATTCTGCAATATTCTACAAAGTTTATTTCCACTTATGATAGCTTAGCAAATTGATTTGGTGCAATTACAGTATTTTCCAGTTAGGCATAAATTGATTTGGTGCAATTGCAAATTGATTTGGTTCAATTGCAATATTTTAGTTGCTACCACTCCTGGTAGCTTAATTGTGAGGCACCCAAAATAGATATACATCACCCATTCTGAGTCGTCAAATACATGGTACATAAAAACAACTACAACTTTATTAATACAATTGTCGTGCAAAATACGACAACACATAATATGAGTTTAAATACAATATTGTCTTCTAGACAATATCCACACCCAAATAAAGTCCTCATTACAATTATTGATGCACTATTTTACAAAATAGTGAGGACTACTAAAACAGCTATCTTGAATCATCACTCCATACCCCGGCTAGTCCCTGCTAAATTATCACCTCCTGAGAAGAAAAATAGAACAAAAAGGAAAAGGATGAGCTCAACTAGCTCAGTAATGAACATTATGACTAAGATAATATATAACAAATTATCCTTAGTGTTCAATAGGGAAAAATCTAATAGAATACAATAGACAACAAGTTTTAGATCCACAACTGCAACAGAAACAACAATTCATTAGAAGAGTTAAGTAGAAAATGAAATCTACTATCATCTATGAATTTAAAAGTCCATCATCAATATTTTATCCATGTAACATCAATCAATATACATCTTTGCACTACGGGCCAAAGTTATTCATTTGTATCACTAGTTGGTCATGTTCATCTCAACACCTGTTGATCTTTGCACTACGGGCCAAAGATATTCATCAGGTAATCATTCATCTTTGCACTACAGGCCAAAGATATTCATCAAGTACCACCATTAAGGACTGAGGATGATGAAAAATATTTTAGAGAACGAATCCAGTAAGACAGAAGGACAAATATTAGGGATTCATATTTCGGTTTATCCAAATTCAATAATACTCCATAATAACCAAGTGTGAGGTAGAATTAAAAAATAAAGATCAAAACATGGAATACAATCAAAGATAGTAACCATAAAAGACATTTGGGACGAAAAAGGGAAAAATTCATTTTTTTTTTCGTATTCGTGAATAGTGTCGTATACGTGAATAGTAATCCCGACACAAAAGTTCCAAATTTGATTAAAAAGTTTAAACCAATATTTCAGCATAATGATATTGAAGAAGATAATATCATTTAAGAAGAAAATAACATCCCTTACCTCAAAGAATCAGTACTTCGGAATGAAAGGTCGGAAGTGATTCTGAATGAAACTTGTACTGAACAGCAACTCTCAAAGTATCTAAATACTCACAAAATACGTTCGATAATATAGAGAGAGAAAGAGAGAAAATTTATGTTTCTGGTGTGATTTTTAATTCTAACTTAGCCCTCTATTTATAGGAAAATGTTAGCACGCCGAAACAGACTTGACCTGCTACCTGATGGTTTTACCTGCTACTATTGCCACCCACAACATTTGAAATAAAATTCAGCACATTTCTTCACCAACCACAAGTGGGGCCCACTCAATTCTAGAATTTTCCACCAAAATTATTTATAAACCTAATTTCCGAATCAGTCACCTCTTAAAATTCATAACAAATCATATGTTCATTTTTAACGGTTCAAAATTTATGGACATATACTCAACTTATATATGTATAACATATCCAAAAATCACAACGATCCAACGGTTAGATTAAAAATTATAACTCACGCAATATATCGTAAAAATACTGATTTGAATTTTAATACCTCAATTCCGACAAAAATATTGATAAAACACCTCAACATTAATTCCTTCAATTATAACCACATAAGATAAATTCATCATTTATATCCGTATCAAATAAATATTTTCTTATCATATAAATCAATAATTAATTATTCACAAATAATATTACAGAATCACAATTATGACAACCAGACAGTTTCCAGGAAAGAGGGGGCTTTCCAATAAGAATTTCTCCTTACTGGCGTGCAATTAGGTGACCAAACCTCTCCTTAGATAGAACTTTCTAGACATTGCCAATAATGTGATGCCCCCAAAATTAGGTATACATCACCCATCTTGGGTCGTCAGATACATGGTACATAAATCAAATACAACTTACTAATACAACTGTCGTGTACAATACGACAAAACATAAACTGTGAGTTTGAATACAAATATTGTCTACTAGAGATTATACAAACTCAAAAGGAGTCCTCATTACAATTATTATCACACTATTTCACAGAATAGTGAGGACTAATAATGCTATCCTCTGGACCATTACTCCGTTCCCTGACTCGTCCCTGCTATGTTCTCATTTCCTGAAGAGAACAGTGAAAGAAAGAGTGAGCTCAACTAGCCCAGTAAGAAATATTATGACTAAGATAATGCAGAATAAATTATCGTTAGCCTTCAACAGTATTAAACTGATAAAATATTACAACATCAAGTTTAACAGCAGCGGATCAAGCAATCCATTAAAAGAGTCAAGTAGAGAATAGAATCTACTATCTTTTATGATTTAAAAAGTTTTAATCACTTTTATCGCTGAGACTCAGCTTAATAAATAATCCACATCATCCCTGCACTACGGCCAAGGATACTCATTAGGGTCACGACCACAAATTCCATGCACTACGGGCCAAGGATATTTGTGTATTCATCAATGGTCATGATCATGCCAACAACTGTCCATCAATGCACTACGGTCCAATGAGGACTTTTACCACATCATTTGCAATATTACGGTCATGATTACACCGAATAATCCCTGGTCATAATCATACCAAGTCCATCTATGCACTACAGGCCACAGATGACTTTCAAAAAAATATAAACATGAGGATGATGACAATGATATAAGAATTCAATAAAACAAGTTCAAGAATTAATTTGTCCAAGAACCGATAACGTCCAAATTGTCAATAAGGTACTGTTTTGTGGGGTAAAATTCAAGAATGCTCAGAAGAATATTTCCACGAAAAGATACTGGATGAAGCGCAAATATCAAGGATGTTCCACTAATTTCATGGAGTATATAAGTCAAAACTTTAACCAACTGAGTATAATAAGGAATGGAATAACAACAGAAATCACCATGCATGCGGTACTTCGCATAGACAGGTTATTCCAACAGAATAATAATAACGGAACCAGGTCAGGCAAAATTTGCACCGACAGGATGTTCCAATAGAATAATAAAGACGGAACCAGGTCCGGTGTAAAACACACAGACAGGATGTTCCAACGGAATAATAATAAAGACGGAACCAGGTTCGGTGTAAAACACACAGACAGGATGTTCCAACAGAATAATAGAAGAATGTCACCAAGTATAGGGTAGATCGCGTATACAGGTTATTCCAACAGAATAATAAGAAATGGAATAACAACAGTTCTCTTCATGAATAAGAAAGAATAACACCCCTTACCGTAACAGAAACTGGATATGGAAAAAGAAAAGTTAAGTAGCAAAAAGCTTTTCTTCTATCTCTCTATAGTTTCTTTCTCTAGAGTTCAGTGAATTCGTAAGAAAATAATGAAGGAATGAGCTTCTATTTATAGGAAAATGGAATGCATAGTAACTAATCCATGAACGGTCCAGATTGATTTACTTTAATCTGACGGCCCATATTTAAAGAAAAATCTTTTAAATAAAATATAATATATTCTATTTATGTAAAAAGATTTTTACTATGCAAACACTATGCAAAATACTATGCAACACTATGCATAATAAAATATAATATATTCTATTTATAAAATAACTTTAATAAAGTATTTTGTTTTATATAAAAAGATGTTTCTGTTTTATTACGTTAATAATACGAATAAAACAAAACGTCATCATCGCTATAATAATTCATATTATTAATCGACAATAATTGAATCAAACTGAGCGACTTCTCACATAAATATCAATAATCAATACCGTGTGCTACTATGCAACAACGCGTATTACTGTACTTTTACTACCCAGTAGTTCAACAGTATCAACGGTAAAACTTCCGCCGTTATTTTCAATAAAATATTTTTGTCTTTTTCTCAATCCGACAATAATTCCGTTGTGGGGTCCACCAATAATTGTATCGTCGTACGAATATTTTCCGACACAAAGAATATTCCCTGACCAAACGAATATAATATAACAACTTGCATACTTTGCAAAATTTATAAATACTACCCACAACTATAATATTATCTCAATTTCACACCATAATATAAAAAAATTATTTCGAGAAAATTAATTCTTTATTCATAAAATCTGGGGTTTCACAATCTTCCCTCCTTATGGAATTTCGCCCTCGAAATTTACGTACGTACCTGGTATACCAAACAGGTGAGGATATCTTGATTTCACTTCAAATTCTAACTCTTGAGATATAACATTTGAGTGTTGAATACGATTCTTCTTATCCAAGATTGTAACACGTATCTCTTCAAACGTTAAATCATCCGCTATCTCGTCCGGTTCTAAATTAATAATGTGGTTCGGGTCGTCCACATATTTACGTAACATCGATACGAAAAAAAAACGTTATGAACACGCAATATATTTGGCGGTAAAACGAGTCTATAAGCCACAGTTCCTACTCAATCGAGGATTTCAAATGGGCCAATTAAATCGAGGATTGAGATTTCTTCTCTTCAGCAACTCTTGCTTCTAAAATAACACCCTCTTGAACCTTCTTCTTCATATTCATCAGATTTGGGTATGTAGCTTGAGCGTCTTTAACTTTATCGATTAAAGTCAATTTTACTCGTATATTCGTTATCTTTACGTGGGTCCCTAGAGTCTTTAACTCTATCTTCATCATTTGCAAGTTATACGAAATGAGTCTTTGTGTTAACATCATCGCACTTGTAAACGCATACGATCTTCTACCCAACACGTCAGCTACCACGTTCGCTCTTCCACGATGATATTGAATAGTACGATCGTAATCTTCAACAGCTCGAGTCAATGTCTTTGGTGCATGTTACTTTCGTTTTAGTTGAAAAAATTATTTTGAGGGTTTAAGAAATGGGTTTTGTACTTGTGTCAATATAAAATTCGATTTCACGCTCTGGGGTAGGCTAAAAAGTCTTCAGGAATATGTCAAGAGATTTATTAATGATAAAAATATCATTCAAAATTGTTACTCACATCCAAGACTTGGATAGTACGTCACATTGATACCAACTATGACTTCTATCCCTTAACCTAGATAGCACCTCACAATGATACCTATCAACTTGTTATCGTCATTCACAACGTCGCCTACAGAAAGTCTGGCTTCGGTGCATTCCACACAAGAAAGTCATCAACAAAAGGATCGGGGCTTTTTACTTATGGCTTGATATGACAATGATTGAATTTAGTGGTTTGGTTGCTTGAATTCGCACAATAGGTTGGTTAGGAATATGAAAGCTAACAACCTTACGAAAAATATGATGAGTAGTTAACCAATCGTTTCCTAAAATTGCATCAAAGTTAAGTATTTTCAAAGAGACAAGATCAACACGTAACGTGAAAGTGTCGATTTGAATCAAATAAGATTTATAAACAGTGGAGGTAACGAAGGTTTCTCCCAATGGAACTTCAATAGATAAATCAAAGTTTAACTTCTCCGGAGTTAAGTACAAACATTGAACACAACTAGGTGGAATAAAAGAGTGAGTAGAACCGGTATCTAACACGGTATAAACTTCGTAAGAGCTTATGATTAACTTACCCGTGATAATTTTATTCAGGTTCCTCGTCACGAGAAAAAAAAACGCTCTCTCTTAACCTACAGACTTTGGCTTTTCTGGGACAGCCTTTGGTGCCTCCATCCTAGTTGAATTTGTCTTCGGTAAACGACAAAATCGGGCTAAGTGGCCTTCTCTTCCACAATTATAACATGCTTTGGACGACATCGCGCAATTTGGACTGATGTGTCCCTCCCCTCCGCATTTGAAGCATATGATAGGTGGTCTTTCTCCTTCCTTAACAACGGTTGCTGGTGCTGACGTCTTTCCATCATTGTTGAATCTCCTCTTCTTGAAATGTCCATTTCTATTATCTTGGCCATGATTACCACCGAAGTGGTTACCATTCTTGGCATGATAATTTCTCCCGCGATAGTTATCATTGTTCCGATGGCCATTGCCACCGGTATGATTATTATCGTGTTGCTGGTCATTACCTTTTGGTTGTGATGACTCATTATCGCGCTCCACTAACTGAGCCCTATTCACAATATCTGAATATAAACAAAGTTTGTGAGAAATGAGGTATTGACGTGTATCGGGTTTCAAACCTCGCAGAAACATTCGCGTCATTCGCTCCTCATTATCGACCAAATGGGATGTAAACCGGGACAACTCCGCAAACTTAGTCTCGTACTGCAACACGGTCATATTGTTTTGCTCCAGCTTGATGAATTCTACCTCCTTCATGTGACGAATACTTTCAGGAAAGTACTTGTCATTGAATAATTCTTGGAACTTCTCCCAAGACATCTTGAGTGTGTCAGGCTGGGTACGTTTTACAGATTCCCACCAATGATCTCTTTCTTCACGCAACATAAAGGTGGCAAATGGAACCTTTTGCTCCTCTGAGCATCCCAAGACATCAAATATCTTGGTGATCTGCTTTAACCACGTCTCCGCCTTAAGTGGTTCTGGCTTTCCCAAAAACTCTGGTGGTCCCAGCTCCTTGAATTGCTTAGCGGTGACCAACCATGGGTTGTCATTGTTTCCTCCTGCATTATGGACAGGAGCCGCCTTCTCCCTTTGTTGCATGAATTGCTCCTTAAACTGCTTAGCGGTGACCGTCCGAGAGTTATCAGTATTTCTACCTGCATTTTGGACAGGTGATGCCTTAGCCTGTTGTTGCATGAATTGCATAAAGCCTCTAACCATCCCATTATTCACCATTTCATCGGTGTTATTATTTTCATGAGTATTGTCCTCTAGTTGCACATTATCCTGATTGTTGATCTGTGGAGACTCAACGGTCTCCTGTGCTCCATTGATAATCTCAACATTCTCGGATGCCATTTTCAAACACTGCCACAAAATAAGGGTTAATTAACATATCACATATTATCCCTATACTTTGACCAACCAATTAAATACAAAATAAATTTAAGTAGGCCATATTAGCGAAGGAATTCCCCGTCTCTCCCCTCCTAGTTTTAGTCTCACATCTTAGCCATGGATCATATCCTTAAGCTCTGATACCAACTGTGACGCCCCCAAAATTAGGTATACATCACCCATCTTGGGTCGTCAGATACATGGTACATAAATCAAATACAACTTACTAATACAACTGTCGTGTACAATACGACAAAACATAAACTGTGAGTTTGAATACAAATATTGTCTACTAGAGATTATACAAACTCAAAAGGAGTCCTCATTACAATTATTATCACACTATTTCACAGAATAGTGAGGACTACTAATGATATCCTCTGGACCATTACTCCGTTCCCCGACTCGTCCCTGCTATGTTCTCATTTCCTGAAGATAACAGTGAAAGAAAGGGTGAGCTCAACTAGCCCAGTAAGAAATATTATGACTAAGATAATGCAAAATAAATTATCGTTAGCCTTCAATAGTATTAAACTGATAAAATATAACAACATCAAGTTTAACAGCAGCGGATCAAGCAATCCATTAAAAGAGTCAAGTAGAGAATAAAATCTACTATCTTTTATGATTTAAAAAGTTTTTAATCACTTTTATCGCTGAGATTCAGCTTAATAAATAATCGACATCATCCCTGCACTACGGCCAAGGATACTCATTAGGGTCACGACCACAAATTCCATGCATTACGGGCCAAGGATATTTGTGTATTCATCAATGGTCATGATCATGCCAACAACTGTCCATCAATGCACTACGGGCCAATGAGGACTTTTACCACATCATTTGCAACATTACGGTCATGATTACACCGAATAATCCCTGGTCATAATCATACCAAGTCCATCTATGCACTACAGGCCACAGATGACTTTCAAAAAAATATAAACATGAGGATGATGACAATGATATAAGAATTCAATAAAACAAGTTCAAGAATTAATTTGTCCAAGAACCGATAACGTCCAAATTGTCAATAAGGTACTGTTTTGTGGGGTAAAATTCAAGAATGCTCAGAAGAATATTTCCACGAAAAGATACTGGATGAAGCGCAAATATCAAGGATGTTCCACTAATTTCATGGAGTATATAAGTCAAAACTTTAACCAACTGAGTATAATAAGGAATGGAATAACAACAGAAATCACCATGCATGCGGTACTTCGCATAGACAGGTTATTCCAACAGAATAATAATAACGGAACCAGGTCAGGCAAAATTTGCACCGACAGGATGTTCCAATAGAATAATAAAGACGGAACCAGGTCCGGTGTAAAACACACAGACAGGATGTTCCAACGGAATAATAATAAAGACGGAACCAGGTCCGGTGTAAAACACACAGACAGGATGTTCCAACAGAATAATAGAAGAATGTCACCAAGTATAGGGTAGATCGCGTATACAGGTTATTCCAACAGAATAATAAGAAATGGAATAACAACAGTTCTCTTCATGAATAAGAAAGAATAACACCCCTTACCGTAACAGAAACTGGATATGGAAAAAGAAAAGTTAAGTAGCAAAAAGCTTTTCTTCTATCTCTCTATAGTTTCTTTCTCTAGAGTTCAGTGAATTCGTAAGAAAATAATGAAGGAATGAGCTTCTATTTATAGGAAAATGGAATGCATAGTAACTAATCCATGAACGGTCCAGATTGATTTACTTTAATCTGACGGCCCATATTTAAAGAAAAATCTTTTAAATAAAATATAATATATTCTATTTATGTAAAAAGATTTTTACTATGCAAACACTATGCAAAATACTATGCAACACTATGCATAATAAAATATAATATATTCTATTTATAAAATAACTTTAATAAAGTATTTTGTTTTATATAAAAAGATGTTTCTGTTTTATTACGTTAATAATACGAATAAAACAAAACGTCATCATCGCTATAATAATTCATATTATTAATCGACAATAATTGAATCAAACTGAGCGACTTCTCACATAAATATCAATAATCAATACCGTGTGCTACTATGCAACAACGCGTATTACTGTACTTTTACTACCCAGTAGTTCAACAGTATCAACGGTAAAACTTCCGCCGTTATTTTCAATAAAATATTTTTGTCTTTTTCTCAATCCGACAATAATTCCGTTGTGGGGTCCACCAATAATTGTATCGTCGTACGAATATTTTCCGACACAAAGAATATTCCCTGACCAAACGAATATAATATAACAACTTGCATACTTTGCAAAATTTATAAATACTACCCACAACTATAATATTATCTCAAATTCACACCATAATATAAAAAAATTATTTCGAGAAAATTAATTCTTTATTCATAAAATCTGGGGTTTCACAAATAATATTATCTAATAATATTATTCAAATAATATGAATTATTGATCTGATAATGGGAAATACTGTGCAGTGACAATTATTGAAACAACAATAATATAAAATATCAACGCAACAATTATTGAATCAATAAAATAAAATATTGAAAAGTAATTACTGTAATAATTATTGAGTAGTGCCTTCTTATGTAAGAATCAATAATTCAAAAATACTGTGTAATACTGTGTGCTACTGTGCAACCACGCTTATTACTATATTTTAACCACCGGGTATTCCAACAGTGCTAACGGTAACAACTACGCCGTTATTTATAAAAACTCAAACTTGTTATTTTTTTCATCCGACAATTATTCTGCTATGAGTCCCACGAATGGCTGCGCCGTCGTACGAATATTCCCCGACAACAAGAATATTCCACGACCAAACGAATATTTCCCGACAAAAAAATAAATATTTTATAACCACTTGCTTATTTTATAAAATTTGCACATTCCACCCATAACCAAAGTATTATATCAAATTAACTCCTTATTATTTCAAGATAATAAATAGAGAAAATTTAATTTTTATTCATAATAAGATGGGGTCTTACATTAATAAAGATAAACTATTTTGATTTTACCATTCTTCAACTCAAGTATTTTGATTTTATTGGTTCTTAGGTATGCATTATATGTTAAAACTTGTGAACTGGCTCTTGAAAATTGTGAAAGTACTACCATATTAGCATATTTCATTAAGATTATTTCTTAATTTGAAGTTGTGGTTAATTTAAAATCTCATTTTTACTTTACAGTAATGGTGGATCATGATTCATACTTCCCTTGACATCTGATGATCTGAATGTAGAATGGTGGCTCATGGCTGTTTTGTTGCTGACACTGCTTCATGGCTATTTTATTGTTTTGATTGGATGTTATGTCCTACTATTTTGGAGAAGTATTGTTTTATTTTGATGTTATGTGACTTATGTCCTACTGTTTTGGAGAAGAATTATTTTGTTTTGATGTATTCATTTTGTTGTATTTATGTTTAACATAACTTTATGTTTGATCTTATTCATTGCTTGTTGAGAGCTTTTATATTTTGTAGATGCCAACTTCACGTGTGATGAGTACTACTGATTTTCCTATCAATAATGTCCTTCTAGTTAGTACCCCACCAAATGAAGCATACTTTAGTGGAATGGATTTCCAAACACAATGTATAAGCTCAGTTTCTTCTAAAATTCAAACCAGAAGAGGGGGGAAAAGGAAGATAAATATTGGCAATCAAGAATCTATAAGAGGGAGATACAAAATTCTTAGGAAGAAGGATGGAGCAAAGTTAGATAAAAATTAGGATTTTTATCTTTTGGGACTGATTTTGGGGATATTAAGTTATTAGGTTTCTTATCTTTTGGGACTGATTATGGTATTTTGTATGCAATTATGCTACTGAACTGAATGATTGTTAATATGGTTCTGTAATGCTAGATAATGCATTTTGGTTATGTGATTTTGGTGAATGCATTTTGTTTGTATTTGTTACCATGTATTCTTACAAAGATTAAATGTTTGGAATATGTAATGGTCTGTTATCTTCCATTGACTTAATGCTTTATCTTTTATAATACAAAAACTTTTGATATTGTCTAAGCTTATACCTGAAAATGCAATAAGTATTGCTACTATATTAGTACTAGTTCATGTTTGCAGTACCTGGATATGCATATACTTTGTTGTGAATTGTGATGAGTTTTATGATATGGTGGATTTGTGAATTCTACATTACTTCCATTAAGGCTGTTGTGTTGTGTAGTGTTACTTTATTATATACATTCGAATGAATATTGTGGGGATGAAATTGCCAATTGCTTCTTGTTTGTTAACAATGTACTTCTTGATTGTTATTACTGCTACCACTTCAATTTACACCAAACATCAATTCAATTTAATGCTCTGCTTCAACATGGAGTCGTAATGAACCAAACATCAATTCAATGCCCTGCTTCAACAAATAAGCATTCAATTCAATACTACTCATCCAAATCAACATTCAATACATACTTGCCAACCATCAAAACCAACATTAAGCATTCAATACATACTTGCCAAAATAACCTTCAATACATACTTTAATCCTTTACTACATTCAAATATACAGATCTATACATTTAGTTGTAATACAATAAAAAATAAAATCCAAGAAACTACTAAACCAATCCATAATTTCTTCTCCGTTGAACTTTGCATGTCAATTTTCTTCCTCAATTGATGCCCTTGTCTTTGCAGCACCAAAACCTCTTTTTCTTCTTTGTTTATCTCACATTTGCTCATCAATATGTTCCTAGTTTCTATATTCTTTATTACTTCTATCAAACTCTCAGTTTTCACTGCTTCTTTCTATCTTTCCCTTTAACTGCAATATCATTTCCCTTGATCTCTCTGTAAATGAAGGATCACACCATTTAAAGAACCTACAATACAACTTATTATCCTGCAACCAGTTGCACACAAATCCATCCATCAAGCTCATAACAAATATGTTTTTACAACATACAACAAATTCCATGCTCTTACCAAGCATGAATTGGGTATTTAGGTCAGTAAAAACATAACAATCTTCCATTTCACTCTATATATCAGTAACTTTTTATATAATAAGTTGAAGTTGTTGAATCTTAGACTCTCATAGTATATACAGTAAAGTAAGTGGATAGCTTTAAATGTTTACAATTTACAAAAATTGCAACTTCTAGTGATATGTTGGTGATCTAAGTGTGTAACAGTAAGAAAGCCATCTTCTCTTTGAAATCATCACCTTTTAAAATCTTCAAATAACTCCTCCTCAAACATCTAACACTCAAATATTTAACAACACCAGATCAACTTTTGGTGTTGTTAAATATTACAACAAAAATTAGGTTCTTGAAGCCCACCTAGAAGAAATTAGGTCACATACCTTGAAACAAGCACAACCGATGAACCTTCTTCCCGGATCAGCAGTTCCTTCTTTCCAAGCTACCCACATCAGTGCGACAATCCCACATCGGCATGTCATTGGAGTTCTAGGCATCTTCCAATCTTCGACGCGATTTATGAAACTATTTTCGCTAGAGCTCATGTTAGTTCCACTTTTAATTGTCTTCTTTTGTCTTCGTCGATCTATGTGGATGAAGGCAGGAGTTGGAATCGATTTGGGTCTGATTTTGGGGATTTAGAGATTTAGGAATTTAGTTGGTTTAGGGATTTTGGAATAACATCCATGTAATATGTTTAATCAGTTGTCAGTAGGGGTGCTCATCGGTAAAAAACCGAACCGGTACCGAAAAAATCGAACCGGTACCGATCTGAAATTACTGAAAAAATAAGAACTGAAACCGGTACCAAATCACCGATTTCGGTACCGGTTCGGTACAAAATCGATACCGATTTTTTCAGTTCGGTTTTCGGTTATACCGCATGGTAATATATATAATTATTAATAATAATTATATAATTTTTTTTATATATTAATAATTTTTTAAAAACTAAGAAATCATTAGCTATTAATATATAAAATTAGACTACAAAACATTATTAATATATATATAATTTTTTTTAATAAAACTACTATTATATAGAAATTATTAATATATAAAAAAATTATTTAATATATAAAATTACAAAATATTAACTATTAATTATTAAATTATTAAATATCGGTATTTTCGGTATTTCGGTTTTTACCGAATTCAAAAAAGTCATTACCGTACCAAAAAACATTAAAATATCAAAAAAGCGGTACCGAAAAAGTCGGAACCGAACTGGTACCGAAAAAAATCTGTACCGAAAAAATTGGTATCGAAAAAATCGGTACTTGCTGGTACCGATAAAAAACTTAAAAATTTTTAGCACCCCTAGTTGCGAGTATTGGCACGTCCTTTCTTTGTTAAATGGTTAACAGACATAGATGATAAAATTATTTTGTAAATCGAGGTGGATTAGAACAGTCAAAATGTATTTAACCCTAATTTAGTATGAATAATGCTAAAGACGCAAATTATTCTATAAAATTTTTATAAATTATTGATGTTACACACTTATATTATGTGGGACAAAAGTCTATATTGAAATAATTTATTAATCGAAGTGGAGTATGCCATATAAATAGTTTGTAAAATATTTTGTGTATGTAGTTTGTAAACTATTAATAATTTATTACTCCCTCCGTCCCAGGATAAAAGTTCTTATTACTATTTTGGGTTGTCCCATGTTAAATGTCTACTTTCTTTTAATAACCAAATTTTTACACATTTTTTCCTATTATGCCCGTAGCATTAAATATCTCATACTTTTCTTATTCTAATTCTCTCTCCATATTTAATGACATTGTTATAGACAATTTTGTCATTTTATTCATCTTTTTAATATGCGTGAAAAGTCCACGAGGACTTTTATCCTGGGACGGAGGGAGTAATAGTTTGTAAACTATTACTCATTTAGTATTATAAGTATTGCCTGCGGCAAAGTCTTCTCTTCTCTTGGTCTTCACATAACTGGAACTGGAGACCTACAAAGAGACTCGTACTATCTAATTCCAGAGCTTCGGTTGGCCGTCAATGGCGGCCTTAGAGAACGCAAAAGATTCAGCTCTACGATACGCGTTCGGAAATGTTCTATCATTCTTCATCCTCCTCCTGATCGGTGTGCTCGCATTTTCGATCCGTCTTTTCTCGGTAAAGACTACTCATTTTCAACTTTCCTATGCAATAATGGATTTATTCACGTAAAATTTAGATCTGATCCGTGAAATATTTCTAAAACTTGAGCTTTTTAGGGATTCGGAGCTTGTTTTGTGAACTTGAGTGATATAATTTTACTTGTGTTTGCAGGTTATTAAATACGAGAGCGTTATTCATGAGTTTGATCCTTATTTCAATTACAGAGTCACTCAGGTTTGGATTTTATCTTCTTTAGCTATTCCATAAGTTTGATACTACTGGCACTCTAAAAAAATAGCTAAATGAATTCCAATATTGTAATTATCTTAGTGTACCGTTTTTGAAGTTCCTAAAGCAGCTATAGGACTAAATTAGGGTAACTTATTCTATCATGGTCCAAAGTTGAATACTTTGCACTGATTTAATCTCAAAGCAGGACCTAACTCTTGGGACTGTAAATTTGTTTTGATCAATTTTTTGATTCATCAACCAATTTAGTGGCTATATTCTGTTATGATTTTCTGTATTCCAGTTGATAATGGCTTAAGATATGGTTGATGTTTTTGTTGTTGTCAGTTGGGAATTTTATCCATTTGAAGAGAATTAACTTGATTTAGACTGTAGGAGATACATCGATTTAATACCTACAGCTTTGTCATTGTCAAGTCAACTCTATAAAAGTCAACTTTATAAGTAATCTGTGATGCAAACGTAGGATAAGATGGAATACAAATGATTAGTAAGTCTATGCTGTTTCAGATATCTTGCCTAACCCTGGGAAATACCCGCAACAATTTATGTGCATATGACCTAATGTCCTAATCCATCCTTAAAAGGATACTGTTCGGTTATAATTCCCTATATTATTTTTTTGGTAAGATTAGAAATAGTGATGCAGGACAGATTTAGGATAAAGAATTAATGGAAAATCAACTAGGATTTAAACTCCACGTTTAAATCTCTAGGGTCTCTCAAGTGTATCAACTCCACGAATCAACATTAAAGATGAATAAAATACCTCTACGATATGAATAAAATAAAAACTCCGAATAATAAATATAAAAGATCTCTTCTTTGTTCTTGACTTGGAGTCCCCATCAAATAGCATCACCTTTGGTAGGGTAACTTGGATATATCATGCTTTAGTCGATAGGGAGAACTGGCAAATGAAGGAAATAAGTTCCAGAAGATCTTTCTCGTGATTTCTTCTGTGTAAGTAGTTGCTCCACCTCAAAGAATTCCGTTCAACTTGGTCATGGTATCCTAACAATATATTATATCCTCTGTAGTTGGTTGTTTAATTTGTTTTGTAATATTAACCATTTAACCTCATTGCTCATTTAGCTCTAATAGATATAGCCTCAGTGATTGTTAATTATTATTATCGGAGCAACTATCCTTCCTGGAAGTTGGTTAAGCGCCTGGTTGCTCTTTCTTTTACTTTATTAATTTGATTATTTTGATAGATCACAAGAGTAATGTTGTAAATAATTAGATATCTATAGACTAAAACTATGAAGTAAGAATATTATTTCATATTGTTATGTTTTCTGATCATTGGGGAACAGTAATTAAAATATCATTAGAACCAGATAACAATAATAATCAGTTCCATCCCCCCTGAAGTTTCTGAGCTGATGTACTGCATGCGTGGATGTCTATGCATACATGAGAACTGTTGGGATGCCAATCCTATGATTTAGTTACCTGGATACTGGGGATCGGTCCTTAATTTGGTTCATAGTGCCCCTTTTCTCACATCTTGAAAATACTTCTTTTTTCGTAACTAATGACAAAAATATATATTTGATTTCAGTTTCTCACAAAGAATGGAATATATGACTTTTGGAACTGGTTTGATGACCGGACCTGGTAATTTCTATTATACTTGTAGTTTTGGAGAAGAGTCGCTTTGTTATTTTGTATATCTATTATGACACCTTGCCTTTTCTTGTCTCAAGGTATCCTCTTGGTCGTGTGATTGGTGGAACTGTTTACCCTGGATTAACATTGACAGCAGGAACCTTATGGTGGTATGTGTTTGGAATTAATGTTATGTCCATAGAAAAAAAATTAATGCCCGTGTTTTTAAAAAAAATTAAAAAATTATAACAGTCAGTGCCCTCAATCAACTTATTATTTTGAGCCTATATAATAATTTCAGGATATTGAATTCTTTGAATATTCCCCTATCTGTGGAAACTGTTTGTGTCTTCACTGCTCCCATATTCTCCGCTAACGCTGCATGGGCAACCTACCTTTTGACGAAGGTTTGCTCGTAGCTGGATTAATCTATTTTCTGGATTGTAAGTTTTAAGTTCCTATATTTTCAAGTCATGTTTCTGCAAACTGAGATCTCCCCTGCCTGTTTTATGACCTTTATATAGGAGGTTAAGGGCACAGGTGCGGGACTCACTGCAGCAGCTCTATTGGCCATGGTAAAATTGTGTAGTGGGTATCCGTAACTTTATTATTTTGTTCCTCTAGTTCAAACTTTGTGCAGAACTTTCTCATGTAACCTTTTTGCTATTTTGTTCTTTGAAAGTATATAAACATGTTTGATTAGTATAATTATATTATCGTTCTCTATGATAATAATTATTAATTATGTCAACATGTTCTGTAAATAATTTGTTAATTTTAATCAAACTACAACCATTTTTTTGTTAAAACTTAAACAAATAATTCTGGGTTTGAATCGTACGTGCATTGCATAATACTTTTTGGATTGATTAATGAATTTAAGTGTTGAAACATTTTAATAGCGTTCAGATGTATTTTATTTCTAAAAGAGGAAAAACAGAAATAGAGCACATCCTTGTGTTGCTGCCCTGTCGCCAGTGTAGTCAAATATTGCTGATGCCAAATGAGCTTTAGAGGATTTTTATAAAAATCAATTGATATTCATATTTCAAATCATATTGTATGATCAGATTGGTACTTGGTAAGCTTTAAGGTTAATGTGCTGGGATATGTAGCAGTACTGACATTTTGCATGGTGATTCATGTGATGTTAGTTCTTAGTGGAACTAATGCTTATATTATGAGAACAGCAGGGATGACAATCAGGGGGAGTTTAAGCAGTCTTGACAGTTAGCAGTAAACTTGAATGCTTCTTGTCGATACCTTTTTAGATCTAAAATGTATATACTGAGTGCTATGTGTTTACTTTCTCTAAACTTTTGTTTTAACTTTTATGTCATTGTTTGCAGGTTCCATCCTATATATCCCGATCTGTGGCTGGTAGCTATGATAATGAAGCTGTAGCTATATTCGCTTTGATCATCACTTTCTATCTTTATATAAAGGTTGGATTCAGATCAAAGTTGTTCTAAATGTGCTGTGTTTAATGCACTTTTAATTTCTTTTTTATTAAATAAGAGTTTGATCATTTTGTACATTCTTTCTCATGGTTGTTATTGTGATTCTCGACACCGGGTATGATCTGTGTAATGTACGATGTCATGACAGTTTTAATTCATTGTTTCCAGACATTGAACACTGGATCTCTCTTCTATGCTACATTGAATGCCATTGCATACTTTTACATGGTGAGCTCTGTCTTTTAATCTTCTCGGTACTGCTAATGCCTATGATCATACTTGTGTCCTCACTACAATTTTTTCCCGCGGCCTTTTATTTTTTAATACTCAATGTATGGTTCCACTTTCAGGTCTGTTCTTGGGGAGGATACACCTTTATTATCAACCTCATACCGATGCATGCACTTCTTTGTATTGTAACTGGTCGCTATTCTTCTCGGTTATACATAGCATATGCTCCACTTGTAAGTACTGGTGCTTTAGGAATACTGGATCATATTCTAAACATATTTGTGCATGCATTTTAGTTCGTGGCAAATTAGATAAGCAAATACTTCTTTCCATTTCTTTAAAGATCTGAAATAAATGAGACAGCATGCTACACGAAAAGTCATAGTACAAAGTCTTTCAACTTTCAGCAAAAGTAATGATTTATGAGTGAAGCCTTACGAGCTAAGATAATATAGGAGGCTTTTTAAAATGAGATAAGAGGTACTTATCAAAAAGAAGAAGAAGAAGAAGAAGAGATAGAAGGCACTATCACCAAGTTTGACTGTAGTGATAAGTGGCATGTCTTCTTATTTTCTCATTGTGGCACACTATTAATTTAAATAATAAGAAATGCTAGTTCATAGAATGCAGGAGATACCCATCCAGATTATGTAACTATTAGCTGCTAGCTTTTGGGAAATTTGATCCTGTTACAAGTTCTGTGCTGTTTTTTCCCCTTTAAAATAAGTCTGACAGTTCTGTGCTACTATTCTGAAAAATAATAAATGTATGGTTTTTGACTATTATTTGTACATTTTCATTTAGTTGAGTGCTAGAAATTTACTTCTCTTGGACATTTTTTTTTCCTGCTCGATACCTTTTCATCGGTCATTTTCTAGTTCTCAGGGTTAAATGTTTTTTTAGTCACTTGTAGTTTATGTCAATTTACAAGTGAGTCACTCAACCGTTTTTTCTTACAGTCAACTCACTATACTTTATTTTGCTAACAAAAATTTGAATTTCCGTCAGTGGGGTTAAGTTTTTGGACGGAAACTTGACATGGCAGTGCCACATACACATTGAATCCATGAAAACAAATTTACCCACCCAAACCCATAAAAACAAATCTACCCACCCGAATCCATAAATAATAATTTTTTTCTTCATCTTCTTCCTCGGATATGATCTTGAAGGTTCTGGGATCGGTTTGGGTTTTGTTGAGACGAGATGGATGTTTTGGTTCTAGATTGTGGTGGCGCTGTGTCTTCTTTCGCCATCGTCTCCCCCTACATCATCTGGCTCTCCAATTTCCATACCTCCCTTCTTCCTCTTCTTTGGCCCACCATCTTTTCCATCTCCTCCCACCACATTCAACTCGCTTGGGTCCAGTTTTAGTCTTTCCGGCGACTTCAACAGAGGACCATGTCGAAATTCCTCTTTTCCGATCAATGGCATGCCAAGTCCGAGGGTTTATTGATTGTGGTCTTTCTTGTGTGATTAGTAGAGGAGTGCAGTCCTTTGTGTGTGCAGGATCTGCAAATCATGATCTGATTCGGAAGGTTCTATTTTGGGGCATCATGGTTTGGGATTTTGGATCTGGATGGATATGTGTAGGGATTTCGATCGTGGAAAATTTGCTTTTCCAATTTCAGCTTGTTTCAGGCCTTGATGTTTATTCATTAGATTTCAGCTGACTTGGTGCTTTTGGTTTTGTTGTCACCATTTCAATTAATTGATCTCATTTATGTTAATTGTTTATTTTTTTATGGTCAAGTTCTGGTGATTTGGTTGTGCTAAAATTACAAGTTCTGGTGATTTGGTCGATTGGCGCTGTGGAATCCTTCCACTAGTGAATTCAAGATATTACCAAAACCGAGTGGGGTGTCTTTTATGGTATGGGATATGATTCTTCTATTGATGATTACAAGCTGGTAAGAGCTGCCGCATCTAAATTTAAGGATGAGGGTCATGGGCTTGTCCGTGTCGACTCTCCTATCAAATTTGAAGTGCTCACAAGTAAATCGAATATTTGGCAAAGAATTCGAGACATGAGCAATTTACAGTGCTTGTCCATGTTTATGTTCTGGTATTTCTTGGCGACGTGGTAACAACAGTGGAGGCGGGTAGCGCGCGGTGGTACTAGAAGAAGAGGAGGATTGAAGATGGGTTTGTTTATTTTATTTTAAGTATAATATATTAATAGATTATTAATATATCATAATATTTATTTTCCATAATATAATTCTTTGTCTAATATATATAAATATGTATGTATATAAAGCCAATAAGAATTTATTATTATTATTATTATTTTTAATTTTAGCATATTTTTAATTTTTATAATTTCCTTAATCATATTTGTTATAAGTACTTGTTATTAAATACAAAAATAACTAAATATCTTTTTTTTTTACTTTTAATAAAAAAAGTAAATTATTATTATTTTTTCTATTTTTTTGATAACTTTTCTGATTTTATTTTATTTATTTTAAAAAAATTTCACTTCCACGCAAGAGTGGCCACATCACAATGTCAGCTTTCTCTCTTTTGCCATGTCAACTTTCTCTCTTTTGCCATGTCATCTTTCTCTCTCTTATGTGGAATCCGACGTGTCAAACCGTTTAAAGTCAATGGACTTAACGGTTTTTTAACTTTGAGTTAGAAAAGTCGAGTACAGTTAGTTGACTGTAAGAAAAAACGGTTGAGTGACTCACTTGTAAGTTGACCTAAAGTACAGTGACCAAGAAAACATTTAACCCCTAATTCTCAGTACCATATATCATTCTCTTTCATGTGCAGGTTGTTTTGGGAACACTGTTAGCCGGCATTGGTTCCTGTTGTTGGTTTCAATGCAGTCCTAACATCAGAACACTTTGCATCATTTTTGGTAAGTCGGTGTGGACTAATGGCTCTGACTTGTCCACATACGTCTATGTTCAGTTGCCTAAAGAGTTTGTTCATGAAATTTTATGCAAATTAACTATCACAAAGATCTTATGAGCTTTTATAGGAAATTAAATTATTCCTTTTTTTACACACGTACAAATAAAATCATAATGGCTACTAACATTTCCTTTGTGGAAAAGATGTTCAAAAGAAATAAATCAGCTCAATATATATATCTGTCAAACCTGAAAAATTTAGAAAGAAAAAAACGACCAAGGTATATATATCTGAACGGCACACTTCAGATGGACACTTTTGTTGCTCAGTAACCCACAACGGAATAACTCAATTGTATTCAATTTGCATTGCATCAACTTCTTTTTCTTCGTTAAAAATCTAACTCTTTATATCAGACTTTATACCCTTTAATTTGGACATATTCTCAAGTATACTGTTGAATGCAGTCATATCAGTGTATTTTGTGCAGCAACTGTTGGCTAGATTCATAATTTTGTTACAGTTACTTAAAACCTAGATACTGAAAGTCTTGACCACTTCAAAAGAGGAGAGCTTGTCTATAGATTAGAGATTTTTGGTACAGTGTGCCAACATCAAAAGAAGAGATCTGTTTGCTTTTACTTGTCATATTGACCCCATGTTTACTCAGTTACTTTACCCAATCATTTGCTATACATTGCTCTTAAGGCCATGAACACTAATGTCAATCATGATAATTTTAGTGTTATTCATACTTAACTAATACCATGTTTCCTCTCTCGGAAAATTTCAAATACAGGTTTTCATTATTATCCATGTGGTGGCTCTTGCGTATTACATCAAAGGAATTCTCTCTCCAAAAATGTTCAAAGTAGCAGTTACACTTGTTGTATCTGTTGGACTGTAAGCTTCTTTTATCTGCAAGTTTTAGTTACTTGGATCAGTGGTAAAAATTTAGAAGATCACAATTATAGCTAAAAGGAAAGGAAGAAGAAGAGAAAGATAAAGCTAATATATGTTCCTTCTGAATTTTGTTTTGGAACTCTTTCAAGCTGTAGGAATGCATATTTGCATTTACTTTATCCATATGTAATAAAACCACACTTTGAATTTAGCACTACTCTGCAAGACTAGGATGATTGCCTAACCCTATCTTTGCTGACATATATGACAAACAAATAGACCTTTGACTTATTATGTATTTATGATTCCAGGGTTGTATGTTGTGCTGTGATAGCTGTACTTGTGGCATTGGTAGCTTCTAGTCCAACAAAGGGTTGGAGTGGACGAAGTTTAAGCTTACTTGATCCGTAAGCTTCTTATGCATTATTCATGTCATTATCTTTCATAATTTTTAGTGAAATGTTCATGTTATGCGACTAAAAGTCAATATCTAGATGTGATACGTTTAATTGCAAATTTGCTAGCTTTTACTGAAGCTACTGAGTGCCCTGCTAGGGTTTTCTTGTTTTGTTTCTGCTGGATATTGCATTTGGTTGAGTTATTAGAATTGGTACAAGAAACTTCTTGTTTATAGCAAGATGAACTTTGCAATTAAGGAATAAATCATTTGAAGTGTATCAGTGAAATATTGTCAGTGGCATGGTAGTTTATTTGTTGGTTATTAGGTTCCTATGGAGCAACTATTTGGACACGCTGACATGACATGAGTTGGACTTGGATATACAGACGATTTTCATAAATGTTGGACAGCTACACACGGGGGACTTAATTTTATATATATATACACAAACACACACATACATTCACGCACACGCACACATATATATATATATATATATATGAGTCCGGATCAGGTCCGGACTCCCGGATTTTATAAAATCCGGACCTTTTTTTTTTTTTTTTTTTTTTTGCTTTTTTTTTTTTGAAACAACTAAAAAAAAAAAAAAAAAATTTATGGAACTGAAATTTTTCCATAATACAGTGTTTTGGGCGTGATTTGGATGCCTATAACGAAATATGTCTGTACAGTCTGGGCAGACTGTACATACATTGGTTGGGGTAGGTGTTAAAACACGCCTAAAACACTTTATTATGGAAAAATTTCAGTTCCATAAATTTTTTTTTTTAGTTGTTTCAAAAAAAAAAAGCAAAAAAAATAATAATTTTGGGGTCCGTATTTTAAGTCCAGTCCGGGAGACCGGACTGGATCCGTGGTGTATATATATATATATATATATATATATGGATCTCCATCCACAGCAACCGGTTGTTAGGGAGCAACCCATTTTGGCTAGCCGCTACAAGCTCTACCGGCCTTAGACAATTTTTTTTTAATAAGCCGGTAGAGCTTGTAGCGGCTGGCCAAAATGGGTTGCTCCCCAACAACCGGTTGCTGTGGATGGAGACCCTATATATATATATATAACACAATAGTGGCTGTAATTGCCATAGCTAGTTGGTTGTGACAACTATCCCAAAACGACATAATTTTGATCAATAGAATGGTGAAATGACAATGACGCCATTAATGAAATTGATTAAATGACACAACTACCCTTGTTAATATTCTATGCTTGGGTCATAGATAGCTGTGGTGACTACAATCATCCTAAGCCCTATATTTATATAATTTCCAGACTTGTTCTAATTATATTATGAATATAAAATCCCAATTTTTAAGTGGCAGAAAATATTAATCAATTATACTCATGAATGAATGTAAGCTACCAAATATTATGAAATATACTTGTATTGTGATGAGTGCCAGTTCTTTCATTCTGTAACATTTTCTAATTTCCCTTTATCTTACTTTTGTTACGATACATTTTTTTCTTTATTTCTTCTAACAATTATTCTTCCTTGACATGTTAAAATAATATCATGTTTTAATTTTTTGGGCACGTCGATGTCTACAAGTGCTAGGCATGTTCTAAACACTTTAATTTTGTTTTATACACGGATACTTAGGAGTCAGTTTCGGGTATGTGTAGAACAAGGACACAGCCATCTAGATCACTTGATCCGTTTGTTCTGGTTAATGCCAGAACCAAGTGAGAAGCACAACAATAATATTAAAAATTTGAAATGGTGTACTTAAATTTCATAAAATCAACTTCATATTCTTACACATTGCACCAAATTAAAAGATTGAGACCTATTTCCAAATTGATTTTTGCTTCTTTCTTTTGCTTTCTATGTCTCTGTCACTTTTTAAGTTTATTTAGTTTGAGATTTTCATGGGAAAACTTGCAAACTATCATATTATGTCATTTCTCTAGAATGAATGATAGTAATTGTATGCATAACAGCAATGACTAGTTATCATAATTCAATTTGCTTTGCCATTGGTCTGTTTCTTGCTGTCTCGAGGTTGCTTTCTAACGTTTCCCCCTTTTTATCTCCCAAATTGTGCAGAACTTATGCAAGCAAGTACATACCAATCATTGCCAGTGTTAGTGAACATCAACCACCTACTTGGCCGTCTTACTTTATGGACATTAATGTTTTGGCATTCTTGGTACCAGCTGGCATTATTGTAAGTCCTCGATGTTCGACTGATTCTGCTTGCTGGTGTCTTTATTACCTATAACTTTGAATATGTTAATTATGTATTTATCTGTCATTGTTTTCTGTTTCTACAACCCCTTTGGTGCTTTCCAGGCATGCTTTTTGCCACTATCTGATGCAAGCTCCTTTGTGGTCCTTTACATTGTCACATCAGTATATTTCTCTGGTGTGATGGTAAGTACAATATAAGCTCAGCCAACTACATAATGTTTCATTGTCTATCAACTACACTAATCTTTTCCATCATTGTTGACAGGTGCGTCTAATGCTTGTACTTGCTCCAGCAGCATGCATAATGTCTGGTATTGCTCTCTCTGAAGCATTCAGTGTTTTTACACGATCAATCAAATTTCAGTTACCTGGAGTGTCACAAACTCACCAGATTGATGTAAGTCTACTTAAAAGTTTTACTTTACATACTAACCCAACAATTCAAGTTAGGGGCAAATTGCCAAATTCAACTATTAGAGTAAGATTCCTTGTATGGCATTGACAATTAAGACAGGAGATCTTGGTTCTGGAGATGATGCTATCCAAAAGGATGTTGTGAAAACTGATAAAAGTGATGAGCCAGCTAAGGAACGGTCTTCAAAGAGGAACAAGAAGAAGGAAAAGGAGAATGTGGAAAAGGCTTCTAAGCCTTCTATTAAGTCAAAAATTGAGAAGAGGCTCCTGGTTTTACCTCTGGAGTCTTCTATCATTGCTCTTCTCTTACTGGTGTTACTGGGTGCCTTTTATGTAGTACGTATACTTTCTTTGTTCAGTATCTTAAATTCTTCAATGACTACTTGTCTTTACATGCTTAAATTGATCGACAGTTGTAGTCAATGTTTTATTTCCTTCTATACTCGATCATCTTACATAGTTAATAAACATATTTGTAACGATAGATGTATCAAATCTTTTTACTACTTTTCTAAACATTTAAGAAGAAAAAAGAGACTTTCTTGTCACTTCAAGAAATAAAAAAATAGCTATAGCCGACCCCAAACACCTGGTTCAAATGTAATATTAGACAATAGAAAATACTTGTGTAAAAGAAATATAATTCTCTAGGAAAAAGAAATGTATTATTGATGCCCTTGTGGTTTTTCTTCAAGTTTTACCGAATTTTCATGGCCATCTCATCACATGTCTGCATCCTATTGCCATAGCTATAGCTTTGTATGGGATCAGATGATTGGCTGCTGGCATAGTGGCATGTATCCACTTGCATGTCTTAAAGGTTTTTTTTGTGTACAATGGAGGATGACTGGTCATTTTTCTTGTCTTACGACTTACGAGATTGTTTTTCTTTGATCCCTCCATATCTAATTATGTAATTCCTTCTAGGTCCACTGCGTCTGGGCAGCAGCAGAAGCATATTCAGCACCTTCTATTGTGCTAACGTCTCATTCACATGATGGTCTTCACGTGTTTGATGATTTTAGAGAGGCTTATGCATGGCTAAGCCACAACACTGAGGTGGATGATAAGGTGAATTGTATTACATTTTTCATGTATAGTACATGATATGATTGTCGCTGTAATTTTGTATTATAACTTATTGTAAGAGTCAATACAACGATGATAGTGGCTAGTCTGTTTTACTTTTTCTTTCAGTTCTTAATTGTCAAAAGTTCAAACTCTATTCACAATAAATCTTTAGTTCTTTTAAAAGGTAGCTAGTTCAGTATCTAACAAACAGAGGACCATGTTAAGTTAAATCATTAATCATAGCTTTGGTATAAGTTAGATATAGGGTTCTAGTGGTGATGATAGCTTCGTAGTAAGACTTGAATTTCTTTGTTTCAATGTTACTTATCTAAGAATTTTTTTTCTTTTAATGTAGTGGTGTTTGAAATGCCCTTAAATATCAATATAAAGGTCAAGCATTGATGGAAAATGCTAAATGCATCATATTAATTCCGATTGCATTTTGTGGTTTTATTACCAACTTTGCAACACGGTACAGTGTATCGGCCTAGTCAAGTAGTTAACGACCTGGGATTTGAACTCAAAACTAGGCGGATGGAGTTTGTCCATTCCATTCTTGTAATCCTAGGGCTTCTCTTTTCAGTAGACAAGGTTAAAACTCTAAAAACACTAAATATATACACACAAAAAAAAGAAGAAGAAAAAGAAGAGCTTCCTTAGGAGCCGTGCAGAGTCTACTATGAATAGTCTGAATTAAATACTCTAATTTTGTATTGCAAGAGAAAAAATAAAAAGAGATCTATTGAAGATTTATTCGTCATTTAGCACGGAGTGTTTCAATATTGAAGAGTGTTTATTGTGCTGCAGGAGCAGCATAATTTTTTTTAGATGTTACTGTCTGCGGCAAAGCTACTGTTCATGTTCAGTGATTTTTAATAATTAGGTGCTTTTTAGTTTGTGTATTTATTTTTCTGAGTTCATTATGGATTTGTAGGATTTAATTATGTTAGGGGTATAGCGTGTTCTTGTAAATAATAGTAGTGGCAGTTTTTACTCCCTCAAAAATATAAGCCCATTATTGATTTTTTAAAGTCAATTTGAGACATTTATAAACTCAAAATTGGCATATATTCATTTAGTTTTAGTTAATACAATAAGGATATTATAAACTATCTAAAAAGTACTACTAATTTTCAGTATTCTAAAAATTGTTGGGCAGACCTACGCGGCAGCAGGGGTGCTTAGGCGGGATAGGCGTTTTCTTAGACGATCTCATTTATTTATTTTTCTATTGTATAACAAAACATATAGTATATGTAATTTGTTTAAATTTTACATAAAACATTATCAAAAAATCAATCTTTTAAAGGTTTAACGAATTCATTTACCCATTGTAGAGTTTCAAAGTATAGGTATGATTTTGCCTAGGCCCCCGCCTAGGCGCCTAGCCAAATAAAGGCGGTAGATGATTGCCTAGCGCCTAGGCGGGGATTAATTGGACCTAGGCGGTGATTTTTAGAACACTGCTAATTATAAGATTCATTGTTTCGTAATGTTAATGAATCATACCAATTTTTAGTCTCAAATTGACTTTCAAAAGTCAATAATGATCTTATAATTTGGAACGGAGGGAGTATATCTTTTGGCGTTTTAGTTCTTTTGAGAATTTTAGTGTTTTGCTTGAATAACACCCTTTTCAAGTTTCCATTTACCCTCTTGCACTCTCAGCTGATTGAATTAATCACAAATTTTGGAGACCTATAATAATAGAAGTAGGTTATGAACACGAGACCTAAAAGCATATGGTTCAGATAATCTGGGCAAAGGGTTTTTGTATTTTCGTTTTTGGGTCTTAAGCTTTGGGCCTTTTTTGGCTTCCTCAAATTTTAGATCTCTCTCTCTATTTGGTTCAGAGTATCACTGTTTAGCCTAGGATTCATCATGTTTATCTGATATTTGAGAAGCCTTGTTGAACTGATACCAAGATGCACGTCATGTTTCTCACAGGATGTGACAGTATAGGCGTTGTATTTGTTGATGAAACTGAGATAATGGCTATCGGGTGAATTAACTCAGTATTGCCATGATGTTGGGTGTTATTTTAGACTCTCCCATGATCTGGATGCTATTTTTGTCTCATTTATTAAACTATGTGACATATTTGCGAAACTGAAGAATCACGTGACAGTGATTTTTTGCTATAAACTTCTTTCAGGTTGCATCTTGGTGGGACTATGGTTACCAAACTACTGCTATGGCAAATCGCACTGTTATTGTTGACAATAATACCTGGAACAACACACATATTGCAACTGTTGGTACTGCTATGTCTTCTCCTGAAAAGGCAGCTTGGGAAATTTTTAACTCTTTGGATGTAAAATATGTTCTTGTTGTTTTTGGAGGTTGGTGCCTGAGCTTTGATTCCTAGATAAAGAACAAAAAAGATCAAAAAGAGAAACAGCTCTATTCTTAGCTGACTTCTTCATTTCAGGTCTTGTTGGCTATCCTAGTGATGATATAAATAAGTTCCTATGGATGGTTCGTATAGGAGGTGGTGTATTCCCTCATATCAAGGAACCTGATTATCTGGTAAGTACATGTGGGTTTAGATGAAAATTTTTAAGTTTGCATTCAATCCAATTGAAGAAAGTTTACAACAATGTTACCAGATATACATTTTGTATCTATTACTATAATACAGTAATAAGAAGTTTAATGGACTTTGTAAAATAGTATTGTTTGTTATATTTATCATGAAGTTCCATTTACCAAATACTCGCATAGTTTTACTACCAACTATATGAAATTGGTGCAGTCATATTCTCTCTAAGAGGGAAAATGATTTTAAAAATAGATTTTTATTGGCAAAGGTACTTAATGGAGTTTTTTTTAGTTGGAAAAGGATCTTTGCATCCGTTGTTCTTCTGGAAGGATCAAAATTTGTTTTAGTTGTAATTATTTACTTTAGCATAATAAATTACCTTAAAGAGTGGAGTTAGGACTTATAAACTGTAATACAGATCTAACACAGTGATCCTGAGACTTTTTCAGATGGAAATGTAATATTCATTACCTGCTTATACTGATAGTTATAGATGGACTTGAAAAGCAGCTGCATATTTTGAAACAATTATTAGTTATTTATTTAATTTTGTGCCTACTTAATCCTGTTATTATTATTTTTTCTTTGGGGTACTCTATTGATTTTCATTATGAACATTTTTGTTCACTCAAGTTAGAATACATGTGTATATCTATCATTCTATTTGATCTTGGTGGAAATAGTATATTTTAACTATCTATTGGAATATCATATAGCTAATTGTTTATTTGATCTTGGCCTAATTGTTTATTTTATTGGAATATTATATAACTAACGCCTATGTTCTCATTTTTCCTTTTAAGAGAGATGGTCAGTACCGAATTGACTCTCAGGCCACTCCGACCATGTTAAACTGTCTCATGTACAAACTATCATATTTCAGGTATGCTGCTGCTTTCCCCAAGAAAATGGGTGTTTATGTATGAGGTTGTGCTTCCTTTGCCTGTTCATATTCATGATTGAGTTTCTTTTTTCCAGGTTTGTGGATACAGATGGTGGTAAAGGGTATGACAGAGTAAGGCAGACTGAAATTGGAAAGAAATATTTCAAGCTAACCCATTTTGAGGAGGTAAGACATACAAATTTGTTAGGAACAACTCTCGATGAGACCCTGAACTGAACTCCCTAAAAAATTCAATGAAAGAGACAATGGCAACCCTCATAAACCTCGTTTAGCCAGAAGTACAACAAACTCTAAAACAAAAATCTGATGAAATCATCTGAAGCTAACCCAGCTTCAGATGATCCTTTCTTTTGTTTGTTTTTCTATTATATTCATATTTGTCTAGATGTTCTCGTTACCAATTAAATCATTGCCAGGTATTCACAACTCACCATTGGATGGTTCGAATATACAAACTAAAACCTCCAAGGAACAGGATCCGATCGAGGACAAAGAAAACGAAATCGGTAAATATGAAAGATGTTTCCATTCATTATATTCTTAGTATATACTTGCTGAAAATTGTTAACTACATAACATGAGCCTACTGTTTTCACTTTTTTGATTGGCAACAGAAAACTAGTGGCTCCACAACAAGCTCAAAAAGAAGTGGAGCAATAAAGAAAAATCCTTGGCAATAAATATATAATTTATAGGCAAGGCATTACCTGAGGTCAGTTATCTGTAATAGATAGATTTTGTATGCATGAGTCTCTTGAGAGGTATTATGCGGGAGAAGAAGTTGGTCACCTTTCTTACAGAAATGAAAAGATTAATCCAAGATTTTGCAGTTTGTTCTGATATGTAATTTCTCTTGCAATTTTGAACCAGTTACTTGCTCTGAAACTAAGAGTTTAATAATTTAATTCCATGTGTTCTGCATGCTTAACTTAACTTATGACCTGCAATATATACAGGCTTATTTTCATAATATTGGGGGAGTTTTTTCTTTTTTGCTTGGTTCCTCTTCAGTGACATCTGTCTATCTGATTATCTCTATATAAGATGGATTAGATAATTATCAAAATGCATTTCTGGATTCATATGATGTGCTTTTTCCTTTTTTTCGTGTGCACACGTGGCTTCCTCTCGCGATTTGCTTGGTACGAGGCTTTTTTGTTGGATCATGGGTGGGTCGTGTAACCGAGGAAATGGAGTGCTCCTACCAAGAGGTCTGAATACTACTTGATTTTGGAATTATGTTCCCCCCCCCACCCCCCACACCCCCACACCCCCATTACACCTATCCTCAAATTTTTTTAAAATAAATTCAGCGATACAAATATTACATTTAGTGATACTTTTAGTGACATAATTGTTTGTAACAAAAGATTTTATTTTGTCGTTAAATGTTATATTTGTGTCGTTGTATGTGTATAGACATACCAGCCAGACAAACCAAGTCCAGAAAGAAAAAAGAAACTTTTGTTGAATTTTTTTTTCATTTTTAGGAGACACAGAAGACATCTTAGTTGTTGAAGCCCAATTCATGGTTACCCAAACATGGTTGGATGAATAATGGAAATCAAGAATAATTTAGGTATATATATATATATATATATAGTAAATGGTAGGTAGCCATGGACCCTTGACTTAAAATTGTTGAGACCGCCCACAAATGATCCTATTTAGGACTAAATCTTAAATGGTACATTCAAATTAAGGCGTTAAAATGAGCAAGCAGTTTGAGCTCAACTTGCTCAATTCAAGTTCGATTCGAAATATAAATGATTTAAATATCAAAATATAAATGATTTAAATATGAACAAATTATAAAGTTAATAAATTATTTGAACCTCCTCAAATTGTAATTTTATATTGATATTCAGATCATATTTGTTTGAAAAAGTTCAAGCTAATTTGAACAAACTCAATACTCGGCCATAAATTCAGATTCAGCCCAGACCCTCACCCTTTCTTTTTAACAAGAAGAAAAATAAAGTCAAGACTGATATAAGCAACAAAACTGCAATTTTATTCAGCAATAGCCATTTTAATTTTTTGGCTTTAGAATCTCAGGAAGTATAAACTTTACAATATGACATACAAGACGATGCCCCAGCCATTGAACACCACAAAATTCCAATGTACATTTCCAAACCACAAAACACCACCACATACCCTCAAATGTCTGCAACACAAACAAAACCTTTAAGCCTCATATTGATTTATACAAAATGCCGAGAACCTCTCCATGCTCTTCAGAAAGCCAAGGATGATGGCTTGAAGCAAAATTAGTACAGCCATAAATATTATGTACACTAACTGCATTTCGCCGGTATCAAGTTAGTCAGGTATAATAATGACCTAAAGCCGCTCACAGTTTCTTTGGTAAGTTGTAGGTCTTTTTAAGAAACTTTGTAGCCAGCTTGTCATTCCGATGACACAAAGCGCACAAAATTGTATTAGGTTCAGCTGGATTCCACTTGCCAGAAGTCGGAGGCAAGTGGAAGCCTTGATTTAGCAGAAGAGTCGTAGTCATCCAATAATGAACTCTTGAGTTGTTCAATAAGACTCTCTGTACCGGTACTGAATAGAGGAAGAACACGTTTCACAGAGGTTGCAAATTTACCTATCAACTCAGCTGGCAATCCATCCCCATTAGACCAGAACAGATCTGTAAGAAACTTAAAATCCTCTTCTATTATTGCAGAATCTTCCAGAGTATAAGCACGAGAAGAGCCTCCAGCAAGCAAAACCAACAAAAAACCGTCAAAAGAAGCTTTCATAACATCAGTAATTAGACGCGTCCGGACTCTGTCATGAACTGTGGATGATATAATCTCCAAGTATTGCTCTAGCTCCTGAAGAAAAGGTTCAATCCTGGAAGAAGAAACTTCCCCCAGATATAGACCATCCCAAAATACATGACCTAACTCATCAAATATGACCTTGTATGCAGTTGCCACACATAGTTGTTGGACCCCTTCCAAACATGCAGTTTGTGAAAGCTCAAACTTTTTCCCCATAACATTATCCAAATGAGTGGATCCAGTATCCTTCAAATAAGTGATTGTCCTATTTTCCAAAACTTCCAAATCTTTCCGGATGTGGTGCAAAGTATTGATGCGAACACATAGCTGTGGTATTCCAGAGGAGTTAGCCTCATTTGTAGTCCCAACTTGAGGTTTCCTCCTCTGAACCAACTTATCTTTCTTCCTGAAGACACCTGAGAGCTTTGATCCAGCTGTACATCTGGTAAAAGCAGGAATGGCAGGAATAAAATCACTTCGAGATCCTGCAGATCACAACATAAGAGAATGAGTTACTGTGAAGAACGAAATACCTTGATCAAAATTGCATGTGCTTTTGCTGCCAATGTAATATTTACCACAGCCAGATCTTGCATTTAATATGTAATGTTGAAGGCATCTATCAAAACCGCTCATCAATTCAGGGAGTAAAACAGTATGCATCGGTATTGGCAACAAAAAGAATGCCTCCAAAGTTTCATCGACTATCCGTAGAACCTCCACCGCTGATGGAGCAAATTGCTCTTTGTTTGCTTGTGGATTCCAGATCTGTACAAATAAGAGATTGATAAGGTTAACCATATAAATTGTTAATAAATAAATTTTGGGTGTGCTCAAGTTACACACTCTGGTATTTGTCAAACAAATGATAAATGAGATGAATTTTATGAACTCATACTTTTAGTTCTTGTCATCCGAAGCTTACTAGAAAGATGCAATTTATATCATAACAACACTTGGGTTGCTCAATTATTCAGGATAAACTTCCTTGCACTTTCACAGCTAGTATGAAAAGTCATTAAAATATTTCACAAAGGATTGTTGAAGAAGATACTTTTTGGCTTTCTTAATTATTTAATTATTGTGTTTGAGTGGGGACTAAGAATCGTTGATTGATCAAGTTTGACATTAAAAGTGAAAAGAATGTCCAAAGGAGAAATAATTTCTAGAACCGAAGGGAATGTAAAATCAATTTTTCTTGCCAGATAGTTAGAAATGTACTCTGAGAAAAATTGAACCTCATTCACAGGAATAACCAGTTTACTTCAAAAAGGAAAAAGAAGAAAAGGAGAAGCAATAACAAAGGCAGAAGGAGAAGAAATATATGATGTTTATCCTCATGCATGAACTTGTGCTCACTGACAAGGAAAGATCCATTGCAAAACAGCAGTTCCTATAATAAATGTAAATGACTTGAATGGGCTAGAAGTCTTCTCTAGAGCCCTTCGGTATTTAGGATGAGAATCTTCCGAGTCTCTGATACATGGTTTCTTACTAATAACAATCTAAATCAATAGGTCTGTGACTAGATCCTGATGTCAGTTTAAATAGAATTCATTCAAAATAATTTCAGCCAAATCCATCAATTCAAAAGTACTGTACAATTGGGAAGCAAGTCAAAAGAATAAAGAAACAAGTTAAGACGGATAATATACCTCTTGTTGCAGATTCCTGTCAACCCATTCCTTCAGTCTGTCTATTCTTGTCATTATCCATGATTTCACAAGATTCGCAATAACACTTTCAGCCTCATAAGGAGTCATCTTCCTGAATTATTGACTTCCCACCATCTTCACTGTCCACTGAATCTTCAACAGCCATCTGCACAAGATCTTTTTCCAGCTTGTCAGCAGCTATCAACACTTGTATATTATCAGGAGTCAGCTCACTAATACCCAAAACAAATTGCTTCAGCTCGTTTCCATAGCAAGCATGTAGGGTGGCCACAGCTACACCAGTGGCAAAAGGGTGCCATCTCTTCAGTATTGGACTAAAAATTTCCTTCTCATTAAAAGCCAGATCGCTAATGTCTTGTGCAAGAATGGAAAGGACAGGAAGAGGGTTTTGCTGACGTCTAGCTGATCGCCTGCTTACGTATAATTTCTCCCTTTCCTGCCTTGAGGTAAATCAGATAAAAGATTCGAGTCATACTCTAGCTTATTAAAGTTATACATGAATCTTAATGCAACAGGAAAGTTTAATGGAAACAAAATAAAATGACAGATTATATATATATAGAGAGAGAGAGAGAGAGAAAGAGCAAGGATCAAGTGCATACCCCTTATCTTATTCACCCGTGCTCACCCTCCTTTAGCGAAGGATCCGGCGACAGTTTCGGTCATACAACCGTCGTCTATGCCTTTAGCGACGGTCAACATATAGCGTCGCTAAAAGTATAGACGACGGTTGTATGACCGAACCGTTGCCGGGTCCGTCGCTAAAGGGGGTGAGCACGAGTGAGTAAGATAAGGGGTATGCATTTGATCCGGACCGTATATATTACATCATCCTGATCCTAAATTTACAAATAACAAGTATTCAAGATCTAAGAGAAGAAAAGAAAAACAGGGAGATATTCAGGATTAGCAGATAGCTGTCAGCTACCCGTAGCAATAACAGAATGAAGAACTTAAAGATGATTTGGAGGGAAAAGATATTACTAAAATAATCAGAGACTAAGTTGACCTAGGAGGATAATTGGATAAATCTGTAAGTCATAAAATGTTCATGATAAAATTGAGTCCATACAAAATAAGAAAGCTTTGCATGTACTTGAAAGTTGAAACTTCTAATCAACAAAAAAGAGAGAATTTTGCACTGTGATTCTAGCTATGCCTATTAAAAATACTCTTCCTCTCAATGTAATTTTTCGTTTTTGACAATTCAGAATCAATAGCAGGTTTAGCAGCAGCTCCATACTTGTTTACTGATGAGAATTTTTGTCTCTTTAATGCCTCTATTTAGTTCATAAAACGGAGATGAAACCAAAAAAGTGAAAACTTGCCTGAGAGAATGCACTGCGTACGGATGACCTAATGTAAGTTTCAACTCTGCTATGTGCTATGCCAACTTCTTTCCTCTCCCTATGATATTCATGAGAAATGTCTTCTACCAATATTTTGGCTGTTGACACACTGAGGGATAGGACACTTTGCATTACATCAATATTACCCCTGTAAAAGGTGTCATGGTAAACAATAAGCTTTTTATCTGTCCAATCCACTATCAAGCTCAATGTGGAGCTCAAGATCTTGAAGTAAGCAGGATCCTTTGTTGCCTTTGCATCTTTTTCAACTTCCAACAACAGATTATCAGCAGCAAAGAGCAGGTCGTTCTCAATTTGGCCAGTAGAAACATAACGATGGAATAAGACCCATGAAAAACAAATATTATGAAATGTTTGGTTTATTCCAAGGATGACCCAAGTCTTCTTTATGAGCTCTAATACCTCATCAACCTCTTCAATAACGGATGTTGCCTCATTTACATCAAAGCAAGCTTCTAGGAGTGTTTGGTAGAGCCGGAGATTTAATGGAACCCCATCTGCCCAATGACATATCTCAGAGACAGACCCATCAAATGATCTGCAGGCAAGTGACTTTACAATGTTATGGAGGGCTTTCATTGCTTCACTGTGCTTTCCAGTCTCAATGGGCCTCTCTAAGGCTCCGCGTATAATTTGCCGAAGTTGTTGAGAAACAGTGTTGGCTTTATCCAGAGGCAGATGAGGATGCTGGAGAAGTCCAGCTTCAAGAACCTTCAAATTTCTTTTTTGCCATGCTTCATATTCTCTTTGAGTGGGAAAATCTGAAGACTTAAATTGCTGTAATAGCTCTAATGGTAGGACGAGCGACTCGATGCGTTTTCCAAGCTGAAAACAAGAATAAAAATATAATCCCATAATTAAGATATTGTTTAGAATTATATCAGTTATATATGAGCTCTGTACGGTTGTGTTTGCAGTCATTTAAGTGCTAAAGCTGAAAACAAATATGAAAAGTTCTTTCCCTGCCATCTTAATTTGCACTATTATCATTAAGCAAAGTAATTAAGTACCAAACTCAATGAAATTTCAAAAAATGAGAGAACAGTAGAATTCTTGAGCCCAATTACAACAAATTCAACCTTGGTTACCGAAATTCCGAAAGAACCAACAAAATGTTCCAAAAAGAAAAAACATACTTTGAAGTGGAGCTAAGACCCTGAATTCTTTAGATTTTTTATTTGCAATTAAGAGATTAAATCTAGACATGATAAATAAGGATCATAACCTAAAAAGAGAACCTGATAAAATTCAAATGCTGATATATTAGAAAGAAGATATTTCAGAGAAAATAATCCCTAAATTACTATACCACAATTTCTGTCAGCTCAAACAATGTAGAAAATGTAAGTCTTCATATAATGCTTCAAATGATTATTCTAAGCTTATGTGCAGTATAAATGTATAATGGAGTTAAAGCAAATTTTCTTTTTTCTAAAATAAAAAAAATCCTCTATTTTCTCAGCCACCAAGCAATAATGCCTACACGGCTACACTTCCCTCCAACAGAATAAATTTTTTTAAAAAAAAAACATAAAAGAAGAAGAAGAAACTGCAAGTGATTGACTAAAATTACCTGGCCAGCTGAAATTCTCAACAAGGCACGTCTAACCCTGGAATCAATTTGCTCCGAAATCCTCATCTGAACCCTCATCAGCTCTCCAATCGTCACAGTTCGCTTGGAACTCACTGAGTTCTGCTGACCCACCATCGATTTCTTGGACGATTTCAATCCCAACGCCTTCTTCACCTTGCTCGCCGCCGTCGACGCCACCGCCCTCTGCAACGACGGCGCCGACGACATGGACGGCTGCCTCTCCATGATCCTCTCAGACGAAGAAACATAAGTCAACGGCCTACTGCCCCCGGAGCTCCGGCAAGCCCCGATAAAGATCTCGTAAGCGGTTTCTCGGAGCTCCGCATCCGATAAGTCCACACCCAGTTCGCCAAAGGGGTTGGATAGGTCCAAATCGAAGGAATAAATTTGGGGGTTATTGATATTATTAGTATCAGGTGTTGATACCATGGCGTTTGATTTTCCTAGTGTTGCTGTGTCCCTGGAGATATTTGATATTTTTTTTACTCCAATATATGTTCGTAGAGAGGAGAGAGAATGAGATGGGTTTTGATCCTTGCTTGAATTTAAAGGAATGAATGAATTATTTGATGGTAAAGTTTCTAGAGAGAGAGAGGAGAGAGGAGCTGCCGAGCTGGAATTGAAAGAGGCAGATGGCCGTTGCTGAGGTAGTAGCAGCAAGTAGTATATTAGAAATTTCTTGGCCAGTAGTGTTTGGATACAGCGTTGCGTTTCGTTTCGTTGTAGAAATGTAGAATTTAACACACGCTCTTCTGCCACGTGGTCACACTGCATTTTCTTCAACGAGCACTTAACAAATACAAAAATTCTATGTGGACATAAAAATTAGACACGAGTATATTTGAATTTTATTTAATTATATTTTAACTCCTAATAATGGATAAAAATATAAATAAATAAAATTCAAATACACTGTTCAATTTCTATATCCACTTAGAAGAATTCTAATAAATATGATTTGTTTTTTGAAAACTGATATTTTCACATGAAAACTTTACTCCTTCAGTTTCATAATAATTATCTTTTTAGTAGAAAAAAATTATTTTAATTTATTTATTGTTTATAATTTTTTAGTAGAATAAATTATTTATTTTCTTATACTATTCTAACAACTTCTCTCATTCTCCCAATAAATTTTTCTATTGCATTAATAGTTTCTAACTTTCCATAAAAGGGTAGTGATGAAATTTCATACAAATTTTAATTCTTAAATAATAATATTAAATGAATTTTTTAATTCACGTGCATGAAGTTAAAAAACAATTATTATAGAACCGATGGAGTATATAAGATTTATAGCAACGATTTTCATGTGAAAATATCAAAAATTAAATTATGTGAAAATTTAAATTTATAATATATTTTTATAAGGATGCATACTTAAAATTGCAACCATAATTAATTTATGGGTTTCTTGTTTACGGAGAACAAAAGTGCCAGTAATCCTATATTATATTCTCGCCTAACTATAATTATATTAATATACGGTTTCTTGTTTTTTACAACTGTTGTATTTCCATTTTATTGTTATCTAGAAATCTTGGCAAAAGAAATATAAATACTATATGGGACTGATCCATATATATATATAAATATAAAAAGCATGGAGAAAATTAAAAAAAATTGAATTTAACATCCGTAACGGAACTTATTTAAAAATGGCGTAGTTTCGCAGTTAATCATATTTAACGTGTTTAATAATTGGGACGAGAAACTTTAAATATAAATATATGTATTTTATACATCTACTTGTTCGCAGTATTAAAGTGCAAAAATATTATAAATTAAACTGCGAAGGAGAGCTATATTGATTGTTAAATATTCAGATGTACGATCATATGATTTATTATAAAGCTAACCTCTTTTTTATAAGAATAATGCTGAAGACACAAATTATTCTACAAATATTTTACAAACTGCTGATGTGGCATATTTCACATCAATATATTGTGTGGGGCCGAAGACTATATTGAAACAATTTGTTGATCAATATGTTGAGGTAAATTATGTCACATTAACAGTTTATAAAATGTTTATAAAATAATTTGTGTCTGTATCATTAATCTTTTTATAACTATTATGATTTATGGATCAATTCTCTCTTTATATATAGTGACATATATGGACGATGCGTACGTGGATGCCAAACTTAATTGTTCTTAAGCTCATGGAGTTCATGCCTCCCAAGTTATTACCAATAAATATAGTCATTAAATATCGGAATCCAATTCATTTCAGATGTACCAACTTCACCAAAAACCTCGGACTATCTTGCATATCCCTCCAGTTTCCCAGATTGTTCATTAATCCTTCTTTTTCGAAGTTAATAGTATAAAATAATAATTATAAACCAGTATATGAGTCATTTATTTGATATTAAAAAATCGATATTGATCTTGTATTTTAGATTTTGGATAGATGAAGTACAAATATATATATATATATAGAGAGAGAGAGAGAGAGAGTCCTGTTCTTAGGCGGACTCAAATGACGGACTAAGTTGAAATAAAGAAAGAACACGCAGGTCAAAAAAAGAACCCATCCAATATTAGTACACTTCACACCGCTCTCTCTCTCTCTCTCTCTTCCCTCTCTATCAGCTCGCCTGAAGCAAATCGAAAGGGTAAAAAGGCGATCGACAGGCTGTGTTGCAAATCGGAAGGTAAAGATTCCTACTCTAGTTAGCCCTAACAATCGACCAAATAAACCAATTCTCAGATAAATTATGCAAAGAGATGGAACAACTCAAGCTGGAAACAGATGAAGAACGCAGAGCAAGATCAAAACTTAAACAGGTTCTACGGCTGAGGAAGCAGACTCTTCAGACATTGCAACTTACTCTTGTATATGGAGAAAACAGAGAACAAAGAGGCCCTCACATAAATAATACACTTTCCCCAAAACAAACCCTAGATTTCTTTCAAATTAAATAGAAATTATAAAATTAAATAGGAATCTTTACCTTCCGATTCTTTTTGTAGGAATCTTTACCTTCCGATTTGCAACACCACCTGTTCGATCGCCTTTTTACCCTTCTGATTTGCTTCAGGCGAGCTGATAGAGAGAGAGATAGAGAGAGAGAGAGGGACAAGGTCGCTGATAGAGAAAGAGAGGGAAGAGCGAGAGAGAGCGGTGTGAAGTGTACTGATATTGGATGAGTTCTTTTTTTGACCCAACAATTGCGTGTCTTTTCTTTGCTTCAGCTTAGTTCGTCAGCTTAGTCCGTCATTTGAATTCGCCTACGAACGGGACTCTTTCTCTCTCTCTATATATATATATATGCTACGCAGACAGGTTTATTGGACCGATGCAATTTTTTTTTGCTAGTGACTTTTAAAAAATGTATAGTATTTATTCCAACAGGAATTTTTATAAAAAATAGTGTTTTAGGTGTAATTTGTATACATATACAAATACAGAATTATACAGACTGTAAAAATTTTGCTTTATAATATAAAGTAAATTTTTAAAATTATATATAAATTGACCCTACTAAAATTTTATAATTTTTTTTATAATACGGGGTCAAATTAAAAATTTATAATTTTATCAATTAAATTTTAACTACATATAACTCATATCCTATCAATATATGTGTAACGACCCCAAAATAGGTCCATTCCATCCAACCCATTCTGAGTCGCCAAATACATGGTACAGAAAATAACTACAACTTTATTACAATAATTGTCGTGCAAAATACAACAACACATATGTTGTGAGTTTGTATACAAATATATATCAACTGTGACTCATGTTCCAACCGTGGACTTCACCTCATAATGACACCTTACATAAAGGCATAGTCGAAAACAGTTTTAGAAATTAGAATCTTTGGGAAGTGCTCAAGGAAACCTTCGTACATGGGAGGCCATGCGTCTAGGTTATGATAGATATCATATGTCCAGAGAATTATCCTTGGTTGACCTAATATACCCCAAAGAAAAACGAGAAGATTACTATCATATTCTTCCCAATGGTGAGTCTTCTCTTGATTTATCATTATCTTCATTGTCTCAAATTGAGAATTATACTCCAAACAAACACCAAGATTATATAGGTAGTGCTCATATATATACTCAGCAAGTGGATGAACACATCCATATCTTATGATGATACGAGGTTGTATATCATTAGACATCTTGTATGACAAAACACCCTTCCAAAGTTGAATTCACCTCACCCTCAACATCTATAGACCACCGTTCTATTCCTTTGTTATTCTCCGCTCGACCCAGCTATACCTTTATTACCTGAAAGGAATTGTGAAGCAAAAGGGTGAGCATAACTAGCTCAGTAAAGAATATCATGACTAAAGATAATTAAATTATCAATAGCCTTCATCAATAATAAATCAGAGATTTAGAACATATGGTAGATGATAAAAATTTCAACCATAGTTGCAGCGGAACGAGCAATCCATTAGAAGAGTCAAATAGACTATAAAGTCTATTATCTTCTCCATGTTAAAAATCCACCAACAATGTTTTATCCCTGTAACATCAATCAACAATTCCGGTCCACAATCATATAAATAACTCATAATCATAATTGTAGTTCTAAATTCCTCTTCACATCCAGGACGAAGATAATTTTCATCACCTCTCTTTACCTGAAACATCAAAGATCATGGTTACACCAAATCACATTTCCTGTTCATAATCATACTAATAATTTCATCTTTGCACTACGGCCAAAGATATTCATTTGGATCACCAGTTGGTCATGTTCATCTCAACACATGTTCATCTTTGCACTACTAACAACATGTCATCTTTGCACTACGGGCCAAAGATATTCATCAATAATTCATCTTTGCACTACATGCCAAAGATATTCATCAATAATTCATCTTTGCACTACAGGCCAAAGATATTCATCAATAATTCATCTTTGCACTATAGGCCAAAGATATTCATCAATAATTCATCTTTGCACTACAGGCCAAAGATATTCATCAATAATTCATCTTTGCACTACAGGCCAAAGATATTCATCAATAATTCATCTTTGCACTATAGGCCAAAGATATTCTAATTCATCTTTGCACTATAGGCCAAAGATATTCATCAGTTGGCCATATTCATCTAAACACCTGTTCATCTTTGCACTACGGGCCAAAGATATTCATAATAAAATCAACCATCTTTTAAGACTGAGGATGATGAAAAATATTTTAAAGGAAACGAATCCAGTGAAACAAAATAACAAGTATTAAGGATTCGTACTTTAAGCAATCCGAGTTCAAAAATACTTCATAAATAATCATACTGAAGTAAAATTTAAGAATGATCAAAACATGGATACAATCAAAGCTAGTATCCAGAATAGATATTTTGGACAAAAAGAAGAAATTTTATTTTTCGGTGAATAGTGTCGTATTCGTAAATAGTGCCGTATATGTGAATAGTAACTCTGACACTCAAAATATAGAAATTTCACAAAAATATCATCACGTTTCGTGAATAGTACTCGTGAATAGTAACTCGTGAATAGTAACTCATGAATAGTAACTCATGAATAGTAACCCCGACATGAAAAAGTTCCAAATTTGATAAAAAATTCCAACCAATATTTCATCATCATGATATTGAAGAAATAATATCATTTGAGAAGAAAATAACATCCCTTACTATCCATTACCTCAAAAGAGCAGTACTTCTGACCGAAATATCAGATGAAAAGCCGAAGAAACCTTTCACCGTATAGCAACACTCAAAGTATACTCACAAGAACACTCTTGATATATAGAGAGAGCAGTAGAGAGAAAGCTTATGTTTCTAGTATGATTTTCAATTCTAATTTAGCCCTCTATTTATAGGAAAATGCTAGAACGCCAAAGGAGACTAAAATAATAAAATATTATTTTCTTTTTCTTATTCCACACCAACCTTCACCAACCAATTTTGAAAGCCATCTTTGGTCAAAAACATCAGCCACCCATGTGCCAACAACCACAAAAACGTTTTTCTTAAATAAAATAATTAAAATTTCCAAAAATTAATTATTTTCAGAACTCCAGAACTTCAATAATTCACAATAAATAGCCCTTTTGTCAAAAAATTCGAATCTCGCGGGTTTTTATAGGAAATTCAATTCTCTACAACTTTGCAGAAGGAAGTTTTTCCAAATTCCAAACAGAAATTGACCGAAATCCACAAACGAACGATTTTACAGTCTATAATCAAATTTCAGTCAAGAAATGAGGTCCACCGACACATAAAACATGCTTTAAACATTTAATGCCACAAAATACTCTTCCTCCTCATATACTCATATATCCCACATTTATTGTAAAAATATCACCGTTAATATATTATAAAAATAATATATTTAAATGAATTATTTTATCAGAAAAAGATAAAATTTTAATTTTCAACAATTGTTACATTAAAAATTTTCTCCATCTATATCCACATAAAATAAATATTTTTTTTATCATAATAATCAATAATTAATTATTAAAAATAATATTACAGAATCACATTACTGACAACCATGCCGTTCCCAGGATAGAGGGGGCTTTCCAATAAGAATTTCTCCCTACTGGCGCGCAATTAGATGACCAAACTTTTCCTTGACAGAAGTTTCTAGACATTGCCAATAATGCTATCTAATAATATTATTCAAATAACACGAATTATTGATCTGATAATGAGAAATATTGTGCAGTGATAATTATTGAAACAACAATAATATAAAATATCAACGCAGCAATTATTGAATCAATAAAATAAAATATTGAACAGTAATTACTGTAACAATTATTGAGTAGTGCCTTCTTACGTAAGAATCAATAATTCAAAAATATTGTGTAATACCGTGTGCTACTGTGCAACAACGCGTATTACTTTATCTTACCAACCAGGTATTCCAACAGTGTTAACGGTAACGATTACGCCGTTATTTATAAAAACTTAATTTTGTCGTTTTCTTCATCCGACAGTTATTCTGTTATGGGGCCTACAAATGGTTGTGCCGTCGTACGAATATTCCCCGACAGAAAGAATATTCCACGACCAAACGAATATTCCCCGACAACAATGAATATTTTATAACCACTTGCGTATTTTAAAAAATATTTCATATACCACCCTTAACTTTATCTTTTATCAATTTAACCATTTATTGAATAGAAAAATTGAATACTTTTATTTCATAAAATTCGGGGTCTTACAATCTCCCCTCCTTATGAAATTTCGTCCCCGAAATTTACGTACCTGGTATTTCAAAGAGTTGAGAATACCTTACTTCATTTCAGATTCCATCTTCCCTGTCCTCATGATTGCTCATCTCCTGTATTTCAGATATCATTCTAGAATATAACTTCAAAACAAAGGTTAATTTAACAAATTAACATATCACATAATATCCCGATATTATGACTGACCAACAAATAAGCTTAGGTAGGACACACTAGCGAAGGATTTACTCATCTCTCCCCTCCTAGTTCTATTCCCCGATCTCCGCCAGAGATCATATCCCTAAGCTCTGATACCAAATGTAACGACCCCAAAATAGGTCCATTCCATCCAACCCATTCTGAGTCGCCAAATACATGGTACAGAAAATAACTATAACTTTATTACAACAATTGTCGTGCAAAATACAACAACACATATGCTGTGAGTTTGTATACAAATATATATCAACTGTGACTCATGTCCCAACCGTGGACAACACCTCATAATGACACCTTACATAAAGATATAGTAAAAAACTGTTTTAGAAATTAGAATCTTTGGGAAGTGCTCAAGGAAACCTTCGTACATGGGAGGCCATGCGTCTAGGTTATGATAGATATCATATGTCCAGAGAATTATCCTTGGTTGACCTAATATACCCCAAAGAAAAACGAGAAGATTACTATCATATTCTTCCCAATGGTGAGTCTTCTCTTGATTTATCATTATCTTCATTGTCTCAAATTGAGAATTATACTCCAAACAAACACCAAGATTATATAGGTAGTGCTCATATATATACTCAGCAAGTGGATGAGCACATCCCTGTCTTATGATGATACGAGGTTGTATATCATTAGACATCTTGTATGACAAAACACCCTTCCAAAGTTGAATTCACCTCACCCTCAACATCTATAGACCACCGTTCTATTCCCTTGTTATTCTCCGCTCGACCCAGCTATACCTTTATTACCTGAAAGAAATTGTGAAGCAAAAGGGTGAGCACAACTAGCTCAGTAAAGAATATCATGACTAAAGATAATTAAATTATCAATAGCCTTCATTATAATAAATCAGAAATTTAGAACATATGGTAGATGATAAAAATTTCAACCATAGTTGCAGCGGAACGAGCAATCCATTAGAAGAGTCAAATAGACTATAAAGTCTATTATCTTCACCATGTTAAAAATCCACCAACAATGTTTTATCCCTGTAACATCAATCAACAATTCCGGTCCACAATCATATAAATAACTCATAATCATAATTGTAGTTCTAAATTCCTCTTCACACGCAGGACGAAGATAATTTTCATCACCTCTCTTTACCTGAAACATCAAAGATCATGGTTACACCAAATCAAATTTCCTGTTCATAATCATACTAATAATTTCATCTTTGCACTACGGCCAAAGATATTCATTTGGATCACCAGTTGGTCATGTTCATCTCAACACATGTTCATCTTTGCACTACTAACAACATGTCATCTTTGCACTACGGGCCAAAGATATTCATCAATAATTCATCTTTGCACTACAGGCCAAAGATATTCATCAATAATTCATCTTTGCACTACAGGCCAAAGATATTCATCAATAATTCATCTTTGCACTACAGGCCAAAGATATTCATCAATAATTCAACTTTGCACTATAGGCCAAAGGTATTCATCAATAATTCATCTTTGCACTACATGCCAAAGATATTCATCAATAATTCATCTTTGCATTATAGGCCAAAGATATTCATCAATAATTCATCTTTGCACTATAGGCCAAAGATATTCATCAATAATTCTTCTTTGCACTACAGGCCAAAGATATTCATCAATAATTCATCTTTGCACTATAGGCCAAAGATATTCATCAATAATTCATCTTTGTACTATATGCCAAAGATATTCATCAGTTGGTCATATTCATCTAAACACCTGTTCATCTTTGCACTACGGGCCAAAGATATTCATAATAAAATCAACCATCTTTTAAGACTGAGGATGATGAAAAATATTTTAAAGGAAACGAATCCAGTGAAACAAAATAACAAGTATTAAGGATTCGTACTTTAAGCAATCCGAGTTCAAAAATACTTCATAAATAATCATACTGAAGTAAAATTCAAGAATGATCAAAACATGGATACAATCAAAGCTAGTATCCAGAATAGATATTTTGGATAAAAAGAAGAAATTTCATTTTTCGGTGAATAGTGTCGTATTCGTAAATAGTGCCGTATACGTGAATAGTACCGTATATGTGAATAGTAACTCCGACACCCAAAAGATAGAAATTTCACAAAAACATCATCACGTTTCGTGAATAGTACTCGTGAATAGTAACTTGTGAATAGTAACTCATGAATAGTAACTCATGAATAGTAATCCCGACATGAAAAAGTTCCAAATTTGATAAAAAGTTTCAACTAATATTTCATCATCATGATATTGAAGAAATAATATCATTTGAGAAGAAAATAACATCCCTTACTATCCCTTACCTCAAAAGAGCAGTACTTCTGACCGGAATATCGGATGAAAAGCCGAAGAAACCTTTCACCGTATTGCAACACTCAAAGTATACTCACAAGAACACTCTTGATATATAGAGAGAGAAGTAGAGAGAAAGCTTATGTTTCTAGTGTGATTTTCAATTCTAATTTAGCCCTCTATTTATAGGAAAATGCTAGAACGCCAAAGGAGACTAAAATAATAAAATATAATTTTCTTTTTCTTATTCCACACCAACCTTCACCAACCAATTTTGAAAGCCATCTTTGGTCAAAAACATCAGCCACCCATGTGCCAACAACCACAAAAACGTTTTTCTTAAATAAAATAATTAAAATTTCCAAAAATTAATTATTTCGAAACTCCGAAAATTCAATAATTCACAATAAATAGCCCTTTTGTCAGAAAATTCGAATCTCGCGAGTTTTTATAGAAAATTCAATTCTCTACAACTTTTCAGAAGGAAGTTTTTCCAAATTCCAAACAGAAATTGATCGAAATCCACAAACGAACGATTTTACAGTCTATAATCAAATTTCAGTCAATAAATGAGGTCCACCGACACATAAAACATGCTTTAAACATTTAATGCCACAAAAATACTCTTCCTCCTCATATACTCATATATCCATATTTATTGTAAAAATATCACCGTTAATATATTATAAAAATAATATATTTAAATGAATTATTTTATCAGAAAAAGATAAAATATTAATTTTCAACAATTGTTACATTAAAAATTTTCTCCATCTATATCCACATAAAATAAATATTTTCTTTATCATAATAATCAATAATTAATTATTAAAAATAATATTACAGAATCACAGTACTGACAACCAGGCCGTTCCCAGGATAGAGGGGGCTTTCCAATAAGAATTTCTCCTTACTGGCGCGCAATTAGATGACCAAACCTCTTCTTGACAGAACTTTCTAGACATTGCCAATAATGCTATCTAATAATATTATTCAAATAACACGAATTATTGATCTGATAATGAGAAATATTGTGCAGTGATAATTATTGAAACAACAATAATATAAAATATCAACGCAACAATTATTGAATCAATAAAATAAAATATTGAACAGTAATTACTGTAACAATTATTAAGTAGTGCCTTCTTACGTAAGAATCAATAATTCAAAAATATTGTGTAATACCGTGTGCTACTGTGCAACAACGCGTATTACTTTATCTTACCAACCAGGTATTCCAACAGTGTTAACGGTAACGATTACGCCATTATTTATAAAAACTTAATTTTGTCGTTTTCTTCATCCGACAGTTATTTTGTTATGGGACCTACAAATGGCTGTGCCGTCGTACGAATATTCCCCGACAGAAAGAATATTCCACGACCAAACGAATATTCCCCGATAACAATGAATATTTTATAACCACTTGCGTATTTTGAAAAATATTTCATATACCACCCTTAACTTTAACTTTTATCAATTTAACCATTTATTGAATAGAAAAATTGAATACTTTTATTTCATAAAATTCGGGGTCTTACAATATGCATATCTCTATATAATATTTTAAACTAAATAATAATCTAATTTATATTATTTTTAAAAATAAATAACGAATTACTTACGAACCGTTGTGATTAAAAAAAAAATCTATTATGAGTTAATGTAGTGCATATATACTATATATTATTATTTATTATATTGTCATTGTAATATATTATATATATGTGACTCGAAAGTACAAAAATATTTAAAAAAATTGGCTTAAGAGCGTTGCTCCTAAATTCCCGCCAAATTATTTATAGCTTAGTAATAATAATTTTGATCCCACCAAAAAAATATTTCTGACTTGGCCATTAAGCACAATGCAGATTTTATTAGATATAATGAAGGTCAGAGCACAAAAGGCCAATTAAGCAAAGCCAAAAATGATAGTAGGAGGCCAGCAAAGCTGGATAGGAGGCCAGCAAAAATGTAGTTGTGCTTCTTAACCACAAAATGCTGCCTAGAGTCGTGTTTTATGTATTGGCATAAATATAATTATAAATTAGTAGGAATTATAGTAAGATACCACTTATTACACACACATATATCTATCTAATAAAACAGAACAAAGATAAAAAATACATAAATGTCACATCCAAGTCCCACATTAGCAACTCTTTTTCATTCCTCCGTATTCAAAATTCAAACCCTCTATCTCTCTCTGTTTTTATACACACAAAGCTCTTATCTGGGTAACTCGATCTCTCCAAACAACTCGATCCCTCCCAACTCTCCTAAATATCTTATCTCTCATGCCCAACCTTAATTCGAGTTACTTCTTATATATATATATATTATGGAGTTACTTGTTATATATTAGAGTAATGTGGTATTTGATTGTATCTTAATGCACCTTAACAGTTTATCTCTTAATACATCTTAACAACTCATAATTTTATATTAAGATGTCCTCTTAATAGTTAGGATATAAATATGAGTCTAAACTATTCAGAAGATTATCTTAATACAAAAATGTGGGTTATTAAAATGTATTAAGAGGTGAGTTGTTAAGATGTATTAAGATATAATCAAACACAAACTAGTATTATTGAAACTTTATTATTACTTATTTGGTAGGAGTATGAAATTAGGAGAAAAAAAATATTACTACTTTCTTGGGGGGAAATGAGAGTAGTTATATATTAATCAGTGGCGCTCAGGTAATTATCAATTAATCTTTTTAACGCTACATAATTTAAGCGCCAAACTTTTTAACAGAAAACGGCAATTCAAATCGAAAGAAAGAAAATGAATGCCAAACATAAGCTTCGCCAAGCCATAGACTCACTATACGCTCTTGGCCGCGCAAGCTCCGACGCATACACTCGCCTCGTGCTCGATTGCGTTCGACTCAATGACATTCGCCAAGCTAAGAGATTGCAATCTCATATGGACCTTTATTTATACGAACCCACCACCACTTTCCTCCATAATCGTCTTATTCAGTTATACACTAAATCTGGGCAACTCTCAGATGCTCGACACCTGTTTGAAAAATTGCCTAACAGAGATATTTTCACTTATAATGCTATGCTTTTAGCGTATTCGAAATTGGGGTCTGTTGAGGATTTGTGGGCATTCTTTGACATAATGCCGTGTCGTGATTCTGTCTCGTATAATACGGTTATTGCGGGTTTGGCTTCTAATGGGTGTTCAAGGGAGGCATTGGAGGTTTTTGTTAGAATGCAGAAAGAAGGATTTGTGTTGACGGATTATACCCTTGTGAGTGTGTTGAATGCGTGCTCACGGATATTGGATTTGAAGCTTGGGAAAGAAATTCATGGGAGAATTGTGGTATTTGATTTGGGGGGAAATGCTTTTGTTTGGAATGCTTTGATTGACATGTATGCTAAGTGTGGTCAGATTGATCGGGCTAGGTGGTTGTTTGATCGAATGGTTGAAAAGAATGTGGTCTCGTGGAATTTGATGATTTTTGGTTATTTGAAACATGGGCTGCCTGAGAAATGTGTTGATTTGTTTCATGGGATGAAATTAGCTGGTTCAAAGCCTGACCAGGTTACGGTTTCAAATGTTCTTGGAGCTTTCTTTCAAATGGGAAATATACAAGGAGCAAGCAAAACTTTTGCGGACATTAAGGAGAAAGATAAGGTTTGTTGGACGACAATGATTGTGGGCTATGTGCAAAATTATATGGAAGAAGATGCTTTAATATTGTTTGATCAGATGCTATTAGAAAATATAAGACCTGACAATTTTACAATCTCTAGCGTGGTTAGTTCTTGTGCTAGAATGGCTTCCTTGTATCATGGTCAGTTAGTTCATGGAAAAGCTATTCATATGGGAGTTGATAGTGATTTGCACGTGTCTAGTGCCCTTGTTGATATGTATTCTAAATGTGGAGAGACTACAGATGCTTGGAGTATATTTAATACGATGCCTAATAAAAATGTGATCTCTTGGAATTCCATGATAATAGGTTATGCACACAATGGAAAGGATGTAGAAGCCTTAGCTCTCTATGAAGAAATGTTGCAAGAGAAATTGAATCCCGACAATGTTACATTTGTGGGTGTTCTGTCTGCATGTATCCATGCAGGTTTAACAGAGCAGGGACAGAGGTATTTTGATTCAATCAGAGAATTGCATGGAATGACACCGACCTTGGATCACTATGCATGTGTGATCAATCTCCATGGTCGATCCGGTTGCACTGAAAAAGCAGTTCATTTAATTGAAGGCATGCCTCATTCCCCAAATAGCCTCATTTGGTCTACCCTGTTGTCTGTTTGTAAGATGAGTGGTGATATTGAAAATGGGGAGACGGCCGCAAGGCATCTTTTTCAATTAGACCCACTAAATGCTGAACCTTATATCATGCTCTCCAACATGTACGCCGCTAAGGGCAGATGGAAAGATGTCGCATCAATGAGATCTCTTATGAAGGACAAAAATGTTAAAAAACTTGCTGCATACAGCTGGACTGAGATTGATGGAAAGATATACAAGTTTGTATCAGAAGATCGAACTCATCCTGAATCAGAAGCCATTTATCAACAGTTAAATAAACTGATACGTAAGCTACAGGAAGCTGGCTTCATTCCTGATAAAAACTTGGTTCTGCACGATATTGGAGAAGATGAGAAGTTTGAAGCCATCTGCTACCATAGTGAGAAATTAGCTCTTGCATTTGGATTAATCAGAAAGCCTCATGGAAAGAAACCTATAAGGATTTTAAAGAATATTCGAGTTTGTGGTGACTGCCACATGTTTATGAAGTTTGTGTCGAATATTATTGAACGACCAATCATCTTGAGAGATTCAAACCGATTCCATCATTTTGTTGGAGGAGAGTGCTCTTGCAAGAACCTTTGGTGATCCTTTGAATGGTTTCTGGGCTTCAAGAATTTATTGATTTTGAACATGTGAGCTGCAATTGGGAAGATGGTAGTGGTAGCTAGAGCGTTCATTCAGGAAAATTGATTAAGAATAGAAAGCAAAAATGACCGCAAAGAAGGGTCTCAAATACTCAAACAAAACTGTGGAAAAGAACATTAAACTGGACCAGCAATTCCCAAGAGTTGGGTGAACTAAATAGTTCCTCAATGATGGAACAGTCAAACCACTACTTCTCTCCCTCACCTCCTTCCAATTTTATTGATTTGACTGGATTTGTTCCCTCTGAAGGATGGGAGGGAGTATATATTCTTGAAAAGACGGGGACGGTGATTTCTTAATGCTATGAGATCTGAAGATTGATGAAGAGCTTCAAAAGAAATTAAGGATCCCATGATGGGCCAGAGCTAGCTTTGCTTGATGCATATTGTTGAAGGTCTTCGGTGGAAACTTTAAGGCACATGTACGTGTTTTACCATTTGAACCATCACATATCATTTTAATTATTTTTGCTTTAAGCTTCATAGTAATAATTGACGAACTGATACAAGTAGGGTCGCTAGGCTAGAATATTGAAGAAAGCATTACTTCTGTTGATTTGCTCTGGTAATACGAATTTATTTTGTTGCCAATATATACATGTTAACCTCTCCCCTATTGATTTCCATCGTAGAAGAAATAATAAGATGTTTTAGGAAAATTTTAGTAAGCATTTCTACAATTTTTTTCAGCATTGTTATGCACTCTGCAATAATTATCTGTGCATAGGATGGCTCATAGTTTGCTCTGTTAACCTTCAAGGTTGGCACTATTTAAATGGTATATTACATGTAGGTAGTCTATATGCTATAAGGTTACAGAAGTCGAGTTGTCTATCCCACTTGGCTCATGTTATTATGTGCCTTCAAACAAGTGCATGCATGTGGGTTAGGACTTGGGACAAGGGTGGGAGGATTGTCTATATAAAACTGGAACATGCATATACATGTTTTCAATGTGTTTTAGTCAGTCCAATTAGATCACTTGTAAGATACACTCTTCTGTTTTAGTATAGTACTGAAGTTCAGTTGCCTTATGAGCAACGCTATCAGTAGATAAGAAAGAAAGTTGTGGAAGGGTAAAGTATTAGGACATATGCTTCTGTTGGTCTCTTGAACCTATATTAAATGAATAAGCATTTCTCCAATGAACAAGTCTATTGAAAGGATGACAGGAAGTTAAGGAATTTCTGCTGACAATTCCACGAGCTTAATCGCACCACCACGTGCGGATCCACCGGAAATCTTGAACAGAACTTGTCTGAGACTTTGTAGAATGAAGCCGCAAGAATGTCTTTTCCGAGGCCCCTACCATGCTTCCTCTCCTACAGAAACAGCCACCGCCCCACTTTAACGTAAAATCTTCTTTCTTATCATCCATCTGTTTTTCAGGTAACCTACCCTACACCATTACCAAATCATGAAGTATGGCCATTCAAGTCAATTCAAAACATTAAGGATGTGACTTTTCAGGTTGGGTCATACCACTAGGCCAAGGCCTTGGGTAAGTTCAGAGATAATTATGTGTTATTGAGAAAACGCATATGATGGTAACGCGGATAAAATCTTTCATTTTCAGAGATGAACAAGTCTTGAAAGCCATGAAAATGGAGGAGAAATTTACTACTTCTTTGGCTTGTAATGATGGTGATTGTTTTCTCCTACTCTGTTTTAACTATTTTAATTAGTTTAATATGATAATTACAAAAATTAAAAATTAAAAATTTAGTGATATAATAAATAAAACGTGTCATTAGTTTTACCGATTAAAAAGATATACTTGTGCGGAAGTAATACAAATGTATATATACGCCGGTACAATCTCCCGTAGTTCTTCGTCGTCTCATCGATCTATCCCGCCACCATTTCAATAGGTAAAGTTGTCGTCCATATCAAATAAATCGTTATAAATCTTCAACTTTTTCCTAGCAAATTGTGAACAACTTTTATATATATATATATATATATATATATACAGCGAGAATCGGGAATGGACTGGTTCGTTAACGGACCAGTCTTAGCGACGAACATGTATATAAAGGTTTGTCCGTTAACGAACCATTAAGTTCCTGAACAAATCTGTTTTTGTTATATGTATCTAAATCACACCAAAAATACTGTATTATGGAAAAAAAATCCAGTTCCATAAAATATTAAACTTTTTTTTAGTTGTTTTAAAAAAAAAGCAAAAAAAAAAATCCCGCATTTTAAGAACATCCGGAATTCCGGATAGGATCCGGACTCTATATATGTGTGTGTGTGTATAAATATTGGTAATGATGTATTTGCTATAAATCCTTATAGTGCATACACTATTTATACCATTGAAAATAAAAAAGAACGGTCAGGATTATAAATTAAAAATAGTAGTCTGATTATTCTTTTTTATTTTCAATTGTATAGATAGTGTATACCCTATAAAAATTCATAATAAATACATGAATCATTTTTCTATATATATATAAGTGTAAATTTTTAATAAACATGCATAAATATAAGAACTCTTAATACCTGTTATAATAGAAGTATGCAATAATAATATTGACTCTTTTTTCCCCTCACCATATCATTAGAGTAATAGATCTGTGTAGGCATTACTACCCACCAAGGTTAGTTTTTCCTTCTGTACTATTAGCATAAGATTATACACATGTTTTCGTTAAACTAAACATGATTATCTGATGTTGATGTTTAGGGATTATTGATGAATAAAAATTAACTAGACGATGAGGTAAACATTAGTTAATGACTTAATGCAATGTGGTACACATAAGAGAGACATATGAAAATATTATTTTAATGTGTAAATATTAATTTCTTTTTTATTTGGGCTATTTGTATATACACAGCTCTGTATTACACAGTAAGGATATGACGACGGATTTTTTGGGCTATGAACTGTCATCATAGCCCAGAATAACTATGAAGACGGGTGAAACCGTCTCCATAGCCGACTGTGTAATACACAGCTGTGTATATTCATTTTTTTATCTAATTTTTAATTTTTAAAAGTTAATGTCGAGCTAAAGTCTGTCGTTTAATGATTTTGTTGAGGTACGTGACAGATTAATTTAGGGACCCGGCACTCGTATATGGTCCCATGGATATTGACAAGGGTCCTTTACATAAGTATACAACAAATAAAAAGTAATTACAAGAAAAGTGCATCAACTAAATAATTACAAAAAGAGTGTAATTAAGACTCATATTACAAAAATAGTACAATTCACATTAATAAAGAAACCTAAAATCAAGGATAACTAATAATTCAAATTCAAATTCAAATTTTGTCTCTAACAACAATTTCAAATCCATATTTCAAAATTCAAATCAAAATGAGAAAATTAAAAATAAAAAATTATGAAGGAACTAATGTTCATCATCCTCCTCTCTCGCCGCCACCGCTGCTGCCGCCGCCACATCGCCGCCGCCGCCGCCACAAAATTTGACTAGTAACTGCATCACATTTAAAATAAAATTGGTAATCAAATACAACTGAATTGGTTACCTTGGTCTAAAAGTTTGACAACCAATTTCATGTTGGTAAATAAAAAATAGAACACTGCATATTTATACCAAGGTAACCCAAACTTTATACCAAGGTAACCAAACTTTTATACCAAAGTAATCAAACTTTTATACCAAGATAATCAATTTACCTTCACACCTGCAGTATGAATTAGTTACCTTGATCTGAAAGTTTGGCAACCAACTGCACGAAGGTTTGGCTATAAACTGTATTACATGCAAAATAAATTGGAAACTTAATAAAACAGAATTAGTTACCTTGATATAAAGGTTTGGCTACCAACTGCACTGATTCTGAAATCCAATATTACAACACAGCTCTGATTCTAGTTCTACATAAATAATAAAATGTGAAAAATTGAAAGATGATTATTTAGAAGAGAAAAGTGCCTCGGCAAGGACATGCTTCTTCTTGGGGTATCCCATACCAAACAAGTGGTTGATATACACCTTACCATCCTTCACCGTGGTTGCCGTGGCCAAACGGTGGCGGACCACCGGTGCCTTGTCCAATATAGTATTTATTTTTATTTTCTTGATCATGTAGGTGATAAAACTATGGCGGATGACGTAGCACTTGATGCACAAGGAAATGCATACATTACGGATGTCAAAATGAGTACGATATGGAAGGTGGGAGTGAATGGAGAATTTTTATCAAACATATCAAACAACTGCACGAAGAAGGGGAGGAGGGGAGGAGGGGAGGAGGGGAGGCGGGAGGAAGGGGAGGCGGAGGGTGGGGAGGTGAGGGTGGGGAGGTGTTGGACAGGAGGAGAAGGAGGAGGAGGAGGAGGAGGAGGAGGAGGAGGCGGAGGGAGGGAGGAGAAGAAGGGAAACATAAATGGAGTGGGAGAAAATCGTGGGAGAGATGGGGAGAAAATTGTGGGAGAGATGGTTGAGAATTAAAACACATCCCATAATTAAAGGAATCATAAATATGTACTAATAATGAAAATAAAATTTTAAAGATATTAATTATGTAAATATTTAATGAGGGCACTTTTCTTGTAATTATATTTTTAAATGTACTATAAAATGTAATTGTTCCTATTGACAATCCATTTTAAATTACAATGAGTCCAAATCCAAATTTTCCATGTGCCGATGGGCTTAATCAATTAATAGACTAATAGCGTAAAATTGTATCTAAATTTATCATTTTGTAAAGATATAGTATTTGATTATATATACAGTGTGCTTCTCTAGCGAACTGGAGGAAGCGAATTAAGAAGAAACCGACTATAACGACGGTTTTATTTGTCGCTATAGCATAGAAAACCAATTTTCTATGCTATAGCGACGGAAAAAACCGTCGCTATAGCCGGTTCGCCATTAACCTGACCCAAACATTTCAATAATTTCCAACCTAGTAACCTGACCCAAACATTTCAATATTTTCTATTTAATAATATAATAAATTAAACATAATATCAAAATGCATTTCATCTTCTTCATCTCGAAATCTAGGAAAAAATCCTCAAACAAAATAACTCAAAAAGAAAGATTATCGCTGCGGGTAAGCTTCAAATCTATTACACCATTGCCAATAAGCTTTATATAAAAAAATTCCATAAAATTTTTTTTCATACATTTTTTTAATTCCATATCTGCTTTCTCTTTCATATGTGGAATAACACATGTCAAACCGTTTAAAGTCTAGATGATCTAACGAATTTTTTTAACGTTTTGTTAAAAAATAAAAGTTGAATTAGTTGACTGTAAGAAAAGAAAGTATAATTAACTAAAGTAAGTGATGAAAAAAGCATTTATGGATCTTTGTTGGGAAATGTTCTACTATATATATATATATATATATATATATATATATATATATATATATATATATATATATATATAGTCCAGATCAGGTCTGGACTCCCGGATTTTAACAAAATCCGGACCTTTTTTTTTTTTTTTTTTTTGAAACAACTAAAAAAATAAAAAATTATGGAATTGGAATTTTTACATTATACAGTGTTTTGGGTGTGATTTGGATGCCTATAACAAAACATGTCTGTACAGTCTGAGCAGACTGTACATACATTGGTTGGTGTAGGTATTAAAAACACACCCAAAACACTGCATTATTGAAAAATTTCAGTTCCATAAATTTTTTTTTTTTAGTTCTACAAAAAAAAAAAAAAAAATTGGGTCCGGATTTTCTCCCGTCCGGGAGGTCCGGACCTGATCCATTTCATATATATATATATATATATATAGCGCCCTTTTCTTTTCGTTTCGTTTTATGTTTTAAATTTATGCAGGATGTTTCAAGAGAATTCAAAAGCACTCTTGATGAAGGTTGACCCTAGTGAGTGATTTAGTTTTCATGCTATGTGTATTAGATTATTCTTATGATCATGTTTTTTAGCATTCATGTTTTTTTAGTGATATATATGCCCTATAGAAATGAAGAAAAAGAAGAAGAAAAAGTCCATACTTGTATATCAATCAATTCCCGACTGCAAGTGTATATCCTGCACGCAGTAGTTAACTAATTTCTATCAACTATGAATTCCATTAGATGATGATAATTGGACTACACATTAATGAATCCCGTGTGTTAAATGTAAAATTTTAATCGAAAAGCTGACATGTATGTGGGATATAGTAGCTAGAAATATACAAATTGACTGTATTTATAACTCTTTTTGAAGTACTAAATTCGTATATAAACCTTAATTATACAGTGTGATAGTATAAATACATAAAATTAACCTAATTAAAATGGTTTAATCACACTAATTATCCCAATAATAATTAACTAAAATAAATAACCCAAATAAATTTTATTGTTATTGCAGAAGAGATGTCTATGTTTTGATCCACCATGAGCTCAAATATATTATCTTCCTATTTGGGTTTGATTTGAGCCAGCTAGTTTGATCTGGGTGTTGAGTTTTGTATATTGTTTGGTTTGGTTTATGAGGTTTGAGATTTTGTATAAAAATTGAAGATGATGAATGGGTTGTGATTTTCAAGTTCATGAATGGTTGTCCAATTTGTGTTTTAGAGAGAAAATGAGTTAGTTTCATGATAGAACATGGTTCGTTGTTAAAAATATTTTTATTTAAAGCAAGAGTGAGCATTCAATTGCTCAGCAAGTCATAGCAATTGAATAAACAACATCATGAATTTAAATACATAAATGGTAGAGATTTTTGTTTTGAAATTTCCGAGTTTCATACATGGTTGCAAGAGAAGATGATGAATGATGATGGGGAAGAAGGTGATGAAGTTGGGTTGAAATTTTTTGGTCTTTATTGAACAGATTAATGTGATGAATCTATTGTTGGCATTTGATATATTCGATAGTTTGATAGATCATCATTTCAAGATGATGAATCGTTTGAAGTTTTGATTTGAAATTTTTGGGTTTTCTGAATTGGGGATGATGAAGATGAGATGTCATTTTTTATTTTTTTTTAAATATATCCAGATTTGTATTAGGGAGTACGAATGTATTAACTTGATTTTTAATTGGTTTTAAATTAGTTTTATAATGTCAAATGTATAGATACATGGTCAAAATGTATTTGTATTCTCTTTATCGGAACACGTGATAATTCCGACCACTTTTTTGGTCAAAAATAATAAAACGATCAGTTATAATTACTTAATAGTATAGTACTTTGAATAACGAGATGCGAGCTTTTAAATGAGAGCCAAATTTTACAATTAGTGGATCAAATTTTATTTTAGGTGAGCAAGTTGTAAATTTGGTAATCTATATCAAAATTTTAAAAAAAATTTAAATTTAAAGTGAGACTCTTATCTGTGACGGACAGATGGCTAAAGTTGTAAAATGAACAAACAGTTCGGGCTCGATTCGTACTCGCTCGATAAAGAATTCGATTCGAGCTCGACTCGAAATATAAATGAGTCAAATATGAGTAAATTTTAAAATTCGATAAATTATTGAACCTCCTCAAGTTATAATTTTCTATTGATACTTGGATCATAATCCGATCGAAAAGTTCAAACTGCTCGAGCTCGACTCAGTAGTTAAATGAGCCTCAATCAAACCTTATTTTATGCTCGATAAATTTTGTAAACTAAATCTGAATAACTCAATACTCGGATCGACTCAGTTCGTTTACCTCTTTAAAAGACTACAAGCAAGAAAAAAACAAAACAAACATTATCACATGTGATCATGTGTCGAAATGTAAATCATTGAGACCTTCATTGACTAGCAATAATGGACAATAACGAGTGAAATTAAAAGCAATAAATAATATATAAATAAATAAAAAATAGAAGCAAAAAGTAAAGGTTCAACATGCGTGCAAAATATGAGTATAGGTAGAAAGTTAAGTCCTGATCATGAATACATAATACTTACTTTAGTAGCCAGCCAAGAAATGGTGTTTAATTCAATTGACTTGGCTTTTAATGAGGCAGGCAGGGAAGGTGGTGGACCAATGGGAGAAAGGTGTTATTTTTGTACATGCATGTGTGTTCCATTTTTCATTACCTTTTTTTGGGACTACTCTCCACGTGGCTTATTCTTGTCTTGCCAAGTGGCTCCTTTGCTTAAAAATTAAATATTTTTTTTATTTTAATTATATGATGCTTGTGTATAATAATATTCTTGTCGTACGTATATATTAATCCATTATATATAGTTGATTACAATTAATTTTGTAAGGGAATTATTCTATAGCATACGTTAGCTGAAAGTACTATTTCAGTTAAAAATAAATTTTAATTGTTAATTCAGAGATTTAAAGACTCAAAGATGATTATTATTTTTTACTGGCCACACCTCTCTTACCCGCGATCAGAGAATTTTTTTTTTCTTCTGACAACTGGTAAAAGGTGCGACCATAAGAAATGTCTAAAACATCACTGCCTTAGTTAAATTTAAATAGTTTCAATGTATAAAATATTTAGAAGGTAATTATTTAAATTTTAAATAATCAAATTATCACAATAATTAGCAATGTTAAACTATAGTATTACATAAGAAAATATTTATACAAATATTTTATAAAAATAAATACATTAAATATAATTGACAATGTTAAATTTTATTACTTAAGAAATTATTCATACATATTTAATGTTTAACATTGTCAACTATATTTAATGTATTTATTTTTTTATAAAATATTTGTATAAATAATTTCTTATGTAATGTAATTTAACATTTTCAATTATTGTGATAATTTGATTATTTAAAATTTAAACAAGCATCTTACAAATATTTAATATATTAAAACTATTTAAATTTAATTAAGGTGGGGACGTTTTAGATATTTCTTGTAAGATCTCAACTTTTATGAATAAAATAGAATTTTCTCTATTTATTATTTTGAAATAGTAAGGGGTTGCCTTGATTAATGTGGTTAGTTATGGGTAAAATGCGCAAATATTTTAAATAAACAAGTGGTTATAAAATACTCATTGTTGTCGGGGAATATTCGTTTAGTCATGAAAAAATTCGTACGACGATGCAGCCATTTGTGGGCCCCATAATGGAAAACTGTCCGATAAAGAAAACGACAAGTATGAATTTTTTTTATAAATAATGACGTAGTTGTTACCGTTAACACTATTGAAATATTCGGTGGTTAAAATACAGTAATACGCAGTGTTGCACAGTAACACACGGTATTGCACAAATTATTGATTCTTACGTAAGAAGTCACTACTCAATAATTGTTATAGTAATTACTGTTCAATATTTTATTTTATTGATTCAATAATTATTACGTTGATATTTTATATTATTGATTCAATAATTGTCATTGCATAATATTTTCCATTATCAGATCAATAATTCATATTATTTGAATAATATTATTAGATAGCATTATTGACAATGTCTAAGAAAGTTCCGTCTAGGAAAGGGGTTTGGTCACCTAATTGCGAGCCAGTAAGGAGAAATCCTTATCGAAAAGTCCACTCTTTCATAGGGACTACCTGGTTGTCATTATTGTGATTCTGTAATATTATTTATGAATAATTAATTATTGATAAAAATAATAAGGAAATATTTATTTTATGTGGATATAAATGAAGGAATTAATGTTGACATATTTTATTAGCATTTGGTCAGAATAGAGGTGTTGAAAATCATCTGTATGTGGATTTCGGTCATTTTTCGTTTAGAATTTGGAAAAACTTTCTTATACAAAGTTGTAGAGAATTAAATTTTCTATGGAATGGACATAAGATTCAGATTTTTCTGATAAAATGACTATTTATTATAAATTATTGAAGTTCCGAAATAATTGATTTTTGAAGTTATAATATTTTTTAAAAGAAAAACATTTTTAATGTGGGTAGGACCCACTTGTGTGTGCTGATGAGAATGATGTGGTGTGCGTAGATTTTTTTTTTGAAAATATTAATATTTTATTAAATTTTTTGCTTTGGCGTTCTAAGCATTTTTTTAAAAATAGGATGCTTATTTTTGAATTAAAAATCACATCAGAATCATAAGTTTTCTCTCTCTATAATATCGAGCGTATTTTTATGAGTATTTAGATACTTTGAGAGTTGATAAGCAATGCAAGTTTCCTTCAACATTATATCCGATATTTCAGCCAGAAGTACTATTCTTTTGAGATAAGGGATGTTATTTTTTTTCGTAAATGATATTATTTCTTTCAATATCATTATACTGAAATATTGGTATGAATTTTATTATTAAATTTTTACCTTTTCATGTCGAAGTTACTATTCACGTATATGATATTATTCACGAATACGGTTCCTATTCACGAGTACTATTTCTGACGCCCCCAAAATAAGTATACATCACCTATCTTGAGTCGCCAAATACATGGTACAAAATTTAAATACAATTTAATTATACAACAGTCGTATAAAATACGACAAAACATATGCTGTGAGTTTTAATACAAATATTGTCATCTAGACAATATCCCCACTCAATTAAGTCCTCATTACATTTATTATCACACTATTTAACATAATAGTGAAGACTACTAATGCTATTATCTGGACCGTCACTCCATTCCTCGACTAGTCCCTGCTACGTTCTCATTTCCTGAAGAGAACAATGAAAGTAAAAGGGTGAGCTCAACTAGCCCAGTAAAAAATATTATGACTAAGATAATAGATAATAAATTATCGTTAGCCTTCAATAGTGTTAAACTGATACAATATAACAAACATCAAGTTTAACTGCAGCGGAACAAACAATCCATTAAAAGAGTCAAGTAGAGAATAAAATCTATTATCTTTTATGATTTAAAAGGTTTTTCATCACTTTTATCGCTGGGACTCAACTTAATAAATAATCTACATCATCCTTGCACCACGACCAATGATATTCATTAGTATCACAACCACAAATTATCCATGTACTACGGGCCAAGGATATTCGTGTATTCATCGATGGTCATGATCATGCCAACAACTGTTTATCAATGCACTACGGGCCAGTGGGGAATTTTACCACATCATTTATAACATTACGGTCATGATTATACCGATTAATCTCTGGTCATAATCATACCAAGTCCATCTATGCACTACGGGCCACAGATGACTTTCAACATAATATAAACATGAGGATGATGACAATGATATAAGAATTTAATAAAACAAGTTCAAGAATTAATTTATCCAGGAACTAATAACGTCCAAATTGTCAACATGATACTTCTTTGTAGAGTAAAATTCAAGAATGCTCAGAAGAATATTTCCATGAAAAGATACTGGATGAAACACAAATATCAAAGATATTCCACTAATTTCTTGGAGTATAGAAGTCAAAACTTTAACCAACTGAGTATAATAAAGAATGGAATAATAAAAAAATCACCAGACATGCGATAGACCGCACAGACAGGTCATTCCAACAGAATAATAAATAACGAAACCAGGTCATCTGTAAACGCACAGACAAGATATTCTAACAGAATAATAAATAACGGAACTAGGTCAGGCGAAATTCGCACTGACATGATGTTCCAACAGAATAATAAATAACGAAACTAGGTCATGTGAAATTCGCACCGACAGGATGTTCTACCAGAATAATAAATAACGGAACCAGGTCATGCGTAAACGCATAGACAGGATGTTCCAACAGAATAGTAAAGAATAAAATAACAAAAGAATTTCACCATGTATGCGGTACTTCGCATATACAAGTTATTCCAATATAATGATAAAGAATGGAATAACAGAAGAATTTCACCAAGTATAGGGTAGACTGCGTATACAAGTTATTCTAACAGAATAAAAAATGGAATAACAGAAGTTCTCTTCATGAATACGAAAGAAATAATACTCCTTACCTTAGAACAAACTGGATATAATAGTAGTGAAGAAGCAGAATACTTTTCTTCTTTCTCTCTATAGTTTCTCTCTCTAGAGTTTCAGTGAATTCGTAAGAAATAATGAAGGAATGAGCTTCTATTTATAGGAGAATGGACTGAATATTAACTATTTCCTGAACGGTCCAGATTGATTTACTTTTAAACTGACGGTCCAGATTGGTTTACTATAAAATATTCTAATAAAACAAAATCTTTTAAATAAAATATAATATATTTTATTTATAATCTAATAAAATGAATAACTTTATAAAAGTATTCTGTTTTATATAAAAAGATTTTACTATGCAAACACTATGCATGCACTATGGAAACACTATGCATAATAAAATATAATATATTCTATTTATAGTCTAATAATAAAACGAATAACTTTATAAAAGTATTCTGTTTTATATAAAAAGATTTTACTATGCAAAATACTATGCACAATAGAATATAATATATTCTATTTATAGTCTAATAAAACGAATAACTTTATAAAAGTATTCTGTTTTATATAAAAAACTTTTCTGTTTTATTACATTAATAATACTAATAAAACAAAATTTCATCATCATTATTATAATTTACACTATTAATCAACCAGGTCGTTCCTAAGAAATAGGGGGCTTTTCAATAAGGATTTCTCCCTATTGGCGCGCAATTAGGTGACCAAACCTCTCCTTAGCAGAACTTCTAGACATCGTTAATATTGCAAATAATAATATTAATAACTTTGTCGTCTCAATTACTGGTTTAATAATATATAAAATATCGACAATAATTGAATCAATTAACATGAGATACTATGCAACAATTACTGAAGCAATAATTGAACAAAACTGAGTGACTTCTCACGTAAGCATCAATAATCAATACCGTGTGTACTATACAACCACGCGTATTCCTGTACTTTTAACACCGGGTGTTTCAATAGTTAACGATAAAACTTCCGCCATTATTTTCATAAAATATTTTTGTCTTTTTCTCAATCCGACAATTATTCCGTTGTGGAGTCCACCAATAATTGTGCCGTCGTACGAATATTTCCTATTAAAACGAATATTCCCCGACCAATCGAATATTATATAACAACTTGCGTACTTTGCAAAATTTATAACTATTACCCACAATTATAACATTATATCAAATTCATTCCATAATATTCAAAAAATGATAATTATAGAATATTCATCTTTATTCATAAATGTTGGGGTCTTACACTATTCATGAAGTACGATTTTTTTAATGAAATTTTTACCTTTTCATGTTGGGTTACTATTCACGTACACGGCACTATTTACGTATACGCCACTATTTACGAATACGACACTATTCACTAAAAAAATAAATTTTCTTTTCGTTGTCCAAGTTGTCTGTTATGGTTTCTATCCTTGATTGTATCCATGTTTTAGTCTTCATTCTTGAATTTTGCTCCACAATTGATTATTATGGAGTATTTTTGAACTTAGATAAACTAAAGTACGAATCCCTAATGTAAGACCCTAAATTTTATGAATAAAGATTTAATTTTCTCGAAATATTTTTTTCAAAATTATGGTGTAGATTTGAGATATTGTTATAGTTGTGAGTAATATTTAAAAATTTTGAAAAATATGCAAGTGGTTATATAATATTCGATTGGTCGAGGAATATTCTTTTTGTCAGAGAATATCTGTAAGACGGCACAATCATTGGTGGATCCCACAACAGAATTATTGTCGGAATGAGAAAATGACAGCAATATTTTTATGAGAATAACAGTGGAAGTTTTACCGTTAAAACTATTGAACTACTCGGTAGTAAAAGTACAGTAATACGCGTGGTTGCATAGTAGTACACGGTATTGATTATTGATGCTTACATGAGAAGTCACTCAGTTATACTAAATTATTGCTACAGTAATTGTTGCATCATATCTCTCATATTATTGATTCAATTATTGTCACAGTATCATCTGCATAATATGTTATATTATTAAATCAATAATTGAGACGACAAAGTTATTCATATTATTAAATTGCAATATTTACAATGTCTAGAAGTTCTGTCAAAGAGAGATTTGGTCATCTAATTGCACGCCAATAAGGAGAAATCCTTATCGGAAATCCCCCTCTTTCCTGGGAACGACCTGGCTGTTAAATATTGTGAGTTATAATATTAATGATTGATAAGTTCGTGTTTGATTAAAGATGAAATTGATAGTTCCATTGTGTTGGGATTATTAGTGTTAGTGGAAATCGACATCTATTCCGATGATAATTGATGTCTGGGGGTTATATTGACCAATCGGGTAATTAATCGAATAAATGAGCAATTAATTGCTACTAATTCACATGCTTATATAACTATTTGTTCACATGCGTGTACTATTGAGTCATATTCATTTACTATTAGGGGAGTTGGTTCAAGATTGATAATACTTGCATGACTAAGTTAAAAATGGAGGTATAGATGAAGGTATTATACTGTAATTTATATTTTCACATGTCTAGAACTATTGATTCACATGATTTACTATTAAGGGAGGTGGTGCAAGTTTGATAATACTTGCAGGACTGAATTAAAAATGAAAGAAAAGTTGAAGGTATTGTACTGTAATATTTTGAGCCCCAAAATGTGCAATTATCGAAACTATATTTTTTTATAAATAGATGCTCATTCTTCCTTCATTTCTCACCAATTCACTAAAGCTAGAGCAATTATTATAGAGAGAAATTATGGGGAGAAAGATGAAGAGAAGTCTGCTGCCTCATTATTCCAGTATCCAACTTTATTCTAAGGTAAGGAGTATTATTTCTTTCGTATTCATGAAGAGAGCTTCTGTTATTACATTTATTATTATTATGTTGGAATAACCTGTCTATGCGAAGTATCGCATACATGGTGAAATTCTTCTATTATTCCATTCTTTATTATTCTGTCGGAATATCCTGTCTGTGCGTATTACACATGATCTGGTTCCATTCTTTATTATTCTGTTGGAATAACCTGTCTGTGCGGTCTATCGCATGCATGGTGAATTCTGTTGTTATTCCATTCTTTATTATTCTGTTGGAATATCCTGACTGTGCGGATTACGCTTGACCTGGTTCCATTCTTTATTATTCTATCGGAATATCCTGTCTGTGCGTATTACGCATGACCTGGTTTCATTCTTTATTATTCTGTTGGAATAACCTGTCTGTGCGGTCTATCGTGTGAATGGTGAATTCTGTTGTTATTCCATTCTTTATTATTCTATTGGAATATCCTGTCTGTGCGGATTACGCATGACCTGGTTCCATTCTTTATTACTCTGTTGGGAATAACATGTCTGTGCTATTTATCGCATGCATGGTGAATTCTTCTGTTATTCTATTCTTTATTATTCTGTTGGAATAACTTGCCTATGTGGATTACCATATGTGTGAGACCCCGAATTTTATGAAATGAAAGTATTCAATTTTTTTATAATTATTATGTTATTTAGTAAATGGTTAAATTGATAAAGGGCTAAAGTTAAAGGTGATATTTGAAATTTTTTCAAAGTACGCAAGTGTTATTCGTTGTGTTGGGGAATATTCGATTGGTCAGGGAATATTCATTTTCACAGGGAATATTCGTACGACGGCATAATCATTGGTGGACCCTACAACGGAAGTATTGTCGTAGTTAGAAAACAACATAATTATCATTTTATAAACGGCGAATGTGTTACCGTTAAAACTGTTGAACTACCCGGTAGTAAAAGTACAGTAATACGAGTGGTTGCATAGTAGCACACGATATCGATTATTGACGCTTAAGTAAGAAGTCACTCAGTTATACTCAATTATTACTACAGTAATTGCTGCATCATATCTCTCATATTATTGATTCAATTATTGTCACAGTATCATCTGCATAATATGTTATATTATTAAATCAATAATTGAGACGACAAAGTTATTCATATTATTAAATTTTAATATTTACAATGTCTAGAAGTTCTGTCAAGGAGAGGTTTGATCATCTAATTGCGTGTCAATAAGGAGAAATCTTTATCGGAAAGCCTCCTCTTTCCTGGGAATGACCTGGTTGTTAAATATTGTGAGTTATAATATTAATGATGAATAAGTTTGTGTTGATTAAAGATGAAATTGATAGTTCTATTGTGTTGGAATTATTAGTGTTAGTGGAAATCGACATTTATTTCGATATTAATTGATATTTGGAAGTTATACTGATCAATCGGGTAATTTATCGGATTAATGAGCAATTGATTGCTATTAATTCACATGATTATAACTATTTGTTCACATGTGTGTACTATTGATTCACATTCATTTACTATTAGGGGAGTTGGTGCAAAATTGATAATACTTGCATGACTAAGTTAAAAATGGAGGTATAGATGGAGGTACTATACTGTAATTCGTATTTTTACATGTCTAGAACTATTGAGTCACATAATTTACTATTGATTCACATGATTTACTATTAAGAGAAGTGGTTCAAGTTTGATAACACTTGCAGGACTAAATTAAAAAGGAAGAAAAAGAGGATGGTATTATACTGTAATATTCAAGCCCCAAAATGTGCAATTATTGAAACTATATTTTCCTATAAATAGAAGCTCATTCTTCCTTCATTTCTCACCAATTCACTAAAGCTATAGAGCAATTATTATAGAGAGAAATTATAGAGAGAAAGAAGAAGAGAAGCCTGCTACCTCTCTACTCCAGTATCCAGTTTCTTTCTAAGGTAAGGGATATTATTATTATAGTAAGGGATATTATTTCTTTCGTATTCATGAAGAGACCTATTGTTATTCCATTCCTTATTATTCTGTTGAAATAACCTGTATATGCGAATTACCGCATACATGGTGAAATTCTTCTGTTATTCTATTCTTTATTATTATGTTGGAATAACCTGTCTATGCGAAGTACCGCATACATGGTGAAATTCTTTTATTATTCCATTCTTTATTATTCTATCGAAATATTCTATCTGTGCGGATTATGCATGACATGGTTTCATTCTTTATTATTCTGTCGGAATATCCTGTCTGCGCGTTTACGCATGACCTTGTTCCATTCTTTATTATTCTGTCGGAATATACTGTCTGTGCATTTACGCATGACCTGGTTCCATTATTTATTATTCTGTTGGGAATAACCTATCTATGCGGTCTATCGCATGCATGGTGAATTCTTCTGTTATTCTATTATTTATTATTCTGTTAGAATAACCTGTCTACGTGGATTACTGTGACGCCCCCAAAATAGGTATACATCACCCATCTTGAGTCGCCAAATACATGATACAAAATTCAAATACAACTTAATTATACAACAGTCGTGTAAAATACGACAAAACATATGCTGTGAGTTTTAATACAAATATTGTCATCTAGACAATATCCACACTCAATTGATTCCTCATTATATTTATTATCACACTATTTAACAGAATAGTGAGGACTACTAATGCTATTATCTGGACCGTTACTCCGTTCCCCGACTAGTCCCTGCTACGTTCTCATTTTCTGAATAGAACAATGTAAGTAAAAGGGTGAGCTCAACTAGCCCAGTAAGAAATATTATGACTAAGATAATACAGAATAAATTATCGTTAGCCTTCAACAATGTTAAACTGATACAATATAACAAACATCAAGTTTAACTACAGCGGAACAAGCAGTCCATTAAAAGAGTCAAGTAGAGAACAAAATCTACTATCATTAGTATCACTTTTATCGCTGGGACTCAGCTTAATAAATAATTCATATCATCCCTGCACTACGACCAATGATATTCATTGGTATCACAACCACAAATTATCCATGCACTACGGGCCAAGGATATTCGTGTATTCATCAATGGTCATGATCATGCCAACAACTGTCCATCAATGCACTACGGGCCAATGAGGACTTTTACCACATCATTTGAAACATTACGGTCATGATTATACCGAATAATCCCTGGTCATAATCATACGAAGTCCATCTATGCACTAAAGGCCACAGATGACTTTCAACATAATATAAACATGAGGATGATGACAATGATATAAGAATTCAAAGATATATTCATTAGTTGGTCATGTTCATCTAAACACCTGTTCATCTTTGCACTACGGGCCAAAGATATTAATCAGTCGGTTATGTTCATCTCAACACCTGTTCATCTTTGCACTACGGGCCAAAGATATTCATCAAGAAATCATTCATCTTTGCACTACAGGCCAAAGATATTCAGTAATATCATCATTTAGGACTGAGGATGATGAAAAATAATTTTAAAGAAAACGAATCCAGTGAAACAAAAGAACAAATATTAAGGATTCGTATTTTAAACAATCCAAGTTCAAAAATACTTCATAAGTAATCAGAGTGGAGTAAAATTCAAGAATAATCATAACATGGATACAATCAAAGCTAGTATCCAGAATAGATATTTTGGACGAAAAGAAGAAATTTAATTTTTCGGTGAATAGTGCCGTATTCGTGAATAGTGACGTATACGTGAATAGTGCCGTATACGTGAATAGTAACTCCGACACCAAAAGATAGAAATTTTACAAAAAAATATCTTCAGGCTTTGTGAATAGTACTTTTGAATAGTAACTCGTGAATAGTAAGTAACTCATGAATAGTAACTCGTGAATAGTAACTCATGAATAGTAACCCCGACATGAAAAAGTTCCAAATTTGATAAAAATTTTCAACCAATATTTCAGTATAATGATATTGAAGAAATAATATCATTTGAGAAGAAAACAACACCCCTTACCTCTAAAGACAGTACTTATAGTTGAAACACCGGATATAGGCTATGACTTGAACTTGCACCGTATAACAATACTCAAAGTATACTCAAAATACTCACAAGAATACGCTCAATAATATAGAGAGAGAAAACTTCAGTTTCAGGCGTGATTTTCAATTCTAACCTAAGCACCTATTTATAGGAAATTACTTAGAACACCAAAGCAGAAAATTTAATAAATTAATAATATATATTTATTAAATTCTCACGCACACCTAATCTGATTCAAATCAGCCACCACACCTCACCTTAATAAAAAAAAACGTTTTTCATAATTAAAATATTTTAAACTTCCAAAAATCAATTATTTCGGAACTTCAGAACTTCAATAATTCATAATAAATAGTCCTTTTTATCAGAAAATTCAAATCTCGCAAATTTTTATAGGAAATTCAATTCTCTACAACTTTGCAGAAGAAAGTTTTTCCAAATTCCAAACAGAAATTGACCGAAATCCACAAACGGTCGATTTTACAGGCTATAATCAAATTTCAGTCAAAAAATGGGGTCCACCGACACATAAAATATGCTTTAAATATTTTTGGTAACAAAAATACTCCTCCACATATACTCATATATCCCACATTCATCGTAAAAATATCATCATTATTATATTATTAAAATATAATAATATATTTAAATGAATTATTTTATCAGAAAAAGATAAAATTTCAATTTTCAACAATTGTCACATTAAAAAATTTTCTCCATCTCTATCCACATAAAATTAATATTTTCCTCATCATATGAATCAATAATTAATTATTCACAAATAATATTGCAGAATCACAATATTGACAACCAGGCAGTTCCCAGGAAAGAGGGGGCTTTCCAATAAGAATTTCTCCTTACTGGCGCGCAATTAGGTGACCAAACCTCTCCTTAGACAGAACTTTCTAGACATTGCCAATAATGTTATCTAATAATATTATTCAGATAATATGAATTATTGCTTCGATAATGAAAAATACCGTGTAATGACAATTATTGAAACAACAACAATATAAAATATCAACGCAGAAATTATTGAATCAATAAAATAAAATACTGAATAGTAATTACTGTAACAATTATTGAGTAGTGCCTTCTCACGTAAGAATCAATAATTGGTGCAATACCGTGTGCTACTGTGTTTTAACTACCGAGTATTTTAACAGTATTAACGGTAACAACTACGCCGTTATTTTTAAACAACTTATATTTGTCGTTTTCTTCATCCAATCGCTTTCCGTTATGGGGCCCACAAAAGACTGCGCCGTCGTACGAATATTCCCCGACAGCATGAATATTCCACGACCAAACGAATATTCCCCCGACAACAATGAATATTTTATAACCACCTGCTTATTTAAAATATTTGCGCATTTTACCCATAACTATCTAGATTAATCAAATCAACCCTTACTATTTCAAAATAATAAATAGAGAAAATTAAATTTCATTATTTATAAAAAGTTGGGGTCTTACAGATATTCCACTAATTTCATGGTGTATAAAAGTCAAAACCTTAACCAACTGAGTATAATAAAGAATAGAATAACAAAAGAAATCACCAGGCATGCGATAGACCGCACAGACAGGCTATTCCAGCAGAATAATAAATAACGGAACCAGGTCATGCGTAAACGCACAGACATGATGTTCCAATAGAATAATAAATAATGGAACCAGGTCAGGAGAAATTCGCACCGACAGGATGTTCAAATAAATAATAAATAACGGAACCAGATCATGCGTAAACGCATAGACATGATGTTCTAGTAGAATAATAAAGAATGGAATAATAGTAGAATTTCACCATATATGCGGTACTTCGGATAGACATGTTATTCCAACATAATGATAAAGAATGGAATAACAGAAGAATTACACCAAGTATAGGGTAGACCGCGTATACAGGTTATTACAACAGAATAAAAAAAATAGAATAACAGAAGTTCTCTTCATGAATACGAAAGAAATAATACTCCTTACTTAGAACAAACTGGATATAGGAGTAGTGAAGTAGCAGAATACTTTTCTTCTTTCTCTCTATAGTTTCTCTCTCTAGAGTTACAGTGAATTCGTAAGAAATAATGAAGGAATGAGCTTCTATTTATAGGAGAATAGACTGAATAGTAACTAATTCCTGAACGGTCCAGATTGATTTACTTTTAAACGGACGATCCAGATTGGTTTACTATAAAATATTCTAATACAACAAAATATTTTAAATAAAATATAATATATTTTATTTATAATCTAATAAAACGAATAACTTTATAAAAGTATTCTGTTTTATATAGAAAGATTTTACTATACAAAACACTATACAGGCACTATACAAATACTATGTATAATAAAATATAATATATTCTATTTATAGTCTAATAAAAACGAATAACTTTATAAAAGTATTCTGTTTTATATAATAAGCTTTTCTGTTTTATTATATTAATAATACTAATAAAACAAAACTTCATCATCATTATTATAATTTACACTATTAATTAACCAGGTCGTTCCCAGGAAAGAGGGGGTTTTCCATTAAGGATTTCTCCCTATTGGCGCGCAATTAGGTGACCAAACCTCTCCTTGGAAGAACTTCTAGACATCGTTAATATTGTAAATAATAATATTAATAACTTCGTCGTCTCAATTATTGATTTAATAATATATAAAATATAGACTATAATTTAATCAATTAACGTGAGATACTATGCAACAATTACTGAAGCAATAATTGAACAAAACTGAGTGACTTCTCACGTAAGCATCAATAATCAATACCGTGTGCTACTATGCAACAACGTGTATTCCTGTACTTTTAACACCGGGTGATTCAACAGTTAACGATAAAACTTCCGCCATTATTTTTATAAAATATTTTTGTCGTTTTCTCAATCCAACAATAATTTCGTTGTGGGGTCCACCAATGATTGTGCCGTTGTACGAATATTCCCTGCCAAAACGAATATTCTCCGACCAATTGAATATTATATAACAACTTGCGTACTTTGCAAAATTTATAAATATTACCCACAACTATAACATTATATCAAATTCATTCCATAATATTCAAAAATGATATTCATAGAAAAATCATCTTTATTCATAAAAGTTGGGGTCTTACAACCTCCATTTCTTATTGAATTTCGCCCTCAAAATTAGGGTACGTACCTGGTATGTCAAAGAGGTAAGGATACCTTGATTTTATGTCAGATTCTAACTCCCAGGTCATTTCCTCAACATTGTGGTTCCTCCACAAAACGTTGACTTGAGGTATAACCTTGGAGCATAGAATATACTCCTTCGTATCCAAGATTTTAACAAGAACCTCTTCATACCTTAAATCTTCCGCTATTTCGTCCGGTTCTAACTCAATAATGTATTTTGGGTCTTCCACATATTTACGTAACATGGATATGTGCAAAACGTTATGAACACGAGACATACTTGGTGGTAAAGCGAGTCTATAGGCCACAGCTCCTACTCGATCGAGGATTAAAAATGGGCCAACGAATCGAGGATTGAGCTTTTCTCTCTTTCCAAATCTCGTAACTCCTTTCCGTGGAGCAACACGTAACAACACATGATCTCCAATATCGAATTCCACATCCTTTCGATGAAGATCAACATAACTCTTTTGTCGATCTTGTGAGGTTTTTATACGTTGTCAGATCGTTTAAATCTTTTCCGTAGTCATACGTACCAACTCTGGTCCCAACAATGTTGCTTCACCCCCTTTATCCCAGCATACTGGAGAATGACACTTTCTTCCATACAACGCCTTGAATGGACCCATGTCAATACTTGTTTGATAACTTTTGTTGTAAGAAAACTCCACCAATGGTAAGAACTTGTCCCAACTTCCCTTGAAGTCAAGGACACAGAGTCTTAATAAATCTTCAAGAGTTTGGATAGTCCTCTTTGATTGTCCGTCCGTCTGAGGATGATATGCCTAACTAAATCGTAAATCCGTGCCCATAGCATTTTGTAAACTAACCCAAAATTGTGAAGTGAATCTTGGGTTTCGATCAGAAACTATGGATACTGGTATACCATGAAGTCTTTCAATCTCATTTATATACATACGAGCAAGATGTTCAAGTGTATAAGTTTCTCGTATTGGTAAGAAATAAGCAGACTTGGTCAATCTATCAACAATGACCCAAATTACATCTATGCCTTGAGAAACCTTGGGAAGACCAGTAACGAAATCCATGGTAATGTGCTCCCACTTTCATTCTGGAATTTCAAGTGATTGCAATGGACCTTTTGGTACTTGATGCTCTGCCTTGACTCATTGACAAGTTAAACACCTTGAGATAAACAACGATATCTCTCTCTTCATATTGTCCCACCAAAATGTATGTCGAAGATCATGATATATTTTCGTACTCCCAAGATGGATTGCAAATGGTGTGTTGTGCGTCTCCATCATGATTTTATATTTTAACTCAGGATCGTTAGGAACACAAAGTTTGGAGTTGACTCGAAGTATTCCTTCTTCATCGATTCTTGCTTCCGGCATAACACCTTCTTGTACTTTCTTCCTCATATGCATCAGCTCTAGGTCTGTTGCTTGAGCAGCTTTAACTTTATCGATTAAAGTCGGTTCTACTCGTATATTCGCTATCATCACATGGGTCCCTGGAGTTTTTATCTCTATCTCCATCCTTTGCAAGTCATACAAAATGGGCCTCTGCATTGAAAATATCGCACTCGTACCCGTATATGATCTTCTACTCAATGCATCAGCTACCACGTTTGCTTTTCCAAGATGGTATTGGATGGTATAATCATAATCTTTCAACAGTTCAAGCCAACGTCGCTGTTGCATGTTGAGTTCATTTTGAGTAAAGAAATATTTGAGGTTTTTATGATCCGTAAAGATCTTCACTTTCTCCCATACAAGTAATGCCTCCAAATTTTAAGTGCGAAGACAATAGCTGCCAACTCTAGATCATGAGTAGGATAATTCCTCTCATATTCTTTGAGTTGTCGAGTGGCATAGGCTATGACTTTCCCATGTTGCATGAGAAGACATCCTAAACCTTTGCCTGAAGCATCACTGTAGATGACAAATCCCTCCGAGCCTGATTGTGAGACCCCAGATTTTACGAATAAAGATTTAATTTTCTCGAAATATTTTTTTCAAAATTTTGGTGTGGATTTGAGATAACGTTATAGCTGTGGGTAATATTTATAAATTTTACAAAGTACGCGAGTTGTTATATAATATTCGATTGGTCGGGAAATATTCGTTTTAACAAGAAATATTCGTACGACGACACAATCATTGGTTAACCCACAATGGAAGTATTGTCGTAGTAATAAAATGACAGAATTATTTTTATGAAAATAACCGCAGAAGTTTTACCGTTAAAACTGTTGAACTACTCGGTAATAAAAGTATAATAATACACGTGGTTGCGTAGTAGCACACAGTATTGGTTATTGATGCTTACGTAATAAGTCACTCAGTTATATTCAATTATTGTTACAGTAATTGTTGCATCATATCTCTCATATTATTGATTCGATTATTGTCAAAGTATCATCTGCATTATATGTTATATTATTAAATCAATAATTGAGACGACAAAGTTATTCATATTATTAAATTACAATATTTACAATGTCTAGAAGTTCTGTCAAGGAGAGGTTTAGTCACCTAATTGCGCGCCAATAGGGAGAAATCCTTATTGGAAAGCCCCCTCTTTCCTGTGAAGGACCTGGTTGTTAAATATTGTGAGTTATGATATTAATGATGAATGTTATTATAATCGAATTTGAGTTTGGAGTTGAATTTGGAGACGCGGACGTGATATTTGAGTCCGGAACGATGAAATTAGTAGAAATAGACTATAAACACAAAATTTTTCGAGGTTGACTTTTTGGTCAAAAAAGTCAACAGTTGACTTTTTTGGAAAACGTCAAACTTAGAAATTTCAAAAAATGAAATTTTTGAGAAAAATATTTCCATTGTGTTTGGATTGTTAGTGTTAGTGGAAATCAATATTTATTTCGATAGTAATTGATGTCTGGAAGTTATATTGACCAACCGGGTAATTAATCGGGTAAATGAGCAATTAATTGCTACTAATTCACATGCTCATATAACTATTTATTCACATGTGTGTACTATTGAATCACATTCTTATACTATTAGGGGAGTTGGTGCAAGATTGATGATACTTGGATGACTAAGTTAAAAATGGAGGTATAGATAGAGGTACTATACTGTAATTAATTTTTTCATATGTTTAGAACTATTAAGTCACATGATTTACTATTGATTCACATGATTTACTATTAGGGGATGTGGTGCAAGTTTGATAATACTTGGATGACTGAATTAAAAAAAATGTTGGAGGTATTGTACTGTAATATTTCGAGCCCTAAAACGTGCAATTATCGAAATTATATTTTCCTATAAATAGAAGCTCATTCTTCCTTCATTTCTCACCAATTCACAAAAGCTATAGAGCAATTATTATAGAGAGAAATCTGTCACATTTCTATTCTAGTATCCGGCTTTATTCTAAGGTAAAGGATATTATTTGTTGTTCCAGCAAGGGGTATTATTCTTTCGTATTCATAAAGAGAATTACTTTTTTTTCAATACTCGTAAGAGTTGTTTTTCCATTCTTCATTATTATGCTAGAATAACCTGTCTATGCGAAGTACCGCATACATGGTGAAAATTTTCTATTATTCCATTCTTTATTATTCTGTTGGTATATACTGTCGGTGCGAATTTCACCTGACCTGGTTTCGTTCTTTATTATTCTGTTGGAATAACCTGTTTATGTGAAGTACCGCATACATGGTGAAATTCTGTTATTATTACATTCTTTATTATTCTGTCGGAATATCCTGTCTGTGCGTTTTACGCCGGACCTAGTTCCATCATTTATTATCTTGTTGGAATAACCTGTCTATGCGAAGTACCGCATGCATGGTGATTTCTGTTGTTATTCCATTCTTTATTATTTTGTTGGAACATCCTGTCGGTGCGAATTTCTCCTGACCTGGTTCCGTTATTTATTATTCTGTTGGAATAACCTATCTATGCGACGTACCGCATACATAGTGATTTTTGTTGTTATTCCATTCTTTATTATTCTGTTGAAATATCCTGTCTATGCGTTTTACGTCGGACCTGGTTCCATCTTTATTATTCTGTTGGGATTAACCTGTATGTGCGGTCTCTATCGCATGTATGGTGAATCCTTCTGTTATTCCATTCTTTATTATTCTGTTGGAATAACCTGTATAAGTGAATTACCACATGCATGGTGAATGATCCTTCGTATTCATTCCTTATTAAATTGTGGAAATAATCTGGTTACGTTGATTATGATGAGAGTCATAATAAAAGCATTAGACTGATGAAAATCATGGGTATATGAAGTATTAGTAAGTGTTATGATGAGTTATGTTGGCTATTATGTGAAAACATGAAAGTTTCTTAGAAATTACAAAGGGTTGAAAAATTAGATTTTAGTGAAAATGGAACATGAAATTCAATTGATCATATCTCCTATTATATTTTGAATTTTTGAGTGTGGTCAAGTTCTAGAGTTAGATCTATGAGTTTTGTAGCATCTCCAAGTGGAATCACTATAAAAGGTGTTGTAGAATTTCGTGTGGACTGATTTTAGCAAAGGAGTCAAAAGCTTCAAAAATCGAAAATGCTACTGCCCAGATTTCTAAAAGTGAAGTTTCGGTTACTTAATTTGTGAGAAAAATTCCGGCCTTTTGGGACATTAAAGTATATGGTATAAAGAACATCATGTCCAAAAATGAGCTCATTCCGACTTAAAATGAGCAAGTTATGATCATTTCAATATTTAGGTTTTTCCGACGAAAAATGCTATAATCGGAGTTCTATAACTCCGATGACCATGAAATTTAAACTGGAAGCTCACGTTAACATGTGTAAGATTCTGCCAAGATTTGGGAATTATTGGAGTTAAACTTGAGGTAGCTAATTTCTTATTAGAAATTGATTTTTGAAAAATAGTAAATGAATTTTAAAAATTCCGATAAAAATATATGTTCATTATGGGACTATATTCTGCTAAATCCCAGAAAAAAATATTTTTGGGACTGATTTGGTATTTTTCATTAAAATTGTTTAGTTACGGATATATGAGTTAAATATGTTATGTGAAGTAACAAAGTTGGAAAATAGGATTTTATGGCTTAGAAATCCTATATAAGGTATATGTAGATTTTTGATAAGGGATTTGATCATTGGTGATGAAATCTTATTAGTATGGCATTTTTGAATGATTAAATGCATTATTTGGTAAAGTATAAACAATTGAAATAAATTATTTATAAGTTTAAGACATGATTAAAATATTCTTATGATATTAATAATATTAGATTATGAATTTATTATGTGATTGATAATATTTGGATAAATTTAAAGTCTTTAATATTTATCCTTATTTTCAGTTGATTAATGTTTCTATCATTGTCATCATCCTCATGCTTATATGGTGATAAAAGTTATCTTGGCTTACATGCAAAGATGGATTGTGGATTATTGAATTGTATATCTTTGGCTTACGTGCAAAGATGGACTGTTGGTTGTTGGTTTTATAGTTGTATATCTTTGACTTACGTGCAGAGATAGACTTGGTATGATTATGACTAGGGATTATTCAGTATAGTCAGGACCATTGATGATTTAATGAATATTCTTGGCCCGTGGTACATGAATGATTCGAAGATGTGGTTTATTTTTTAATCTGAGTCTCAGCAATAAAAATTGATGAAAAACCTTTTTAAATCATAGAAGATAGTAGATTTTATTCTCTTATTGACTTTTCTAATGGATTATTTGTTCCGCTGCAGTTAAACTTGATGTCTATTGTATTTTATCAGTTTAACATTGTTGAACACTAACAATAATTTATTCTGCATTATCTTAGTCATAATATTTCTTACTGGGCTAGTTGAGCTCATCCTTTCTTTCACTATTCTCTTCAGGAAATGAGAATATAGCTGGGACGAGTCGGGGAACGGAGTGACGATCCAGATGATAGCATTAGTAGTCCTCACTATTCTGTTAAATAGTGTGACAATAAATGTAATGAGGACTCCATTGAGTTTGTATACTAACAAGATGACAATATACGTATTAAAACTCTTAGATTATGTTTCATCGTATTTTACACGACTGTTGTATAATGAAGTTGTATTTGAATTTATGTACCATGTATCTGGCGACTCAAGATGGGTGATGAATACCTATTTTTGGGGGCGTCATAGTTGGTATCAAAGCTTAGGGATATGATCCATGGCTGAGATGTGAGATAAGAACTAGGAGGGGAGAGATGGGGAATTCCTTCGCTAGTATGACCTACTTAAGTTTATTTGGTATTTAATTGGTCGGTCAGAGTATAGGGATAATATGTGATATGTCAATTAACTCTTGTTTTGTGATAGTGTTTTAAAATGAGAGCTGAAAATGTTAGCAATGGAGTGAATGAGACCATTAAGACACCTTTAATCACTAACCAGGTTAATATGATGTCAGATGAAGAAGAAATTAGAGATATCTACGTAGTGAGTGAAGAACTAATAGTTGCACCCGAGCTAGTCGCAAAGGTAGCAGTTGAGAGTGAGGAAGAAGAGGAACCTGAGGAAAACTTATTTGAAGAATTTTATGATCAAAATTTAGAATTACAAAATTGTATTCATAAGTTAGAAGAGCAGGCGGAAGAACGGCAGGTGGTTGTAGAGGAAAGAGATGCAACAATTCAAAATTGTGTTACCCGATGTGCGATGCTTGAACAGAAGCACTCTTTGGCAGAGTATAAGATATTAGAGCTGGAATCTGAGAATGCTTTAATCAAAGATCTGATGAAAGAAGAAACAATTGAACGAAGGAGAATAGATGATGCGTGGGTAAAAGCCGCACGACGCGTTGATATTGTCGAAAAGACGTCCGATCCAATAAAGTCAAAATAGATGAAATGAATTTTGCTTTTTGGACAACAATTGTGAGAATCCAACATCGAATTCGGAATTACCCTGTGCAGAGCGGTCAACCCCAATTCGATATGGATCAGAGAATAATGATTCAAATCATGGATCAGGAATGTGACGAAGCACTTAAGGGTGGAATGTACCCTATAGCAAAGTCAAATTCGGTAGTTTAAGTGAGAGCGTTTGTCAAGAAACCCGAACAAAATTATTATGGGTAAATTAATTATAAACTCTTGCAAAGTCTATATCTTATTCGATACTAGTTCCACCCACTCTTGTATTTCACCTAGTTGTGTTCAACGTTTAAATTTGACTCTTGAGAAGTTAGACTTTAATTTATTGGTTGAAACTTCGTTAGGAGAAACTTTCGTTACCTCCACTGTTTATAAATCTTGTTTCAAATCGACACTTTCACATTACCTGTCGATCTTATCTTTTTAAAAATACTTGCCTTTGATGTGATTTTAGGATTCGATTGATTAACTACTCATCATATTTATATTTTGTTGAAAGTCATCTGTGGCCTGTAGTGCATAGATGGACTTGGTATGATTATGACCAGGGATTATTCGGTAATGTTAGAAATGATGTGGTAAAAGTCATCTTTGGCCTGTAGTACATAGATGGACTTGGTATGATTATGACCAGGGATTATTCGATATAATCATGACCGTAATTGAAAACACGAATAATTTGCCCCGTAGTACATGGATAATTCGTGGTCGTGATACTATTAAGCCGAGTCTCAGCATTATTGGTTTTACAGTTGTATATCTTTGACTTGTAGTGCAAAGATGAACCATTGATAATTGGTTATACAGTTGGCCTGTAGTGCAAAGATGAACTATTTATTATTGGTTATACAGTTAGCCTGAAGTGCAAAAATGAATTGTTAATGAATATCTTTGGCCGCATTGCAAAGATGAATTTAATGTTTTTGACGATAAAGGTATTCAAGGTATCCTCACCTCTTCGTCATACCAGATACGTATGTAAATTTTGAGGGCAAAATTTCATAAGGATGGGAGATTGTGAGACCCCAGATTTTACGAATAAAGATTTTATTTTCTCGAAATATTTTTTTTCAAAATTTTGGTGTGGATTTGATATAACGTTATAGTTGTGGGTAATATTTATAAATTTTACAAAGTACGCAAGTTGTAATATAATATTCGATTGGTTGGGAAATATTCATTTTAACAAGGAATATTCGTACGACGGCACAATCATTGGTTAACCCACAACGGAAGTATTGTCGTAGTAATAAAATGACAGAATTATTTTTATGAAAATACCCGCAGAAGTTTTACCATTAAAGCTATTGAACTAATCGGTAGTAAAAGTACAGTAATACACGTGGTTGCGTAGTAGCACACGGTATTGGTTATTGATGCTTACGTAATAAGTCACTCAGTTATACTCAATTATTGTTACAGTAATTGTTGCATTATATCTCTCATATTATTGATTCGATTATTGTCACAGTATCATCTGCATTATATGTTATATTATTAAATCAATAATTAAGACGACAAAGTTATTCATATTATTAAATTGCAATATTTATAATCTTTAGAAGTTATGTCAAGGAGAGGTTTGGTCACCTAATTGCGCGCCAATAGGGAGAAATCCTTATTGGAAAGCCCCATCTTTCCTGAGAAGGACCTGGTTGTTAAATATTGTGAGTTATGATATTAATGATGAATGTTGTTATAATTGAATTTGAGTTCGGAGTTGAATTTGGAGACGCAGACGTGATATTTGAGTCCGGAATGATGAAATTAGTAGAAATAGACTATAAACACAAAATTTTCTGAGGTTGACTTTTTGGTCAAAAAAGTCAAACTTTAAAATTTCAAAAATAAAATTTTTGAGAAAAATATTTCCATTGTGTTGGGATTGATAGTGTTAGTGGAAATTGATATTTATTTCGATAGTAATTGATGTCTGGAAGTTATATTGACCAACCAGGTATTTAATCGGGTAAATGAGCAATTAATTGCTACTAATTCACATGCTCATATAACTATTTGTTCACATTTATGTACTATTGAATCACATTCTTATACTATTAGGGAAGTTGGTGCAAGATTGATGATACTTGAATGACTAAGTTAAAAATGGAGGTATAGATGGAGGTACTATACTGTAATTAATTTTTTTCACATGTTTAGAACTATTGAGTCACATGATTTACTATTGATTCACATGATTTACTATTAGGGGAGGTGGTGCAAGTTTTATAATACTTGGATGACTGAATTAAAAATGAAAGAATAGTTGTAGGTATTGTACTGTAATATTTTGAGCCCCAAAACGTGTAATTATTGAAATTATATTTTCCTATAAATAGATGCTCATTCTTCCTTCATTTCTCTCCAATTCACAAAAGCTATAGAGCAATTATTATAGAGAGAAATTATAGAAAGAAAGAAGAAGAGAAGTATGCTACATTTCTTTTCCAGTATCCAGCTTTATTCTAAGGTAAGGGATATTATTTATTGTGCCTGTAAGGGGTATTATTCTTTCGTATTCATGAAGAAATTACTTTTTTTCAATACTCATAAGAGTTGTTATTCCATTCTTCATTATTATGCTGGAATAACATGTCTATGCGAAGTACCGCGTACATGGTGAAATTCTTCTATTATTCCATTCTTTATTATTCTGTTGGAATATCCTGTCGGTGCGAATTTCGCCTGACCTGGTTATGTTCTTTATTATTCTGTTGGAATAACCTGTTTATGCGAAGTATAGCATACATGGTGAAATTCTATTTTTATTACATTCTTTATTATTCTGTCGGAATATCCTGTCTGTGCATTTTACATCGGACCTAGTTCCATCATTTATTATCCTGTTGGAATAACATGTCTATGCGAGGTACCGTATGCATGGTGATTTCTATTGTTATTCCATTCTTTATTATTCTGTTAGAACATCCTGTCGGTGCGAATTTCGCCTGACCTGGTTCCATTATTTATTATTTTGTTGGAATAATCTGTCTATGCGACGTACCTCATGCATGGTGATTTCTGTTGTTATTCCATTCTTTATTATTCTATTGGAATATCATGTCTATGCGTTTTACGTCGGACCTGGTTCCGTCTTTATTATTCTGTTGGGATTAACCTGTATGTGCGGTCTCTATCGCATGCATGGTGAATCCTTCTGTTATTCCATTCTTTATTATTCTGTTGGAATAACCTGTATAAGTGAATTACCACATGCATGGTGAATGATCCTTCGTATTCATTCCTTATTAAATTATGAAAATAATCTAGTTACGTTGATTATGATGAGAGTCATAATAAAAGCATTAGACTGATGAAAATCATGGGTATATGAAGTATTAATAAGTGTTATGATGAGCTATGTTGGTTATTATGTGAAAACATGAACGTTTCTTAGAAATCACAAAGGGTTGAAAAATTAGATTTTGGTGAAAATGGAACATAAAATTCAATTGATCATATCTCCTATTATATTTTGAAATTTTGAGTGTGGTCAAGTTCTAGAGTTAGATCTATGAGTTTTGTAGCATCTCTATGTGGAATCACTGTAAAAGGTGTTGTAGATTTTAGTGTGGACTGATTTTAGCAAATGAGTCAAAAGCTGCAAATACCGAAAATGCTACTGCCCAGATTTTTAAAAGGGCAGTTTCGGCCACTTAATTTTTGAGAAATATTCTGGCCTATTAGGAAATGAAATTATATGGTATAAAGAACATTCTGTCCAAAAATGAGCTCATTCCAACTTAAAATGAGCAAGTTATGACCAATTCAATATTTAGGTTTTTCCAACGAAAAATGCTATAACCGGAGTTCTATAACTCCGATGATTATAAAATTTAAACTGGAAGCTCATGTTAACATGTGTAAGATTTTACCAAGATTTTGGAATTATTGGAGTTAAATTTGAGGTAGCTAATTTCTTAAGAAATTAATTAGAAATTAATTTTTGAAAAATAGTAAATGGATTTTAAAAATTCCGAGAAAAAAATATGTTTATTATGGGACTAAATTCTGCTAATTCTCAGAAAAAAATTATTTTTGGGACTGATTTGGTATTTTTCATTAAAATTATTTAGTTACGAATATATGAGTTAAATATGTTATGTGAAGTAACAAAGTTGGAAAATGAGATTTTATGGCTTGAAAATCCTATATAAGGTATATGTAGATTTTTGATAAGGGATTTAATCATTGGTGACAAAATCTTATTAGTATGACATTTTTTAATGATTAAATGCATTATTTGGTAAAGTATAAATAATTGAAATAAATTGTTTATAAGTTTAAGACGTGATTAAAATATTCTTATGATATTAATAATATTAGATTATGAATTTATTATGTGATTGATAATATTTGGATAAATTTAAAGTCTTTAATATTTATCCTTATTTTCAGTTGATTAATATTTATATCATTGTCATCATCCTCATGCTTATATGGTGATAAAAGTTATCTTGGCTTACATGCAAAGATGGACTGTGGATTATTGAATTGTATATCTTTGGCTTACGTGAAAAGATGGACTGTTGGTTGTTGGTTTTATAGTTGTATATCTTTGGCTTACGTGCAGAGATGGACTTGGTATGATTATGACTAGGGATTATTCAGTATAGTCAGGACCATTGATGATTTAATGAATATTCTTGGCTCGTGGTACAGGAATGATTCAAAGATGTGGTTTATTTATTAATCTGAGTCTCAGCAATAAAAATTGATGAAAAACCTTTTTAAATCATAGAAGATAGTAGATTTTATTCTCTTATTGACTTTTCTAATGGATTATTTGTTCCGCTGCAGTTAAACTTGATGTCTATTGTATTTTATCAGTTTAACATTATTGAACACTAACAATAATTTATTTTGCATTATCTTAGTCATAATATTTCTTACTGGGCTAGTTGAGCTCACCCTTTCTTTCACTATTCTCTTCAAGAAATGAGAATATAGCTGGGACGAGTCGGGGAACGGTGTGACGGTCCAGATGATAGCATTAGTAGTCCTCACTATTCTGTTAAATAGTGTGACAATAAATGTAATGAGGACTCCATTGAGTTTGTATACTAACAAGATGACAATATACGTATTAAAACTCTTAGATTATGTTTCATCGTATTTTACACGATTGTTGTATAATGAAGTTGTATTTGAATTTATGTACCATGTATCTGGCGACTCAAGATGGGTGATGAATACCTATTTTTGGGGGGCGTCACACAAATGGTATTGTTAGTACAGGTGCTGAAATGAGTCTTCTCTTGAGTTCTTGAAACATCTTCTCACATTCCTCTTTCTAACCGAATTTTGTATCTTTCCGAGTCAGCTGAGTTAAGGGAGTAATGATTCGAGAAAACCCTTCTACGAATCTCCGATAATAACCAGCTAAGCCTAGAAAGCTACGTACTTCGATCACTGATTTCGGTTGCTCCCAGCTTTAAATAGCTTCAATCTTTGCTAGGTCAACAGATATTCCATGACTTGATACCACGTGCCCCTTGGAATGCTACTTCCTCATACCAGAACTAGTATTTCTTCAACTTAACATAAAACTTATATTCACGAAGCTTTTGAAGTATCAGCCTCAAGTGTTACTCATGATCTTCATGGATTTTGGAATAAATAAGGATGTCATCAATAAAGACGACCACAAAGTGATCCAAATATTCCTTGAATACTCGGTTCATCATATCCATGAAGGCAACAGGAGCATTAGTTAATCCAAAAGACATGACTAGGAATTCATAATGCTCATACTGAGTTCTGAAAGTCGTCTTTGGAATGTCATCAGTTCTAATCTTCAATTGGTGATATCCGGAAAGAAGATCAATCTTTGAAAAAATTTGGCGCCTTGAAACTGGTCAAACAAGTCATCAATGCGAGGCAATGGATATCTATTTTTGATAGAAACATGGTTCAACTCCCGATAATCAATAAAAAGTCGCATACTCCCATCTTTCTTCTTCACCAATAGAACATGAGCACCCCAAGGAGACGTACTAGGACGAATGAAATCGATGTCTAAAAATTCCTGCAGTTGGGTCTTTAACTTCTCAAGTTCAATAGGAGCCATTCAATATGGGGCTTTGAAAATGGGTTTTATACCGGGTTCAAGGTCGATACAAAATTCAATTTCACACTCTGGGGGTAGGCCGGGAAGTTCTTCAGGAAATACGTCAGGAAATTCATTAACAATAGAAATATCATTCAAAACTGACGTATTTTTGTTTAGATCTGTGACATGAGCTAAGAAAGCTTGACATCCGTTTTTCAATAAACGAATAGCTTTATGGCTTGAGATGACAGTGATTGATTTTAATGGTTTGGTTGCTTGAATTCGCATAATAGGTTGATTAGGAATATGAAAGCTAACAACCTTACGAAAACAATCAATTTTTGCATGATGAGTAGTTAACCAATCAATCCCTAGAATTACGTCAAATGCAAGTATTTTCAATGAAATAAGATCGACAGATAATGTGAAGGTACCGATTTGAACCAAACAAGACTTATAAACAGTGGACGTAATGATGGTTTCTCCCAATGGAGTTTCAACAGATAAGTCAAAGTCTAATTTCTCCGGAGTCAAATTTAAACGTTGAGCACAAGTAGGAAAAATAAAAGAATGGGTAGAACCGGTATCAAATAAGGTATAAACTTCGCTAGAGTTTATGATAAGTTTACCCGTGATGACCTCGTTCGGGTTCCTTGCTTTCTGGGAGGTCACGACAAACGTTCTCCCTTGCACTACTGGCTTTGACTTTTCTGGGACGCCCTTTGGTGCCTCCATCCTAGTTGAACTTGTCTTCGGTGAATGAAAAAATCGGGTTAGGAGACCTTCTCTTCAACAATTATAGCATGCTTTGGACGGCATCGCGCAGTTTGGACTGATATGTCCGTCCCCTTTGCATTTGAAGCATATGATAGGTGGTCATTCTCCTTCCTTAACAATGGGTGCTGGTGCTGACGTCTTTCCATCATTGTTGAATCTCCTCTTCTTGAAATGTTCATTCTTATTGTTTTGGCCATGATTACCACCGAAGTGGTTACCATTTTTGGCATGTTGATTCCCTCCACGCTTATTGTCACCGCTTCGATGACTGCTATCACTAGTATTATCATTTTGCCGGCTGCTCTCTTTTGGTTGGATTGACTCATTATCGCGCTCCAATAACTGAGCCCTATTAACAAATTCTGAATACAAACACAGTTTATGAGAGATAAGATATTGACGTATCTCGGGTTTCAAACCTCTTAGAAACATTCGCGTCATTCTCTCCTCATTATCAACCAAATGGGACGCAAACTGGGACAACTTGGCAAACTTGGCTTCGTACTGCGACACGGTCATGTTGTTTTGCTCCAGCTTGATGAACTCTACCTCTTTTATGTGACGAATACTTTCGGGAAAGTACTTATCGTTGAACATTTCTTGGAACTTCTCCCAAGTCATCTTCAGTACGGCAGGTTGAGTACGTTTTACAGATTCCCACCAGTAATATGCCTCTGCACGCAACATGAAGGTGGCAAAGGGAACCTTTTGCTTCTCGGAGCATCCCAAGACATCAAATATCTTGCAGATCTGTTTTATCCACGTATCCGCCTTAAGTGGTTTTGGCTCTCCAAAAAACTCCGGTGGTCCGAGTTCCTTAAACTGCTTAGCAGTGACCATCCGAGAGTTGCCAGTGTTTCTACCTGTATTTTGTACAGGATCCGCTCTTGCCTGATGTTGCATGAATTGCATAAAGCCTCTTAACATTCCATCGTTCATCATCTAGTCAGTGTTGTTGTTTGCCTGAGGATTGTCGCCTTCCTGATGCACATTATCCTCATTATTGATCTGTGGAGACTCAACGGTCTCCTGTTCCCCATTGCTAATCTCAACATTCTCGGATGCCATTTTCAAATACTGCCACAAAACAAAGGTTAACTGACATACAATATATTATCCCTCTATTCTGATCGACTAATTAAATGCCAAATAAACTTAGGTAGGTCATACTAGTGAAGGAATTCCCCGTCTCTCCCCTCCTAGTTCTTGTCTCACATCTCAGCCAGGGATCATATCCCTAAGCTTTGATACCAACTGTGACGCCCCCAAAATAGGTAAACATCACCCATCTTGAGTCGTCAAATACATGGTAAAAATTCAAATACAACTTAATTATACAACAGTCGTGTAAAATACGACAAAACATATGCTGTGAGTTTTAATACAAATATTGTCATCTAGACAATATCCACACTCAATTGAGTCTTCATTACATTTATTATCACACTATTTAATAGAATAGTGAGGACTACTAATGCTATTATCTGGACCGTCACTCCGTTCTCCGACTAGTCCCTGCTACGTTCTTATTTCCTGAAGAGAACAATGAAAATAAAAGGGTGAGCTCAACTAGCCCAGTAAGAAATATCATGACTAAGATAATACATAATAAATTATCGTTAGCCTTCAACATTGTTAAACTGATACAATATAACAAACATCAAGTTTAGCTGCAGCGGAATAAGCAATCCATTAAAAGAGTCAAGTAGAGAACAACATCTACTATCATTAGTATCACTTTTATCGCTGGGACTCAGCTTAATAAATAATTCAAATCATTAGTATCGCTTTTACGGTCATGATTATACCGAATAATCTCTGGTCATAATCATACGAAGTCCATCTATGCACTAAAGGCCACATATGACTTTTAACATAATATAAACATGAGGATGATGACAATGATATAAGAATTCAATAAAAACAAGTTCAAGAATTAATTTATCCAGGAACTAATAACGTCCAAATTGGCAACATGATACTTCTTTGTAGAGTAAAATTCAAGAATGCTCAGAAGAATATTTTCATGAAAAGATACTGGATGAAGCGCAAATATCAAGGATATTCCACTAATTTAATGGAGTATAGAAGTCAAAACTTTAACCAAATGAGTATAATAAAGAATGGAATAACAAAAAAAATCACCAGGCATGCGATAGACCGCACATACAGGTTATTCCAATAGAATAATAAATAACGGAACCAGGTCATGCGAAAATGCACAGACAAGATGTTCCAACAGAATAATAAATAACGAAACCAGGTCAGGCGAAATTCGCCCTGACAGGATGTTCCAACAGAATAATAAATAACGGAACCAGGTCATGCGTAAACTCACACACAGGATGTTCCAATAGAATAATAAAGAATGGAATAACAGAAGAATTTCACCATGTATGCGGTACTTTGCATAGACAGGTTATTCCAATATAATGATAAAGAATGGAATAACAGAAGAATTTTACCAAGTATATGGTAGATCGCGTATACAGGTTATTCCAACAGAATAAAAAATGGAATAACAGAAGTTCTCTTCATGAATACGAAAGAAATAATACCCCTTACCTTAGAACAAACTGGATATATGAGTAGTGAAGTAGTAGAATACTTTTCTTCTTTTTCTCTATAGTTTCTCTCTCCAGAGTTTCAGTGAATTCGTAAGAAATAATGAAGAAATGAGCTTTTTTATAGGAGAATGGACTGAATAGTAACTAATTCCTGAACGGTCCAGATTGATTTACTTTTAAACGGACGGTCCAGATTGGTTTACTATAAAATATTCTAATACAACAAATTTTTTTAAATAAAATATAATATATTCTATTTATAATCTAATAAAAGGAATAACTTTATAAAAGTATTTTGTTTTATATAAAAAGATTTTACTATGAAAAACACTATGCAGGCACTATGCAAATACTATGCATAATAAAATATAATATATTCTATTTATAATCTAATAAAACGAATAACTTTATAAAAGTATTTTGTTTTATATAAAAAGCTTTTCTATTTTATTACATTAATAATACTAATAAAATAAAACATCAACATTATTATAATTCACATTATTAACCGACCAGGTCATTCCCAGGAAAGAGGGGGCTTTCAAATAAGAATTTCTCCATATTGGCGCGCAATTAGGTGACCAAACCTCTCCTTGGCAGAACTTCTAGACATTGTTAATATTATAAATAATAATATTAATAACTTCGTCGTCTCAATTATTGATTTAATAATATATAAAATATGGACAATAATTGAATCAATTAACGTGAGATACTATACAATAATTACTGAAGCAATAATTGAACAAAACTGAGTGACTTCTCACGTAAGCATCAATAATCAATACCGTGTGCTACTATGCAACCACGCGTATTCCTGTACTTTTAATACCGGGTGTTTCAACAGTTAACGATAAAACATTCGCCGTTATTTTCATAAAATAATTTTGTCATTTTCTCAATCCGACAATAATTCCGTTGTGGGGTCCACCAATGATTGTGTCGTCGTATGAATATTCCCTGTTAAAACGAATATTTCCCGACCAATCGAATATTATATAACAACTTGCGTACTTTGCAAAATTTATAACTATTACCCACAACTATAACATTATATCAAATTCATTCCATAATATTCAAAAATGATAATTATAGAAAAATCATCTTTATTCATAAAAGTTGGGGTCTTACAATTACCACATGCATGGTGAATGATCCTTTGTATTCATTCCTTATTAAATTGTGAAAATGATCTGTTTACGTGGATTACCGCATGGAGGGTGAAAATCCATTTGCAGTTTCGTAATTTTTTTGACCCTCAAAAATTTTGGAAAAATTTGAAATGATAATTTGATGAGTTTTCTATTTTTTGTCCAAAGATGACAATTTTTGGATGTATAGATTAAGAGTTATGGATTTTATAGGAAAAGACTATTTTAAAAATAAACCCTTATAACTCTTTGTGGTTAACTCCAAAATTGGTAAAATTTTTATTGGGAGTAAATGTATATAACAGGAGTATACCCAGTAAATTTCAGAATTTTTGGACAAAGGTCCAATTTATGATAAATGTCTAAATATTCGGCAGTTTTGGCCATATGAAAAATAGTAAATGAATTTTAAAAAATTCTGAGAAAAATATATGTTCAATATGGGACTCTATTCTGCTAAATCCCAAAAAAGAAATATTTTTGGGACTGATTTGGTATTTTTAATGAAAATGAACTAGTTATGAGTAAATGAATTAAATATGTTATGTGAAGTAACAAAATTAGAAAATAGGATTTTATGGCTTGGGAATCCTATATAAGAAATATGCAGATTTTTGATGAGGGATTTGATCATTGGTGATGAAATCTTATGAGTATGGCATTTTTGAATGATTAAATGCATTATTTGGTAAAGTGTAAATAATTCAAATAAATTGTTTATAAGTTTAAGAAGTGATTAAAATATTGTTATAATATTAATAATATTAGATTATGAGTTTATTAAGTGATTGATAATATTTGGATAAATTTAAAGTCTATATTTATCCTTGATTTCATTTAATTAATGCTTATATCATTGTCATCATCCTCATGCTTATATTATGATGAAAGTCATATTTGACTTACGTGCAAAGATGGACAGTTAATTATTGATTTTACAGTTGTATATCTTTGGCTTACGTGCAAAGATGGATTGTTGATTATTGGTTTTATAGTTGTATATCTTTGGCTTACGTGCAAAGATGAACTATTGATTGATGAGTATCTTTGGCTTATGTGAATAGATGAACTATTTATTGGTATGATTATGATCAGGGATCATTCGGTATAATCACGACCCTTAATGTTATAGATGATGTGGTAAAAGTCCTCATTGGCCTGTAGTGCATTGATGGAAAGTTATTGGTATGATTATAACCAGGGATTATTCGGTATAATCATGACCATTGATGATTATATGAATATCCTTGGCCGTAGTGCAGGGATGATTCGATGATGTGGATTATTTATTAAGATGAGTCTCAGCGATAAATATTGATTATACACTTTTAATTTGTAAAAGATAGTAGATATCATGCTCTACTTGACTCTTTTAAAATACTGTTGTATGTCTTTGGCCTGTAGTGCAAAGATGAATGGTTAATGAATATCTTGGCCGTAGTGTAAAGATGAATTTATTAGTATGATTATGAGCATGAATTGTGATTTGGTATAACCATGATTTTTAATGTTTCAGGTGAAGATAGGTGATAAAAATTATCTTCGTCCTGGGTGCGTTGAGGAATTTAGAACCACAATTATGATTATGAATTATTCATATGATTGTGGACAGGAACTGTTGATTAATGTTACAGGGATAAAACATTGTTGGTGGACTTTTAACATGAAGAAGATAATAGATCTTATGGTTTATTTTAACTCTTTTAATGGATTGCTCGTTCCGCTGCAACTATGGTTGAAAAGTTTTATCATCTACCATATGTTCTAAATCTCTGATTTATTATTGATGAAAGCTATTGGTAATTTAATTATCTTTAGTCATGATATTCTTTACTAGGCTAGTTGTGCTCACCCTTTTGCTTCACAATTCCTTTCAGGTAATAAATGTGTAGTTGGGTCGAGCGGGGTATTAAGAGGATTAGAACGGTGGTCTATAGCTGTTGAGATTCTCCCTAAATAGTATGGAAATAATTTTATTGAGAAGTTTAGATAAGTGTGTCGTATTGTATACGTCATTTAATATTTAATTTTGGTGAACCGAACCCAACTTTGGAAGGGTGTTTTGCCACTATCATACAAGATGTCTAATGACATACAACCTCGTGTTATCATAAGACATGATTGTGCACATCCACTTGCTGAGTATATCTACAAGCACTACCTATATAATCTTGGAGTTTATTTGAAATATAATTTTCACTTGGAGACAACAGATATAATTATATGTCAAAAGAAGACTCACAATTGAAAAGAAGATGATAGTAATCTTCTTGTTTTTCTTTGGAGTCTATTGGGTCAACCATTGATAATTATGTGGACATATGATATCTATCATAACCTAGACGCATGGCCTCCCATGTACGAAGGTTTCCTTGAGCACTTCCCAAAGATTTTAATTTCTAAAACGGTTTTTGACTGTACTTTTATGTAAAGTACCATTGTAAGGTTGTGGTCGAGGCACCATGAGAGTTACATACATTTGTATTAAAACTCACAGTTTAACTGTGGTCGTATTTTGCACGACAGTTCAACAGTTGTATAAATGAAGTTTGTATTTGATTTTTATAGTATGATATCTGGCGACTCAGAATGGGTCATGTGGACCTATTTTGGGGCGTCACAAATGGTATTAGATCTTAGGGATATGGTCGTTGGCGGAGATTTGAGTCTAGAACTAGGAGGGGAAAGACAAGTAATATACTTCGCTAGTGTGTGACTTACCTAAGACAAAATTTTTACTTGATAAGTTGATAATTTGTGATATGTCAATTGACCTTTGTTTTGATGATATATTATAGAATGATATCTGAAATACAAGAGATGAGCAATGGGAAAAAAATCATGATAAAGAGGATATAACCGGGAAGGTACAATCCGAAAAGAAAGCATGGTATTCTCATCTTTTCGAACTACCAGGTACGTAAATTTCGAGGGCAAAATTTCATAAGGAGGGGAGATTGTGAAACCCCAAATTTTATGAAATGAAAGTATTCAATTTTCTTATAATTATTATGTTATTTAGTAAATAGTTAAATTGATAAAGGGTTAAAGTTAAGGGTGATATTTGAAAATTTTATAAAGTACGCAAGTGTTATTCGTTGTGTCGGGAAATATTTGATTGGACGGAGAATATTCATTTTCACAGGGAATATTCGTACGACGGCATAATCATTGGTGGACCCCACAACAGAAGTATTGTGGTAGTTAAAAAATGACATAATTATCTTTTTATAAACGGCGAATGTCTTACCGTTAAAACTGTTGAACTATCCGGTAGTAAAAGTACAGTAATACGCATGGTTGCACGGCGAATGTATTGATTATTGATGTTTACGTAAGAAGTCACTTAGTTATACTAAATTATTACTACAATAATTGTAGCATCATATCTATCATATTATTGATTCAATTATTGTCACAGTATCATCTGCATAATATGTTATATTATTAAATCAATAATTGAGACGACAAAGTTATTCATATTATTAAATTGCAAAATTTACAATGTATAGAAGTTCTGTCAAGGAGAGGTTTGGTCATCTAATTGCGCGCTAATAAGGAGAAATCCTTATTGGAAAGCCCCCACTTTCCAGGGAATGACCTGGTTGTTAAATATTGTGAGTTATAATATTAATGATGAATAAGTTTGTGTTGATTAAAGATGAAATTGATAGTTCCATTGTGTTAGAATTATTAGTGTTAGTGGAAATCGACATTTATTTCGATATTAATTGATGTCTGGAAGTTATACTGATCAATCGGGTAATTAACCGGATAAATGAGCAATTGATTGCTATTAACTCATATTATTATAACTATTTGTTCACATGTGTGTACTATTGATTCACATTCATTTACTATTAGGGGAGTTGGTGCAAGATTGATAATACTTGCATGGATAAGTTAAAAATGGAGGTATAGATGAATGTACTATACTGTAATTCGTATTTTCACATGTCTAGAACTATTGATTCACGTGATTTACTATTGATTCACATGATTTACTATTAGAGGAGGTGGTGCAAGTTTGATAATACTTGCAAGACTAAATTAAAAATGAAAGAAAAGTTGAAGGTATTAGAGTTCATTAAACTGGAGCAAATCAACATGACCGTGTCGCAGTACGAAGCCAAGTTTTCCGAGTTGTCCCAGTTTGCGTCCCATTTGGTTGATAATGAGAAGAGAATGACGCGGATGTTTCTAAGAGGTTTAAAACCCGAGATACGTCAATACCTCATTTCTCTTAAACTTTGTTTGTATTCAGATGTTGTTAATAGGGCTCAGTTATTGGAGCGCGATATTGAGTCAACCCAACCAAAAGAGAGCAGCCAGCAAAATTATAATACCAGTGATAGCAGTCATAGAAACGGTGACAATAAGCGTGAAGGGAATCAACATGCCAGAAATGGTAACCACTTCGGTGGTAATCATGGCCAAAATAATAAGAATGGACATTTTAAGAAAAGGAAATTCAACAATGATAGAAAGACGTCAACACCAGCACCCGTTGTTAAGGAAGGAGAACGTCCACCTATCATATGTTTCAAATGCGGAGGGGAGGGACATATCAGTCCAAACTGCGCGATGCCATCCAAAGCGTGTTACAATTATGGAAGAGAAGGTCATCTAGCCTGATTTTGTCGTTCACCGAAGACAAGTCCAGCTGGGAAGGAGGCACCAAAGGCCGTCCCAGATAAGTCAAAACCGGTAGTGCAAGGGAGAGCATTTTTCTTGACTTCTCAAAAAGCGGGTAACCCGAACGATGTTAGTATGGGTTAATTAATTATAAATTCTTGTAAAGTCTATACCTTATAAGATACCGGTTCTACCCATTATTTTATCTCTCTTGCTTGCGTTCAACGTTTAAATTTGACCACAGAGAAGCTAGACTTTGACTTATTGGTTGAAATTTTATTAGTAGAAACCTTCGTTAAATCCACTGTTTATAAATCTTGTTTGATCCAAATCGACAGTTTCACATTACTTGTCGATCTTTTCTCTTTGAAAATACTTTCCCTTGATGTGATTTTAGGAATCGATTGGTTAACTACTCATCATGCCAAAATTGATTATTTTCGTAAGGTTGTTAGCTTTCATATTCCTAACTAACCTGTTATGCGAATTCAAGCAACCAAACCACTAAAGTCAATCATTGTCATATCAAGCCATAAGTAAAAAGCCCCGAGCCTTTCGCTGGTGACTTCCAAGTCTTGGAATACATCGAAGCCAGACTTTTTGTAGGCAACACCGTGAATGACGATGACAAGTTGATAGGTATCAAGATGACGTACTACCCGAGTCTTGGATGAGAGTCACAGTTTTTAAATGATATTCCTATTGTTAATAAATTTTTTGACGTATTCAGGAAGACTTCTTAGCCTACCCCTAGAGCGTGAAATCGAATTTTGTATTGACCCCAGTACAAAACCCATTTCTTCAACCTTTAAATATATTTTTAACCAAAATAAACGTATAATGTGCCAAAGACGTTAGCTCGAGCTGTTGAAGATTACGATCATACCATTCAATATCATTGTGGAAGAGAGAACGTGGTAGCTGACGCGTTGAGTAGAAAATCGTATGCGTTTACGAGTGCGATGTTGTTAACACAAAAACCCACTTTGTATAACTTACAAATGATGAAGTTAGAGTTAAAGACTCTAGGGACCCACGTGAAGATAACGAATGTATGAGTAGAACCAACTTTAATCGATAAAGTTAAAGCCGCTCAAGCTACACACCCGAATCTGATGAATTCGAAGAAGAAGGTTCAAGAGGGAGTTATTCTAGAAGCAATAATCGATGAAGAGAGAAAATCTCAACCCTCAATTTTATTGACCCATTTGAAATCTTCAATTGAGTAGTAACTGTGACTTATAGACTCGTTTTACCGCCAAGTATGTCGCGTGTTCATAACGTCTTTAACGTATCAATGTTACGTAAATATGTGAACGACCTGAACCACATTATTAATTTAGAACCGGACGAGATAGCGGATGATTTAACGTATGAGGAGATACCTGTTAAAATCTTAGATAAGAAGGATTATATTCGACACTCAAAGGTTATACCACAAGAGTTAGAATCTGAAATGAAGTTAAGGTACCCTCACCGCTTCAGCATACCATATACGTACGTAAATTTTGAGGGCAAAATTCTATAAGGAGGGGAGATTGTGAGACCCCAGATTTTATGAATAAATATTTAATTTTCTCGAAATAATTTTTTGAATATTATAGTGTGGATTTGATATAATGTTATAGTTGTGGGTAGTATTTATAAATTCTGCAAAGTATGCAAGTTGTTGTATTATATTCGATTGGTCGGAGAATATTCGTTTTAACAGGAAATATTCGTACAACGGCACAATCATGGGTGGACCCCACAACAGAATTATTGTCGGATTGAGAAAACGACAAAAATATATTTATGAAAATAACGACGGATGTTTTACCGTTAATACTGTTGAACTACTCGGTAGTAAAAGTACAGTAATACACGTGGTTTTATAGTAGCACATGGTATTGATTATTGATGCTTACGTGAGAAGTCACTCAACTATACTCAATTATTGCTACAGTAATTGATGCATCATATCTCTCATATTATTGATTCGATTATTGTCACAGTATAATCTGCATAATATGTTATTTTATTAAATCAATAATTGAGACGGCAAAATTATTCATATTATTAAATTGAAATATTTACAATATCTAGAAGTTCTGTCAAGGTGAGGTTTGATCACCTAATTGCGCGCCAATAGGGGGAAATTCTTATTGAAAAGCCCCCTCTTTCTTGGGAACGACCTGGTTGATAAATATTGTGAGTTATAATATTAATGATGAATATTATTAAAATTGAAGTTGTGCTCGGAGTTGAATTTGGAGACGCGAACATGATATTTGAGTCCGGAACGATGGAATTAGAAAAAATAGACTATAAACACAAAATTTTCTGAATTTTACTATTTGGTCAAAAAGTCAATAGTTGACTTTTTTTGGGAAAAGTCAAGCTTCAAAATTTCAAAATTTATATTTTTGATAAAAATAGTTTCATTGTATTGGAATTATTTGTGTTAGTGAAAATCGACATTTATTTCGATAATAATTGATGTTTGGAGGTTATATTGACCAATCGGGTATTTAACCGGATAAATGTGCAATTGATTGCTATTATTTCACATGATTATAACTATTTATTCATATGTGTATACTATTGCTTCACATTCTTGTTACTATTAGGGGAGTTGGTGCAAGATTGATAATACTTGCATGACTAAGTTAAAAATAGAGGTATAGATAGAGGTACTATACTGTAATTCGTATTTTCAAATGTCTAGAACTATTAATTAACATGATTTGCTATTGAATCACATTATTTACTATTATTTCCATGACAAGATGAGCTTCTTACAGGATCAAGAATATTACAAGAAAAAAGATGAAAATTGAAGAATGAAGGACATCGAAAAAGGCATGAACATAGGGTTTGACCACCCTACGGTTCGGCCCCTTAGGGTCTGGCCACTATGAGGTCATGTCGATGTCCTTCGGAGCATTTCGACGATGAATTCGGGTCATATGGTATTTGTATGAAGAAAAAAGCATGTGTCAACGTGAATGCAGTAACAAAATTTTGTATATGAAGACTTGAGAGGGGCCTCCATGAGTTCTGAGGCAGAAGACTTGTGGAGGAAACTCATCATGGTAAATAATTGAGAGATTTGGATTGACGATTAGAAGGACGTGACGATTTGGACATTTTTTCTTTGAGCAACTAAAGGTATTTATGGAATTTCACCTAAGAACGGATGTCAGGCACATAATTACTTAATAGGAGATCCTATCAATACACTTTTCATTTTAATAAAAATTACTTTTAATTGATTCTCGAATATTATAAAACACACAAGAAGACTCTTTCTTTTAGAGTTTTGTCAGATGTTGTCTTAATAATCACTTACCTGTTTGTTTTTCCTTTACAAACTCTTAATGATTTGTCATGCTCAACCAATATGAAATCCTAATTAAGCGAGTTACAATTTGTTTGTCTACATTTTCAAATACTTTTTATGAGACAACTGTGTAGTAGTAATATTATTAAGACTGTAATAATCATAAGGTGACTTTGTACCTATTCAAACTTAAGTAACCTCTAACTACTTCATTGTGCATTAACCGCCCTTGTCTTGGTCATACCACCTCAAGACCCCGTTTGGCAAATTGGTGGGGGCAAAGTAAAAATACTTTAAAATTAAATATAAAATTTCCTTTTAATTTAAGTTGAGGAATGCCTCACCTACTAGACGAGAGCAGATCATGTCTCTAATTTTCTTGTTCTTTTAAAATTAAATAAAAGGACATGTGTCAAAATTTAAGTAAGGGATACAAGGGAAACAAAAAATTTGAGGACAGAGGATCTGCTCTCCTACTAGACGAGATACAACCGTTATAAAGACTTTAACTAAAATATTTTTAAAAAGGTAAAAATTAATACTTTTGGAAGAAACATTTTTTTGACCAAAACACAATTTAAAATTTTGCTCAATTCATTTTTTTAAAAATTAATAAATCATAAAACACAGTTTTGTACTCCCTGTTTTTTACCATGATAGCATGTTTTTAAAAAAATTATATTTTATAATATTTATCGTTAAATTAAGGAAAATATTATTTTTACACGTAATTTTAATATTTTTACATAATATTTTCTTATAAAAAAATAGAATGAGTCCTACCTTTCTACCTTTATGTAAAAAAAATACATGTAAAAATATTACTACATATTATTTATTTTAAATTAGCTAAAAATTAAATGAGTACGTACCGGAGACATTACACTTGCACGTTATTTTAAGTATTTTCTCTATCTTTGTGCTACTTCATTAAGAAATTATGGGACAAATGCCGGGTCGGTTGTAAGTAGTCTCTCTGTCCCTCCCGGCTTAAACAAATTGTAAAATTTGATAAAATATTTGAAATTATTTAAATTATTATTTTTTATTAATATAGTTTAAAAAGTATAAATTCTTCGTATGACATTGTACTCAATTAAACGAGTTTTAATTAAATTTTATTTTATATTTAATAAATTTTATGAATCAAATTTTAACGACTCTACCTTCATCCTCCACTCTCTCTGGTGATCACTATAGTCTAGTCTCTCTCTATATATATACGGTCAGGATCAAGAGCATTATCTTTAAATAGCATTTCGCCTTAAATAACATTCTTTTATCAAAACGACGTAGTTTTGGAGGGACGCGGTGACATTTTTGTAAATACGCGGTGACATTGTATTTACAAAAATCATTAAAATTTTTGAATTTTAAAAATATCTAAACTAATTTCAAAATGTTAAAATAATCGGTACAGTTTGTTAATATCTAAACTGATTTGAATTTTTATTATGATATTTATTTAAACATACATGATATTGCATTTTTTAATCATTAAAATTTTTGAATTTTAAAAATATCTAAACTAATTTCAAAATGTTAAAATAATCGGTACAGTTTGTTAATATCTAAACTGATTAGTCAAAATGTTAATATCTAAACTAATTTCAGCCGGTACAGTTTGTACCGGTTGGATTATTTTTTATTTTTTTAATGCAACTTTAATGTGTTGAGTCACCCCATATAATAGAGAAATGCTTAAAAAAAATACTCGGCCGGTGCAAGTTGTGCCGGCTGAAGTATTTTAATATTAAAAAATTATTTTAAAATTATTAAAATGACAACAGTTGACCATACAATATTAAAATAAAAGTCGATAAAGCACAATAATATATATATAGGAGTTACTGTTATGCGTTAAAAAAAAGACACAACCGGTACAAGCTGTGCCGGCTGGTGTTTTTTTAATAATAAAAATTCGTTTCTTTTAAATGTACTGACAAGATGTTGATCATGTAGGGTGTTTATATTAAAATAAAAGTCGGTACAAGCTGTGCCGGCTTATCAAATATTAAGACTCATCTCAGTCATGCGATCAATTTATCAACGGTCCAAAAAGGGGTTGTTGCACAGTTCTCACAGCAATCGGTTGCTATGGAAGGGCTCCCTATATATATATATATATATATATATATATATATATATATATATATATATATATATATATATATATCTAATAAAACACAAATGATTTTAAATTTCCTGCTCATTCAATAAATCATCTGGGCCGTCCAAAATTTGGGATAAATCTCACCATCCATCTATCTAACAAAATACAATCTATCTAATTTTATCTATCTATATCTATATCTATATTCTATATATCTAATTATATCTAATAAAATACAAATAATTTTGAATTTCCCGCTCACTCAATAAATCATCTAGGACGTCCAAAGTTTGGGATAAATCCCACCATCCATCTATCTAATAAAATACAAATAATTTTAAATTTCTCGCTCACTCAATAAATTATTTGGGTCGTCTAAAATTTGAAATAAATTCCAACATCCATAGTGCCGGAGGCACGGGACTGTTGCTAGTATATATATATTTACACTCTTCTTCTATATTTTACATCTAAACTCCTGCTTCCTCTTCACCCTTTCTCTCTCTATATTCATTTTTCTCTATATATAAAAATAAGGGATATCGCTTAAATCTTTCTTCTCCTTCATTGGGTATACACCTATTCCTAATTGCCTCCGTTATTATCTCTTTCCAATTATATATATAGAAAGATATATCAGTTTGTGCATGCCACCAATGGGTGAGCCAACAAACTCGGCGACTGAGTCATTTTTCCCTTCTCCATCAACAACATCACCATTAACCAAACGACAACCGCCAAAATGCACAGACCAGAATCCGAAACAGCCCAAAAGGAGCAGATCAAACACAAATGGGACCAAACACCCACTTTATAGAGGGGTCCGAATGAGAACCTGGGGTAAATGGGTATCCGAAATTCGCGAGCCCAAGAAGAAATCCCGGATCTGGCTCGGCACCTTCTCCAACCCGGAAATGGCCGCCCGGGCCCACGACGTGGCTGCCCTGTCCATTAAAGGAAGCACGGCCATCCTCAACTTCCCGGAACTCGCATGCCAGCTTCCCAGGCCGGCCACGTGTTCGGCACGTGACGTCCAAGCTGCCGCAGCCAAAGCCGCCGCCATGGACCACCTCGGCCCGCCGTCCCCTTCACCATCTTCCTCGCTGGCTTCATCGTCGTCCACGGAGGAGCTGGGAGAGATAGTGGAGCTTCCGACTCTGGGAGCGAGTTACGAGTCAGCCGAGTCAAGGGCCGATTTCGTATTTGTGGATGAATCGTTTGGGGAGGAGTGGTTCAATTCTCCGCCGTGGTTGCAGGGAGTGGAAGATTTTGCAGAGCAGATGGGTGGAATATTAATGCCACAAGATACTAGTAATAATTTTATTTCCACTAGTTTCGAGGCCTTATTATGGCAATATTAATAAAATTCATAATTATAATCCTCAATAATAATGTCCTTTTTGTATTAATTACTTTGGCATTTTGTTCAGCAAAGTAATTTGTTTGCAGACAGAAAAATTAGACATGAATGTATTTAAATTTTATCTGTATGTATTTTAAAAATACAAAAAGATAAAATTTAAATACAATTTTATTCAATTTTCATATTTATATACAGTTCCGTCTGTATTTAAATTTTACCTATTTGTGTTTGTTTTGTAGCTAGGCCAGCAACAACTAAATTAGAAGAGGAAGGGTAAACTAAATACGTTTCTTGTCTATCAAGTTTTTCCTTTATTTCCGATTATAAAACCAGAACCCCAGTGGCAACTTTTCATAAAAGTATTGATATTTGTTAGAGAACGGATAAATTCACAATAATTTTTGATATTTTTATACGCAGGGTTCATTTAATTTTTAATAAAAAAAGTGAGTCGTATGTGTGGAAATAGTAAAAATTATTGTAGAAATATCAACTAAAAAATGAATATATTTATTATAATTTTTGATATTTTTATACGTAAGACTAACTTTTTAATAAAATCATGATTAAAAAAGTGTTAAAATATCAAAAAAATGTTGAGTAAATATTCATATATTCTCTTTTTGTTACTCCAGCTCCAGCCCCTTTCTTTTTTAGCTTTAATATTTTGGCTCATTTGATGTATTGAATTATAGGACGTACTTGTCATTATACTGCACTACAGTGGTACGTACTGCTTAATATTTTTAATTAAGTACTAGGAGATTCTTATTGTTTTGGGGATAAAATGATGAATTGATGACGATCAGGATATGGTCACTGTGAAGTGTTAAAGTAATTAAACAATGTATGATAGATTAATAATGATTTGTACATCTAATCTAAAACTATTGACACCACTTGTAAGGTAATTTTGAACAATACTGTACTGACACGCAGTTGAAGAGATCATCTCTTGATATGTGTATCAACATTATATTAGTCAATTGACCAAAATTAACTTCATGTTAACCACTCCCTTACGTAACAATCGGGTCAAATTTGAAGTCGAAATCGAGTTAAACTATTAGTGCAATAATATCTTATTGAGTCATCTTAACTCATCATACGCTCATTCAAAAATTTATATAACTAAATTTACTGTGACGCCCCCAAAATAAGTATACATTACCCATTTCGGTTGCCAAATATATGGTACTGAATACAAATACAAACTTAATTATACAACATGAGCTGATAGTTTTTACACGAATATTATCTTCTAGAAAATATCCAAACTCAAATGGAATCCTCATTACATTTATTGTCACACTATTTTATAGAATAGTGAGTACTACTATAACACCATCTCGGATCATCACTTCGTTCCCCGACTAGTCTCAGCTATGTTCTCATTTCCTGAAGAGAACAATGAAAGCAAAAGGGTGAGCTCAACTAGCCCACTAAGAAATATTATAACTAAGATAATGCAGAATAAGTTATCGTTAGCCTTCAACAATGTTAAACTAATATAATATAATAGACAACAAGTTTAACTGCAGCGGAACAAGCAATCCATTAGAAGAGTCAAGTAGAGCATGATATCTACTATCTTCTATGATTTAAAAAGTTTTTTTTATCAACTTTATCGCTCAGACTCAGCTTAATAAATAAACAACATCATCGAATCATCCTTGTACTACGGGCCAAGGATATTCATGCAATCATCAATGATCATGATTATACCGAATAATCTCTGGTTATAATCATACCAATAACTGTCCATCAATTCACTACAGGTCAATGAGATTTTTTTACCATATTATTTGTAATATTACGGGTCATGATTATACCGAATAATTTCTAGTCATAATCATACCAATCAACAGTCCATCTATGCATATAAGCAAAAGATGACTTTTATCACAACATAAGCATGAGGATGATGATAATGATATAAACATTAATCAAACGAAATCAAGAATAATTATTAAAGTGTTTAAATTTATCCAGAGTTTAAAACTATCCAAATTATCAACATGATACTGCGTTATGGGGTTAAATTCAAGAATAGTATTCATGTATCAAAAAAAATTTGGACAGAAAAAAAATAAATTTTTTGGTAAATAGTACCCCGTGAATAGTACCCTGTGAATAGTACTTCGGAAATAATATCCCGTGAATAGTATTCTGACATGAAAAGTGCCCCGAATATCCGAGTGAATAATATTTGGGTGAATAGTAACCCGTAAATAGTACTCCAGGCATGAAAAGTGCCCCAAATACCCGAGTGAATAATAATTTAGTGAATAGTAACTGGGTGAATAGTAACCCGTCAATAGTACCCCGGTGAAAATATTGATATTTAATAAGGGGGTTCAGATCAATATTTCAATAAAACGATCCTGGATGAAACACAAAATTCAAAGATATTTCACTAATTTCAAGGATTATAGAAGCAATACTTACCATAGTAAGTTTAGATTTAAGAATATGAAATGAAATAACATACGAAACTGCAAATGGGTTTTCACTTGTCATACGGTATGTAATCCGCGTAGACAGGTTATTCCGACATATTAAAGGATGAATACGAAAAATAGTATTTCTTATGAATACGAGAGAAATAATACCCCTTACGAATAAGAAATGAATAACATCCCTTACGAATATAACAAATAATATCCTTTACGAATACAACAAATAATATCTCTTAAGAATACAACAAATAATATCCCTTACTTTAGTAGAAGACTGGATACTGCAATAGTGAAGTAGCAGAATACTCTTCTTCTTGCTCTTTATAGTTTCTCTCTCTATAGTTTCTCTTGTAAGTCTTCGTGAATTGGTGAGAATGAAAAAAGAATTAAGCTTCTATTTATAGAAAAAATGACTAAATAGTAAGTAATTCACGAACAGTTCAGATTGATTTACTATTAGAACGGACGGTCCATATTGATTACTATTAAAACCACAACCGACGGTCCAAATTGATTTACTTTTAAAACCACCACCGACAGTCCAGATTGATTTACTTTTAAAATCACCACCGACAGTCCAGATTGATTTACTATTAAAATCACCATCGACGGTCCAGATTGATTTACTATTAAAATCACCACCAATGGTCCAGATTGATTTACTATTAAAACCACCACCGACGGTCCAGATTGATTTAACTTATTACACTTTGGTACCCTTAAAATTTTTCAAGTTTGCATTATTTCCCTCTAACTTTTGTATTTCACTTATCTTCAATAAACACATTCTTAATACTTCAACAATTATTCATCATTAATATTATAACTCATAATATTTAACAACCAGATCATTCCTAGGAAAGAGTGGGCTTTCCGATAAGGATTTCTTCTTATTGGCGCACAAGTAGGTGACCAAACCTCTACTCGACAAAACTTTTTACACATCGTCAATATTGCAAATAATAATATGAATAACTTTGTTGTCTCAATTATTGATTTAATAATATAAAATATTATGCAGATGATACTGTGACAATAATTGAATCAAATAATGTGAGATAGTATGCAACAATTACTGTAGCAATAATTGAGTAAACTGAATGGCTTCTTACGTAAGCATCAATAATCAATAATGTGTGCTACTATACAACCACGCGTATTACTGTACTTTTACCACCGGGTAGTTCAATAGTTTAACGGTAAAATTTTCGCAATTATTTTTATAAAAAGATATTTCTGTCGTTTTCTAATTACGACATTACTTCTATTGTGGAGTCTACCAATGATTGTGCTGTCGTACGAATATTCCATGTTAAAACGAATATTCCCCGACCAATCGAATATTCCCCGACACAACGAATATTTTATATTAACTTGCTTACTTTGAAAAACTTTCACATATCACCCTTAACTTTAACCTTTTATCAATTTAACCATTTACTAAATAAAATAACAATTATAAGAAAATTGAATGTTTTTATTTCATAAAATTTGGAGTCTTACATTTACTATTAACGAGTAACTTAGTTTTTTATATACAGACATATTCTTCTTACATGTTTCGATATAAGACTAGGGTGTTACGTAGTATAATAACTTATTAGTAGAAAATAGGAGATAATGTAAGAAATAAACAATGTCAAATGTCGATAATATGTTTATTACAAGTTATTGCACAACTTTTTCAAAAAATAACTAAGTACTCTCGTTCAGGGGCAGATCTAGAAATATTTTTCAATATGGACGGATTTTCACTACAAAAAAAAAAAGAGTAGGTAATGAAGGACAAATTCTTCACAAGAAATAGTATATTACTCACGAGATTTATTGTGAAGAAAATTTTCTTTCGCACAATTACTCGCATTAGAGTTCCTCCCTAAAATTATCTTTCGCTAAGTTAGTGACTAAATATTTTTTGTGATGAATATATTGTGAAGAATATGTAACTCACAAATTATATATTGTAAAAGATTATTTTTGTTTGGGGAGGAAATGATTTCCTCACAATTAATATTTTGAAATAACCAGTTAAAATGTCTTTAATAACAATTTGTGAAGAATATATTTACTTTAGATTTTTTTTTTTAATTTACTGAGAAGAAATTTCTTCGACAATGTCGCTATTAAATAATCAAAACATTGCAATACCAGAAATCTACTTTGAGACATAGTCTGATCTCAAGATCAGAAAACTCCTCCGACAAAAAAATAAAAATAAATAACTCCAAAATTTCCATAATTTTGTTTACACATGCATTGTACCATACGTTAAACACAAGCCATGTGCCCATGTTGTCATATATATTGCAATTTGCAACCAAGAATACGATTAACATAAGTAGTAATTGGGCTAAATTTGATATTGTTTTATTATTTGAAATTTCCATAATTTTTTAGATCTATATTATTTTATTTTTTGCAGTTGATATTGTTCAAATAAAATTAGTATTGTCCAAGTAATAATGATCATTTAAAGTATTAAGTATAGATAAAGCAATTATAAAAAATGTCGATATATAGAATTAATCTAGGGGAATCGGCATATGGTGACCGGGTAATTTTTTTAGACTACCAAAATAATTATAATCCTGTTTTTTACAAAATTCAATTATTTTATTGTACAACCCTGTTTTTTACGCGAATTCAAATTATACCTAAATTACTGATGTAAAAATTTCAATTTTAATAAATATTATAATTATTTTAGAGTCTAAAAAAAAAATTTACCCGTTCACTAGAACGATCCCCCCCAGAAGGATTGCAAAACATGGCCCAAGCCCACGGGTCAGGCCGGGCTTTGGGCTGCAGAATTTTAGCCAAATAAAATTCGGACGTTTTTGGTCCGTCCGTTTTTGGCAGGGTCCACCACTCGTCCGGCCTGTTTGGGCCAATCCCAAAAAATAGCATAAAATAGGCACAAATTTGTCTCGGCCGCGGCAGAATTTTAACCCAGCAAAATTCGGCTTGATCAGCCCGTTTTTAGCCCGGCCCGTCACTCGTCCGACCCATTTGGGCTTGATCAGCCCGTTTGCCAAGTCCAGACATGAGGAATATTGAGAGTCGTTGTGAGACCCCAGATTTTATGAATAAAGATTTAAATTACCCGAAATATTTTTTTGAATATTATGATGTGGATTTGATATAATGTTATAGTTGTGGGTAATATTTATAAATTTTACAAAGTAAGCAAGTTGTTATATAATATTCGATTGGTCGGAGAATATTCGTACAACGACAACATCATTGGTGGACCCACAACAGAATTATTGTCGGATTGAGAAAACGACAAAAATATTTTATAAAAATAACGGCGGAAGTTTTACCGTTAACTGTTGAAACACCCGGTGTTAAAAGTACAGTAATACGCGTGGTTGCATAGTAGCACACGGTATTGATTATTGATGCTTACGTGAGAAGTCAATCAATTTTGTTCAATTATTGTTACAATAATTGTTGCATAGTATTTGCATAGTAAAATCTTTTTATATAAAACAAAATACTTTTTATAAAGTTTTGTTTTATTTGATTATAAATAGAATATATATTATATTTTATTATGCATAGTATTTGCATAGTGCATGCATAGTGTTTGCATAGTAAAATCTTTTTATATAAAACAGAATACTTTTATAAAGTTATTTGTTTTATTTTAAATAATATATATATATATATATATATATATTATAACTTTTGTTTTATTATATAATTATAAACAGAATATATTATATTTTATTGCATAGTATCCTTTTCATTCTCCTATAAATAGGATGCTTAGTTAGAATTGAAAAATACCAGAAATTTAGTGAATTCTTCTTCTATAATCTCGAGCGTATTTCTTTAGAGTTTAAAAAAGCTTTGAGCGTAGAAAATAGTGCAAGTTTTCTTCAAGTATATCCCTGTTTTACCCGTCGGAATACTCTTCTTTTTAAGGTAAGAGATATTATTCTTTCGTATTCATGAAGAGAATTATTTTCTTTCAATACTCGTAAGGGTTGTTATTCCATTCTTTATTATTATGTTGAAATAACCTGTCTATGCGAAGTACCGCATACATGGTGAAATTCTTCTGTTATTCTATTCTTTATTATTCTGTTGGAATAACATGTCTGTGCGGTCTATCACATGCCTAATGAATTAGGTTGTTATTCCATTCTTTATTATTCTGTTGGAACATCCTGTCTGTGCGGATTATGCATGACTTGGTGAATTCTATTGTTATTCTATTCTTTATTATTCTGTTGGAACATCCTGTCTGTGCGAATTACGCATGACCTGGTTTCATTTTTTATTATTCTGTTGTAATATCCTGTCTGTGCGGATTAAGCAAGACCTAGTTCCATCCTTTATTACTCTGTTGGAATAACATGTCTATGTGGATTACCGCATGCATGGTGAATGATCCTTTGTATTCATTCCTTATTAACTCGTGGAAATGATCTGTCTGCGTGGATTACCGCGTAGCGGACGAAAATCTATTTGCAGTTTCATATATTCTATTACACTCAGTTGGTTAAAATTTTAGCTTCTATACTCCATGAAATTAGTAGAATATCCTGGATATTTGCGCTTCATCCAGTATCTTTTCATAGAAATATTCTTCTGAGCATTCTTGAATTTTACTCCACAAAGCAGTATCATGTTGACAATTTGGACGTTATTGGTTCCTAGATAAATTAATTTATAAATCTTTAAAATTTATTCTTGAACTTATTTTATTGAATTGTCATCATCCTCATACTTATATTATGTTGAAAGTCATCTGTGGCCTGTAATGCATAGATGGACTTGATATGATTATGACCAGGGATTATTCGGTATAATCATGACGTAATGTTATAAATGATGTGGAAAAAGTCCTCATTGGCCCGTAGTGCATTGATGGACAATTTTTGGTATGATTATGGCTATGGGTTCTCTTCGGCCAAGGGTGAAAAGATGAATTATTTTATAGCATGATCATGAACATTGATGAAAACATGAATATCCTTGGCCCGTAGTGCATGGATAATTTGTGGTTGTGATACTAATGAATATCCTTGGCCGTAGTGCAGAGATAATGTGGATTATTTATTGAGCTGAGTCTCAACGATAAAAGTGATAAAAAATATTTTAAATCATAGAAGGGAGACAAGAACTAGGAGGGGAGAGACGAAGAATTCCTTCGCTAGTATGACATACCTAAGTTTATTTGGTATTTAATTGGCCGATCAGAGTATAGGGATAATTTATGACATGTCAATTAATCCTTGTTTTGTGACAGTAAAATGGCATCTGAAAATGTTGAGGTAAGCAATGGAGCACATAAAATCATTAAGTCACCACTGATCAATAGCCATGATAATGTGCATTAGGAAGACAATAATCCTCCTGTAAACAACAACACTGATCAAATGACGAACGACGGTACGTTTAGGATCTTTTTAGAATTCATGCAACAACAAACGAGAGAGACTCCTATTCATAATGCAGGTGGAGGCAATGGCAACACACGGTTGGTCACCGCTAAGCAATTCAAGGATCTGGGACCACCGGAGTTTTTGGGAAAGCCAGAACCACTTAAGGCGGCGACGTGGATAAAAAAGATCACCAAGATATTTGATGTCTTGGAATGCTCAGAGGAGAAAAAGGTTCCATTCGCCACCTTTATGTTGCGTGAAGAAGCAGATCATTGGTGGGAATCTGTAAAACATACCCAGCCTGACGCACTCAAGATGTCTTGGGAGAAGTTCCAAGAATTGTTCAATGACAAGTACTTTCCCGAAAGTATTCGTCACATGAAGGAGGTGGAATTCATCAAGCTGGAGCAAAACAATATGACCGTGTCGCAGTACAAAGCTAAGTTTGCGGAGTTATCCCGGTTTGCATTCCATTTGGTCGATAATGAGGAGCGAATGACGTGAATGTTTCTGCGAGGTTTGAAACTCGAAATACGTCAATACCTCATTTCTCACAAACTTTGTTTATATTTAAATGTTGTGAATAGGGCTCAGTTAGTGGAGCCCGATAATGAGTCAGCACAACCAAAAGGTAACGACCAACAACACGATAATAATCATACCGGTGGCAACGGCCATCGGAACAATGATAACCATCATGGGGGAAATTATCATGCAAAGAATGGTAACCACTTCACTGGTAATCATGGCCAAGTTAATAGAAGTAAAATTTTCAAGAAGAGAAGGTTCAACAATGATGGAAAGACAACAACACCAGCACCTGTTTCCAAGGAAGAAGAACGACCACCGGTCGTATGTTTCAAATGCGGACAGGAGGGACACATCCGTCCAAACTGTACGCAGCAACCCAAAGCGTGTTTCAATTGCGAAAGATAATGTCACCTAACTCAATTTTATAGTGAAGTTAAGTCTAGCTGGGATAGTGACGCCAAAGGATGTCTCAGAAAAGTCAAAGCCGGTAGTTTAAGTGAGAGCGTTTGTCGAGAAACTCGAACGAAATTATCACGGGTAAGTTAATCATAAACTCTTGTGAAATTTATACCTTATTCGATACCGGTTCTACCCATTCTTTTATTTCTCCTACTTGCGCTCAACGTTTAAATTTGTCTCTGGAGAAATTAGACTTTGACTTATCTGTTGAAACTCTGTTGGGAGAAACCTTCGTTACATCCACTATTTATAAATCTTGTTTGATTTAAATCGACACCTTCAAGTTATCTGTCGATCTTATCTCTTTGAAAATACTTGCCTTTGATGTGATTTTAGGAATCGACTGGTTAACTACTCATCATGCTTTTCATAAAGTTGTTAGTTTTCATATTCCTAACCAACCTATTATGCGAATTCAAGCAACCAAAACATTAAAATCAATCACTGTCATCTCAAGCCATAAAGCTATTCGTTTATTAAAAAACGGATGTCAATCTTTCTTAGCTCATGTCACGGATCTAAACAAAAATACGTCAGTTTTGAATGATATTTCTATCGTTAATAAATTTCCTGACGTATTCTTGAAGACTTCTTGGCCTACCCCTAGGGCGTAAAATTGAATTTTGTATTGACCCCAGTACAAAACCCATTTCTTCAACCCTTAAATATTTCTTCAACCAAAATGAACATATAATGTGCCAAAGACGTTGGCTCGAGCTGTTGAAGATTACGATCATACCATTCAATATCATCGTGGAAGAGCGAACGTGGTAGCTGACGCGTTGAGTAGAAGATCATATGCATTTACGAGTGCGATGTTGTTAACACAAAAACCCATTTCGTATAACTTACAAATGATGAAGATAGAGTTAAAGACTCTAGGGACCCACGTGAAGATAATGAATATACGAGTAGAATCGACTTTAATCGATAAAGTTAAAATCGCTCAAGCTACACACCCGGAGCTGATGAATGTTAAGAAGAAGGTTCAAGAAGGCATTATTCTAGAAGCAAGAGTCGATGAAGAGAGGAAATCTCAACCCTCGATTTAATTTGCCCATTTGAAATCCTCGATCTGGTAGGAACTGTGGCCTATAGACTTGTCTTACCACCAAGTATGTTGCGTGTTCATAACGTTTTTCACGTATCGATGTTACGTAAATATGTGGATGACCCGAACCACATTATTGAATTGGAACTAGACGAGATAAGCAGAAGATTTAACGTATGAGGAGATACATGTTAAAATCTTGAATAAGAAGGATCATATTCGACACTCAAAGGTTATACCTCAAGAGTTAGAATCTAAAATGAAGTCAAAGTATCCTCACCTCTTCGGCATACCACGTACGTACGTAAATTTCGAGGGCAAAATTTCATAAGGATGGGAGATTGTGAGACCCCAGATTTTATGAATAAAGATTTAAATTTCTCAAAATATTTTTTTCAATATTATGGTGTGGATTTGATATAATGTTATAATTTTGGGTAATATTTATAAATTTTATAAAGTAAGCAAGTTGTTATATAATATTCGATTGGTCGGGGAATATTCGTTTTAACAGGGAATATTCGTACAACGACACAATCATTGGTAGACCCCACAACGAAATTATTGTCGGATTGAGAAAATGACAAAAATATTTTGTGAAAATAACGGCGGAAGTTTTACAGTTAACTGTTGAAACACCCGGTGTTAAAAGTACAGTAATACGCGTGGTTGCATAGTAGCACACAGTATTGATTATTGATGCTTACGTGAAAAGTCACTAAATTTTGTTCAATTATTACTAAAATAATTGCTACATAGTGTTTACATAGTAAAATCTTTTTATATAAAATAAAATACTTTTTATAAATTTTTGTTTTATTTGATTATAAATAGAATATATTATATTTTATTATGCATAGTGTTTGCATAGTGCCTGCATAGTGTTTGCATAGTTAAATCTTTTTATATAAAACAGAATACTTTTATAAAGTTATTTGTTTTATTAGATTTTAAATAATATATATATATATTATAAATTTTATTTTATTATATAATTATAAATAGAATATATTATATTTTATTTCATAGTATCATTTCCATTTTCCTATAAATTAGATGCTTAGTTAGAATTGAAAAACACACCTTAAATTCAGAGAATTCTTCTTCTATAATCTCGAGCGTATTTCTTTAGAGTTTAAGAAAGCTTTGAGTGTAGAAAATAGTGCAAGTTTTCATCAAGTATATTTCCGCTCTACCCTTCGGAATACTCTTCTTTTTAAGGTAAGGGGTATTATTCTTTCGTATTCATGAAGAGAGTTATTTTCTTTCAATATTTGTAAGGGTAGTTATTCCATTCTTTATTATTATGTTGGAATAACCTGTTTATGAGAATTACCGTATAAATGGTGAAATTCTTCTATTATTCCATTCTTTTTTATTCTGTTGGAATAACCTGTCTGTGTGCTCTATCGCATGCCTGGTGAATTCTGTTGTTATTCCATTCTTTATTATTCTGTTGGAATAACCTGTCTGTGCGGTCTATCGCATGCATGGTGAATTCTGTTGTTATTCCATTCTTTATTATTCTGTTAGAACATCTTGTCTGTGCGGATTACGCATGACCTGGTTCCATTCTAAATTATTCTGTTGAAACATCCTGTCTGTACGGGTTAGGCATAACCTGGTTCCATTTTTTATTATTCTATTGGAATATATTGTCTGTGCGAATTACGCATGACCTGATTCCATTCTTTATTACTTTGTTGGAATAACATGTCTATGTGGATTACCGCATGCATGGTAAATGATCCTTTGTATTCATTCCTTATTAACTTGTGGAAATGATCTGTCTACGTGAATTACCGTATGGCGGGCAAAAATCCATTTGCAGTTTCATATATTCTATTATACTCAGTTGGTTAAAGTTTTGGTTTTTATACTCCATGAAATTAGTAGAATATTCTAGATGTTTGTACTTTATCCAGTATCTTTTCATGAAAATATTCTTCTGAGCATTCTTGACTTTTACTCCACAAAGCAGTATCATGTTGACAATTTGGACGTTATTGGTTTCTGGATAAATTAATTTATAAATCTTTAAAATTTAGTCTTGAACTTGTTTTATTGAATTGTCATCATCCTCATGCATATATTATGTTGAAAGTCATCTGTGGCCTGTAATGCATAGATGAACTTGGTATGATTATGACCAGTGATTATTCGATATAATCATGACCGTAATGTTACAAATAATATGGAAAAAGTCCTCATTACTCGTAGTGCATTGATGGACAGTTTTTGGTATGATTATGGCTATGGATTCTCTTTGGCCAAGGGTGCAAAAATGAATTATTTTATGGCATGATCATGACCATTGATGAAAACATGAATATCCTTGGTGTAAAATCCTAAATTTTACGAATAAAGATTAAATTTTCTCGAAATATTTTTTTGATATAATGTTATAGTTGTGGGTAATATTTATAAATTTTACAAAGTATGCAAATTGTTATATAATATTAGATTGGTCGGGGAATATTCGTTTTAGCAGAGAATATTCGTATAACGACGCAATCATTGGTGGACCCCACAACGGAATTTTTGTCGGAATGAGAAAACGACAAAAATATATTTATGAAAATAACGGTGGAAGTTTTACCGTTGATACTGTTGAACTACTCGGTAGTAAAAGTACAGTAATACGCGTAGTTGCATAGTAGCACACGGTATTAATTATTGATGTTTACGTGAGAAGTCACTCAGTTTTATTCAATTATTGCTACAGTAGTTGCTGCATAGTATCTCACGTTATTTGATTCAATTATTATTGATTGTTATATATATATATATATATATATATATATATTATATATAAGTTTTGTTTTATTAGTATTATTAATGTAATAAAACAGAAAAACTTTTTATATAAAACAGAATACTTTTTTAAAGTTATTCATTTTTTTAGACAATATTTAGAATATATTATATTTTATTATGCATAGTGTTTGCATAGTGCCTGTATAGTGTTTGTATAGTAAATTTTTTTTAAAAGTTATTCGTTTTATTAGATTATAAATAGAATATATTATATTATATTGTAAACCAATCTGGACAGTCCGTTTAAAGTAAATCGATTTGGACCGTTCATGGATTGGTTACTATTCAGTCTATTCTTCTATAAATAGCAGCTCATTCCTTCATTATTTCTTACGAATTCACTGAAACTCTAGAGAGAGAAACTATAGAGAGAATTATTCTTCTATAATCTTGAGTGTATATCTTTAGCGTTTAAGAAAGCTTTAAGCGTAGTGCAAGTTTCTTCAAGTATATTCCCGCCCTACCGTCGGAGTACTCTTCTTTATAAGGTAAGGGATATTATTTATTGTACTCATAAGGGGTATTATTCTTTTGTATTCATGAAGAGAACTTCTATTATTCCATTCTTTATTATTCTTTTGGAATAACTTGTATACGCGGACTACCCTATACTTGGTGAAATTCTTCTGTCATTTCATTCTTTATTATTTTGTTGGAACATCCTGTCTGTGCGTTTACGCCGGACCTGGTTTTGTCTTTATTATTCTGTTGGAATATCCTGTCAGTGCGTTTTACGCCGGACCTAGTTCCGTCTTTATTATTCTGTTGGAATATCTTGTCTGTGCGTTTTATGCCGGACCTGGTTCCGTTATTTATTATTCTGTTGGAATAACCTGTCTATGTGAAGTACCGCATGCATGGTGATTTTTGTTGTTATTCCATTCTTTATTATTCTGTTGGAATATCCTGTCGGTGCGTATTACGCCTGACCTGGTTCCGTTATTTATTGTTCTGTTGGAATAACCTGTCTATGCGAAGTACCGCATGCATGGTGATTTCTTTTGTTATTCCATTCTTTATTATACTTAGTTGGTTAAAGTTTTGACTTCTATACTCCATTAAATTAGTGGAATATCCTTGATATTTGCGCTTCATCCAGTATCTTTCATGGAAATATTCTTCTGAGCATTCTTGAATTTTACTCTACAAAGCAGTATCATGTTGACAATTTGGACGTTATTGGTTCTTGGATAAACTAATTCTTGAACTTGTTTTATTGAATTATTATGTCATTGTCATCATCCTCATGTTTATATTATGTTGAAAGTTATTTGTGGCCTGTAGTGCATAGATGGACTTGGTATGATTTTGACCAGGAATTATTCAGTATAATCATGACCATAATGTTACAAATGATGTGGAAAAAGTCCTCATTGGCCCGTAGTGCATTGATGGACAGTTTTTGGTATGATTATGGATATGGATTCTCTTCGGCCAAGGGTGCAAAGATGAATTATTTTATGGCATGATCAGGACCGTTGATGAAAACACGATTATCTTTGGCCCGTAGTTCATGGATAATTTATGGTCGTAATACTAAAAAAATGTCATTGGCCTGTAGTGCAGGGATGATTTGATGATGTGGATTATTTATTGAGCTGAGTCTCAGCGATAAAAGTGATGAAAAACTTTTTAAATCATAGAATATGGTAGATTTTATTCTCTACTTGACTCTTCTAATGGATTGCTTGTTCCGCTGCAGTTAAACTTGATGTTTGTTATATTGTATTAGTTTAACACTGTTGAAGGCTAACGATAATTTATTCTGCATTATCTTAGTCATAATATTTCTTACTTGGCTAGTTGAGCTCACCCTTTCTTTCATTGTTCTCTTCAGGAAATGAGAACGTAGTTGGGACTAGTCGGAAAACAGAGTGATGGTCCTAGATGGTGCATTAGTAGTCCTCACTATTATGTGAAATAGTGTAATAATAAATGTAATGAGGACTCCATTGAGAGTGGATATTGTCTAGATGACAATATTTGTATTAAAGCTCACAGTATATGTTTTGTTGTATTTTACACGACTGTTGTATAATTAGTTTGTATTTGTATTCAGTGCCATGTATCTGGCGACCCAAGATGGGTGATGTATACCTATTTTTGGGGGCGTCACAGTTGGTATCAAAGCTTAGGGATATGATCCCTGACTGAGATGTGAGACAATAACTAGGAGGGGAGAGACGGGGAATTTCTTCGCTAGTATGACCTACCTAAGTTTATTTGGTATTTAAGTCGGTCAGAGTATAGGGATAATATGTGATATGTTAATTAACCCTTGTTTTGTAGCAGTATTTGAAAATGGCATCCGAGAATGTTGAGAACATCAATGGAGCACAGGAGACCGTTGAGTTTCCACATAACAATAATCAGGATAATGTGCAACAGGATGGCGATAATCCTACTGAAAACAACAACATTGATCAATTGATGAACGACGGTACGTTTAGGAGCTTTTTAGAATTCATGCAACATCAGGCGAAGGCGGCTCCTGTTCATAATGCAGGTGAAAATAATGGCAACCCACGGTCGGTCACCGCTAAGCAGTTCAAGGAGCTGGGACCACCGGAGTTTTTGGGAAAGCCAAAACCACTTAAGGCGGAGACATGGTTAAAACAGATCACCAAGATATTTGATGTCTTGGGATGTTCCCTTTGTCACCTTTATGTTGCGTGAAGAGGCAGATTATTGGTGGGAATCTGTAAAATGTACCCAGACTGGCGCACTCAAGATATCTTGGGAGAACTTCCAAGAGCTGTTCAATGACAAGTACTTTCCTTAAAGTATTCATCACAATGAAGGAGGTGGAGTTCATCAAGCTGGAGCAAAATAATATGACCGTGTCGCAGTACGAGGCTAAGTTTTCCGAGTTGTCTCAGTTTGCGTCCCATTTGGTTGATAATGAGGAGAGAATGACGTGAATGTTTCTAAGAGGTTTGAAACCCGAGATACGTCAATATCTTATCTCTCATAAACTGTGTTTATATTCAGATATTGTTAATAGGGCTTAGTTATTGGAGTGCGATAATGAGTCAACACAAACAAAAGAGAGCAGCCGGCAAAATGATAATACCGATGATAATAGTCATCAAAACGGTGACAATAAGCATGGAGGGAATCAACATGCCAGAAATGGTAACCACTTCGGTGGTAATCATGGCCAAAACAATAAGAATGGACATTTTAAGAAGAGAAGGTTCAACAATGACGTGAAGACGTCGGCACCAGCACCCGTTTCAAAGAAAGAAGAACGACCACCGGTCGTATGTTTCAAATGCGGACAGGAGGGACACATCCGTCCAAAGTGTACGCAACAATCCAAAACGTGTTTTAATTGCAGAAGAGAAGGTCACCTAGCTCGATTTTGTCGTATGGTGAAGTCAAGTCCAGCTGGGATGGTGATGGCAAAGGATGTCCCAGATAAGCCAAAGCCGGTAGTCTAAGAGAGAGCGTTTTTTTTTTTCATGACGAGGAACCTAAATAAAATTATCACGGGTATGTTAGTCATAAACTCTTGCGAAGTCTTTACCGTGTTAGATACTGGTTCTACTCACTCTTTCATTTCACTTAGTTGTGTTCAATGTTTGAATTTAACTCAAGAGAAGTTAGACTTTGATTTATCTGTTGAAACTCAGTTGGGAGAAACCTTCATTACCTCCACTATTTATAAATCTTGTTTGATTCAAATCCACACTTTCACGTTACCTATCGATCTTATCTCTTTGAAAATACTTGCCTTTGATGTGATTTTAGGAATCGATTAATTAACTACTCATCATGCTTTTCGTAAGGTTGTTAGCTTTCATATTCCTAATCAACTTGTTTTGCAAATTCAAGCAACCAAACAACTAAAGTCAATCATTGTCATATTAAGCCATAAGTAAAGAGCCCGATTCTTTCGTTGTTGACTTCCTTGTGTGGAATGCACCGAAGCCAGACTTTCTGTAGGCGACATCGTGAATGAAGATGGCAAGTTGATAGGTATCAATGTGACGTACTATCCAAGTCTTGGATGAGGGTCACAGTTTTGAATGATATTTCTATCGTTAATAAATTTCCTGACGTATTCATGAATACTTCATAGCCTACCCCTAGAGTGTGAAATCGAATTTTGTACTGACCCCAGTACAAAACCCCATTTCTAAAATCCTTAAATATTTCTTCAACTAAAACGAACGTAACATGCGCCAAAGATGTTGGCTCGAGCTATTGAAGATTACGATCGTATCATTCACTATCATTGTGGAAGAGCGAACGTGGTAGCTGACACATTGAGTAGAAGATCATATGTGTTTACGAGTGCGATGTTGTTAACACAAAGACCCATTTTGTATAAATGATGAAGATAGAGTTAAAGACTCTAGGGACCTATGTGAAGATAACGAATATACGATTAAAATCGACTTTAGTCGATAAAGTTAAAGTCGCTCAAGCTACATACTCAGAACTGATGAATATGAAGAAGAAGGTTCAAGAAGATGTTATCTTAACCCTCGATTTAATTGGCCCATTACGAAATCCTCGATCAAGTAGGAACTGTGGCTTATAGACTCATTTTACCGCCAAGTATGTCGCGTGTTCATAACGTTTTTCACGTATCGATGTTACGTAAATATGTGAACGACCCGAACCACATTATTGATTTAGAACCGGACGAGATAGCGGATAATTTAACGTATGATGATGTACCTGTTAAAATCCTGGAATATATTCTACGCTTAAAGGTTATACCTCAAGAGTTAGAATCTGACGAAGTGTCCTCATCTGTTCGGCATACCAGGTACGTATGTAAATTTCGAGGGCAAAATTACATAAGGAGGAGAGATTGTAAAATCCAAAATTTTACGAATAAAGATTTAATTTTCTCAAAATATTTTTTTGATATAATGTTATAGTTGTGGGTAATATTTATAAATCTTGCAAAGTATGTAAGTTGTTATATAATATTCGATTGGTCGGAGAATAATCGTTTTAGCAGAGAATATTCGTACAACGGCACAATCATTGGTGGATCCCACAACGAAATTTTTGTCAGAATGAGAAAACGACAAAAATATATTTATGAAAATAACGGTGGAAGTTTACCATTGATACTGTTGAACTACTCGGTATTAAAAGTACAGTAATACGCGTGGTTGTATAGTAGCACACGATATTAATTATTGATGTTTACGTGAGAAGTCACTCAGTTTTGTTCAATTATTGCTACAGTAGTTGCTGCATAGTATCTCACGTTATTTAATTCAATTATTGTTGATTGTTATATATATATATATATATATATATATATATATATTATATATAAGTTTTGTTTTATTAGTATTATTAATGTAATAAAACAGAATTTTTTTATATAAAACAGAATACTTTTATAAAGTTATTCGTTTTATTAAACAATAATTAGAATATATTATATTTTATTATGCATAGTGTTTGCATAGTATTTGCATAGTAAAATCTTTTTAAAAGTTATTCGTTTTATTAGATTATAAATAAAATATATTATATTTTATTATAAACCAATCTGGACCGTCCGTTTAAAGTAAATCGATCTGGACCATTCATGGATTGGTTACTATTAAGTCCATTCTTCTATAAATAGAAGTTCATTCCTTCATTATTTCTTACGAATTCACTGAAACTCTAGAGAGAAAAACTGTAGAGAGAATTATTCTTCTATAATCTTGAGAGTATTTCTTTAGCGTTTAAGAAAGCTTTGAGCGTAGTGCAAGTTTCTTCAAGTATATCCCCGCCCTACCGTCGGAGTACTCTTCTTTATAAGGTAAGAGATATTATTTATTGTACTCGTAAGGGGTATTATTCTTTTGTATTCATGAAGAGAAATTTTGTTATTCCATTCTTTATTATTCTATTAGAATAACCTGTATACGCGGACTACCCTATACTTGGTGAAATTCTTTTGTCATTTCATTCTTTATTATTCTGTTGGAACATCATGTCTGTGCGTTTACGCCGGACCTGGTTCCGTCTTTATTATTCTGTTGGAATATCATGTCTGTGCGTTTTACGTCGGACCTGGTTCCGTATTTATTATTCTGTTGGAATATCCTGTCTGTGCATTTTACGTCAGACCTGGTTCCGTTATTTATTATTCTGTTGGAATAACCTGTCTATGCGAAGTACCGCATGCATGGTGATTTCTGTTGTTATTTCATTCTTTATTATTCTGTTGGAATATCTTGTCGGTGCGTATTACACCTGACCTGGTTCCGTTATTTATTATTCTGTTGGAATAAGCTGTCTATGCGAAGTACCGCATTTATGGTGATTTCTTTTGTTATTCCATTATTTATTATACTCAGTTGGTTAAAGTTTTGACTTCTATACTCCATGAAATTAGTGGAATATCCTTGATATTTGCGCTTCATCCAGTATCTTTCATGAAAATATTCTTCTGAGCATTCTTGAATTTTAATCTACAAAGAAGTATCATGTTGACAATTTGGACGTTATTGGTTCTTGGATAAACTAATTCTTGAACTTGTTTTATTGAATTATTATGTCATTGTCATCATCCTCATGTTTATATTATGTTGAAAGTTATTTGTGGCCTGTAGTGCATAGATGGACTTGGTATGATTTTGACCAGGAATTATTCAGTATAATCATGACCATAATGTTACAAATGATGTGGAAAAAGTCCTCATTAGCCCGTAGTGCATTGATGGACAGTTTTTGGTATGATTATGGATATGGATTCTCTTCGGCCAAGGGAGCAAAGATGAATTATTTTATGGCATGATCAGGACCGTTGATGAAAACACGATTATCTTTGGCCCGTAGTTCATGGATAATTTATGGTCGTGATACTAAAAAAAAATTTGTCCTTGGCCTGTAGTGCAGGGATGATTTGATGATGTGAATTATTTATTGAGCTGAGTCTCAACGATAAAAGTGATGAAATTTTTTTTAAATCATAGAATATGGTAGATTTTATTCTCTACTTGACTCTTCTAATGGATTGCTTGTTCCGCTGCTGTTAAACTTGATGTTTGTTATATTGTATTAGTTTAACACTGTTGAAGGCTAACGATAATTTATTCTGCATTATCTTAGTCATAATATTTCTTACTTGGCTAGTTGAGCTCACCTTTTCTTTCATTGTTCTCTTCAGGAAATGAGAACGTAGCTGGGACTAGTCGGAAAACAGAGTGATGGTCCTAGATGGTGCATTAGTAGTCCTCACTATTCTGTGAAATAGTGTAATAATAAATGTAATGAGGACTCCATTGAGAGTGAATATTGTCTAGATGACAATATTTGTATTAAAACTCACAGCATATATTGTCATATTTTACACGACTGTTGTATAATTAGTTTGTATTTGTATTCAGTACCATGTATCTGGCGACCCAAGACGGGTGATGTATGCCTATTTTGGGGGCGTTACACTTGGCCCGTAGTGCATGGATAATTTGTGGTTGTGATACTAATGAATATCATTGGTCGTAGTGCAGGGATGATGTGGATTATTTATTAAGCTGAGTCTAAGTGATAAAAGTGATGAAAAATATTTTAAATCATAGAAGATAGTAGATTTTATTCTCTACTTGACTCTTCTAATGGATTGTTTGATCCATTACAGTTAAACTTGATGTTTGTTATATTGTATCAGTTTAACACTGTTGAAGGCTAACGATAATTTATTCTGCATTATCTTAGTCATAATATTTTTTACTGGGCTAGTTGAGCTCACCCTTTTGCTTTCATTGTTCTCTTCAGGAAATGAGAACGTAGCAGGAACTAGTCGGGGAATGGAGTGACGGTCCAGATGATAGCATTAGTAGTACTCACTATTCTATGAAATAGTGTGATAATAAATGTATTGAGAACTTATTTTGAGTTTGAATATTGTCTAGAAGACAATATTTGTATTAAAACTCACAGTTCATGTTATATATTTAAGATTGTATTTGTATTCTGTATCATGTATTTGGCGACTCATAATAGGTGATGTATACCTATTTTGGAGGCGTCACAGTCGTGGTAAGTATAATTGTCTCCCTTTGATATGAAAAAAGTAGCAATTATTAGGGGTGTGCAACCTGTAAAAAATTGGCCCGAATCGGTACCGAAATCGGCCAAATTTTTTTACCGACACTGGTACCGGTTGGACCGGAATATCGAATCAGATTCGGTACCGATTTTTATCAAAAATTATTATTATTATTATTTTATTATAATTTTTTTTATTATTATAATTATTATTTTATTATTATTATTAATTATTTATTAATAATAATAAAAAATTAGAAAATCGGTAATTACAGGTCCGGTTCGGTAAAACCGAACCATAATTACGCCGTACCAAAATCATACCAAAAAATTAATATATACCGAATTTTTTATACTGAAATCGGACCGATTTTTTTTTTACAGAATAGACTGTTCAATCCGATCCGATCTGGTTCGAAAAAAATTGGAACAGTTGTATAGTCCTAACAATGATATTATTTGTGAGAGAGGTCTCTCTCTAGTGAAGGGTGGGGTAAAACTTAGTAGTATAAATGTGATTTTGTAGTTATGAGGTTAATTTCATATATTAATTAATTAATACTCCCTCCATCCCATTATATTTGACGTTTTAGAGTATTATTTTTTCTCCAAAATATTTGACGTTCTACACTCCCAATAATATTTTGCCTATTTGTTTTCCTACTCTACCCTTCCTTCTCTACCACCATTAATGCATATTTTCTCTGTTTTTAAATTCTCAAACAAACACACACACTTCAAACAGTAATGGTGAAACTCTCGAGCCCTAACAATGGCGGAGAACCTCTCGAAGCTCACCGTCTCAGCGAAGATATGGACAACACCTGTTCCACTCCTTACGAGATCTGATCTGATGAAGATATGGACAGCACCTGTTCCCTAAATATGATAGATTTGTCGGTTTCTTCTTCGTCTGGGTCCCACCTTCTAAACATGAATATGATTTGCAGAGAGATAGGAATCTCTTAAACATGAATATGATTTGCAGGTTTCTTCTTCGTCTGGATCTATTTTTAATTCTTTTTCTTTTTCTTTTTTCGTCTGGATCTATTCTAAACATGAATATAAATATAAATATGATTTGCAGGTTTCTTCTAGTAGTCCCACGGGAAATTGGGGAGATCGAAATCGAAAGGAGGGCAGCCGTTGGGGGATCCAAATCGACAGAGCGCAGAAGAAGAAGACGTAGTATTAATTAAGGTTAAAATAGGAAAATTGCATCTATTGTTAATCTGTGTGAAAATATCTAGAACGTCAAATATTTTGGAATAGAGGGAGTATAATATTGACACAAATATAAAATAAAAATTATATTAATCAATTGATTAAAATTAATTTGATAATAAACGTCATGGTATAAATGATAGTACTAGTAGTACACTAGTACGTACTATTAGTAATTAGACGAGGGTTCGATATTGACATGACAGTCACTATAATTGGGAAGCCATAAAAACAGCTATGCTCCAGCCCATGTGTGTCCCTCCTTTATATACTGACATTATGTCTTTGCCAGGTGGCTTCTTTAATTCCAGGAAAAGAATCACCTCTCCCATTCACTCTGTAACGCCAAATATATCAATGCTGTTTATTAAGAGTTGTCATGTAGTAATATCTTATTAAATATATTAATTATTATTATATATTCCATCTGTTCTTTAAAGATTATCGTTTAAGGTTAATATACATAAATTAAAAAATATAATTAATACCTAGCGAAAATACTATACTACCCTTATTAATTGTCTCAACCAATTATTCTCCTCCCAATATTTCTTATTCAATTCAACCAATTATTACTTGGACTATAGCATTAAATTGAATAAGAATTATTGGGAAGAGAATAAAACTTTAAATAGAAGAAAACTTTAAATAAGGGTAAAGTAGGAAAAAAAAATAACTAATGTATATTGATAAACTCAAAAAGACAATCTTTTTGGAACAAAAATTACTTCCTAAAACGACAATATTTTAGGAACGGAGGGAGTATTATATATAATATTTAATATAAAAAATATATGTACACAGTTGTGTAGTACACAGTAAGATATGGCGACGGTTTTTTGAGCTATTGCGATGGTTGCACCCATCGTCATAGTTATTCTGGGCTACAGCGACGGGTGAACCGTTGTCATAGCCCAAAAAACCTCGTCACTATAGCCCAACTGTGTAATACACAGTTGTATATATACATATAGTCCTAAATAAATATATAAAATTAATCAATTTATCTAAAAAAATTAAATCTATTTATACACTGTTTACTTTATACAATTCAAATAAATACTAAATCTATATAAAAAGAAAGATATTAAATTATGATCATAACTCATAACTCAAGACTTAAGAGTGATAAAATCAAACACAAATGAACATAAACATCTCGAGGATACATTCAATCAAATTCAAATGCTTAAACTAAAAAAAAATTAAAAAATTAATAGGAAATCGGTAAAATCTTTGAACCAGTTCATTGTATTGACCGATTCAACCACCGGGTATGGGCGGGTTTTGATTTGAACTGATGAATTGGTTCAAATCGGACCAAAATGTGGACCGATTTCAATTTTTACCGGTTCGACCGGCAGTCTGATCCGAATCTAATAACCTTGCCTATATCATCAAGTATAATTGTAAAAATGACTTATTGGAGCATTAAATATATCATTAAAATTGTATCAATTATAATCATTAACCTAACTCGTAACTAAAAAATTAACATATAAAATTTGTAATAATTATTTATTTATTAATATAATTAAAAATAGTAATTATTTGACAATATACTTTTTCCCGAAATGGTATCTTATTTGAGAATCTATATGCTGGTTCTTTTTCTCTATTTGTACTTCCCATGTGGCCCAATAAGTCACATAGAAAAATATTTTAAATCTCAATATATTTTTACAATATATTTAATATAATAAATTAATTTTATAATTATATTCAATCTCATATATTTTGGTATATATCATACTGACAAAAAAATTTCTTAATATATAACATGACTAATATGACCCCCAAAAGATTAGGCACCTAATCAAAGAAATAGGGTGATCCTGGATTGCTAAGGAGTTCTTTAGTTCTGCCAAATCATATATTTTCCCTTTTTTGTCATACTAAAGTAATACTAGTGGCATGTATTTAAAGGCAAACTAATTAGTTATATTTTGTATATCTTTAATATTCATTAAATTTATTTTAATTTATTTTTATTTTTTTGTAAAACGAGGAGTATATCATATCCGGTCCGGATCAAGTGCATACCCCTTATCTTACTCACCCGTGTTTACCCCCTTTAGACGACGATTTCGATCATACAACCGTCATCTATACTTTTAGCGACGGACAACATATAGCGCCGCTAAAAGTATAGACGACAGTTGTATGACCAAAACCGTCGTCTAAAGAGGGGTAAGCACGGGTGAGTAAGATAAGGGGTATGCACTTGATCCTTGCTTATATATATATATATATATATATATATATATATATATATATATATATATATATATATATAGAACACGGATCAGGTCCGGGAGTTCGGACCTGATCCAAAATCCGGATCCAATTTTTTTTTTTGGTAGAACAACTAAAAAAAAATTATGGAACTAAAATTTTTCCATAATACAGTGTTTTGGGTGTGTTTTTAATACCTACACCAACCAATGTATGTACAGCCTGCCCAGACTGTACAGACATATTTTGTTTTACGTATCAAAATCACACCCAAAACACTGTATTATGTAAAAATTCAAGTTCCATAAATTTTTTTTTAGTTGTTTTAAAAAAAAAAGTCCGAATTTTGTTAAAATCCGAGAGTCCGGATCAGTCCGAACCTGATCCGGACTCTCTCTCTATATATATATATATAAATAGAATTGAATCGAAAAAGTCTTATTCACAAGGTAGAATTTCATTGTGAATTCTATAAAAATAAAATAAGCCAACACTAGTGAAAGAGAGTGCGATTTCAATAAACCTAAAAAAACAAAAAAAAACTATTCCATAAAAATTAAAATTAATATATAATTAAGTATGACATATGATAACGTAATATGTACTCTCACCTCCAAACAAAAGGTGAAAAAAATATATTTTCTCTATTTAAAATTTTAAAGATATATTTTTAACTTTTCAAGTCAATTTTTTTAAATTGATACAAATTCATCTAAGTTTTGAGAGCAAGATATGTTCTTTTTCTATTTTAATTTAAAATCAACACATATGGTAATAGTTAATTAGTACTTTATGTTTGTATTTAAATTTTAAAAAAAATTGTGTGAATTTTAAATTTTTCCTAGGATTTCATAAATTAATTTAAAATATATTTTTAATTTTAAATAAAATTCTAATACTCAATTGATTGACTAGGGCTTTGATAAACAAAAAAAAAATGTGTTACAAACCTGACAGAAAAGACAAACTCAACTGATTAAGACTTTGTTTCGGGCAAAGAGTTAGGATATGTTCTCATGCAACATGGAAAAGTCATAGCCTATGCCTCTTAGCAACTCAAAGAATATGAGAGAAATTATCCTACTTATGATCTAGAGTTGGCAGTTGTTGTCTTTGCACTTAAAATTTTGAGACATTACTTGTATGGGGAGAAAGTAGAGATCTTTACGGATCATAAAAGCCTCAAATATTACTTCACTCAAAATGAACTCAACATGCGACAACGACGTTGGCTTGAACTATTGAAAGATTATGATCATACCATCCAATACCATCCTAGAAAAGAGAACGTGGTAGCTGACACATTGAGTAGAAGATCATATGCGGGTACGAGTACGATATTGTCAACGCAAAGGCCTATTTTGTGTGACTTTGCAAAGGATGGAGATAGAGTTAAAGACTCCAGGGACCCATGTAAGACCCCAACTTTTATGAATAAAGATTTATTTCTCTCGAAATATATTTTTGAATATTATGGTGTGGATATAATATAATGTTATAGTTGTGGATAATATTTACAAATTTTACAAAGTAAGCAAATGGTTATATAATATTCGATTGGTCGGGAAATATTCGTTTTATCAGAAAATATTCGTACGACGGCACAATCATTGGTGGACCCCACAACGAAAGTATTGTCATAGTAAGAAAATGACAGAATTATCTTTTTATAAAAAATAACGGTAGAAGTGTTATCGTTAAAACTGTTGAACTATCCGGTAGTAAAAGTACAGTAATACGCGTGGTTGCATAGTAGCACACGATATTGCTTATTGATGTTTACCTGAAAAGTCACTCAGTTATACTCAATTATTATTACAGTAATTGTTGCATCATATCTCTCATATTATTGATTCGATTATTGTCACAGTATCATCTGCATAATATGTTATATTATTAAATCAATAATTGAGACGGCAAAGTTATTCATATTATTAAATTGCAATATTTACAAAGTGTAGAAGTTCTGTCAATGAGAGGTTTGGTCACCTAATTGCGCGTCAATAGGGAGAAATTCTTATTAGAAAGCCCCTTCTTTCCTGGGAACGACCTGGTTGTTAAATATTGTGAATTATAATATTAATGATGAATAAGTTCGTGTTGATTAAAGATGAATTTGATAGTTCTATTGTGTTGAAATTATTTGTGTTAGTGGAAATCGATATTTATTTCGATAATAATTGATGTATGGAGGTTATATTGTTCAAACGGGTATTCGGGGTATTTTCTTGTCAGAGTAATATTCATGAGTTACTATTCACGGGGTACTATTCACTCGAAAAATATATTTCTTTTCGGTCCAAATCATTTTTGGGTACAATATTATTCCATGAGGAGATGTGCTAATTTTTTAGACCGTTGGTTGAAATTATAATAGTAAATCAATATAGATCGTTGATTTAAAGTTTTAATAGTAATGTGTCCCTTCAGTTTTTCAAGAGTTATTTGTCCCTTCAATTTTCCAAGAGTTATTTGTCCCTTCAGTTTTTCAAGAGTTATTTTCCTCTTCGGTGTTTCAAGAGTTAATTGCCCCTTCGCAAATAGTAGTTGTCTCTTCAATATTACCAAGAGTCATTTTGACCCTTCGTTAAGACCAAGAGCCACTTTCAGTTCTTCTATAAATAGAAGTTCATTCCTTCATTATTTCTTACGAATTCACTGAAACTCTAGAGAGAGAAACTATAGAGAGAAAGAAGAAAAGTATTCTGCTACTTCACTTTTCTAATATCCAGTTTCTTCTAAGGTAAGGTGTGTTATTTCTTTTGTATTCATGAAGAGAACTTCTGTTATACCATTCTTTATTATTCTGTTGGAATAACCTGTCTATGCGAAGTACCGCATATATGGTGAAATTCTTCTATTATTCCATTTTTTATTATTCTGTTGGAATATCCTGTCGGTGCGAATTACGCCTGACTTGGTTCTGTTCTTTATTATTATGTTGGAATAACCTGTTTATGCAAAGTACCGCATATATGGTGAAATTCTGTTGTTATTCCATTCTTTATTACTCTGTTGGAATATCCTGTCAGTGCGAATTACGCCTGACCTAGTTCCGTTCTTTATTATTCTGTTGGAATAACCTATTTATGCGAAGTACCGCATACATGGTAAAATTCGGTTGTTATTCCATTCTTTATTATTCTATTAGAATATCCTGTCGGTGCGAATTACGCCTGTCCTGGTTCCGTTCTTTATTATTCTGTTGGAATAACCTGTTTATGCGAAGTACCGCATACTTGGTGAAATTCTGTTGTTATTACATTCTTTATTATTTTGTTAGAATATCCTGTCTATTCGTTTACGCCGGACCTGGTTCTATTATTTATTATTCTGTTGGGAATAACCTGTCTGTGCAGTCTATCGCACGCATGGTGAATCCTTCTGTTATTCCATTCTTTATTATTCTGTTGGAATCACCTGTCTATGTGTACTACCACATGCATGGTGAATGATCCTTTATATTCATTCCTTATTAATTATGGAAATGATCTATTTACGTTGATTAAAATGAGAGTCATAATAAAAACATTAGACTGATGAAAATCATGGGTATATGTAGTATTAATAAGTGTTGTGATGAGTTATGTTGGTTATTATGTGAAAACATGAAAGTTTCTTAGAAATCACAAAGGGTTGAAAATCAGATTTTGGTGAAAATGGAACATGAAATTCAATTGACCATAACTCCTAGTATATTTTGAATTTTTGAGTGTGTTCAAGTTCTAGTGTTAGATATATGAGTTTTCTAACTTATCCAAGTGGAATCACAGAAAAATGTGTTGTAGATTTTCGTGTGGACTGATTTTAGCAAAGGAGTCAAAAGCTGTAAATTACCAAAAAGCTACTGCCCAGAAATTTAAAAGGGCATTTTTGGCCACTTAATTTGTGAGAAAAATTCTGACCTTTTGGGACTTAAAAATATATGGTATAAAGTACCTCATGTCCAAAAATGAGCTCATTCCGACTTAAAATGAGCAAGTTATGACTATTTCAATATTTATGTTTTTTCGACGAAAAACGCTATAATCGGAGTTCTATAACTCCAATAACCGTGAAATTTAAACTAGAAGCTCACGTTAACATGTGTAAGATTCTGCCAAGATTTGGAAATTTCTGGAGTTAAACTTGAGGTAACTAATTTCTTAAGGAATTAATTAGAAATTAATTTTTTTTAAATAGTAAATGAATTTTAAAAATTCCGAGAAAAATATATGTTTAATATGGGACTATATTCTGCTAAATCCCAGAAAAGAAATATTTTTGGGACCGATTTGATATTTTTCATTAAAATAATCTAGTTATGAGTAAATGAGTTAAATATGGTATGTGAAGTAACAAAATTAAAAAAATAGGATTTTATGGCTTGGGAATCCTATATAGGGTATATGCAGATTTTTGATATGGGATTTGATCATTGGTGATGAAATCTTGAGTATAGCATTTTTGAATGATTAAATGCATTATTTGGTAAAGTTTAAACAATTGAAATAAATTGTTTATAAGTTTAAGAAGTGATTAAAATATTGTTATAATATTAATAATATTAGATTATGAGTTTATTAAGTGATTGATAATATTTGGATAAATTTAAAGTCTTTAATATTTATCCTTATTTTTTTTTGATTAATGTTTATATCATTGTCATCATTTTCATATTTATATTATGATAAAAGTCATCTTTGGCTTACGTACATAGATGGACTTGGTGTGATTATGACCAGGGATTATTCGGTATAGTCATGACCGTAATGTGACGAATGATGTGGTAAAAATCCTCAGTGACCTGTAGTGCATTGATGGACAGTTTTTGGTATGATTATGACCAGGGATTATTCGGTATAGTCATGACCATTGATGATTTAATGAATATCCTTGGCCCGTAGTGCAGGGATGATTCGATGATGTGGTTTATTTGTTTAGCTGAGTCTCAGCGATAAAAGTGATGAAAACATTTTAAATCATAGAAGATAGTAGATTTTATTCTCTACTTGACTTTTCTATTGGATTGCTTATTCCGCTGCAGTTAAACTTGATGTCTATTGTATTTTATCAGTTTAACATTGTTAAAGACTAATGATAATTTATTCTACATTATCTTAGTCATAATATTTCTTACTAGGCTAGTTGAGCTCACCCTTTCTTTCATTGTTCTCTTCAAGAAATGAAAATATAGCTGAGACTAGTCGGGGAATGGAGTGACGGTCCAGATTATAGCATTAGTAGTCCTCCCTATGGCATGACATGCAATATATAATTGTATTGAGGACCTAAGATGTGTGTGTCGTATTTTATACGTCACTTAATAATTGATTTTGGTGAACAACAATAGGGTAATGAGAACCCAACCCTGAAAGCATCAAAAGTGCACCGTAGTAAAATGGAGAGAACAGAAATCTTCTCGTGTTCCTTTGGAGACTTGAAATATTTCCTGTTGTACTTTATATGGCATGTATTAACTTGAGTATGAATATTGTCTTATTATATACGTTACAATATTTGTATTGAAACTCACATTATATATGTTGTCGTATTTTGCACGACTGTTGTATAAATTAAGTTGTATTTGAATTTATGCACCATGTATCTGGCGACTCAAGATGAGTGATGAATACCTATTTTGCGGGTGTCACAATCCATGTGATGATGGCGAATATACGAGTAGAACCAATTTTAATTGATAAAGTTAAAGCTGCTCAAATTACAGACCTGGAGCTGATACGTATGAGGAAGAAAGTGCAAGAAGGTGTTATGCCGGAAGCAAGAATTGATGAAGAATGAATACTTCGAGTTAACTCCAGACTTTGTGTTCCTAACGACCTTGATTTAAAGTATAAAATCATGATGGAGGCGTACAACACACCGTTTGCAATCCATCTTGGGAGTACCAAAATGTATCGTGATCTTCGTCATACATTTTGGTGGAGCAATATGAAGAGAGAGATAGCGCTGTTTATCTCAAGGTGTCTAACTTGTCAACGAGTCAAGGTGGAGCATCAAGTACCAGAAGGTCCATTGCAACCACTTGAAATTCCAGAATTGAAGTGGGAGCACATTACCATGGATTTCGTTACTGGTCTTCCCAGGGTTTCTCAAGGCATAGATGCAATTTTGGCCATGGTTGATAGATTGACCAAGTTTGCTCATTTCTTACCAATACAAGAAACTTAAACACTTGAACGTCTTGCTCGTTTGTACATAAACGAGATTGTAAGACTGCATGGTATGCCAATATCCTTAGTTTCTGATCGAGACCCAAGATTTACTTCACGATTTTGGGTTAGTTTGTAAAAAGCTATGGGCACAAATTTATGATTTAGTTCGGCATATCATCCTCAGATGGACGGACAATCAGAGAAGACTATTCAAACTCTGGAAGATTTATTAAGACTCTGTGTCCTTGACTTCAAGGGAAGTTGGGATAAGTTCTTACCATTGGTGGAGTTTTCCTACAACAACAATTATTAAGCAAGTATTGGCATGGCTCTAATTGAGGTGTTGTATGGAAGAAAGTGTCGTTCTCCAGTATGCTAGGATGACGGTGGGTGAAGCAACGTTGTTGGGACCAGAGTTGGTACGTATGCTGGGATGAGGTGGGATCATGTGTTGTTACGTGTTGCTCTATGGAAAGGAGTTACGAGATTTGGAAAGAGAGGAAAGCTCAATCCTTGATTCATTGGCTCTTTTTTAATCCTCGATCGAGTAGGAACTGTGGCCTATAGACTCGCTTTACCGCCAAGTATGTCTCGTGTTCATAATATTTTTCACATATCCATGTTACGTAAATATGTGGAAGATCCGAACCACATTATTGAGTTAGAACCAGATGAAATAGCTGAAGATTTAACGTATGAAGAGGTTCCTGTTAAAATCTTGGATAAGAAGGATCATATTCTACGTTCCAAGGTTATACCTTAAGTCAAAGTTTCGTGGAGGAACCACAATGTTGAGGAAATGACCTGGGAGTTAAAATCTGAAATGAAATAAAGGTATCCTTACCTCTTCGACATACCAGGTACGTACCCTAATTTTGAGGGCGAAATTTCATAAGAAGGGGGAGGTTGTAAGACCTCAACTTTTATGAATAAAGATGATTTTTCTATGAATATCATTTTTGAATATTATGGAATGAATTTGATATAATGTTATAGTTGTGGGTAATATTTATAAATTTTGCAAAGTACGCAAGTTGTTATATAATATTCGATTGGACGGGGAATATTCGTTTTATCAGGGAATATTCGTACAACGGCACAATCATTTGTGGACCCTGCAACAGAATTATTGTCGGACTGAGAAAATGATAAAAATATTTTATAAAAATAATGGTTGAGGTGTTACAGTTAAAACTGTTGAACTATCCAGTAGTAAAAGTACAGTAATATGCGTGGTTGCATAGTAGCACACGGTATTGATTATTGATGCTTACGTGAGAAGTCACTCAGTTATACTCAATTGTTGCTACAGTAATTGCTGCATCATATCTCTCATATTATTGATTCGATTATTGTCACAATATCATCTGCATAATATGATATATTATTAAATCAATAATTGAGACGACAAAGTTATTCATATTATTAAATTGCAATATTTACAATGTCTAGAAGTTCTGTCAAGGAAAGGTTTGGTCATCTAATTGCGCGCCAATAAAAAGAAATCCTTATCGGAAAGCCCCCTATTTCCTAGGAACGACCTGGTTGTTAAATATTGTGAATTATAATATTAATGATGAATAAGTTCGTGTTTATTAAAAATGAAATTGATAGTTCCATTGTGTGGGAATTATTAGTGTTAGTAGAAATCGATATTTATTTCGATAATAATTGATGTCTTGAGGTTATATTGACACTCGGGTATTTGAGGCACTTTTCGTGTTGAAATACTATTCACGAGTTACTATTCACCCAATTACTATTCACTCTAGTATTGTTCACTCGGGTATTTGGGATACTTTTCGTGTCGGGATACTATTCACGGGGTAGTATTCCTGAAGTACTATTCAAGGGGAACTATTCACCCGAAAAATATATTTCTTTTCGGTCCAAATTATTTTTGAGTACAATATTACTCAATGAGAAGATGTGATAATTTTTCAGACAGTTGGTTGAAATTATAATAGTAAATCAATATGGATCGTTGGTTTAAAGTTTTAATAGTAACTTGTCCTTTCGGTTTTCCAAGAGTTACTTGTCGTTTCGGTTTTCCAAGAGTTACTTGTCCCTTCGATTTTCCAAGATTTACTTGTCCCTTCGATTTCCAAGAGATACTTGTCTCTTCGGTGTTCCAAGAGTTAATTGCCCCTTCGCAAATAGTAGTTGTCTCTTCAATATTACCAAGAGTCATTTAGACCCTTCGTTAAGACCAATAGCTACTTTCAATTCTTCTATAAATAGAAACTTATTCATTCATTATTTCTTACGAATTGACTGAAACTCTAGAGAGAGAAACTATAGAGAAAGAAGAAAAGTATTCTGCTACTTCACTACTCCAGTATTAAGTTTTTCTAAGGTAAGGGGTATTATTTCTTTCATATTCATGAATAGAATTATTTTCTTTCAATACCTGTAAGGGATATTATTTCTTTCATATTCTTGAAGAGAATTATTTTTTTTCAATACCCGTACCGCATACATGGTGAAATTCTTCTGCTATTCCATTCTTTATTATGCTATTGGAACATCCTGTCTGTGCGTTTACGCATGACCTAGTTCCGTTATTTATTATTCTGTTGGAATATCCTATCTATGCGTTTACGCATAATCTGGTTCCGTTATTTATTATTCTATTGTAATAACCTGTCTGTGCGGTCTATCGCATGCCTGGTGATTTCTTTTGTTATTCCATTCTTTATTATACTCAGTTGGTTAAAGTTTTGGCTTTTATACTCCATGAAATTAGTGGAATATCCTTTATATTTGCACTTCATCCAGTATCTTTTCATAAAAATATTCTTCTGAGCATTCTTGAGTTTTACCCCACAAAGCAGTATCATGTTGACAATTTGGACGTTATTGGTTTCTGGACAAATTAATTTTTGAACTTGTTTTACTGAATTCTTATATCATTGTCATCATCCTCATGTTTATATTATGTTGAAAGTCATTTGTGGCCTGTAGTGCATAGATGGACTTGGTATGATTATGACCAGAGATTATTCGGTATAATCATGACTGTAATACTACAAATGATGTGGTAAAAGTCCTCATTGGGCCGTAGTGCATTGATGAGCAGTTGTTGGCATGATCACTGACCATTGATGAATACACGAATATCATTGGCCCGTAGTGAATGGATAATTTGTGGTTGTGATACTAATGAATATCCTTGGCCGTAGTGCATGGATGATATAGATTATATATTAAGCTGAGTCCCAGCGATAAAAGTGATGAAAAATGTGAGACCCCAAATTTTATGAATAAAGATATAAATTTTTTGAAATATTTTTCTTTAATATTATGGAGTAAATTTGATATAATGTTATAGTTGTGGGTAATATTTAGAAATTTTGAAAAGTATGCAAGTTGTTATATAATATTCCATTAGTCGGGGAATATTCGTTTTAACAGGAAATATTCGTATGACGGCACAATCATTGGTGGACCCCACAACAAAATTATTGTCGAATTGAGAAAACGACAAAAAATATTTTATGAAAATAACGGCGGAAGTTTTACTGTTAAAACTATTGAACTACTCGGTAGTAAAAGTACAGTAATACACGTGGTTGCATAGTAGCACAATGTATTGATTATTGATGCTTACGTGAGAAGTCACTCAGTTTTATTCAATTATTGCTACAATAATTATTGTATATTATCTCACGTTATTTGATTCAATTATTGTTGATATTTTATATATTATTAAATCAATAATTGAGATGACAGAGTTATTAATATTATTATTTTCAATATTAACGATGTCTAGATGTTATGCCAAGGAGAGATTTGGTCACCTAATTGCGCGCCAATAGCCCTCTTTCCTAGGAACGACCTGATCGATTAATATTGTGAATTATAATAATAATGATAAATGTTGTTAAAAGTATTGATTGAAATTTTTTATGAAGTATTTGTTGTATTTATGGACCCCCAATTTACCCATTTTTCAAAATAATCGGTAAAAATTATTTAGAGGTGGGGCCAATATGTGGGGGCCACATGTGGGGCCCATATATGTTGAAAAACTGATTTTAGAAATGGGGGTGGGAGGGAGTTACGTAAAAGGAAAGGAATTTATATATATAGGTATATGATGTGTGTGTGTGTGTGTGTGTGTGTGTATATATATATATATATATATATATATATATATATATATATATATATATATATATATATGAATGTGATATGGGTGAGAGTGACATGTCGGTGCGAATTTCGTCTGACCTGATTTCGTTATTTATTATTCTGTTGGAACATCCTGTCTGTGCGTTTACGCATAACCTGGTTCCGTTATTTATTATTATGTTAGAATAACCTGTCTGTGCGGTCTATCGCATGCCTGTTGATTTCTTTTGTTATTCCATTCTTTATTATACTCAATTGGTTAAAGTTTAGATTTTTATACTCCATAAAATTAGTGGAATATCCTTGATATTTGCGCTTTGTCCAGTATCTTTTCATGAAAATATTCTTCTGAGCATTTTTGAATTTTACTCTAAAAAGAAGTATCATGTTGACAATTTGAACGTTATTAGTTCCTGGATAAATTAATTCTTGAACTTGTTTTATTGAATTCTTATATCATTGTCATCATCCTCATGTTTATATTTTGTTGAAAGTCATCTGTGGCCCGTAGTGCATAGATGGACGTGGTATGATTATGACCAGGGATTATTCAGTGTAATCATGACCGTAATGTTACAAATAATGTGGTAAAAGCCCTCATGGGCCCGTAGTGCATTGATGGACAGTTGTTGACATGATCATGACCATTAATGAATACACGAATATCCTTAGCCCGTAGTCCATGGATAATTTGTGGCTGTCATACTAATGAATATCCTTGGTCGTAGTACAGGGATGATGTGGATTATTTATTAAGCTGAGTCTCAGCGATAAAAGTGATGAAAAACCTTTTTAAATTGTAAAAGATAGTAAATTTTATTCTCTACTTGACTTTTTTAATGGATTGTTTGTTCCACTGCAGTTAAACTTGATGTTTGTTATATTGTATAAATTTAACACCGTTGAAGGCTAACGATAATTTATTCTGCATTATCTTAGTCATAATATTTCTTACTAGGCTAGTTGAGCTGACCCTTTTACTTTCATTGTTCTCTTCAGGAAATGAGAACGTAGCAGGGACTAGTCGGGGAATAGAGTGACGGTCCAAATAATAGCATTAGTAGTCCTCAGTATTCTGTTAAATAGTGTGATAATAAATATAATGAGGACTCAATTGAGTGTGTATATTGTCTAGATGACAATATTTGTATTAAAACTCACAACATATGTTTTTTCGTATTTTACACGACTGTTGTATAATTAAGTTGTATTTGAATTTTGTACCATGTATTTGGTGACTCAAGATGGGTGATGTATACCTATTTTGGGGGCATCACAGTTGGTATCAAAGCTTAGGGATATGATCCCTGGCTGAGATGTGAGACAAGAACTAGGAGGGGAGAGATGGTGAATTCCTTCGTTAGTATGACCTACCTAAGTTTATTTGGTATTTAATTGGTCGGTCAGAGTATAGGGATAATATGTGATATGTTAATTAATCCTTGTTTGTGGCAGTATTTGAAAATGGCATCCGAAAATGTTGAGAATATCAATTGAGCACAAGAGACCATTGAGTCTCCACAGATCAATAATCATGATAATGTGCATCAGGAAGGCGACAATCCTTAGGCAAACAACAACACTGACCAGATGATGAACAATGGAATGTTATAGGCTTTATGCAATTCATACAACATCAGGCAAGAGCGGCTCCTGTCCAAAATGCAGGTGGAAACACTGGCAACTCTCAGACGGTCACCGCTAAGCAGTTCAAGGAACTGGGACCTCCGGAGTTTTTTGGAGAGCCAAAAACACTTAAGGCGGAGATGTGGATAAAGCAGATCTACAAGATATTTGATGTCTTGGGATGCTCTGAGGAGCAAAAGGTTCCTTTTGCCACCTTCATGTTGTGAGCAGAGGCAGATTATTGGTGGGAATCTGTAAAGCGTACTCAACATGCCGCACTGAAGATGTCTTGGGAGAAGTTCCAAGAGCTATTCAACGACAAGTACTTTCCTGAAAGTATTCGTCACATGAAAGAGGTAGAGTTCATTAAGCTGGAGCAAAATAACATGATCGTGTCGCAGTACGAATCCAAGTTCGCCGAGTTGTCCCGATTTGCGTCCCATTTGGTTGATAATGAGGAGAGAATGATGTGAATGTTTCTAAGAGGTTTGAAGCCTGAGATACGTCAATATCTTATATGTCATAAACTGTGTTTGTATTCAGATGTTGTTAATAAGGCTCAGTTATTGGAGCGCGATAATGAGTCAACCCAACCAAAAGAGAGCAGCCGATAAAATGATAATACCAGTGATAGCAGTCATCGAAGTGGTGACAATAAGCGTGGAGGGAATCAGCATGCCAGAAATGGTAACCACTTCGGTGGTAATCATGGCTAAAACAATAAGAATGAATATTTCAAGAAGAGGAGATTCAACAATGATGGAAAGACGTCAGCACCAGCTCCCGTTGTTAAGGAAGGAGAACGACCACCTATCATATGCTTCAAATTCGGAAGGGAGGGACACATCAGTCCAAACTGCGCGATGTCATCCAAATCATGTTATAATTGTGGAAGATAAGGTCACCTAGCCCGATTTTGTCGTGCACCAAAGTCAAGTCCAGCTGGGACGGTGGTACCAAAGGCGGATACGGACAAAATAAAGTCGGTGGTTTCAGGAAGAGCGTTTTTGTGACTTCTCAAAAAGCGAGTGACCCGAACGAAGTTAGCACGGGTTAGTTAATTATAAATTCTTGCGAAGTCTATACCTTATTAGATATCAGTTCTACCCATTCTTTTATCTCTCTTGCTTGTGCTCAACGTTTAAATTTAACTTCGGAGAAATTAGACTTTGGTTTATTGGTTGAAACTTCGAAAGTAGAAACCTTCGTTACCTCTACTGTTTATAAATCTTGTTGATTCAAATCGACACTTTCACGTTACCTATCGATCTTATCTCTTTGAAAATACTTGCCTTTGATGTGATTTTAGGAATCGACTAGTTAACTACTCTTCAATTTTTTTGTAAGGTTGTTAGCTTTCATATTCCTGACCAACCTGTTATGCAAATTCAAGCAACCAAACCACTAAAGTCAATCATTGTCATATCAAGTCATAAGTAAAGAGCCTCGAGCCTTTCGCTGGTGACTTCCTTGTGTGGAATGCACCGAAGCCAGACTTTCTGTAGGGGAAGCCGTGAATTACGGTGGCAAGTTGATAGGTATCAATGTGGTGTGCTATCCAAGTCTTAGATGAGAATCACAGTTTTGAATGATATTTCTATCGTTAATAAATTTCCTGACGTATTCTTGAAGACTTCTTAGCTTACCCCTAGAGCGTGAAATCGAATTTTGTATTGACCCCAGTACAAAACTCATTTCTTAAACCCTTAAATATTTCTTCAACCAAAACGAACGTATAATGCGCCAAAGACGTTGGCTCGAGCGGTTGAAGATTACGACCATACTATTCAATCCTATAGTGGGAAAGCGAACGTGGTAGCTGACGTGTTGAGTAGAAGATCGTATGCATTTACGAGTACGATGTTGTTAAACACAAAAACCCATTTCGTATAACTTACAAATGATGAATATAGAGTTAAAGACTCTAGGGACTCACGTGGTGATAACGAATATACGAGTAGAATCGACTTTAATCGATAAAGTTAAAGCCGCTCAAGCTACATACTCAGAGATGATGAATGTGAAGAAGAAGGTTCAAGAGGGCGTTATTCTACAAGCAAGAATCGATGAAGCGAGAAAATCTCAATCCTCGATTTTATTAGCCCATTTAAAATCCTCGATTAAGTAGGAACTTTGGCCTATAGACTCGTTTTATCGCCAAATATGTCTCGTGTTCATAACGTTTTTCATATATCCATGTTACGTAAATATGTGGAAGACCCGAACCATATTATTGAATTAGAACCGAATGAGATAGCGAATGATTTAACGTATGAAGAAATATCTGTTAAGATCTTGAATAAGAAGGATCGTATTCAACACTCAAAGGTTATACCTCAAGAGTTAGAATCTGAAATGAAGTCAAAGTATCTTCATCTCTTCGACATACCAGGTATGTACGTAAATTTTGAGGGCAAAATTTCATAAGGAGCGGAGATTGTGTGACCCCAAATTTTATGAATAAAGATTTTAATTTCTCGAAATATTTTTTTTTGAATATTATGGAGTAAATTTGATATAATGTTATAGTTGTGGGTAATATTTAGAAATTTTGAAAAGTATGCAAGTTGTTATATAATATTCGATTGGTTGGGAAATATTTGTTTTAACAGGGAATATTCGTACGACGGCACAATCTTTGGTGGACTCCACAACGGAATTATTGTCGAATTGAGAAAACAATAAAAAATATTTGATGAAAATAACGGCGGAAGTTTTACCGTTAAAACTGTTAAACTACTCGGTAGTAAAAGTACATTAATACGTGTGGTTGCATAGTCACTCAATTTTATTCAATTATTGCTACAGTAATTGTTGCATAGTATCTGATGTTATTTGATTTAATTATTGTCGATATTTTATATATTATTAAATCAATAATTAAGATGATAGAGTTATTAATATTATTATTTGCAATATTAACAATGTCTAGAAGTTCTACCAATGAGAAGTTTGGTCACCTAATTGCGCGCCAGTAGGGAGGAATCCTTATTGGAAAGCCCTCTCTTTTCTGGGAACGACCTGGTCGATTAATATTGTGAATTCTAATAATAATGATAAATGTTGTTAAAAGTATTGAGGGAAAAATTTTATGAACTAAATGTTGTATTTATGGACCCCCCCCCCCCATTTACCCATTTTTCAAAATAATCGGTAGAAATTATTTAAAGGTGGGGCCCACATGTGGGGACCATATGTGTTGAAAAATTGATTTTAGAAATGGGGGTGGGAGGGAGTTACGTAAAGGGAATGGAATTTATATATATATATATATATATATATATATATATATATATATATATATATATATATGAATGTGATATGGGTGAGAGTGATGTGTGTGAGAGTGACATGTCGGTGCGAATTTCGCCTGACCAGGTTCCGTTATTTATTATTCTGTTGGAACATCCTGTCTGTGAGTTTATGCATGACCTGGTTCCGTTAATTATTATTCTGTTGGAATAACATTTCTGTGCGGTCTATCGCATGCCTGGTGATTTCTTTTGTTATTCCATTCTTTATTATACTCAGTTGGTTAAAGTTTTGATTTTTATACTCCATGAAATTAGTGGAATATCCTTGATATTTGCGTTTCATCCAGTATATTTTCATGAAAATATTCTTCTGAGCATTCTTGAATTTTACTCTACAAAGAAGTATCATGTTGACAATTTGGACGTTATTAGTTCCAGGATAAATTAATTCTTGAACTTATTTTATTGAATTCTTATATCATTGTCATTATCCTCATGTTTATATTTTTTTTGAAAGTCATCTGTGGCCCGTAGTGCATAGATGGACTTGGTATGATTATGACCAGAGATTATTCGGTGTAATCATGACCGTAATATTACAAATGATGTGGTAAAAGTCCTCATGGGCCCGTAGTGCATTGATGGACAGTTGCTAGCATGATCATGACCATTGATGGACAGTTGTTGGCATGATCATGACCATTTGTGGTCGTGATACTAATGAATATCATTGGCCGTAGTGCAGCGATGATGTGGATTATTTATTAAGCTGAGTCTCAGCGATAAAAATGATGAAAAACATTTTAAATCATAAAAGATAGTAGATTTTATTCTCTACTTGACTCTTTTAATGGATTGCTTGTTCCGTTGCAGTTAAACTTGATGTTTGTTATATTGTATCAGTTTAACACTGTTGAAGGCTAACGATAATTTATTCTGCATTATCTTATTCATAATATTTCTTACTGGGCTAGTTGAGCTCACCCTTTTACTTTCATTGTTCTCTTCAGGAAATGAGAACGTAGTAGGGATTAGTCAGAAAACGGAGTGACGGTCCAGATAATAGCATTAGTAGTCCTCACTATTCTGTTAAATAGTGTGATAATAAATGTAATGAGGACTCAATTGAGTGTGGATATTGTCTAGATGACAATATCTGTATTAAAACTCACAGCATATGTTTTGTCGTATTTTACACGACTGTTGTATAATTAAGTTGTATTTGAATTTTGTACCATGTATTTAGCGACTCAAGATGGGTGATGTATACCTATTTTGGGGGCGTCACAAAAAATCTTTTAAATCATAGAAGATAGTAGATTTTATTCTCTACTTGACTCTTTTAATGGATTACTTGTTCCACTGTAGTTAAACTTGATGTTTGTTATATTGTATCAGTTTAACACTGTTAAAGGCTAATGATAATTTATTCTGCATTATCTTAGTCATAATATTTCTTACTAGGGCTAGTTGAGCTCACCCTTTTTTTCCTTGTTCTCTTCAGGAAATGAGAACGTAGCAGTGACGGTCCATATGATAGCATTAGTAGTCCTCACTATTCTATGAAATAGTGTGTTAATAAATGTATTGAGGACTTATTTTGAGTTTAAATACTGTCTAGAAGACAATATTTGTATTAAAACTCACAGCTCATGTTGTATATTTAAGATTGTATTTGTATTCTGTACCATGTATTTAGCGACTCAGAATAGGTGATGTATACCTATTTCGGGGGCGTCACAGTTGGTATCAAAGCTTAGGAATATGATCTCTGACTGAAATGTAAGAGAGGAACTAGGAGGGGAGAGACGAGGAATTCCTTCGCTAGTATGACCTACCTAAGTTTATTTGGTATTTAATTGGTCGGTCAGAGTATAGAGATAATATGTGATATGTTAATTAACTATTGTTTTGTGACAGTATTTGAAAATGACATCCGAGAATGTTGAGAACATCAATAGGAGCACAGAAGACCGTTGAGTCTCCACAGATCAATAATCAGGATAATGTGCATCAGGAAGGCGACAATCCTCAGGCAAACAACAACACTGACCAGATGATGAACGATGGAATGTTCAGAGGCTTTATGCAATTCATGCAACATCAGGCAAGAGCGGCTCTTGTCCAAAATGTAGGTGGAAACACTAGCAACTCTCGGACGGTCACCGCTCAGCAGTTCAAGGAACTGGGACCACCAAATATTTTTTGGAGAGCCAAAACCACTGAAGGCGGAGACGTGGATAAAGCAGATCTACAAGATATTTGATGTCTTGGGATGCTCCGAGGAGCAAAAGGTTCCCTTTGCCACCTTCATGTTGCGAGCAAAGGCAGATTACTGGTGGAAATTTGTAAAGATTACTCAACCTGCCGCACTAAAGATGACTTAGAAGAAATTCGGTTGGAGTGAGGAATATGATAAGAGTTTTCAAGAACTCAAGAGGAGACTCATTTTAGCACCTGTTCTGATAATACCTTTTGGCTCGGAGGGATTTGTCACCTACAGTGATGCTTCGGGCAAAGGGTTAGGATGTGTTCTCATGCAACATGAGAAAGTCATAGCCTATGCCTCTCGACAACTCAAAGAATATGAGAGGAATTACCCTACTCATGATCTAGAGTTGGCAGCTGTTGTCTTTGCACTTAAAATTTGGTGGCATTACTTGTATGGGGAAAAAGTGGAGATCTTTACGGATCATAAATGTCTCAAATATTTATTCACTCAAAAGGAAGTCAACATGCGACAACGACGTTGGCTTGAACGGTTGAAAGATTATGATCATACCATCCAATACCATCCTGGAAAAGTGAACGTGATAGCTGACGCATTGAGTAGAAGATCATATGCAGGTACGAGTGTGATATTGTCAATGCAAAGGTCCATTTTGTATGACTTGTAAAGGATGGAGATAAAGTTAAAGACTCCAGGGACCCATGTGATGATGGCGAATATATGAGTAAAACCGACTTTAATTGGTAAAGTTAAAGCTGCTCAAATTACAGATCTGGAGCTGATGCGTATGAGGAAGAAAGTGCAAGAAGGTGCTACGCCAAAAATAAGAATTGATAAAGAAGGAATACTTCGAGTCAACTCCAGACTTTGTGTTCCTAACAACCCTGATTTAAAGTATAAAATCATGATGGAGGCGCACAACACACTGTATGCAATCAATCCTGGGAGTACCAAAATGTATCGTGATCTTCATCATACATTTTGGTGGAGCAATATGAAGAGAGAGATATCGCTGTTTACCTCAAGGTGTCTAACTTGTCAACGAGTCAAGGCGGAGCATCAAGTACCAGAAGGTCCATTGTAACCATTTGAAATTCCAAAATTGAAGTGGGAGCACATTACCATGGATTTCGTTACTGGTCTTCCTAGGGTTTCTCAAGGCATAGATGCAATTTTGGTCATTGTTGATAGATTGACCAAGTCTGCTCATTTCTTACCAATACAAGAAACTTATACACTTGAACGTCTTGCTCGTATGTACATAAACGAGATTGTAAGACTGCATGGTATGCCAGTATCCATAGTTTCTGATCGAGACCCAAGATTTACTTCACGATTTTGGGTTAGTTTGTAAAAAGCTATGGGCACAAATTTACGATTTAGTTCGGCATATCATCCTCAGACGGACGGATAATCAAAGAAGACTATTCAAACTCTGGAAGATTTATTAAGACTCTGTGTCATTGACTTCAAGGAAAGTTGGGATAAGTTCTTACCATTGATGGAGTTTTCCTACAACAACAGTTATCAAGCAAGTATTGGCATGACTCTATTTGAGGTGTTGTATGGAAGAAAGTGTCATTCTCCAGTATACTGGGATGAGGTGGGTGTCCTTTCGATTTTCCAAGAGTTCTTATCCTTTCGGTTTTCCAAGAGTTACTTGTCCCTTCGATTTTCCAAGAGTTACTTGTCCCTTCAGTTTTCCAAGAGTTACTTGTCCCTTCGGTTTTCCAAGAGTTACTTGTCTCGTCGGTGTTCCAAGAGTTAATTGCCCCTTCGCAAATAGTAGTTGTCTCTTCAATATTACCAAGAGTCATTTAGACCCTTCGTTAAGACCAAGAGCTACTTTCAATTCTTCTATAAATAGAAGCTTATCCCTTCATTATTTCTTACGAATTCACTGAAACTCTAGAGAGAAAAACTATAGAGAGAAAAAAGAAAAGTATTCTGCTACTTCACTACTCCAGTATTTAGTTTTTCTAAGGTAAGGGGTATTATTTCTTTCATATTAATGAAGATAATTATTTTCTTTCAATACATGTAAGGGGTATTATTTCTTTTATATTCATGAAGAAAACTTCTGTTATTCCATTCTTTATTATTCTATTGGAATAACCTGTATACACGGACTACCCTATACTTGGTGAAATTCTTCTGTTATTCCATTCTTTATTATTATGTTGGAATAACATGTCTATGCGAAGTACCGTATACATGGTGAAATTCTTCTGTTATTCCATTCTTTATTATTCTGTTGGAACATCCTGTCTGTGCGTTTACGCATGACCTGGTTCCGTTATTTATTATTATGTTGGAATATTCTGTATGTACGTTTACGCATGACCTGGTTCCGTTATTTATTATTCTGTTGGAATATCCTGTCTGTGCATTTACGCATGACTTGGTTCCGTTATTTATTATTTTGTTGGAATAACCTGTCTGTGCGGTCTATCGCATGCTTAGTGAATTCTTTTGTTATTCTATTCTTTATTATACTCAGTTAGTTAAAGTTTTAGCTTTTACACTACATGAAATTAGTGAAATATCATTGATATTTGCGTTTCATCCAGTATCTTTTCATGGAAATATTCTTCTGAGCATTCTTAAGTTTTACCCCACAAAGCAGTATCATGTTGACAATTTGGACGTTATTAGTTCTTGGATAAATTAATTCTTGAACTTATTTTTATTGAATTCTTATATCATTGTCATCATCCTCATGTTTATATTACGTTGAAAGTCATCTGTGGCCTGTAGTGTATAGGTGGACTTGGTATGATTATGACCAGGGATTATTCGGTATAATCATGACCGTAATGTTACAAATGATGTGGTAAAAGTACTCATTGGCCCGTAGTGCATTGATGGACAGTTGCTGGCATGATCATGACCATTGATGAATACACGAATATCCTTGGCCCGTAGTACATGGATAATTTATGATTTTGATACTAATGAATATCCTTGGCCGTAGTGCAAGGATGATGTGGATTATATATTAAGCTGAGTCTCAGCTATAAAAGTGATGAAAAACCTTTTAAATCATATAAGATAGTAGATTTTATTCTCTACTTGACTCTTTTAATGGATTGTTTGTTCCGCTGCAGTTAAACTTGATGTTTGTTATATTGTATCAGTTTAACACTGTTAAATGCTAATGATAATTTATTCTGCATTATCTTAATCATAATATTTCTTACTGAGCTAGTTGAGCTCACCCTTTTGCTTTCATAGTTCTCTTCAGGAAATGAGAACGTAGTAGGGACTAGTCGGGGAACGGAGTGACGGTCCAATTGATAGTATTAATAGTTCTCACTATTCTATGAAATAGTGTGTTAATAAATGTATTAAGGACTTATTTTGAGTTTGAATACTGTCTAGAAGATAATATTTGTATTAAAACTCATATCTCATGTTGTATATTTAAGATTATATTTGTATTCTGTACCATGTATTTGGCAACTCAGAATAGGTGATGTATACATATTTTGGGGGCGTCACAGTAGCAGTCTATTAAGAGACAATCAAATGTAAACAAACAACACCTTAATCTAATTTTTAAATTGACATCTCAAAACTAGTTATGACCATTAATTAAATTGGTCCTTCCTTTCTTGTTTTAATATTAATATACATTCAATCCCAAAAAAATCTCAAAACTAGTTATGACCCTTAATTAAATTGGTCCTTCCTTTCTTGTTTTAATATTAATATACATTCAATACCAAAAAAATCTAAAAGGGGTAAAGTATTACCTAATATTGTTTGTAATTTATTTTAATTAGTAAACCATCAAATTGATAGAGAAGAAGAATGAATAGGGAATTGATTTTTGTTTGAGGCATGACCCATTAAAAAGGGTGATTACATAACTATGACAAATAGTGTTTTAACAACCATAAAAAGTCTATACAATTTTTTTCTTCTTTTTTTAAGTAGTTTTAATACTTAAATATGATAAATTCAGATCAAACTTTTGTTCTGATTAACGTTCATCGCTACTGATAGTAGTGAACGGTAAGTATTTTTTTATCGTCCGCTACTATTAATAATAGTTGACGTCAATTTTTAATTTTTAATCTCGATCGTTCCTTCTTATTTTTAACTAGCTGGGTCCCGTGCCTCCGGCACTGTATAGACAATATGATTTATCTCAAACTTTGAACGACCAAAATAATTTATTGAGTGAGCGGGAAATTTAAAGTCATTTGTATTTTATTAAATTATTATTAGATTATTAGATAGATACATGTATTTTATTAGATAGATGTATGAACGGTGAGATTTATCTCAAACTTTGGACGGCCCAGATGATTTATTGAGTGAGCGGGAAATTCAAAATCATTTGTATTTTATTAGATAGATTATTATTAGATTATTAGATAGATAGATGTATGAACGGTAGGATTTATCTCAAACTTTGGACGGCCCAGATGATTTATTGAGTGAGCGAAAAATTCAAAATCATTTGTATTTTATTAGATAGATTGTATGGATGGTATATGTCCTATTAATATCCATAACAAAGTACATGATATGGATCATCCCGCACCCCCTCCACCCCACCCCCCCACCCCACCACTTATATATATATACTAGCTGGGTCCCGTGCCTCCGACACTGTATGGACAGTAAGATTTATTTCAAACTTAGAACGGCCCGGATGATTTATTAAGTGAGCGGAAAATTCAAAATCATTATTAGATAGATTAGATAAATAGATGTATTTTATTAGATAGATGTATGGACGGTGGGATTTATCTCAAACTTTGGACGGCCCAGATGATTTATTGAGTGAGCGGGAAATTCAAAATCATTTGTATTTTATTAGATAGATATATATATATATATATAAATTCAAATGGTTTGAAAATTAAAACACTTCATTTATTCAGATCTGTCAAGTATCGATACAACCAACTTCTGGCATATATTCACAAAATCTAGCCAACTAAATTAAATCTTGTTTATCTACGCGTAGCAGTTTTCCCTGTTTATTTATTCATTGGAGTACTATTATTTCGAAACCCCAAAATAATTGAGGAAAAAAAGGTAGATGGTGTTGTGAACGTATTTTATTCAAGAAATCCACACTCCTATGAATAAAAATAAAAATAAAAAAATGAAAAATAAAATAAAAATTTATCTTACTTTGTACTCGATCTTTTCACCATATATATGTAAACACTTTGTTTCCTCGATAAATAATACGCCATATAAATCATGATTTGTGTTATTATTATACTTTCCTCTGAAAATGACCGTCTTTGTGTCAATTTTTTTTAAAAAAATATATAAGTTGATCACCAATCGAATGCTGACACACATACAGTCTCGCATGCGTGTTAGTATTTTATTGATCAATTGACCAACTTATCCCAAAATAAATTTTATACCAACCACTTCTGTATATGTAATTGCTAAATGGAGCTTACTACATACCCGAACCAATGTATAATGAAAACCGTCTAATTAACACAAATATTAAACAAAATTAAATATTGACTGATTAATGATCATCTAGGCAAGGTTTTGCAATTTTTTTATGTCACCACCAATAGTATATATTAAAAGTTACTTTAAAAGGAAATCGGTTAATATAAAGTTAACTTCATACTAATCACAATTCAGAAAGAGAGATATATCTGCGTGTCGAAACTGCATTGATCAATTGACCAAAGTTAACTTCATGCTAATCACTTCCTTTTAAAAGGGTCTTATTGGAGTGTGGTTTGATGGGTACTAAAAGTTTGGGAGGGAGGAGTCATGACACGTCACGTAGTTGGATATTTACATTGACAGTAAATAGTTGGATATTCTAGAAGGCCACTAATCGAATTCTAAGGAAATCAAATACTATTCAATTATGGAGTTTGTAGTTATAAGGGAACTTTACACACGACTCTTAGTTCAATTCGGAGACGGACTTGATATGGTGTGATAAAACTATAAATACATTCATAATCCAGGTTACACATATCTGACATCTTTATTAGTGTTATTGACTAGAGCAATTACATACATTTATTGTCACACCGGAGTTATCTCTTAAGGGTATATATCTTTTATATTGAATCTCATTTTTTCTTATTTTACTTTTTCATTACATATTAATCACATGGCTATATTTTATGTGCTTCCATTGATATATAAGACCACATATTAATCTAAAAAATTAAGCTAAAGAGTATATAATGTTTATATTATCTTCAATTTTTTTTATATATTTTGAAATGTAATTATCCAAAATACTCTCTTTTTTTTCAAGCTATATAAGTATATATTGTCCGAGTGTGTTAACAAACTTAAAATTTGTACATTGAAATCAAATTGGACTGTGATTTTGGTATAGTTTAATTTAACTGTTCTATAATACTTTCTTAATATTTGAGAATTTTGCAATAAGATTACTTTTGCAAAATAAAGGAAATATCAATTTAATGCATGCAGTACACAAAAAAATATTAAATTTTGTCAACAGTACTAGTAGTACTATTCTTTAAATTTTTAGAATAGTTCACAAGTAATGTTATACTCCCTCCTATTCAGATTAAATAACGTTTTAGAGAATTTAATTTTATTCTATATAAGTCTCGTTTTAGAATCTTTATGCAATATTTTATTCTATTTAATATGCTTAGTAAATGCAATTGTGGATGGAGAAATAATTAATTAGGGACAATTGTGAAGAATGAGAAGAGACAATTGTGGAGAGCGAAATAATTAATTAGGGACATAAAAGACATTTTGTGTTATTTCTTAATAAGTATGCTTAACTCTAAAATATCATTTAATCTGAATAGGAGGGAGTAAAATAAATCAAACAGTTCACACTGATTGATTCGTACTCGTTCGACTAAAAGATTAATTCAAATTTGACTTAAAATATAAATAATTCAAATATGAACAAATTTTAAAATTCGATGAACTACTCGAAACTCTTTAAATTGTATTTTTTTTATTAATACTCGGATCATATTCGCTCGAAAGGTTCAAATTACTCGGGCTCGATTCGTGATCATGCTCGACTCAGTAGTTAAACGAGTTTCAATAAAACCTTATTTCAGACTCGATGAATTTTATAAACTAAATTTGAGCAACTCAATAATCGACTCGATTCAGTTCATTTGCATCTCTATGCATGGGGCATTACAACAATGATTTTGCACGAAAACCATGGTCCATAAGATGAAACTCTTTAATGAGTTGCACTACAAGAAAATACCTTAATTCCGACAAAATTAATTTCGACAGAATATACATATTTTCGACGGATAATTCTTTTAGAGTTAATTACCATGAAAATACGTAAAGCTCGACAGAATTCTGTCGAAAATATTTACAACCATTTGCACGAAGAATTCCCGCAAGCACAAACAATAATCTCGACCGAATAGTTATTACTCCCTCCATCCCAAAATAATAGATGTTCTAGAGAGTTTCACAAAGATTAAGAATAATTGTAATTTTATTATTTTTTATCCTTAATTAATAATTTGATCTCATTTAATTCTCCATTTACACCAGACTTCATTTCACACTTTCTCTCCTAATTAATATAAAATGCATTTGCCTCTCCTATTTCAACTTTAGCTGCAAAAAAGAAAGGCAGAGAGAGAGGAGAGAGAAACTAACGTTAGATATATGAAGGAGAGCAGGTCCAGAAAGACAGAGAGAGGAGAGAGAAACTAACGTTAGACAGAGAGAGGAGAGAGAAACTAACGTTAGTCCCGCCGAGTTCTAACTTACAGATCCCAGAATAATTTGTGTATATATATATAGATATATGAAGGAGAGCAGAGGCTCCGTTAATGGAGACGTTCTGATGCCGGGATCGACGGAGTTAATGGAGTCGTCGGGATCGACGACGTTAATGGAGTCGCCGGGATCGACGGCGTTAATGGAGTTACAGGAGTCGTCGGTTAATGGAGTCGCCGGGATCGACGGCGTTAATGAATCGACGGCGTTAATGGAGTTAATGGAGTCGACTGGTAGCGGCCGCCGGCAAGAGGGTGGAGAAAGCACGAAGCTTAACAAGGAGATGTTCACATTCTTTTTCACCATAATAGAAGGTCCACAGGAAGCTTAACAAGAAAAGTGAACCAAATAGAATACAAAATAGAAGGAAGCTTAACAGGAAGGTTAACCAGAATAGAAGGAGAGAAAGTGAACAGACAGCATTAAATAATCATTAATGGAGAAGGAAGGGTAGAAAAGAAAAGAAATAGGTAAAATATCCTTGATTTTGTAGAACGTCAAATATTTTGAGAAAAAAAAACAGTTTAAAACGTCAGATATAATGGGATGGAGGGAGTATTTTTGATGAATTTTTTGTCGAAATTAATGTATGTTCAACGAAATTAATCTCGATGTAATTCCGACAAAAATAGGTTAAGTTTTAAAGCTACCCCCGTTGCAGCCATAATTCCCTCTCTCTCTACAGTCTACACCAACTTTTTCTCTCTTCCTTCTCCCCCTCCCCCCGTCACTGTCACTGCCACCACCTCCCACGTCGTTCCTCCATTCATTAATAGAAAAATGAATGGATACTTAAATTAATAAATAATTTAGAAGGACAATTTAAGTTAAAAAAAAAGTATTATTAATTAGCGTGCCAAAATCATTTTGAACGTTTAATTCGGGACGGAGGGAGTATTTGACAGCTTGTGATGTGAGTAGTCAAACAAAAGACAATGACAAAACACGGTTAAATTTGGAGGCATTGAACATAAGGCCGGAATTGTGACTCCGACTGACAAGTCAAAACCCAAAGCTCTATTTTCTATTACTAAATAACTTGACATTTGTAAGTGAGCAAGTGCAATACAAATATAAAATGGTGCATTCATATTTGAAACTTTTCTAATGTGGTGCATTCATATTATACCTCTGAATACATTAGCATTTGAAACTTCTATTGAAGGCATGAAAAAACTATGTCATGGGAACCTCAGTTCATAGCATCCTGTTGTCACTTTGTATTTCTAATGCATTGTTCAGGTGCAGAGCCACATTATCTGAAATTAGATTTGATAAATTATTTTTTTGCAGAAAAGGTCTGCAAAAGGTAAGAAGGAATCAGGCAACAGATAGGTCCTCTTGTAGCAACAACTTTGTATATACTCCCACCAAATTCCCTGTTTATCAAAGCGGTGGGGTGCCTACGCCATCATATGTGCACATTGCAATTTTTTATTAATAGTCGGATCATATTCGTTCGAAAGTTTCAAACTGCTCGGACTCGATTCGTGATCATGCTCGACTCGATAGCTAGCTAAACAAGCCTCAATCAAATCTTATTTCAGACTTAATAAATTTTATGAACCAAATCAGAGCAACTTAATACTCGATATGATTCAGTTCATTTACATCCCAAGAGCATTACAACAATGATTTTGCACAAAAAGCATGGTCCATAAGATGAAACTCTTTAATGAGTTGCACTACAACAAAATACCTTAATTCCGACGAAATCAGGGGCACACATTTATTAAGGGTAGTGGCAAATTATGCTCGTACAACATGGAAGATAAAACCATTTCCGAATTTTTTTCCCTTGTCCAGATTTACCATCAGGACTGCCGCCAAGCCATACCTGTGGGTTATGCCTGAAATCAGGTACTGCTTTTGTTTTCTTGATTTCGGGTTAATTGAAAGAGATGCTGCTATATTTCTTAGATACAAGTATACAACAACTATTCTAACTTATGTTGTGCTTTTGGATATTGCCATCTTCTAGATACTATATATTTGTTTACATTCTTATGCGCAGGTTAGTAGCTGATCAACGAGAAGCCAATTGCTTAACTGATGCTAAAGAAGAACGAGGCAAGGAGGAGGGGGAGAAAATAGTGGTAAGACCAGTTGCTAGTGTTGAGATTGATAGGATGATGAATGAACAGCTGGGAGAGAAGATGAAAGTAATGGAAGGGATTCTGCATAATATTCTGTTTCATATTCTGGAATCGATTGCTAACTATTTGGTTGCTCCCGACAACCTCAATGGTTAGCTGTAGGCGTTGCCAACGACGTTGCCAACGAATTTCTGCGCTACCTGTAGGCGTTGCCAACGACGCCTACAGGTATTTTAAACTTTAGTTTCTTAGTATTTTAATCTTAACACACTATGTTTTCAAACATAAAAAGAACAAAAACTGAAAAACATAAACTTGGAAGCAACTTCTGTTGCATTTCCATTTCTTTTGGAAAGACGGTTGTTTGTAACACAGATTTATAGTAAATCGAATAAAAACATCAACTGAAGTACCTTTAAAAAGAGTCCTTTAATCTTGCCTTGCTTTTCCTAACTCCACAAGTTGAGTCAACAAAGCCTCGCACATTTCACAAGCATCAGGCTCTTTCAGGTTCTTTTTCCATGAAGAATAGACCATCCAGGCGTGGTCGAGTTTCCGGTTCGGCCTCACAACAATTGAGCCTGGAACTTCAGCATCGCGGCATGTCACCACTCCATCACTCTTCTCCCCATACCGTAATTGCAGGTGAAGTGCACATACAGCCATTACAGCAGAAATAGGAACTACAACGGGAACTTTTCTACCTGCCTGGATAACATAGCTGGACTCATCACAGCCGAACCTGGGAAGAGGAAGCCAGGGGAGTTCCACATGTGCTATTTGGGTTAGAGTAGCAATCACACTCAGTGCCACACTTGCTTCAGAGTGGAAGGAGATGAGAGGAATACTTTTGGGGAGGTTGTGCTTCATGATGAACTCCTTTCGCTTCTCGTATGTCAGATCCTCTAGTGACCGTATGTCACCCTATAACAGGTAAATATACAGAATTGGCATTTATTACTTAGAAACAAGAGATGGACAATGTCTAGAACCAAAACATATTTTTTCATATGATTATTCAAACATGTCAAAATGGGAAGCAGCAAATGGAACAACGTGAAAAGGAGAAACTAATATTTGGAAAAGATTAGAAAAAATGGAGAACACCAGCAGCAAAACATGGCATAAAAATTCATTAAAAACTAATGGAACTCAAATTAAGGAAAAAAGTCCCTACTTTGAGGAATTTTAAGAGGAGTCATTTGGCTTTCCCTCCTGTTTCCAGCCAGGTATTGGGTCTTGTTTCATAGCTTTCAACTAAGCGGCACGCTTTGGAGAACAAGATAGTGCTTTTTTCAACTCTATTTTACTTGAAGGGTGAATTATAGAGCTAGGAGCAAATCGAAGGTTACCTAAGGCCAACTTCAATTCACCAAACCATGAGGGGCATAAGCAATGTAACACAAACTCTTTACTTTACCTGAAGTACCCGTGTCCAACACTTAATACTAGAACAAGTGTATGAATATTGGACACTTCATTTTAGTGTAAAAAATTGGCAAAATTGAGTACCATGTTGGACTCTTCAAAATACCGTGCCAAACCAGACACTCCTTCCAAGTCCGTGCAACATAGAGCATAAGTACATGATTCTCATCCATCTTGGTTTGTATACAGTTTAATGATCAAGTAGAATAGATGAGTGCCAAAATATCTCAAAGTGCAAAAGGAGTAAAAAATGTTCCTGGCATGGTTACAAGTGAACCAGGCCATGATCAACAAACTGTAGACTGATGTGATAATTCATCAAGAAACACATACAAGGGCACAATGAACATGTAAAATAACATTGTGAACTACGAAAAGTAAAATAAGGTGACCACATGGACCTCAGCCATTTTTATATTGCACCACATTACTATTCATGGTATGTTTAGAATTATATTCGAGACTTTTACTTCAATCTACAGAAACTTTTAGATAAGATGTTCTCTCTTTCCCTTCTTTTTTTTTTGAACAAATGTAACAGAATTATACATTATATAATGTCTCTACCTAACTCCAACCATAGTTGTAAATTTTTGGAAAAAATAGTACCTTAATTATTTTACAAATCAAGAGCTCCATAATCCTCCGGGTTGCCTTGTCAGCAATCTGACCTTCGCGAAGAACATCAGAAGCCAATGGCGTGCCTCCATATGGGCTCTGAACTAATACCAACCCCCCAACTTTGTCCTTCAAGTCACACCAATAAATGGACAAAGCTGCAGCAGCATCAACCCCACCCTTGCTGTGACCAAGCAGCATCACACGTTTTCCAGACCCCCAATATAACTCCTCAATATATTGTTTGAGTTCCCATGCATTGTGTTCCACAGATGCCTATACAATAGACTAACATAATATGGTAAACTAGAAGAGCAGAAATGATAAATTCAAAAAGAATAAAAACAAGAAGCCTTTTTTTTCATTTTCTTTTGTTTAGGCAAGATCATTTTTATTTAATAAGTTGCAAAGAAATTAACTTCTACCTCACTGTGAATTTTTGCAATGTGGCAAGCTAGACCCATCTTTGAAAAGTACATCTTGACGCTCACAAAATATAAGGGACCATGATTGCTGAAAAGGCCTGACAAAACGCATTAAAAAGCAAGGAGGAGATGACAACGTAGCACGTCAATGAATAACTAGAAAATCAAACCCAAGCTTATGCATATTTACATTATACCTGGAATCAGCAGATAAACAAATGAGTCAGGCAGTTTGTCCTCTCCATTTCTCAAGGGTAAAAGATAAAAAAAATAAAAATACAAACCGATCATATACTTCACTTGAGAAAAAAAGATCAAAACTAAAGGATATTCATTGACATTTTGCAAATACCAAGGTTTGGAAACTAAAACCTAATGCAATTGACTCCTAGATCTCGAGAAGGAAAATGTCAAGGGGTGGAAAACACAGAATTCAGGTAGAATACATCGATTGTTGCAAACACCTGGTCCCCACCCCCCCAAACACACCCACACCCACAAATATTATGTGATCTAAGGTAGATGTTATCCAGTATGAAACACAGCAACGTCAACTGTAGACAAACTGTTAATGTATGTTGAAGATAATTAAAGAAGATAAGTTAATTATTTTAAGATAACTTGGTAGTAGTCTATCTTTACTAAATCATGAGATGCATTTAAGAGGATAGGAAATATTACCATTAACCAGTACTTAATGCTTTCGTTTGTTTAGCTTATTTTTGAGTTCAAAGCTCAGGAGTTGCAGTTCAAGAGAGATCTAAGGAGCTTCTAGGAAATCAAGTGGTTCCTCGGCAGAAAAATATTGCACAGAAAAATATGAAATTGTTATGAAACGACTGCTTTTGAGTTTTGAGTTACTTTCCTAAGATTATTGCAACTTGCAGAAAGTTATTGAATCATTAGTAATAACACTAAGATATCGCACATATAAATTTGGTACCTTATACATTCTACCAGCTCCAGGAATCTAGCTGAACCATCCTTCACTGGAGCCATTCCAGGAGCTTCTTGCAACCATCCAATCTCACCAGAAGAACCATGTAAAGTTTTCCACACTCGCGATATAATACTAAAAATATCAATGACACCGGTTTCATGAGATAAGTGGTGTTGGGAGATTTCATGCTAGCCATAGATCTGATGCCTCATATCTAAGAAGTAAGATCATCTTTAATATTCCACCAATTTAAAAAGGTTAAGTATATTACCTACGTACTTGAGCTTTAGCAGATCTGACATAGAAAAACATCAATCTCAAAGAGGCAAATGTTAACCTCCAAGAAAACCTCAGACCAGATATAGGGAGCATCAACCTACAATCATATGCACCAGCTGCAACATGAATTAGTACAAATAGGAAACAAAAGAAACAATCGGAGACAGTTGAATTAGTACAATACAGGACTAATTATTATAATAAGAAACAAAAGAAACAGATTAAACAATAGGAGACTTCTCATGATGCATTTCAGATAGTAAAGTTGCAAATTATGATTTCGGATAAATGACTCAAGTAGAAGAAAGGCTTTTAGAGAAACCTTAATGAGAAGAGTATAACACCCTTTAAAAACGAAGCCAACACCCCGGTAATAGTAGTTGCTTAATACAATTTCAAATCTTGAACATACAGGCAGTAGGTCCTCAAGATATGAGGTTCCACTCTCTTGGATCTGAAGGACTCTACTAGCATTGCAAGATAATGGAGAAGATGAGCAATTATCATAAACAGATTTCCCAATGCTGTAGGCTGAAGGTAGTGGATGTTCATGTCGACTAGAAGAACTGTCCACAAAACAGTCTGAGCAGTTACTGACATCTCTAAAAAGAAGATCCTCTGCATTAACATCGAGTAAAACAATGTCATTACTTCTTAGAGTATTCTTTAATGCTACAATGCCCAGCAAACAAGTATGACTTCCTCTACTTAGCAATTATTGATGCCAAAGGTAAATGAAAGTTTAAAAAATAGGAAAATTAATGGACTCACCAATAAATCGAATAAATTGATGGCTCATATAAGAAGTCAAATCCAAGAAATGGAAAAAAATATCATCCATTGATGAAATGAGATAAACTTGCTCCAGCAAGTGCTTCTCAATGTGTCACAGCATCATAACAAACCTTTTACATCAAATTTTAGACATGATCGAGAAATCAAGATGGAAGTCGACACGAAACAAATGAACAAATTAATTTACAAAAATTACTTCACATTGATGGTTGCATACGCTATAGTACAAAGAAACCTTATAGGCAGGCCTAACAAGGTATTTTTGAGTTCTTTTTATTGGCAAGAAATTCTAAATTCAGATATAATCACATGTACACTCAATAGACAGTCATTTCAATTAAAACTTTACTTTCCAATTACAAGTCTATTGAGTTTCAGTAAAAACATTAGTTTGGATATTATGAGAAGAAAATAATAGCTCCCCCAACAAGACAAGAGTTATGCTGGATTCATAATGATTGTACTCACTGCTGAAGAGGATAAGATCCATGGATATACAAGTCTACCACTAATTCCTTGCATTATGAAAGACAATAGAGAAAGTAAGATTATGGCAATCGCAATACAAATACATTAAAGTTCTCAAATAAAGAACACACTAAAACTAGTCTATCGAATAAGAAATACAGACATCGAATAGGATCGTAGGACAACCTTAAACTGTTTATAAGAATATGAACAATGACATAAAAGTACCATTTGAAATTGACTGCACAAGATTACTTCATTCTATAAGGTTCAGTAGCATTCAACCTAAACCATAAATCTCACATTTATTACAGAAGACAAGGGGAAGGCAATAATCCAGAACCATATGAGAAAAATCCAAATCTTATTGAAGCAAAATCATATAAAACCACAAACTTACTAGAACACTGAAATGAAGATTTAAAAACCAAATGTAGATAATGACCCCAAAAAACCCAAATGTTGATAATAACTGCCTATATTAAGAAAGTTCCATAAAGAATATTCATCAAGGATATCAATGCTCAATCCTTCCAGAACTGATGCAAATCAGTCCCAAGAAATTCTGAAAAGGCCACACATTCCTCCCAAAAATAAATTTTGGCTTGAAAGTTTCTACAAACAATATACTCCCTCCGTCCCAAATTAACTGCTCAATTTTGACCTTTTTAAGTCAAATTGACTATTTTTAGAATTAATAATTAAGCATATATAAATATATTTCTAAAATTATAAAAATTAGGATTAGTAATAAATTGTATATACTTTCTTTTGGTTATAATCTCTTTACCTATATTTTAGCAAAAATAGTAAAAAGATTAGTTTTAAAAATGGTCAATTTGACTTTAAAAAGTCAAAACTGAGCAGTTAATTTGGGACGGAGGAAGTATTATATAATATATGTAATACCAACCCATAAGAATAACTACTTTCCAATTCCACATTTCAGACAGAAATCCAAGCATAGCAGCTAATACCCATATGAGAAAAAGGCAAAGAAGCATCAAATAAACATAAGATTTAGGCACCAAACACATTAAACCATGTTCAACAGAAGTAAGCACTAATCTAAAACTCAGATTGCAAAGAGAAACTTACATAAAACAGTAGCAATATACTCCCAAAATCAAATAGAAAGTAGAATCTGCAAAACCCATAAACAGATAACTCTTCAAACTAATAACCAACCCATACTTGAATAGAGACAGACAGAGACAGAGAGAGAGAGGAAGAAGAAGAAGAAGTTCACATTCCCCCCATTCCCAATAATGGATTAAAAATTATATATATATATATATATATATATATAAAGGCATAATATATTAATTTGGATATTATACAGATATATTTAAATACGAGCCGGATAAAGAAGATGGTCATTGAATGGGAATGAAGCAATGAAAGTCATCCGAAGGAAGCAGGTGAACATTATCCAGTTCATGTTACTCTGGTCCACCTGATGTCTATAAAAATCACAAGTTAAATAAATGGGTACTTTAAAAGTTTCGATCTTTTGAAAAATCCCTCCAAGAAAATTGGTTTGTTGATCTTTGTGGGCAAGGAAATCGTACCTTGCTAGAGTTAGGGTTTCGTGTTGGCTGAGGAGGAGAGAAATCCACGAAGAGTACGGAATTGATTGATTGATTGAAGAGGGGAGAAGAACAGGTGGACGATTACTCCAACGACACATGGCAGAACTCCTAGAATCCGGGAACCGTGTTAGGGTAACAGGGATTCCAAGAGCCTTCTTCTTGAGTCCTTCCACTCCTAGAATCCGGAAACCTTGTTAGGGTTATTGGGATTCCAAGAGTCTTCGTGAGTGTTGAGAGAGAATGTCCAAACCCCTTTGGTACTTTTAGGTGGAATCTCCGAGCCTTTAAGTCACCAAAAGGGTCCCTTTGATCTTCCAGGAGTCCAAGTCTTGAGTATGAAGAGAAGTCCCCCTTCTTGATGGAATGGAAGAGGTATTTATAGGATTTTCTGGAAAGTGGTCATGTGCAAGGCACATGCCTTCAGGGAAATTCCAGAAATACCCTTTAGTCATTAGAATAATGTCCATATTGCCCTGTCCTTCTAGCCACCAATCCAATCCCTCAATCAATTCCCAAAATGAGTCGCTTCCACGTGTCTCCTGCCTCGGGACACGTGGAAGATTCTCTCAGGTCTTGCTTCTTTATTTCCGGCTCTTCCGTCTTTTTATTTGATTATAATGTAGAACCCTAATTTGTGCATTTAATTCAATTAGGTCAAGAGAACCCTAATTTGCACTTGAGCCCACATTTGCCCCCTGCGCGAGAGTCGCGTCTTTGAAGTGACGATCGTGCAAAATACTTTAACTATGTGAATCCTGCTCCGAATTTCTGAAAAATCCACGGAGCTCATCTTGTAAGTCCAGGCGGAAACCATTTTCCTCCATTCTCCTTCTGAAGCCAATAACTAACAGAGTGAGAGAAAGGAAAAAACGGGGAACCATAGTTATCTCCATTAGTGCTTTAATATACCTTGCATGGAGCCGACCAAAGAAATGCTTTAACCTTTAGGATCCTTTTCCCCCAAATAAATAAATGCATGGTGCTCCATATGCCAAGTGATTTATGATAAATAAACACTCAATTGTTATTTTTTTTTAAATGTAATGACCTATCTTGGATATTTGTGTAGAAGAAGCATAGTCCACGAACCCTCTTAGAATCAATTTTTAATGGTCTTTTACAAATTGATAGGTGGTGGTACTCCAGGATAATCTATAGTCCTGGTGGGCGATATTCATATGTTCTTCTAAATTTGAAGCTTTGCAATATCAGGAGGTCTATAACTCTATGGATAGCAGGATGGATAATATAAGAATTAATCTATCTACCCTGACCAACAGTTATACTGTGAATTACATGCATATAATAGATAACAATACCATACCTGAATATTTGATTGCCATGTTGGTTATAGTCTGATTTTGAAAATTTAATTGTTCACCGTTGGATGGTCCATGCGGACATCGTTTAGTTGATGCTTCGTGATTACTTCTTCTTTTTCTTTTCTTTTCAGGTAATCATAGTATATAAAAAAAAAACCAATACCGCAATGAGGAAGCATCTATTCCTGGCCATTTCACCTTAACAATGATCTTGACTTGAATATTCATGAAGAAAAAGGCAACACCGCAACGAGGAATCATCTATTTCGAGCCATTTCATCTTAACAGGGATCTTGGGTCGGATATTCTCAAAGAAAGAAATAACACCATAGCAAGGAAGCATCCATTCCGAGCCATTTCACCTTAACAAGGATCTTGGCTAGGATATTCTCAAAGGAAAAGTAACACCGCAAGGAGGAAGAATTTATTCCGAGCCATTTCACCTTAACAAGGATCTTTGGCTCAGAAATTCTGGTGAGGTAGCTTTTATTCCAATCAGTTGATTCAACGAGTAAGGAGAAGTTCAATGTACGAGGGGAGAGCTCCTTAGGTGGCTAACCCCTAGGGGAACCAGCCTAATGGCCTCCTCCTTCACATTTTGTCTAATTCGTCTAGCCACCTTCAGGAATGACAACATTGGATCAATGAGATACTTGAGAAGGTTGATTATATGGATGTAATAAAAAAATTGATATTTTTCATTGCATCCATCTATGCAGGGACACTCGTATTCAACAGAACCGTGGTGCTCCTCCATATGCATATTCGTCAATGCTTGGGGGGAATGCACCTTTACACTGGAAGATGTCTATGTCATCAACCAGTAAACATTTGCCCCCTGCGCGTGAGTCACGCCTTTGGTGAGACGATCGCGCAAAATATTTTTAAGTGTTGAAGTCTTCACTTCTTGAAGCTTGATGTTTTACAAGCCTTGAAAACGAAAGTCCTAGGAGAGTGAACCTCTAGAGGAACAAACCCTATGAGGGAAAGCCCTAGAGGATCTCTTCAAGGGTATCTAGGTATCTCTTAGCTTTCCTTGGACATGTCTCCCTTCCATGCTAGGTTAGACCTCTTTATTTTGAATCATCATGTTGTTGCACTTCGTTCGGAAGTCACTTCATGTCTCTAAGACCTTGAAGGCTCGATAGCCTCCAATACGAAGGCTTATAGTACCACACCATTGTTGACTTGAAGGCTTTAGCTATTTCCCTCTCTTTAGTTCGATATGTCATGGCCTTTAGATCATGAGCTTTCATAATTTTTTCCATTTCCTGTATGAGAAAATTCATGTACATATATTTCATTTATCAAATTGTAGTTTCTTTTATCCTTATTGATTGCCTTTAATTTGAACGATTCTTTAAAACTCAATTTTTAACATTGAATCTTAAGTTGTTCGAATTAAGACTCCAAGACAACAATAGGATCTCATAAAACATCAAACATGAATCTTTTCAAGAAAAAACATGTTTTTTGTTTTTTTTATATGCAAACTAACACTTAAATCTATACTTTTTTTTAAAAAAAAAATATTAGAAAAAATATTCAAGCATAAGCGAAAGTTTGACAATTTATTGATAATAAAATTGCTTTTAACGAAAAGCATAACGTTTCAAATAATAAATCCTCGATTACTTTTGAAGTTGAAAGTATAACTTGTCTGGTTCGAGGACTTATAGTCAGGTGCCTCGATTACTTTTAAAGTTGAAAGTATAACTTTTCGGGTTTGAGGACTTATAGTCAGGTGCCTCATTCACTTTTAATGATAAAGTGTAACACTCGGGTGCCTCGTCACTTGGGTCGTCCAATTTCTTGGCAAGTGCAGTCTACGAGGACTTGAAATCAGGTTCATCGTCACTTGGGTCGTCCAATTTCTTGGCAAGTGTAGTCTACGAGGACTTGAAATTAGGTGCCTCGTCACTTGGGTCATCCAATTTCTTGGCAAGTGCAGTATACGAGGACTTGAAATCGGGTGCCTCGTCACTTGGGTCATCCAATTTCTTGGCAAGTGCAGTCTACGAGGACTTAACCACCATCTTGGGTGGATTTTTTTTATTTTTTTATTTTTTTATTTTTTTAATTCATCAATTCTTGTGCCTCCTCCCTTGGTCATCCAATTACTTGGCAAGGGATATTCCTGAGGACTTAAACCACCATTTTTGGTGGACCACCATCTTGGGTGGATTTTTAATTCATCTGTAGTTCAGAGTTCTTTCGGTGGTAGAGTCAGTATTTGGGTTCTTGGCTTTTGGGACTGCACCATGGGTGATAGTGTTGCACATTTCTTCTCCTAGTTCAATCTCCCCGGCCGCCAGCTTCTCATGGTATATCCTCCGAAGACTATAACAGTCCATAGTGGAGTGCCCCACGTATTGGTGGTATACACAGAAATCTGGTCTTCTTTTCATCTCTTCCGTCACAACCAACCGGGGCCTTGGAGGTTTCACTACTCCATGCTCAACCCATTGTTCGTACAGGCTCCTGAATGCCTTCTCGCTGCATGTAATAGCCTCCGGAACTGGCATTCTGGTATACTTGTCCTCATGCTTTTCTCTGCTTCGGTCAAATTTCTCATTCTTTTTCCTCTTGCCCCCTTGTGGTTTTGACTGAGAATCCGCCAAAGCCACAGTTGTTGTCCTCTTTTCCTTCCATGTAACCATCGCATGGCTGGTGGGAAATGTCATGATTCCTCCCAAGTCTTGTGAAAAAGATGAGAGGGTCGCAAATGAATCACAAGCTTTGGTAATGAGGTGGGGCTTGAAGGCGTCTAAAGCACCATTGTTGCATATGCTAACCAAGTTCTTTTCTTCAATTGGCTCTGCACACTTCTGTGCTTGGGCCCTGAACCTATCCACGTAATCTGACAGCTCCTCGTTTGGCTTCTGCTTGAATCGCATGAGCTCTACGATGGTTACCTGTTTCTGCACATAGAAAAATTTCTTAAAAAATTGCAATTTTAGATCATCCCAATCATGGACTGATCCCTTCTCCAAATTGTAGTACCAACTGAAGGCACTATCCGTCAAAGTCTTGTTGAATTCCCTCATCAACAAATTGTGGTTGTTTACTTCATCATATCCTAGCCATGCAGACATCGACTCTACGAACCTGGCAATGTGTTCTCTGGCATTTCCTTTCTCCCCATTGTATTTTGGAAACTGCGGGGGATGCTCAATATACCCCGTCGGATAAGGTTGCCTCCGAATGTGTGCAGGGTAAGGTGGAGTAAAATCTAACTCCGAGGGTCGGGACGTCTTCTTGCGAAGTTGATTGATCACATCGATCATATCATCTTTCGTCATGTACTGGCTTGTGGCGTGAACTCTCTGGGGTGTTGTAATAAACTGCTGTATTGGCGGTGTGTATGGCAAAGAGATTGGTTGATGTACACTTGCATCGTGCAAAGCTGGCATTGGTGGCCTTTGCTGGCTCACTCGCTGGATATGGCTTGGGACAGTTGACATCTGCACCTGTGAAAATGCTTGAAGAGAAGTTGGGATGATGTTCGTTTGAGGTTGGCTTGCTTCCAACCTAAGTTGTGTCCCGTCACCACTGTTCTGGAGCTCCAAGTTGATTACTGGAACCGATTGACTTTCCGTCAATGGAGGTACAATATGGTTCTCTTTGTTGTTGCTGCCATTGTTGTTGTCCTCCACTCCTACTTGTTCTCCATGCGAATTGCCTGAGAACATGGCCTTGAAGGTAGGGATATGCATCAATTGTTGGCGAAAGTTCCCCATCTCCTCTTGCTTCCTCTGCATCTCCAACATCATGGTCATCATCATCTCTTGTCCTTCCCGTGCTTCCTTTAATGCCTTGAGCATCTCCAGTTGCACAACATTGGTCTGTTCTCCGCTTGCATCCTCGCCTTGCCTTCCTGCAGTTGTGTATTGTTGATTGGCCATATGTGGTGATGTTGAACTCCCTTCTGAAGCGTCTTCAATAATTGGTTGATCAAAATCCAGGTTTTCACCTTGGAAAGCTTGAGTGGCTTGCCTTGAAACTGGATCTGGTGAGGTAATGTTATTTGTTGATAAAGCAGCTTTTCCTGTAGTTCTCCCACTTCGAGTTGTGGGCATACCCTTCACGAATTCTACACCTCCCCAGCAGAGTCGCCAAATAAATGTGGGCAAGGAAATCGTACCTTGCTAGAGTTAGGGTTTCGTGTTGGCTGAGGAGGAGAGAAATCCACGAAGAGTACGGAATTGATTGATTGATTGAAGAGGGGAGAAGAACAGGTGGGCGATTACTCCAACGACACATGGCAGAACTCCTAGAATCCGGGAACCGTGTTAGGGTAACAGGGATTCCAAGAGCCTTCTTCTTGAGTCCTTCCACTCCTAGAATCCGGAAACCTTGTTAGGGTTATTGGGATTCCAAGAGTCTTCGTGAGTGTTGAGAGAGAATGTCCAAACCCCTTTGGTACTTTTAGGTGGAATCTCCGAGCCTTTAAGTCACCAAAAGGGTCCCTTTGATCTTCCAGGAGTCCAAGTCTTGAGTATGAAGAGAAGTCCCCCTTCTTGATGGAATGGAAGAGGTATTTATAGGATTTTCTGGAAAGTGGTCATGTGCAAGGCACATGCCTTCAGGGAAATTCCAGAAATACCCTTTAGTCATTAGAATAATGTCCATATTGCCCTGTCCTTCTAGCCACCAATCCAATCCCTCAATCAATTCCCAAAATGAGTCGCTTCCACGTGTCTTCTGCCTCGGGACACGTAGAAGATTCTCTCAGGTCTTGCTTCTTTATTTCCGGCTCTTCCGTCTTTTTATTTGATTATAATGTAGAACCCTAATTTGTGCATTTAATTCAATTAGGTCAAGAGAACCCTAATTTGCACTTGAGCCCACAATCTTGAATTTAAGTTTAACCGGAAAAAAAAAAGGTGAAGTCAAAAACCAGAAGTTGGGCCATGAAAGCAGTGATAATGTATAGTAAAAATTGGACAAAAGCTTGGATTTTAGAAGCACACGTGTGAGTGTTTGGGAAGTAAGCAGATTGTATTTGTGGGACCGGAATAAAAGAAGTTGGAGACTCAATTAGATAGCTTTGAATTTAGTGAAAAAGGACACGTGGCGTGTTGGCAGTGCTTCTTGGATTGGGGTGGATTAAAAATAAATAGAAATTGATATTTTCATAATACTCCTCCGTTTCTTAATATAGAACGTTTTAAAGAAATATTTTTGTTCCTAAATATAGGTCGTTTGAGAAATTTAAGTAAGTATTAATTACTTAGTTTTTAATATTACCCCAAGTAATAAATATAACTTTGGTTCTCTCATTATTTTTTGACCAATAAATAATATTCTCTTTTTTTAATACAAGGACAATATAAATAATTGATAGTATAGTTAATGTTTTACGATAAGTTTTTAATACTTGTGCACAACTCTAAAACGACTTATATTAATACTTGTGCACAACTGGTTACATAGCTTTTGCAAAATATTGACATGCACTTCTTTCTGTCCAGTTATTTTTCTTTTTTTCTTTTTCTTGAATTTTTATTTACTTATATATATATATATATATGGGGTTCCATCCACAACAGCCGGTTGTTGGGAGCAACCCCTTTTTGGCCAGCCGGTACAGCTTGTACCGGCCTTAGAATTTTATTTTTTTTTATAAGCCGTAACAAGCTGTACCGGCTGGCCAAAAAGGGGTTGCTCCCCAACAACCGGTTGATGTGGATGGAGACCCTATATATATATATATATATATATATATATATATATATATATATATATATATATATATAGCTCAGCTTTAAGAGTGAATTAAGAACGAACCGGCTATACGGACAATTTTTTCCGTCGCTATAGCATAAAAAATCGGCTTTCTATGTTATAGCGACGGAAAAACCGTCCTATAATCGTTTCGTTCTTAGTTCGCTGAAAAACAGACATATATATATATATAGGGAAAAATGTTTGTACACAACTGTGTATTATACAGTCGGCTATAACGACGGTCTTTTAAGCTATAGCGACAGTTTCACCTGTCGCCATAGCCCATATATATATATATATATATATATATATATATATATATATATATATGGTTTCAATGAACTTAAATTTCGTAAAATCTTAATGTGAGTTACAAGGAAAAAGTCTGCAGTACCCACATTTTTGCAGTACTCACATTTTTGGACCGAGATCGTTCCTGAATACGAACGATAGGGTCGACCGCTCTGGCCCTCGATCAGAATCCCAAATTATATATATATATATATATATATATATATATATATATATATATATGTGTGTGTGTGTGTGTGTGTGTGTGTGTGTGTGTGTGTGAAATTAAAAATATAAAAATATTATGATATAGGTATACAAAAGTAATTTTCAAAGCCAAATAAAAATAATTAGATGCTATAAAAATTAAAAACTAAAATAAAAATAGAGAAACCACATATAAAAGTAAATAAAGAAAAGCCTCAAGGCTTCTAAACAATACAAACAGGATACATATTTGGCCAAACCAACTACAAAAAAGCCTATACTTCTAAGTTCTATCACAAAGAACCGTTTCATCTCTTGAACTTATTTTACAACAGAAAATGTTAGAACAACGTATATATACAAAAGCTACTTACAGTTTAACAATCTAACAAAAGCACCCCTACAAATTCATTCTCACATCCAAAGTGCAATGTTCCATGTCTTGGGAGGACAATGAGCCTTTCTTTTTAGTACAGCAGTGATTGTAATGGGAGAAACACAGCAGCCACAAGAAAAGTGGATGGCGGCTAATAAGCTACGGGCACAGTTATACATCATGACCTCATTAAACCATCTGTGCTCTTCCAAAGCATCTTTCAAATTTTAGGTGCTTGCGGAAAAGCCTCAAAGTTATCATCTTTGCTTAATCTGAAAAACTCTGTTGTGCCAGATAGAATGAAGGGTCATATGGAAGAGATCATACTTTGTGGGCTTAGCATGCCAGAGAAAATGCTGTTGGACCTTCCTCACTGCGAGCTGCATCTCAAGGTACTTTTCTTGCGGTATAGAAAGGAGTATGCTTTTCAAGTTGGGAATATCTTCCTCTGCTAGTATTACTGAAAACGCGTCCCAATTCAAGACCTCAAAAAATGGTGGCACAAAATTGTCAGATATAATGACAGGTACACACTCGTAAGAGAATGCTTCAACCACCCTAGGGCTGTTGACCTCGTAACCTTTAGGGCAGATACAATACTTGCTGCTCTTCATATGCTGGATGTAATTCATTTTGCTTGCAACAGCAGGAGGCATTGGACCAAAGATCTTCATATCGGCATCTTTGTCCTTCCAATGATTGAGAAGGATTGGACGTAAATATCCATGAATGTTGCCGGCATAGAAGGCAAGGATATGCCTTTGAGAAGGTGGTTTTCCTCCAAGATCTCGAAGAGGATTTCTGGGAGCATGGACATATGTTTCTGGAAGGGAAACATCCCTTCCTATTTTGAAGCCAGCAGTCACATCAGCATTGCAGAGAGCTTTGATGCAGTGTTCCATATGGTGCCTTGTCTCGTATGGAGCCTATAAGAATATAATGCATCAGAAATTCAGAATATATGCAAGCAGAATCTGTTTCCATTTATATCGTGGAAAAGTCAAGTTCATAGCTTTGCAAAAGCAGAAAAGTTCAGCAAAATGTAAGCATGTATGCACTTTACAAAGAGGGCTCCTTGATAATTTTAGTGAATTCCAATGGAACTAGGACATTATATTTACTAACAAAAATTGTATTACTGACTCACAGAAAACTCTGTAGACCATGAAATTACTAAAACAGCACAAATTCCTGAATTTGAGAAGTAAAATGTCAGTGATGCATAACCAAACTAAACCAGTCTTTATGTCTGAACACCTTGACAAAATGATCCACTAGAATTCAAGAACATTTGTAAACAAAAGACAAAGATGAAGTACTACCCAGTCATGGCAAGCAACAAGAAAATGATCTGCCCCGCCAGTCCTGTTCCAGAATGGATATTTTGCCGCAATTTTCTCAGAGTAGTTCTTCAAATACTGGCGTAGATTTGTTCGATTGTGAGAGTTACGTACATACAATGTGTACTCTAACATTCGTGAACTAAAAGGCATATAAAACAGGTGCGCTTTTCGAGGATCCTTCACAGAAAATTGCCTATTTGCCTCCATCAGCTTCATAAACCATCCCTCAGATGCATATAAGCCCTTGAGAATTGGTTGATGGAAGATGGGTTTTTCTCCATCCTTGTATACATAAATTCTGAGTATTCGTTCCATGAGTTCATAGCTCCTGGCAACACAACAAAGAGTTCAAGTCAAGAAATTATTTCTGAAAGAGTTACTGATTATCTAATCTTGGTGCATCAACCAAGTCTCGTGGCAAAAGAACTAATGTTTAATTACATTAGATAATCAAAAATCTGGTCATATATTTGTTCTTCAAGACGTGAATAAGAACAGAACAAGTGTTCAACTAATGTTCTCCATTAATCTCATAGATCATGGGCCAAGGCTGAAGTTCTTTGTCTTAATACTGCACCATTCAAATTCCACAACTAAACTAATACCTAGCTTACTGAAAAAGCATACCTTTCAACAAGTGTGACTTACAATAGAGTACAATTGGTTGATAATTGAAAAGTTAAAAACAGAAGAACAGAATGAAGCATATCTGAATTTTAGCATGCCAAAATCAAGGGTTCAAACAACTTTGACATTCATACCACATCTAGTTTGGAATCAAATAACTAAAAATATTTATATGATGTACGAAAACACAATTTGTTTTCTGAGCCACAAGTCAGAAATGAATGTTGAAGGACAATATACTGCACTGTTGACAACTTCCTGTGTTCCAAAACCCTTGCTTGTGGACTGTGCCTTTGAAAAGAGTAAATATAAAGATGTGGAATACAGAGGACATGTTTGTTTAGTGCACTAAAGAATATGGCAGAAAGAAAAAGAAGCACAATCATGCACAAAGAAATGCAGTTTCATCCTAAAAAGTAGAAGGGAGGAAGTATAGATCAGACTAGATGGGTGCAGAAAATGTTTCAAAACTTAAGTCTGACCAAGAACATTCAAAATTCATTTTCAGATTTCCTCAAATTATGAAACACCAACCATTAGGACCCTTACACGCTCATTTCTTAAACTTCTTTAGTAGCTTTAGTGCTTTTGACTCTTTCGACACAAGAAAGAAACTAATATAAATAAAGGTTGACAATTTGACATCATGCTTTGATGTTAAAATAACAATTTTCCTTCTTGTTTCAACTATTTCTTCTTTTAAGTTTCTTTTTCTAAGTAATGGCTGCATGGTTGTCCATCTGACATGGGACTAGGAAAGAAAGCAGCATACCAGGAACAAGCCAATAATAGCTACTACATTTTTGAGTCTAGATAATCATCAATAAAAGAAATTGCTACCCATCTCTATTAGCTAGATTTCTCCAGAATAACTGAGAAGCTAACCTTTTAAACATGGAAACATTACGGAAGAGAGGAGCATAGAGATCTCGATCATTCCTCACAACTGGTGAATTCTCAATCTGTGACTTTGCAGCTAGAATTTCCTGGTCACGTGCTGAGGACCATCTTGGTCTCTAAATCCAATCCAAAAAAGTCAAGCAAGTCTTATATCTGAAACCACCAAAAATAGAGAAAAATAATTAAATATTTTGCACACAAACATTTCATACCATTGCACGTGAAGCACGACGATGCCGAACTAATAAACGATTCATCTGATATATTGATGTTACAGATTTAGGTGGCATCTCAGACTTCATTTTCTTCTTAACAGAATTACTGATCTTTGTAGAAACATTGCTCAAAAAATCACTTGGCAACAGGATATGGTTCGCATCATTTGGAAGTTCTTTAAATTGTTCCTCAAACGAAGTGTTATTGGTAGTCAAACCATTAGAGGTGCTTACGCTCAATGTCAAATTGCTTGGAAATGTGATATTGATCGAGGAATTTACTTCCGCTGATCGAACAAGAGGAGATGGAAGAGATCTACCAGTTGTCCAATTTGTCTCTGGAATCAGATTAGTATCTACATCTTGGACACTCTTTTCCATAACCACAGTGCTTGGTTTCGAAATCTGCTTTAGTGAAAGGCCACGCCTACTTTCACCAGTCTTAGTCAATGCGAAGTCATCCTCTTGAATTTCACCATTCTCCAAGGCAAACCAATCTGTATCCCTTTTTTTGTCCAATGGAAAGCTGTGATCAACATTCGTATCCTTAACAAGCATGGGATCATTATCTAAACCTTCAGCATTTAAAGTAACATTGTTCTCCTTGTTCTTGACCTTCTCTCTTGGTTCCCTATCATCGACTCCAACAAGCTTAAAATTGTCAGCATCTTCAACTTGCCCAACAATTGGAGTGATACCTGCTAACTCGGAGGCATTAACAAGAGAGGAACCGTCGATCATTGTCAACTCAGCATCAGATTTTCTAAATGAAAATATATCCTTACCCTGTATTGGGACCTCGCCAATTGGCAAGAGAGAGAGCAGAGCGTTTCCATATGGAAGCATCAGGGACTGACATAATAAATGAGTGATAGCTACTAAAACCACCACAAATACCCATTTCCTTCTCCCAATTAGGAATTGTCCTTGGAATTGACACCACAACTCCATATTAACACTATACTCGATTTATTGGCTCTGTGACTCGTAAACTAAACAGAATTCTACTTCCAATGTCCTGCAAAATTATCAAAAGAAACCTAAACTCAAAAACAAAGCACATAAACCAAAAGTGATCGGTTTTTACATGAGTGAATAAAGCATTACTACTGCTAAAAATCCACTAAACAGTCTAGGGTTCTGGCAATCATTCTTGGGTGCATTGTTTGTGGAAAGAAACTGAAACATCAATGAGGCACATATTAAAAAAAAATACAGTCTACAATTCATGAAACAAATGCACTATCTAGTTCCGAGTCCTCCAGTCAGCATATAAACATACACACACAAAAAGCTTCCAAAATTTAACAGAACAGGATAAACCTATGCATCTAGAATACCATTTCTGCTTGAGCTCTCAAAGCAAAGAAGAGTATAATAGAACATTAAGATAATGGTGCATCACTAAATTCCGCAATCATCAAATATCAAAAGATCCATAAGCCCTGTACATAAAATTAAAGCAATTTCTAACTCTTAATAAATATACAATCAAAGCAATTTCAATCTTCAATCTAGCTAAATTAAACATACCCAATTGCAAAAACTTCATGAATATACCCATAAAAGCAGCAGAAATACATATAAAGCAAGAGATCAGAAGTGCATATCCGGTAGAAGCTGAAGCAAGTTCAGAAGTGTATCCTAACTAAGTATTGGGGTTTTAGCTCTCCAACTGAACTTATAGCGGCATAAAGAAAACAGATTAAAGAAAAGTACAAATCATCAAGTTGACAATAAATACCTGAGTGATAATTTATATCAGATCTCTTTATCTTCTGCCCATTTTCAGTAGCAGTCTTACCGATTATACTGCTAATACTATACTTGAGCTTACTTTATTGCTTGATTGAATATTGGAATCTTATACACTACCAGAGTTTTCAATTTTTTTTTACACAAATACTAATATAATAACACCCCAAAAGGAAAAGGATGTTTGCTTTCTTTCATAAATCCAAATAATTTGACCTTTTGAATTTGTTAACGCCAAGATCTTTCCACGCGCTTCAATCACGTAATAGTTTGACGGTTTGGACCGTCGGTAGATAGTTTCGGCGTGAGAGTCAGTACAGACAGATACAAGGATAACAATGGAGGATAACAGCTCTAGTGTTTTGATAAAAGAAAATATCACTTACCTCATTTCTGTTGTATCCGGTCCTCAAATACTCAATCTCCGATTTTGCGTGCCACCGACCCTTCTTACACCATCTCACTACAGGTAGCTTACCTACTGATCTCATCATCATTGTCCATCACCGGCCGACTAGGTCCCATCCACATTAATGCATTGTAGGCATAACAGTCAACCGTTATCTTTGTCAGCATCACCGGTCAAAGTCCAATTCAAACCATTATTCACATAATGATCAGGCCCAATGATCCAACCTAATACTTTCAGGACCCAATAGAAATAGCCCAATGGTTTGGCCCAAGGTGTATAAAATATCATGACCCAACATTGCCCCCAACCTTTTATTAAACATACTGTTTAATAGAAGACTATAAACGACCCAAGATATAATAAAATATAATAAGACCAAAAGAAGCCCAACATAAAACTAACCGAGGCCCATCTGGTGAATCTCAAATAGCAAGATAAATTAAAACCGGAAGTCCAATTGAGAAGCCCACTCCGGTTAATATCTCTTCAAATTCATCATCATTGCTAGCATTAAATGTGCCGCCCTCGAGTTCTGTGAATAACTGAAAAGACAGCTACTATAAAAACCCAACTCCTTCAATTTTGACGGTTTCACTTGCTTAATTTTGAATTCTAAGTGCTTTGGCTTCCTTCTTCCTTCCGATTCTCCTTTCTCTCTGCAAATCTATAGCAATGGCCTCCTAAGATTCCGTTAAGGATATTCCTCTTGTTGTAACTCCTCTGTCGACTGTTCCTCCTTTCCCAAACCCTGCTAAAACAACTTCAGTATCAAATCCCAAATCAACTGCTACCCTAAGTAAGAATCCAACCCCAAAACCCTTCCAAATCCTTCTGAATTCTTCAAAAATGAAGAGAGATTTCCTCACGCCAATACCGCCTCTTAATTATCTGAAACTGATATTCGTAATGCTCGAGAAAAATATCAAATCCTAGAGACCCACCAACTGAGACGAGCCTCATCCTCTAAAAGAATGTATCAATGTCCAGATGGGTGGACGGCCATTTCCCTCGCTCTCCTGGAGAAGGGGGTTCGATTCCCTCTTCATGTCTTTCTAGTTACCCTCTTAGGGTTTGTTGGTGTCGAATTTGTCCATCTGGTGCCAAACTCCTACATCCACATCCTAACTTTCATTGCCTTCTGCCACGAGGTAGGCGTTGCACCTACCCTTGACTTCTTCTTCTCCATTTATAATATCAACAAATCCCGTGAAAAGATATTTAAGATTCTGAGCAAGCAGTCTCCGAAGCCCGGCGAGAAATTTGAAAGACGTTCCTTGGTATCCACTTATTCAAGCAACAAAGGATGGTACAAGTAATGGTTCTTCGTTAAAGGCCTGAAAATTGCTTCCCTTCCTGACTGGACGTGTAAGACCCCAACTTTTATGAATAAAGAATAATATTCTCGAAATATATTTTTTAATACTATGGTGTGGATTTGATATAATGTTATAGTTGTGGGTAATATTTATAAATTTTGCAAAGTAAGCAAGTGGTTATATAATATTCGATTGGTCGGGGAATATTCATTTTAACAGAAAATATTCGTACGACGGCACAAATCATTGGTGGACCTCACAACGGAAGTATTGTCGTAAAACGACAGAATTATCTTTTTATAAAAATAACGGCGAAAGCGTTACCGTTAATACTGTTGAACTACCCGGTAGTAAAAGTACAGTAATACGCGTGGTTGCATAGTAGCACACGGTATTGATTATTGATGTTTACGTGAGAAGTCACTCAGTTATACTCAATTATTGCTACAGTAATTATTGCATCATATATCTCATATTATTGATTCAATTATTGTCACAGTATCATCTGCATAATATGATATATTTTTAAATCAATAATTGAGACGACAAAGTTATTCATATTATTAAATTTTAATATTTACAATGTCTAGAAGTTTTTTCAAGGAGATGTTTGGTCATCTAATTGCGCGCCAATAAGGAGAAATCCTTATCGGAAAGCCCCCTCTTTCCTGGGAACGACCTGGTTGTTAAATATTGTGAGTTATAATATTAATAATGAATAAGTTCGTGTTGATTAAAGATGAATTTGATAGTTCCATTGTGTTGGAATTATTGGTGTTAGTGGAAATCGACATTTATTTCGATATTAATTGATGTCTGGAAGTTATACTGACCAATCGGGTAATTAATCGGATAAATGAGCAATTAATTGCTATTAATTCACTTGATTACAACTATTTGTTCACATGTGTGTACTATTGATTCACATTCTTGTACTATTAGGGGTGGTGGTGCAAGATTGATAATACTTGCATGACTAAGTTAAAAATGAAGGTATAGATGGAGGTACTATACTGTAATTCGTATTTTCACATGTCTAGAACTATTGATTCACATTGTTTACTATTAAGGGAGGTGGTGCAAGTTTGATAATACTTGCAGGACTAAATTAAAAATGAAGAAAAAGAGGAAGGTATTATACTGTAATATTTTGAGCCCTAAAATGTGCAATTATTGAAACTATACTTTCCTATAAATAGAAGCTCATTCTTTCTTCATTTCTAACCAATTCACTAAATCTATAGAGCAATTATTATAGAGAGAAATTATAGAGAGAAAGAAGAAGAGAAGTCTGCTACCTCTCTACTCCAATATCCAGTTTATTTCTAAGGTAAGAGGTACTATTTCTTTCGTATTCATGAAAAGAGCTTCTGTTATTCCATTCGTTATTATTATGATGGAATAACCTGTCTATGCAAAGTACCGCATACATGGTAAAATTCTTCTGTTATTTCATTCTTTATTATTATATTGGAATAACCTATCTGTGCGGTCTATCGCATGCATAGTGAATTCTTATGTTATTCCATTCTTTATTATTCTGTTGGAATATACTGTCTGTGCGGATTACGCTAGACCTGATTCCATTTTTTATTATTCTGTTAGAATAACCTGTCTGTGCGGTCTATCGCATGCATGGTGAATTCTTCTGTTATTCCATTCTTTATTATTTTGTTGGAATATCATGTCTGTGCGGATTACGCATGACCTGGTTCCATTCTTTATTATCCAGTTGGAATAACATGTCTATGTGGATTATCACATGCATGGTGAATGATCCTTCGTGTTCATTCCTTATTAAATTGTGGAAATGATTTGTCTACGTGGATTACCGCACGGCGGGTGAAAATCCATTTACAGTTTTATATGTTCTATGATACTCATTTGGTTAAAGTTTTGGCTTCTATACTCCATGAAATTAGTGGAATATCCTTGATATTTGCGCTTCATCCAGTATCTTTTCATGAAAATATTCTTCTGAGCATTCTTGAATTTTACTCCACAAAGAAGTATCATGTTGACAATTTGGACGTTATTGATTATCGGATAAAATAAATCATAAATCTTTAAAATTTATCCTTAAACTTGTTTTATTGAATTATTATGTCATTGTCATCATCCTCATGCTTATATTGTGATTAAAGTCATCTTTGGCTTATGTGTATAGATGGACTTGGTATGATTATGACCAGGGATTATTCGGTATAATCATGACCATAATGTGACGAATGATGAGGTAAAAGTCCTCATTGGCCTGTAGTTCATTGATGGACAGTTGTTGGTATGATTATGACCAGGGATTATTCAGTATAATCATGACCATTGATGATTACATGAATATCCTTGGCCGTGGTGCAGGGATGATGTGGTTTATTTATTAAGCTGAGTCTCAGCGATAAAGTTGATAAAAATCTTTTTAAATCATTAGAAGATAGTAGATTTTATGCTCTACTTGACTCTTCTAATGGATTGCTTGTTCCGCTGCCGTTAAACTTGTTGTCTATTATATTCTATCAGTTTAACATTGTTGAGGGCTAATGATAATTTATTCTGCATTATCTTAGTCATAATATTTCTTACTGGTCTAGTTGAGCTCACCCTTTACTTTCATTGTTCTCTTCAGGAAATGAGAATATAGCTGGGACTACTGACTAGTCTGGGAACGGAGTGACGGTCCAGATGATAGCATTAGTAGTCCTCACTATTCTATTAAATAGTGTGATAATAAATATAATGAGGACTCCATTGAGTGTGGATATTGTCTAGATGACAATATTTGTATTAAAACTCACATCATATGTATTGTCGTATTTTACACGACAGTTATATAATTAAGTTTTTAATTGTATTTTGTACCATGTATTTGGCGACTCAAGATGGGTGATGTATACCTGTTTTGGGGGCATCACAGTTCGTATCAAAGCTTAGGGATATGATCCCTGGCTGAGATGTGAGACAAGAACTAGGAGGGGAGAGACGAGGAATTTCTTCGCTAGTATGACCTACCTAAGTTTATTTGGTATTTAATTGGTCGGTCAGAGTATAGGGATAATATGTGATATTTTAATTAACCCTTGTTTTGTGGCAGTATTTGAAAATGACATCCAAAAATATTGAGATAATCAATGAAGCACATGAGACCGTGGAGTCACCACAAATTAATACCCATGATAATGTGCAACAGGAGGACAATAATCATCAGGTAAACAACAACGATCAAATGATGAACGATGGGATGTTCAGAGGCTTTATGCAATTCATGCAACATCGGGCGAGGGCGGCTCCTGTACAAAATACAGGTGGAAACACTGACAACTCTCGGACGGTCACCGCTAAGCAGTTCAAGGAGCTGGGACCACCGGAGTTTTTTGGAGAGCCAAAACAACTTAAGGCGGAGACGTGGATAAAGCAGATCAACAAGATATTTGATGTCTTGGGATGCTCCGAGGAGCAAAAGTTTCCCTTTGCCACCTTCATGTTGCAAGCAGAGGCAGATTACTGGTAGGAATCTGTAAAGCGTACTCAACCTGCCGCACTCAAAATGTCTTTGGAGAAGTTCTAAGAGCTGTTCAACGATAAGTACTTTCCTGAAAGTATTCGTCACATGAAGGAGGTAGAGTTCATCAAGCTTAAGCAAAACAATATGACCATGGCGCAGTACGAAGCTAAGTTTGTCGAGTTGTCCCGGTTTGCATCCCACTTGGTTGATAATGAGGAGAGAATAACACGGATGTTTCTAAGAAGTTTGAAACCCGAGATACGTTAATACCTAATTTCTCACAAACTGTGTTTGTATTCAGATGTTGTGAATAGGGCTCAGTTATTGGAGCGCGATAATGAGTCAACCCAACCAAGAGAGAGCAACCGACAAGTCGATAATACCAGTGGTAGTAGTCATCGAATCGGTGACAACAAACGTGGAGGGAATCAACATGCCAAAAATGATAATCACTTTGGTGGTAATCATGGCCATGACAATAAGAGTGGACATTTCAAGAAGAGGAGATTCAACAAGGATGGAAAGACATCAGCACCAGCACCTGTTGTTAAGGAAGGAGAAAGACCGTCGATCGTATGTTACAAATGCGGAGGGGAGGGACATATCAGTCCAAACTACGTGATGCAGTCCAAAGCGTGTTATAATTATGGAAAAGAAGGTCACCTAGCCTGATTTTTTTGTACACCAAAGTCAATTCCAGCTGGGATGGAGGCATCAAAGGGTGTCCTAGACAAGACAAAACTGGTAGTTCAAGGGAGAGCGTTTTTCGTAACCTCCCAAAAAGCGACGAATTCGAACGAGGTGATCACGGATAAGATAATCATAAACTTTAGCGAAGTTTATACTTTATTTGATACCGGTTCTACCCATTCTTTTATTTCTCCTACTTGCGCTCAACGTATAAATTTAACTTCGGAGAAATTAGACTTTGATTTATCTGTTGAAACTATCTTAGGAGAAAGCTTTATCACATCCACAGTTTATAAGTCTTATTTGATTCAAATCGGTAACCGCACATTACCCGTCGATCTTATTTCTTTAAAAATACTTGCATTTGATGTGATTTTAGGGATTGGTTGGTTAACTACTCATCATGCTAAAATCGATTATTTTTGTAAGGTTGTTAGCTTTCATATTCCTAACCAACCTATTATACGAATTCAAGCAACCAAACCACTAAAGTCAATCAATGTCATATCAAGTCATAAAGCTATTCGTTTATTGAAAAATGGATGTCAAACTTTCTTAGTCCATGTCACGGATTTAAATAAAAATACGTCAGATTTGAATGATATTTCAATTATTAATAAATTTCCTGACGTATTCCCTGAAAAACTTCCTGGTCTACCCCCAGAGCGTGAAATTAAATTTTGTATCGACCTTGAATCCGATACAAAACCCATTTCCAAAGCCCCATATCGAATGGCTCCTATTGAACTTCATGAGTTAAAAACTCAACTACAGGAATTGTTAGACATCGGTTTTATTCGTCCTAGTACGTCTCCTTGGGGTGCTCCTGTTCTATTCGTGAATAAGAAAGATGGAAGTATGCGATTTTGTATTGATTATCGGGAGTTGAATCATGTCACCATCAAAAATAGGTACCCATTGCCTCGTTTTGATGATTTGTTTGACCAGTTGCAAGGCACAAAATTCTTTTCAAAGATCGATCTTCGTTCTGGATATCATCAGTTGAAGAATAAAATAAAATAACATTCCAAAGACTGCTTTCAGAACTCGATACAGACATTATGAATTCCTAGTCATGTCTTTTGGATTGACTAATGCTCCTGCTGCCTTCATGGATATAATAAACCGAGTATTCAAGGAATATTTGGATCACTTTGTGGTCGTATTTATTAATGACATCCTCATATACTCTAAAACCTGTGAAGACCATGAGCAACACTTGAGGCTGATACTTCAAAAGCTTCGTGAAAACAAGCTTTATGCCAAATTAAAGAAATATGTGTTCTGGCTTGAGAAAGTTGCATTCCTTGGGCACGTGATATCAAATCATGGAATATCTGTTGACCCAATGAAGATTGAAGCAATTCAAAGCTGGGAGCAACCAAAGTTAGTGACCGAAGTACGTAGCTTTCTCGGCTTAGCTGGTTATTATCGGAGATTCATAGAAGGGTTTTCTCAAAACGATACTCCATTAACTCAGATGATTCGAAAAGATACAAAATTCGGTTGGATCAAGGAATGTGAAAAGAGTTTTCAAGAACTCAAGAGGAGACTCATTTCATCACCTGTTCTGACAATGCCATCTGGCTCGGAGGGATTTGTCATCTACAGTGATGCTTCAGGCAAAGGGTTAGGATGTGTTCTTATGCAACATGGGAAAGTCATAGCCTATGCCTCACGATAACTCAAAGAATATGAGAGGAATTATCCTACTCATGATCTAGAGTTGGCAGCAGTCGTTTTTGCACTTAAGATTTGAAGGCATTACCTGTATGGAGAGAAGGTGGAGATCTATACGGATCATAAAAGCCTTAAATATTTCTTCACTCAAAAGGAACTCAACACGCGATAACGACGATGGCTTGAGTTGTTGAAGGATTATGATTACACTATCCAATACCATCTTGGAAAAGCGAACGTAGTAGTTGATGCATTGAGTAGAAGATCATATGCGGGCACAAGTGCATTATTGTCAACGCAAAGGCCTATTGTGTATGACTCGAAAAGGATGGAAATAGAGTTAAAGACTCCAGGGACCCATGTGATGATGGTGAATATACGAGTGTAACCGACTTTAATTGATAAAGTTAAAGCTATTCAAGCTACAGACCTGGAGCTGATACGTATGAGGAAGAAAGTACAAGAAGGTGCTATTCTGGAAGCATGAATCGATGAAGAAGGAATACTTCGAGTCAACTCCAGACTTTGTGTTCCAAACGATTCTGACTTGAAGTATAAAATCATGATGGAGGCGCACAACACACCATTTGTAATCCATCCTGGGAGTACCAAAATTTATCGTGATCTTTGACATACATTTTGGTGGAGCAATATGAAGAGAGAGATAGTGGGGTTTATCTCAAGGTGTCTAACTTGTCAACGAGTCAAGGCGGAGTATCAAGTGCCAAAAGGTCCATTGCAACCACTTGAAATTCCAGAATAGAAGTGGGAGCACATTACCATGGATTTTGTTACTGGTCTTCCCAAGGTTTCTCAAGGTATAGATGCGATTTGGGTCATTGTTGATAGATTGACCAAGTCTGCTCATTTCTTACCGATACGAGAAACTTATACACTTGAACGTCTTGCTAGTATGTACATAAACGGGATTGTAAGATTGTATGGTATGCCAGTATCCATAGTTTCTGATCGAGACCCAAGATTCACTTCAAGATTTTGGGTTAGTTTGCAAAAAACTATGGGCACGGATTTACGATTTAGTTCGGCATATCTTCCTCAAACGGATGGGCAGTCGGAAAGGACTATTCAAACTCTTGAAGATTTATTAAGACTATGTGTCCTTGACTTCAAGGGAAGTTAGGATAAGTTCTTATCATTGGTGGAGTTTTTCTACAACAATAGTTATCAAGCAAGTATTGGCATGACTCCATTTGAGGCGTTGTATGGAAGAAAGTGTAGTTCTCCAGTATTCTGGGATGAGGTGGGTGAAGCAACATTGTTGGGACTGGATTTGGTACGTATGACTATGAAAAATATTCAAACGATCCGACAACGTATAAAAACCTCATAAGATCGACAAAAGAGTTATGCTGATCTTCATCGAAAGGTCGTGGAATTCAATATTGGATATCATGTGTTGTTACATTTTGCTCCATGGAAAGGAGTTACAAGATTTGGAAAGAGAGGAAAGCTCATTCCTCGATTTATTGGCCCATTTTTAATCCTTGACCGAGTAGGAACTGTGGACTATAGACTTGCCTTACTGCCAAGTATGTCTCGTGTTCATAACGTTTTTCACATATCTATGTTACGTAAATATGTGAAAGACCCGAACCACATTATTGAATTAGAACTAGACGAGATAGAGGAAGATTTAATATATGAAGAGTTACCTGTTAAAATCTTGGATAAGAAGGATTATATTCTACGCTCCAAAGTTATACCTCAAGTCAAAGTTTTGTGGACAAACCACGATGTAGAAGAAATGATGTGACGCCCCCAAAATAGGTATACATCACCTATTCTGAGTCTCCAAATACATGGTACAGAATACAAATACAATCTTAAATATACAACAAGAGCTGTGAGTTTTAATACAAATATTGTCTTCTAGACAATATGTACTCTCAGAATAAGTCCTCATTACATTTATTATCACACTATTTTATAGAATAGTGAGGACTACTAAGACACCATCTCGGACCGTCACTTCGTTCCCCGACTAGTCCCGGCTACGTTCTCATTTCCTGGAGAGAACAGTAAAAAAAAAGGTGAGCTCAACTAGCCTAGTAAGAAATATTATGACTAAGATAATGCAGAATAAATTATCATTAGTCTTCAACAATGTTAAACTATAAAATATAATAGACATCAAGTTTAACTGCAGCGGAACAAGCAATCCATTAAAAGAGTCAAGTAGAGAATAAATTCTACTATCTTTTATGATTTAACAGGTTTTTCATCACTTTTATCGCTAGGACTCAGCTTAATAAATAATCCACATCATCCCTGCACTACGGCCAAGGATATTCATTAGTATCACGACCACAAATTATCCATGCACTATGGGCCAAGGATATTTGTGTATTCATCAATGGTTATGATCATGCCAACAACTGTCCATCAATGCACTACGGGCCAATGAGGACTTTTACCACATCATTTGTAACATTACGACCATGATTACACCGAATAATCCCTGGTCATAATCATACCAAGTCCATCTATACACTATAGGCCACAGATGACTTTCAACATAATATAAACATGAGGATGATGACAATGACATAATAATTCAATAAAACAAATTCAAGAATTAATTTATCCAGGAACCAATAACGTCTAAATTGTCAACATGATACTTCTTTTTAGAGTAAAATTCAAGAATACTCAGAAGAATATTTTCATGAAAAGAAACTGGATGAAGCGCAAATATCAAGGATATTCCACTAATTTCATGAAGTAATAAAGCCAAAACTTTAACCAACAGAGTATAATAAAGAATAGAATAACAAAAGAAATCACCATGCATGCGATAGACCGCACAAACAGGTTATTCCAATAGAATAATAAATAACGAAACCAGGTCAGGCGAAATTTGCACCGACAGGATGTTCCAACAGAATAATAAATAATGGAATAACAACAGAAATCACCATGCTTGCGGTACTTCGTATAGACAAGTTATTCCAATAGAATACTAAATAACGAAACCAGGTCAAGCGAAATTCGCATCGACAGGATGTTCCAACAGAATAATAAAGACGGAACCAGGTCCGGCGTAAAATGCACAGACAGGATATTTCAACAGAATAATAAAGAATGGAATAACAGAAGAATTTCACCAAGTATAGGGTATCCCGCGTATACAGGTTATTCTAATAGAATAATAAAGAATGGAATAACAGAAGTTCTCTTCATTAATACAAAAGAAATAAATACCCCTTACCGTAAAAGAAACTTGATATCGGAGTAGTGAAGTAGCAGAATACTTTTCTTCTTTCTCTCTATAGTTTCTCTCTCTAGAGTTTCAGTGAATTTGTAAGAAATAATGAAAGAATGAGCTTCTATTTATAAAAGAATGGACTGAATAGTAACCAATCCATGAACGGTCCAGATTAATTTACTTTAAACGGACGGTCCAGATTGGTTTATAATAAAATATAATATATTATATTTATAATCTAATAAAACGAATAACTTTATAAAAGTATTCTGTTTTATATAAAAAAAATTTACTATGCAAACACTATGCAGGCACTATACAAATACTATGCATAATAAAATATATTATATTCTAATTATTGTCTAATAAAACAGATAACTTTATAAAAGTATTCTGTTTTATATAAAAAAAATTCTATTATATTACATTAATAATACTAATAAAATAAAACTTCAACATCATTATTATTATTCACACTACTAATCGACCAGGTCGTTCCCAGGAAAAAGGGGGCTGTCCAATAAGGATTTCTCTCTATTGGCGCGCAATTAGGTGACCAAACCTCTTCTTGACAGAACTTCTAGACATCGTTAATATTGCAAATAATAATATTAATAACTCTGTCATCTCAATTATTGATTTAATAATATATAAAATATCGACAATAATTGAATAAAACTGAATGACTTCTCACGTAAGCATCAATAATCAATACTGTGTGCTACTATGCAACCACGCGTATTACTGTACTTTTACTACCGAGTAGTTTAACAGTATTAACGGTAAAACTTCCGCCGTTATTTTTAATAAAATATTTTTGTCGTTTTCTCAATCTGAAATAATTCTGTTGTGGGGTCCACCAATGATTATGTCGTCGTATGAATATTCCCTGTTAAAATGAATATTCCCCGACCAATCGAATATTATATAACAACTTGCGTGCTTTGCAAAATTTATAAATATTATCCACAACTATAACATTATATCAAATTTATTCCATAATATTCAAAAATGATATTTATAGAAAATTCATTTTTATTCATAAAAGTTGGGGTCTTACAATCTCCCCTTCTTATGAAATTTCACCCTCGAATTAGGGTACGTACCTGGTATGTCAAAGGGGTAAGGATACCTTGATTTCATTTCAGATTCTAACTCCCAGGTAATTTCCTCAACATCGTGGTTCCTCCATAAAATTTTGACTTGAGGTATAATCTTGGAGCGTAGAATATGTTCATTCTTATCCAAGATTTGAACAGGAACCTCTTCATACGTTAAATCTTTCGTTATTTCGTCTTGTTCTAACTCAATAATGTGGTTCGGGTCTTTCACATATTTACGTAACATGGATATATGAAAAATGTTATGAACACGAGACATACTTGGCGGTAAAACAAGTCTATAGGCTACAGTCCCTACTCGATCGAGGATTAAAAATGGACCAATGAATCGAGGATTAAGCTTTTCTCTCTTTCCAAATCTCGTAACTCCTTTCTATGGAGCAACACGTAACAATACATGATCTCCAATATCGAATTCCACGTCCTTTCGATGAAGATCAGCATAACTCTTTTGTCGATCTTGGGAGGTTTTTATACGTTGCCGGATCGTTTGTACCTTTTCCGTAGTCATACGTACTAACTCCGGTCCCAACAACGTTGCTTCACCCACCTCATCCCAGCATACTAGAGAACAACACTTTCTTCCATACAACGCCTCAAATGGAGCCATGTCAATACTTGCTTGATAACTGTTGTTGTAGGAAAACTCTACCAATGGTAAGAACTTGTACCAAATTCCCTTGAAGTCAAGGACACAGAGTCTTAATAAATCTTCAAGAGTTTGAATAGTCCTCTCTGATTGTCCGTCTGTTTGAGGATGATATGCCGAACTAAATCGTAAATCCGTGCCCATAGCTTTTTGCAAACTAACCCAAAATCGTGAAGTGAATCTTGGGTCTCGATCAGAAACTATGGATACTGGCATACTATGCAATCTTACAACCTCGTTTATGTATATACGAGCAAGACGTTCAAGTGTACAACTTTCTCGTATAGGTAAGAAATGAGCAGATTTGGTCAATCTATCAACAATGACCCAAATTTGCATCTATACCTTGAGAAACCTTGGGAAGACCAGTAACGAAATCCATAGTAATGTGCTCCCACTTCCATTCTAGTATTTCAAGTGGTTGCAATGGACCTTTTGGTACTTGATACTCTGCCTTTACTCGTTGACAAGTTAAACACCTTGAGATAAACAGCGCCATCTCCCTCTTCATATTGCCCCACTAAAATGTATTTCGAAGATCATGATACATTTTGGTACTCCCAGGATGGATTAAAAACGGTGTGTTGTGCGCCTCCATCATGATTTTATACTTTAACTCAGGGTAGTTAGGAACACAAAGTCTGGAGTTGACTCAAAGTATTTCTTCTTCATCGATTCTTGCTTCCGGCATAACACCTTCTTGTACTTTCTTCCTCATAAGCATCAGCTCCAGGTTTGTAGCTTGAGCAGCTTTAACTTTACCGATTAAAGTCGGTTACACTCGTATATTCACCATCATCACATGGGTCCCTGGAGTCTTTAACTCTATTTCCATCCTTTCCAAGTCATACATAATGGGCCTTTGCGTTGACAATAATGCACTTGTGCCCGCATATGATCTTCTACTCAATGCGTCAACTACTACGTTCACTTTTCCAGGATGGTATTGGATAGTGTGATCATAATCTTTCAACAACTCAAGCCATCGTTGTTGCCGCATGTTGAGTTCCTTTTGAGTGAAGAAATATTTGAGGCTTTTATGATCCGTATAGATCTCCACCTTCTCTCCATACAGGTAATGCCCTCAAATCTTAAGCGCAAAAACGACTGCTGCCAACTCTAGATCATGAGTAGGATAATTCCTCTCATATTCTTTGAGTTGTCGTGAGGCGTAGGCTATGACTTTCCCATGTTGCATGAGAACACATCCTAACCCTTTGCCTGAAGCATCACTGTAGATGACAAATCCCTCCGAGCCAGATGGCATTGTCAGAACAGGTGATGAAATGAGTCTTCTCTTGAGTTCTTGAAAATTCTTTTCACATTCTTCGTTCCAACCGAATTTTGTATCTTTTTGAGTTAGCTGAGTCAATGGAGTAGTGATTCGAGAAAACCCTTCTACGAATCTCAGATAATAACTAGCCAAGACGAGAAAGCTACGTACTTCGGTCACTGATTTAGGTTGCTCACAGCTTTGAATAGCTTCAATCTTTGCTGGGTCAACAGATATTCCATGACTTGATACCACGTGCCCAAGGAATGCTACTTCCTCAAACCAAAACTCACATTTCTTTAACTTGGCATAAAGCTTATATTCACGAAGCTTTTGGAGTATCAGCCTCAAGTGTTGCTCATGATCTTCACGGCTTTTGGAATAAATAAGGATGTCATCAATAAAGACGACCACAAAGTGATCCAAATATTCCTTGAATACTCGGTTCATCATATCCATGAAGGCAGCAGGAGCATTAGTCAATCCAAAAGACATAACTAGGAATTCATAATGCCCATACTGAGTTCTGAAAGCCGTCTTTGGAATGTCATTGGTTCTAATCTTTAATTGGTGATATCCGAAACGAAGATCAATCTTTGAAAAGAATTTGGCGCCTTGCAGCTGGTCAAACAAGTCATCAATACGTGGCAATGGGTACCTATTTTTGATGGTGACATGATTCAACTCCCGATAATCAATACAAAGTCGCATACTCCCATCTTTCTTCTTCACGAATAGAACAGGAGCACCCCAAGGAGAAGTACTATGACGAATAATGCCAATGTTTAACAATTCCTGCAGTTGGGTCTTTACCTCCTGAAGTTCAATAGCAGCCATTCGATATGGGGCTTTGGAAATGGGTATTGTACCGGGTTCAAGGTCGATACAAAATTTAATTTCACGCTCTAGGGGTAGGCTAGGAATTTTTTCAGGGAATATGTCAGGAAATTCATTAACAATAGAAATATCATTCAAAACTGACGTATTTTTGTTTAGATCCGTGACATGAGATAAGAAAGCTTGACATCCATTTTTTAATAAACGAATACCTTTATGGCTTGAGATGACAGTGATTGATTTTAATGGTTTGGTTGCTTGAATTCGCATAATAGGTTGATTAGGAATATGAAAACTAACAACCTTATAAAAACAATCAATTTTTGCATGATGAGTAGTTAACCAATCAATCCCTAGAATTACATCAAATACAAGTATTTTCAATGAAATAAGATCGACAGGTAATGTGAGGGTACCGATTTAAACCAAACAATAGTTATAAATAGTGGATGTAATGAAGGTTTCTCCCAACAGAGTTTCAACAGATAAGTCAAAGTCTAATTTCTCCGGAGTCAAATTTAAACGTTGAGCGCAAGTAGGAGAAATAAAAGAACTGGTAGAACCGGTATCAAATAAGGTATATACTTCACTAGAGTTTATGATAAGCTTACCCGTGATGACCTCATTCGGGTTACTTGCTTTCTGGGAGGTCACGACAAACGCTCTCCTTTGCACTACTGGATTTGACTTTCTGGGGCGTCCTTTGGTGCCTCCATCCTAGCTGAACTTGTCTTCGGTGAACGACAAAATTGGGCTAGGTGACCTTCTCTTCCATAATTATAACATGCTTTGGACGGCATCACGCAGTTTGGACTGATGTGTCCCTCCCCTCCGCATTTGAAGCATATGATAGGTGGTCGTTCTTCTTCCTTAACAACGGGTGTTGGTGCTGACGTCTTTCCATAATTATTGAATCTTATCTTCTTGAAATGTCCATTCTAATTATTTTTGCCATGATTACCACCGAAGAGTTACCATTTCTGGCATGTCGATTCCCTCCACGCTTATTGTCACTGCTTCGATGACTGCTATCACTAGTATTATTATTTTGTCGGCTGCTCTCTTTTGGTTGGGTTGACTCATTATTGCGCTCCAATAACTGAGCCCTATTAACAACATCTGAATATAAACACAGTTTATGAGAGATAAGATATTGACGTATCTTGGGTTTCATACCTCTTAGAAACATTCGCGTCATTCTCTCCTCATTATCAACCAAATGGGATGCAAACCGGGACAACTCGGCAAACTTGGCTTTGTACTGCGACACGATCATGTTGTTTTGCTCCAGCTTGATGAAATCTACCTCTTTCATGTGACGAATACTTTCAGGAAAGTACTTGTCGTTGAACAATTCTTGGAACTTCTCCCAAGTCATCTTCAGTGCGGCAGGTTGAGTACGTTTTACAGATTCCCACCAGTAATCTACCTCTGCACACAACATGAAGGTGGCAAAGGGAACTTTTTGCTCCTCGGAGCATCCCAAGACATCAAATATCTTGCAGATCTGCTTTATCCACGTCTCTTCCTTAAGTGGTTTTGGCTCTCCAAAAAACTCCGGTGGTCCCAGTTCCTTGAACTGCTTAGCGGTGATCGTCTGAGAGTTGCCAGTATTTCCACCTGCATTTTGTACAGGAGCCGCTCTTGCCTGATGTTGTGTTGCCTCTTTTTCAGTTCTGATAAAAGAGCTCTAACTCATGCAAGTATATATGCATCAACAAGTAATACATAGTAAGTCGAGTATCGATCCACAGGGAATTAACTAATAAAGTTTACCAAGCATTAACCCATAACCATTTCAGTCTTATTTAAACGAATGATAATATATTTTATATTTAAACTTTGAAATTAAATAAACCTAACTACTTCTAGAGTGAGACTAGATAACGAAGACATGAGATTACAATTTCATCCATACACCTCATGTAAGCCAAACTAATTGTTTCGGTTTTTTAATCGAGAACACTAAAGTAAAGTATAGCCATCTTTCAATGTACCATACCCATATCACATATAATCCACAATTGATAGAATACACATGAACACCCACATTACCTAAACCACTATATGTCTATGTGATTTACAAATAATTAGGGTTTAAGCCCAAGTTCTCAATTGACTACGAGTGGCGCTTTGGTATATGTTTATCCTAAGCACAAATCATACATCCCATAACAATGTAGAATATACAATCACAAGCTATCGAGATCAGATCTAAACCCATACTTCATCTTTCAAGTTCATATGTGTTTTCACAGTAATTGATGGCCAATCAACTAAGCAAATAAGCATAAATCTTAATAGACAATCCCATAGCAATCAATAAGGCTAACAATGAAATTTATCAGATTAAACTAAGCCATAGAATCCATTGCAATCTCAGAATAGAATTTAAATCATAATTGAATTAATGCTATTATCCACATATTGAAGACGCATCATGAGATACAATAAGCAATCAAAGAGAGAATAAGAGTAGAGAATTATAGTGCAAATCTGTTCTCTTGAGCCAAGGTTGAATCTCTAATGATTTCCAATTGCTTCAAGTCTCCAATCCAATCAACTCTAGAAAATACCTACACTAATCTACTCTATTCTATTATTGAAATTAAAGAGAGAAGATGACAATAGCTATCTCTTCCCCCAAAGGGTGGAATATCTTTTTTATAATGCCAATATGTCTAATATATAAGCCCTAATTGAATTGCCCTCTCAATTACGCTTCAATTGCACTGTTTAGTGAAAAGTCAGCGTTGGTCAGCATCAGACGTCGCGCGGCCGCGTAGGAATTGGCCTGAAGTTGGGCGCTGCCGCGCTCAAGTGTTAAATCGGGTCTTTTTGCTCCTGTAACTCGCGCGGCCATGCAGGAAATGAACTACAAAGTCGCGCGCCCGCGTGGTTGATTTTCTGCTGCAGTCTGCTCTGGTAAAATGGCCATAACTTTTGATCGGGAAGAGTTACGGGGCCTGCCACCTATCAAATCGAAGATATCGACGAGCTCTACAACTTTCATTCTTTGATGATTGAGAAATTCTGGCCGGATGAAGGTTGAAATTGAGCTGGAAGGAACTGTTATGAAAATGGCTAACCAAAACAGCGAAGTTTGACGTCTGTTGGTACAACTATCATAACTCTTGCATCCGAACTCCGATTAGAACGATTCAAGATGTTCCGAAAAGCTACGAAGACGCTTTACAATGTAGTCCAAGTTCTAAGCCAAGAACATAACATGACCATGAAAGCCCAAATGATGTCCGGATTGTATTTCTTTGCATTTTCTTAACAATAATCGCTAACACCGCTCCCAAACATATAACCTACAAAATGAACATAAAATGCATGAAAAATAACTAAGACACATGAATATAAACAACTAATTCAAGTAAAAGATACCGGACAAGTGTATATAAAATCCACTTATCATGTTGCATTAATTGCATAAATCCTCTGAACATTCTATCGTTCATCATCTGGTCAGTGTTGTTGTTTGCCTGAAGATTGTCTCCATCCTGATGCACATTATCTTGATTATTAATCTATGGAGACTCAACAGTCTCCTGTTCTCCATTGATGTTCTCAACATTCTCGGATGCCATTTTTAAACACTGCCACAAAACAAAGGTTAATTAACATATCATATATTATCCCTATACTCTGACCGACAATTTAAATATCAAATAAACTTAGGTAGGTCATACTAGCGAAGGAATTCCCCGTCTCTCCCCTCCTAATTCTTATCTCACATCTCAGCCAGGGATCATATCCCTAAGTTTTGATACCAACTGTGACGCACCCAAAATAGGTATACATCACCTATTCTGAGTTGCCAAATACATGGTACAGAATACAAATACAATCTTAAATATACAACAAGAGCTGTGAGTTTTAATACAAATATTGTCTTCTAGACAATATCTACTCTCAGAATAAGTCCTCATTACATTTATTATCACACTATTTTATAGAATAGTGAGGATTACTAAGACACCATCTCGGACCGTCACTCCGTTCCCCGACTAGTCCCGACTGCGTTCTCATTTTCTGAAGAGAACAGTGAAAGAAAGGGTGAGCTCAACTAGCCTAGTAAGAAATATTATGACTAAGATAATGCAAAATAAATTATCATTAGTCTTCAACAATGTTAAACTGATAAAATATAATAGACATCAAGTTTAACTGCAGGGGAACAAATAATCCATTAAAAGAGTCAAGTAGAGAATAAAATCTACTATCTTTTATGATGTAAAAGGTTTTTCATCACTTTTATCGCTGTGACTCAGCTTAATAAATAATCCACATCATCCCTGCACTACGGCCAAGGATATTCATTAGTATCACGACCACAGATTATCCATGCACTATGGGCCAAGGATATTCGTGTATTAATCAATGGTCATGATCATGCCAACAACTGTCCATCAATGTACTACAGACTAATGAGGACTTTTACCACATCATTTATAACATTACGGTCATGATTACACCAAATAATCCCTGGTCATAATCATGCCAAGTCCATCTATGCACTACAGGCCACATATGACTTTTAAAATAATATAAACATGAGGATGATGACAATGATATAATAATTCAGTAAAACAAGTTCATGAATTAATTTATCCAGGAACCAATAACGTCCAAATTGTCAACATGATACTTCTTTGTAGAGTAAAATTCAAGAATGCTCAGAAGAATATTTTCATGAAAAGATACTGGATGAAGCGCAAATATCAAGGATATTCCACTAATTTCATGAAGTAATAAAGCCAAAAGTTTAACAAACTGAGTATAATAAAGACTAGAATAACAAAAGAAATCCCAATGCATGCGATAAACCGCATAGACAGGTTATTCCAATAGAATAATAAATAACGGAACCAGGTCAGGCAAAATTCGCACTGATAGGATGTTCCAACAGAATAATAAAGAATGGAATAACAACAGAAATCACCATGCATGCGGTACTTCACATAGACATGTTATTCCAACAGAATACTAAATGACGGAACTAGGTCATGCAAAATTCGCACCGATAGGATGTTCCAACAGAATAATAAAGACGAAACCAGGTCCGGCGTAAAACACACAGACAAGATACTCCAACAGAATAATAAAGAATGGAATAACAGAAGAATTTCACCAAGTATAGGGTAGCCCGCGTATACAGGTTATTCCAACAGAATAATAAAGAATGGAATAACAGAAGTTCTCTTCATGAATACAAAAGAAATAATACTCATTACTGTAAAAGAAACTTGATATCGGAGTAGTGAAGTAGCAGAATACTTTTCTTCTTTATCTCTATAGTTTCTCTCTCTAGATTTTCAGTGAATTCGTAAGAAATAATGAAGGAATGAGCTTCTATTTATAGAATAATGGACTGAATAGTAACCAATCCATGAACGGTCCAGATTAATTTACTTTAAACGGACGGTCCAGATTGGTTTACAATAAAATATAATATATTCTATTTATAATCTAATAAAACGAATAACTTTATAAAAGTATTCTGTTTTATATATAAAAAATTTACTATGCAAATACTATGCAGACACTATACATAATAAAATATAATATATTCTAATTATTATCTAATAAAACAGATAACTTTATAAAAGTATTCTATTTTATATTAAAAGATTTTTTATTTTATTACATTAATAATACTAATAAAATAAAACTTCATCATCATTATTATTATTTCACACTATTAATCGACCAGGTCGTTCCCAGGAAAGAGGGGGCTTTCCAATAAGGCTTTGTCCCTATTGGGGAGCAATTAGGTGACCAAACCTCTCCTGACAGAACTTTTAGACATCGTTAATATTGCAAATAATAATATTAATAACTCTGTCATCTCAATTATTAATTTAATAATATATAAAATATCGATAATAATTGAATAAAACTGAATGACTTCTCACGTAAGCATCAATAATCAATACCGTGTGCTACTATACAACCACACGTATTACTGTACATTTACTACCGAGTAGTTCAACAGTATTAATGGTAAAATTTTTGCCGTTATTTTCAATAAAATATTTTTGTCATTTTCTCAATCTGACAATAATTTTGTTGTGGGGTTCACCAATGATTGTGCCGTCGTACGAATATTCCCTGTTAAAAAGAATATTCCCCTACCAATCGAATATTATATAACAACTTGCGCACTTTGCAAAATTTATAAATATTACCCACAACTATAACATTATATCAAATTTATTCCATAATATTCAAAAATGATATTTATAAAAAAATCATTTTTATTCATAAAAGTTGGGGTTTTACAAATGACCTGGGAGTTAGAATCTGAGATGAAGTCAAGATATCCTCACCTCTTCAATATACCAGGTACGTACCCTAATTTCGAGGACGAAATTTCATAAGAAGGAGAGGTTGTAAGACCCCAACTTTTATGAATAAAGAATAATTTTCTCAAAATATATTTTTGAATATTATGGTGTGGATTTGATTTAATGTTATAGTTGTGGGTAATATTTACAAATTTTGCAAAGTAAGCAAGTTGTTATATAATATTCAATTGGTCGGAGAATATTCGTTTTAACAGGGAATATTCGTACGACGGCACAATCATTGGTGGACCCCACAACGGAAGTATTGTCGTAAAATGACAGAATTATCTTTTTATAAAAATAACGGCGAAAGTGTTACCGTTAAAACTGTTAAACTACCCGGTAGTAAAAGTACAGTAATACGCGTGGTTGCATAGTAGCACACAGTATTGATTATTGATGCTTACGTGAGAAGTCACTCAGTTATACTCAATTATTGCTACAGTAATTATTTCATCATATATCTCATATTATTGATTCAATTATTATCACAGTATCATCTGCATAATATGATATATTTTTAAATCAATAATTGAGATGACAAAGTTATTCATATTATTAAATTACAATATTTACAATGTCTAGAAGTTCTGTCAAGGAGAGGTTTGGTTATCTAATTGCGCACCAATAAGGAGAAATCCTTATCGAAAAGCCCTCTCTTTCCTGGGAACGACCTGGTTGTTAAATATTATGAGTTATAATATTAATGATGAATAAGTTCGTGTTGATTAAAGATGAATTTGATAGTTCCATTGTGTTATAATTATTGGTGTTAGTGGAAATCGACATTTATTTCGATATTAATTGATGTTTGGAAGTTATACTGACCAATCGGGTAATTAATCGAATAAATGAGTAATTAATTGCTATTAATTCATATGATTATAACTATTTGTTCACATGTGTGTACTATTGATTCACATTCTTGTACTATTAAGGGTGGTGCAAGATTGATAATACTTGCATGACTAAGTTAAAAATGGAGGTATAGATGGAGGTATTATACTGTAATTCGTATTTTCACATGTCTAGAACTATTGATTCACATTATTTACTATTAGGGGAGGTGGTACAAGTTTGATATTACTTGCAGGATTAAATTAAAAATGAAGAAAAAGAGGAAGGTATTATACTGTAATATTTTGAGCCCCAAAATGTGTAATTATTAAAACTATACTTTCCTATAAATAGAAGCTCATTCTTTCTTCATTTCTAACCAATTCACTAAAGCTATAGAGCAATTATTATAGAGAGAAATTATAGAAAGAAAGAAGAAGAGAAGTCTGCTGCCTCTCTACTCCAATATCCAGTTTCTTTTTAAGGTAAGGGGTACTATTTGTTTCGTATTCATGAAAAGAGCTTCTGTTATTCCATTCTTTATTATTATGATGGAATAACCTGTCTATGCAAAGTACCGCATACATGGTGAAATTCTTCTGTTATTCCATTCTTTATTATTATGTTGGAATAACCTATCTTTGCGGTCTATCGCATGCATAGTGAATTCTTATGTTATTCCATTCTTTATTATTCTGTTGGAATATCCTGTCTGTGAGGATTACGCTTGTGACACCCCCAAAATAGGTATACATCACCCATTCTGAGTTGTCAATACATGGTTCAGAAACAACTGCAACTTTATTATTACAACATGTAAACTATGAGTTTAAATACAGATATTGCCATCTAGACAATATCCACATACAAATAAATCCCCATCATAATTATTGATACAATATTTTCAAAAATGGTGAGGACTACTAAACAACTTTCTCTAGAACCTTCATTCCATACCCCGACTTGTACTCGCTATATTCTCACCTCCTGAGAAGAAAAATGGAACAAAAAGGAAAAGGGTGAGCTCAACTAGCCCAGTAAAGAATATTATGACTAAGATAATATACAATAAATTATCGTTAGTCTTCAACAGGGAAAAATATAATAGAATACAATAGACAACAAATTTTAAATCAATATTCGCAGCGGAAAATATTAATCCATAGAAGAGTTACGTAGAGGATGAAATCTACTAATGTCTATGAATTTAACAGTCCATCAATAGTATTTGTTTTTATCCCTGTAACATCAATCAATGAACCTCTTGATTCATATATTCATCCTTGCACTACAGGCCAAGGATATTCACCAGTTGGTCATGTTCATCTAAACACTTGTTCATCTTTGCACTACGGGCCAAAGATATTCATCAGAAATCATTCATCTTTGCACTACAGGCCAAAGATATTCAGTAATATCATCATTTAAGACTGAGGATGATGAAAAATATTTTTAAAGAACCGAATCCAGTGAAACAAAATGACAAAGATTAAGGATTAAAGATTCGTACTTTGTTTTACCCATGTCCAAAAATACCTCAAAAATTTTCATAGTGGTGTAAAATTCAAGAATGATCAAAACATGAATACAATCAAACCTAGTATCCACAATAGATATTTTAGACGAAAAGGGAAAATTTTCATTTTTCGATGAATAGTGTCGTATTCGTGAGTAGTGCCGTATACGTGAATAGTGCCGTATACGTGAATAGTAACTCCGACACCAAAAGTTCCAAATTTGATAAAAAACTTTAGATCAACATTTTGGCATAATGAAATTGAAGAAATAATATCATTACGAAAAAAATAATATCCCTTACCTCGAAAGGGATATTATTGATTTAAAATTTGTTATCTATTGTACTCTATTATATTTTTCCCTGTTGAAGACTAACGATAATTTGTTGTATATTATCTTAGTCATAATATTCTTTACTGGGCTAGTTGAGCTCACCCTTTTCCTTTTTGTTCCATTTTTCTTCTCAGGAGGTGAGAATATAGCGAGTACAAGTCGGGGTATGGAATGAAGGTTCTAGAAAAAGTTGTTTAGTAGTCCTCACCATTTTTGAAAATATTGTATCAATAATTATGATGCGGATTTATTTGTATGTGAATATTGTCTAGATGGCAATATCTGTATTTAAACTCATAGTTTACATGTTGTAATAATAAAGTTGTAGTTGTTTCTGAACCATGTATTGACAACTCAGAATGGGTGATGTATACCTATTTTGGGGGTGTCACAGTTGGTATCAGAGCTTAGGGATATGATCTCTGGCAGAGATCGGGGAATAGAACTAGGAGGGGAGAGACGAGTAATTCCTTCGCTAGTGTGTCCTACCTAAGCTTATTTGTTAGTTGGTCAGTATATAGGATATTATGTGATATATTGATTTGCTTAATTAACCCTTGTTTTATGGCAGTATTTAAGAATGGCAACCGAGAATGTTAACAGTGGAGTTAATGAGACCGTGGAGATGCCTGTACTTACCAACGGGGAGAACGTGCAACAGGCTGGCAATGTTCCTCCTGTGAACAACACCACTGATCAGACGATGAACGACGCAATGTTTAGAAGCTTTTTTCAGTTCATGCAAAATCAGACGAGGGAGACTCGTGTTCAAAATACAGGAGGAAATGATAATAATGCACGGGTTGTAACAGCCAAGCAGTTCAAAGAGTTGGGACCACCAGAATTTAAGGGAAAGCCAGATCCGATCATTGCGGAAACATGGGTCAAGCAAATTACCAAGATATTCGATGTCTTGGGATGCACAGAGGAACAGAAGGTTCTGTTCGCCACCTTAATGTTCCGTGGCGAGGTAGACTACTGGTGGGAGTCTGTGAAGCGTACCCATCCAGCCGCACTCAGCATGTCTTGGGAGACGTTTCAGAAACTATTTAATGACAAATACTTTCCTGAAAGTGTTCGTCATATGAAGGAAGTGGAGTTCATCAGATTAGAACAAAATAACATGACGGTGTCTCAGTACGAGGCAAAGTTTGCAGAGTTATCCAGGTTTGCACCTCATTTGGTGGATAATGAGGAACGTATGACGCGGATGTTTCTGAGAGGTTTGAAACCCGGCATACGACAATATCTCATCTCTCATAAATTCCCTCTCTATTCAGATGTTGTTAACAGGGCTCAATTGTTGGAGCGAGATAACGAGTACAGTCAACCGAGGTACCACAATCAGGAATCATACTGGAGATAACACTCAGCAAAACAACAATAACCAGTGGAGAAAGAAAAAGACAGACAAAAATGGTAACCACTCTGGTGGTAATCATAGCTATGAAAATAGAAGAAGTGAGTCGGGAGGAGATTTCAAGAAGAGGAGATTCAACAATGACCATGTGAAGATGACAGTGCCAACAGCAAATGGTTCCAAGGGAGGAGAAAGACCACCGGTCATATGCTATAAATGCGGGAAAGAGGGACATATCAGTCCAAACTGCCCACAACAGTTCAAGGTATGTTATAATTGTGGGAAGGAAGGACATATCGCTCGAGATTGTACGGTAGTGAAACCAATTCCAGTGGGGACGGTGATTCAAAAAGCTGTCCCAAAAAAGTCAAAGTCAACAGTTCCTGGAAGAGCGTTTGTTGTGACTGGTCAAAATGCGAGGAACCCAAACGAGGTGATCACGGGTAAGCTATTTATAAATTCTTGCAAAGTTTATACCTTACTTGATACCGGTGCTACCCATTCATTTATCTCTCCTGCTTGCGCTCAAAGTTTAAACTTGACTCTGGAGAAATTAGACTTTGACCTATTTGTGGAAACTCCATTAGGAGAAACTTTCATCACATCCACTGTTTATAAATCTTGTTTGATTCAAGTTGGCACCATCACCTTACCTGTTGACCTTATCTATTTAAAGATACTTGCTTTTGATGTGATTTTAGGGATTGATTGGTTAACTACTCATCATGCCAAAATTGATTGTTTTCGTAAGGTTGCTAGTTTTCATATTCCTAATCAACCTGTTGTTCAAATTCTAGCAACTAAATCATTAAAATCAATCACTGTCATATCTAATCATAAAGCTATTCGTTTATTAAAAAACGGATGTCAAGCTTTCTGAGCTCATGTTATGGATTTGAATAAAGACACGTCAAATTTGAATAATATTCCTGTTGTTATTGACTTTCCTGACGTATTTCCTGAAGAACTTCCCGGTCTACCCCCAGAACGTGAAGTTGAATTCTTTATTGATCTTGAACCTGGTACAAAGCCCATTTCTAAAACCCCATATCGAATGGTTCCTATTGAACTTCAGGAGTTAAAAGTCCAACTACAGGAGTTATTGGACATCGGTTTCATTCGTCCTAGTACATCTCCTTGGGGTGCTCCTGTTTTATTCGTAAAGAAGAAAGACGGGAGTATGCGACTTTGTATTGACTATCGGAAATTAAACCATGTCACCATCAAGAATAGGTATCCTCTATCTCGTATTGATAACTTGTTTTACCAGTTGCAAGGAGCACAATTCTTTTCAAAAATCGATCTTCGTTCTGGATATCATCAGCTGAAAATTAGAACTGAGGATATTCCAAAGATTGCCTTCAGAACTCGGTATAGGCATTATGAATTCTTAGTCATGTCTTTCGGATTGACTAATGCTCCTGCGGCTTTCATGGATATGATGAACCGAGTATTCAAGGATTATTTAGATCAGTTCGTTGTTGTCTTTATTGATGACATCCTTATATATTCCAAAAGCCGTGAAGATCATGAGCACCATTTGAAGCTGGTATTCCAAAGGCTTCGTGAAAACAAGTTATATTCTAAGTTGAAGAAATACGAGTTCTGGCTTGAGGAAGCAGCATTCCTTGGGCACGTGGTGTCAAAACATGGAGTATATGTGGACCCGGCGAAGATTGAAGCAATACAAAGTTAGGAGCAACCTAAGACGGTGACTGAAGTACGTAGTTTTTTGGGCTTAGCTGATTATTATCGGAGATTCGTGGAAGGGTTTTCTCGAATCGCTACTCCGTTAACTCATCTAACTCGGAAGGATACAAAATTCATTTGGAGCGAGGAATGCGAGAAGAGTTTCCAAGAGCTTAAAAGGAGACTTATTTCGGCACCTATTCTAACAATACCATCTGGTTCGGATGGATTTGTTATCTACAGCGATGCTTCGGGCAAAGGGTTAGGATGTGTTCTCATGCAACATGGGAAAGTCATAGCCTATGCCTCGCGACAACTTAAAGAATATGAGAGGAATTATCCTACTCATGATCTAGAATTGGCAACAGTCGTTTTCGCGCTAAAGATCTGGAGGCACTATCTATACGGGGAGAAAGTGGAGATATATTCAGATCATAAAAGTCTCAAATATTTCTTCACTCAAAAAGAACTCAACATGCGGCAGCGACGTTGGCTCGAGCTATTAAAAGACTACGACCACACTATTTAATACCATCCTGGAAAAGCAAACGTGGTAGCTGACGCGTTGAGTAGAAGATCATATGCAGGAACAAGTGCGATGATGTCAAGTATACGCATAGAGCCAACTTTAATAGAAAAAGTTAAGGTTGCTCAAGCCACCGACCCGGAGCTGATGCATATGAAGAAGAAAGTACAAGAAGGTGCTATTCTGGAAGCAAGAATTGATGAAGAAGGAATACTTCGAGTCCACTCCAGACTTTGTGTTCCTAACGATTCTGATTTGAAGTACAAGATCATGATGGAGGCACACAATACACCATTTGCAATCCATCCTGGAAGTACTAAAATGTATCGTGATCTTCGACATACATTTTGGTGGAACAATATGAAGAGAGAGATTGCAAAGTTTATCTCAACATGTTTAACTTGTCAATGTGTAAAGGCGGAGCATCAAGTGTCTAAGGGACCATTGCAACCACTTGAGATTCCGAAATGGAAGTGAGAACACATTACCATGGATTTCGTTACGGGTCTTCCTACGGTTTCTCAAGGCATCAATGCTATTTGGGTTATTTTTGATAGATTAACCAAGTCTGCTCATTTCTTGCCGATACGGGAGACTTATTCCCTTGAACGTCTTGCTCAAATGTATGTAAATGAGATTGTGAGATTGCATGAAATGCCGGTATCTATAGTTTCGGATCATGACCCAAGATTCACTTCAAGATTTTGGGTTAGCTTGTAAAAAGCTATGGGTACGGATTTACGATTCAGTTCGGCATACCATCCTCAAACGGACGGACAATCAGAGAGGACTATTCAAACTCTTGAAGATTTATTAAGACTCTGTGTCCTAGACTTCAAGGGCAGTTGGGATAAGTATTTACCATTGGTAGAATTCTCTTACAACAACAGTTATCAGGCAAGTATAGGTGTGGCTCCATTTGAAGCATTATATGGACGAAAGTGTCGCTCTCCAATATGTTGGGATGAGGTGGGTGAAGCAACATTGTTGGGACCCGAGTTAGTACGTATGACTACCGAAAAGATCCAAATGATTCGACAACGTATACGAACGACACAAGATCGACAAAAGAGTTATGTGGATCTTCTTCGAAAGGACGTGGAATTTAGTATAGGGGATCATGTATTATTGCGAGTTGCTCCATAGAAGGGAGTTACAAGATTTGGGAAGAGAGGAAAACTCAGTCCACGATTTATTGGCCCATTTCAAATTCTTGACCGAGTAGGAAATGTAGCATATAGACTTGCGTTATCTCCAAGTATGTCTCGTGTTCATAATATTTTTCATATATCTGTGCTTCATAAATACGTGAAAGACCCGAACCACGTCATTGAGTTAGAACCGGACGAGATAACTGAAGACTTAACGTATGAGGATGTACCTGTCAAGATCTTGAATAGGAAGGAGCATGTCCTACGCACGAAGGTAATACCACAAGTTAAGGTTTTGTGGAGAAACCATGCTATAGAGGAAATGAACTGAGAGTTGAAAACAGAAATGAAAGCGAGGTATCCTCATCTTTTCGAAACACCTGGTACGTATGTCAATTTCGAGGACGAAATTTCATAAGGAGGGGAGGTTGTAAGACCCCAAATAATTAATAAATGAAATTTAATTTCCTCTAATTATTATTTTGAAATAGTAAGGGTTGATGTGATTAATGTGGATAGTTATGGGTAAAATACGCAAATATTTCAAAATAAGCAAGTGGTTATAAAATATTCATTGTTGTCGGGGAATATTCGGTTGGTCGTGAAATATTCGTACTGTCGGGGAATATTCGTACGACGGCGCAGCCATGTGTGGGCCCCATAAAGGAAAGCGATTGGAGGAAGAAAACGACAAGAATAAGTTGTTTATAAATAACGGCGTAGTTGTTACCGTTAATACTGTTAAAATACTCGGTGGTTAAAACACAGTAGCACACGGTATTGCACCAATTATTGATTCTTATGTAAGAAGGCACTACTCAATAATTGTTACAGTAATTATTGTTCAATATTTTATTTTATTGGTTCAATAATTGTTGCGTTGATATTTTATATTGCTGTTGTTTCAATAATTATCATTACATAGTATTTTTCATTATCGAAGCAATAATTCATATTATCTGAATAATATTATTAGATAACATTATTGGCAATGTCTAGAAAGTTCTGTCTAAGGAGAGGTTTGGTCACCTAATTGCGCGCCAGTAAGGAGAAATTCTTATTGGAAAGCCCCCTCTTTCCTGGGAACTGCCTGGTTGTAAATATTGTGATTCTGTAATATCATTTGTGAATAATTAATTATTGATTCATATGATGAGAAAAATATTGATTTTATGTGGATATAGATGGAGAAAATTTTTAATGTGACAATTATTGAAAATTAAAATTTTATCTTTTTCTGATAAAATAATTCATTTAAATATATATATTATTATATTTTAATAATATAATAATGGTGATATTTTTACAACAAATGTGGGATATATGAGTATACAAGGAGGAAGAGTATTTTTGTTTCAATAAATGTTTAAAACATGTTAAACATGTCGGTGGACCCCATTTATTGACTGAAATTTGATTATAGCCTCTAAAATCACCCGTTTGTGGATTTCAGTCAATTTCTGTTTGGAATTTGGAAAAATTTTCTTCTGCAAAGTTGTAGAGAATTGAATTTTCTATAAAAACCCGCGAGATTCAAATTTTCTAACAAAAGGGCTATTTATTATGAATTATTGAAGTTTCGAAGCTCCGAAATAATTGATTTTTGGAAGTTTAAATTATTTTAAATTAGAAAAACGTTTTTTGTGCAAGTCTTGTGAGGTGGGCTATTTGGTGGCTGATATTTTGAAGCTAAATACATGTGCGTATGAGAATTTTGAAAAAAAAATTAATATTTTATTAAATTTTCTGTTTTGGTGTTCTAAGCAATTTCCTATAAATAGGTGCTTAGGTTAGAATTGAAAATCACACCAGAAACTGAAGTTTTCTCTCTCTATATTATCGAGCGTATTCTTGTGAGTATTTTGAGTATACTTTGAGTATTGCTATACGGTGCAAGTTCAAGTCATAGCCTATATCCGGTGTTTCAGCTAGAAGTATAAATCTTTCGAGGTAAGGGATATTATTTTTTTCATAATTATATTATTTCTTCAATATCTTTATGCCAAAATGTTGATCTGAAGTTTTTTTTTATCAAATTTGGAACTTTTGGTGTTGGAGTTACTATTCACGTATACGACACTATTCACGTATACGGCACTATTCACGAATACGGCACTATTCACGAATACGACACTATTCATCGAAAAATGAAAATTTTCCCTTTTCGTCTAAAATATCTATTGTGGATACTTGCTTTGATTGTATCCATGTTTTGATCATTCTTGAATTTTACACCACTATAAAAATTTTTGAGGTATTTTTGGACATGGGTAAAACAAAGTACGAATCCTTAATCCATAATCTTTGTCATTTTGTTTCACTGGATTCGGTTCTTTAAAAATATTTTTCATCATTCTCCGTCTTAAATGATGATATTACTGAATATCTTTGGCCTGTAGTGCAAAGTTGAATGATTTCTGATGAATATCTTTGGCCCGTAGTGCAAAGATGAACAGGTGTTTAGATGAACATGACCAACTGGTAATATCCTTGGCCTGTAGTGCAAGGATGAATATATGAATCAAGAGGTTCATTGATTGATGTTACAGGGATAAAAACAAATACTATTAATGGACTGTTAAATTCATAGACATTAGTAGATTTCATCCTCTACGTAACTCTTCTATGGATTAATATTTTCCGCTGCGAATATTGATTTAAAATTTGTTGTCTATTGTATTCTATTATATTTTTCCCTGTTGAAGACTAACGATAATTTGTTGTATATTATCTTAGTCATAATATTCTTTACTGGGCTAGTTGAGCTCACCCTTTTCTTTTTTGTTCCATTTTTCTTCTCAGGATGTGAGAATATAGCGAGTACAAGTCGGGGTATGGAATGAAGGTTCTAGAGAAAGTTGTTTAGTAGTCCTCACCATTTTTGAAAATATTGTATCAATAATTATGATGGGGATTTATTTGTATGTGGATATTGTCTAGATAACAATATCTGTATTTAAACTCATAGTTTACATGTTGTAATAATAAAGTTGTAGTTGTTTCTGAACCATGTATTAACAACTCAGAATGGGTGATGTATACCTATTTTGGAGGTGTCACATGTATTGTCGTATTTTACACGACAGTTGTATAGTTAAGTTTTTAATTGTATTTTGTACCATGTATTTAGCGACTCAAGATGGGTGATGTATACCTGTTTTGGAGGCGTCACAGGACGACTCTGGATAAAGTGTCTTCCAACTTTGGTGATATTCCCGAAGAGCGCATCAATGAGATGATAAAGCTGCTGGAGAATTTCACGAAGAAGGAATAGAATTATGGACTCTTTACCAAACAGGCGTGGTTATACGAGCACAAACGTAAGCCCCGAACTCCATTATTGTGTAATTTTTGAAGTTTTCAATAATATTGGTTCTGATCTATTGCTTCATATCTTTTGCAGTATCTCTGATTAAGCCGACCTCTTTAGACCGAAGAGATTTAGAAGCTTTCCTATCCGGCAAAGAAGCTGATACTGTTGCTGATCCCCAACCGTCTGATCCTCCAGTTCTGAACCCTAAGTTGTTGAAGCACAAACCGCCGAACCCACTCCTATAGAAGAATATAACCAACCTCGCCGAAAGAAGCAAGCCGCCAGAAAAACCAAACCTATCCCCCCCTCCACCTTTCAACGAGAGTCTTATTGACATGCCTTTGGAGGAACGAACTCGAGTCCTTCGTATCAAAAAAAGAAAAATCAAAGTAACCCCCCTATCTGCCGAAGAACTTCAAGTGCCTTCCACCGAAGCCCCTCAACCACCTACAATTCTGGTAGAGATAACATTTCTAAAGACGATACTGAGGAACAAGTTGAGCTCGTTCTAACACTTGTTTGAAAAAGAAAGCATTCTTCAATCGACCAACCAGAACCAATCCTTGAAGCTGCACCTACTCAACCACCACCACCTAAAACTGCCTATACTCAACCACCACCGCCTCCCAAACAACCTATACCCTCTCCACCAAGACCTTCTTCTTTTTAAGCTAGGCCAGAAGTTGTGCCTTCTCCCACACTGTGGCCGGACTTTAATGAAAATTTCCCCTTTGAACTATATAACGCCTTCGTGCGTGATACCGATGATCACCGCTTTAGTAACAGTTCCATCATGGACTTGATCGATGAAGGAATGAAATATCAAGCCAAAGTAAGTTATTTAAAACTTGTCTTCTTGAGATTATGTATATCCATTTGATATTAACTGATTAACTCTAAATATTTATAGGCAAACGCTGTCTTCGGGCGCCTCCGTCCAAAATATAAAGAAGCTGAAGCTAAAGAGGATGTCGCCCGAAGAGAGAACGCTATTCTGAAGTCAGCTTTAGCCAAAGAAAGAAGTGATCACAATATCACTCAATTTAATAATGAGTGCCTCCAGAAGGATCTTTCCCAGACTAAAGAACAGATGGAGAAGAACAAAGCAGATCACCGGGCAATCACTGATATGAACGTGGATTTAGTTCAGAAGAATGAAATCCTAGTTCAGAAAAATGAGGCTCTTGCAAAATCCAACCAGAGCCTAGCAACACAAGTCAATGAGATCGAAGCTAAAGAGGAGCTTCGAGATCTTCGGGCCCTTAGAGATCTAGGTTCACCTTTGACCGAAGAGTTTCAGAAGCAAATCCAAGAAGATTACCGAAAATCTGAAGAATTGAATGATGACATCGTTTATATGTACACTGAAGGATAAGAAATCTTCCAAAGCAGAGGCAAGGCAAAGCTTGTCGCGGCCAAGGTAGATCCGGATCTTCTGGATTCTTTCGAAGGCGATGATGATGATGAGGCCTAAAGATGACCTTTCCTTTCTTGTAGCTTTAGAATTTTCTGTAAATTTTTTTATCTTTTTTTGTAATTAATTTAATATTAATGAAATATCAACTTTATTCCTTATTACTCCTTTGTGAAGATTTCTTGTCAATAATTCACCATCAATCAACTTGAAAAATAAACAAGATCCTTTTAAAGTTAACTTAAATTGTTAGTCAATAATCAAGTAAACTATATAACAGATAAGATTAAGTAACAACACAATTCGAACTCAAAACTTGAACAAAATCAGGTAATAAAGTAATGCAATACTTATTCGTTATCGAAGTGTGAAACAGATTTGCAATAAATTAATTCGCCATCTTTAAGACGAATAATTCCACCCTAACCTCCGAACGCCAGTATGCATCAATTAATCGATTCACTACCTTTAAGATGAATGGTTCCAACCGAACCTCCAAACGCCAGTATGAATCAATCAACCGATTCACCACCTTTAAGATGAATAGCTCCAACTGAACCTCTGAACGCCAGTATACATCAATCAACCGATTCACCACCTTTAAGATGAATGGTTCCAACCGAACCTCCGAACGCCAGTATGCATCAATCAACCAATTCACAACCTTTAAGATGAATGGTTCCAACTGAACCTCCGAACGCCATAAAAATTTCATAACAATTAATTTACCATTGAATGGTAGGCAAGTCCACCCGAACATCCTTACATCATAAAAACTCCATAACAATTAATTTACCATTAAATGATAGGCAAGTCCACCCGAACCTCCTTACACCATAAAAACTCCATAATAATTAATTTACCATTGAATGGTAGGCAAGTCCACCCGAACCTCCTTACGCTTTTAAACAGAACATCATTGAATAGAACACCAATTGGAGAAAAAGAATCTTTTATTGATGAAGATTAACACAATTATAAGCTTTTGTATATTGATACTGTCTCTACTGAAAATACTTCATAAGCCTTCCAGCATGCCAAGTATTATTTATCTCTAACCCATCTAATGCTTTCAACCGATAGATACCTGGCTTCGGTACTTCAATAACTTCGTAAGGACCTTCCCAGTTCGACATTAACTTTCCCAAATTCTGAGGCATAGAAGCTTCAACATCTCTGAGGACGAAATCTCCCACTTTAAATTGTTGAAGCTTTACCCCTTTGTTATAGTGCTTAGCTACACGACACTGATAAGCTGCCAACTTGATCAAAGCTGTCTCTCTGACTTTTTCCAGTAAGTCCATGTTGACCTTCAACCCTTCATCATTGAATATCTCCTTCAACTGACTAACTCGAAGACTTGTAGACCCAATCTCCACAGGGACTAAGGCATCGGTACTATAAGCTAATCTGAAAGGTGAATCTCCCGTCGTAGTCCTCGTAGTTGTCCGATAAGCCCATAACACACTAAACAACTCCTCTGGCCATCTTCCTTTAGCCTCATCCCATCTACGCTTGATCCCATTCAGAAGCGTTCTGTTGGTTACCTCAACCTGCCCATTAGACTGTGGATGAGCTACTGAAGTCTTTCTGTGCTGATTCCCCAATTCCTTCAAGAATGCTTCAAACTATGATCCCATAAACTGGTGTTGGTCGATTTCGCAATTAATGAATACGTGCAAGTATACACGGTCAACAAGTAATAAAGTGATAAGAAAAGTATCGTTCCCACGAGGAATTATTTAATAAAAATTACCAATTACTAATTCTTAACCAAATCAATTTTATTTAAACAATTGCAAAGTGTAAATTAACTAATTAAACCGAATTGCTTTATAAATGAATTCAGATAAATAAAGATTGAGACTTCAATATCCCCAATTACGAACTATAAATCAATTATCCAATTATCCCAATTATTATGCCTACTGAATTGTTAACAGGAATTCTCAAATGTCAAAAGTCCTTTTCCAAGTGATCAATTGACTTCTATTTAATCCAGATTAATCTTGTTATATTCTTATGCAAAACAATTAAATTAAACTCCTTTAATTCCAATTCCTTACGTGTTACATGCAATGAACATATATTTCCATTCTATTCACGAACTTAATTATCCGCCATGCAAATAACTAAGTCACATGTTATCATGCCCAGTTTTAACCCTAGAATTCCTCTTTCAATTCCTTCTAGAGTAACAAGGTAATTACTGATCAGATAATTAATCAATAGGCTCAAGACAAGATAAACAATTCAATTTGAAATAAATAATTGGAATACATTGAATAACTAATTTATAGACATAAAAGGTTTAATTGGTAGTCTTAATAAAAGAGTTAGTTCATAATTAATGAATTAAAACCAAGAATCCACAACTGAATAGACATTAAAAGATAAAAGTATGATAAGAGAAGAGAATAGAATCTGTTGTCAGCAAATCTGATGCTCCCCTCTTGCTCTTGCTCTTCAGTGTTCTTCAATTTGCTTCAATCTCCAATGGCTAATTAAGAACTAGGGTTTATATTCTAATCTAATGGATTGTTTATCTAGTCTAATCTGTGTAATCTCCCCTTATTTTAAGCCTTACATCATGTATTTAAAGGTTACAAGTCCAATTTTTAGCTTAAGAACAAACCCAATCCAATTTAGAGTCAAAAAGGTGTCAAAATTCGCCCCAAAATGCGTCCAAGCCTGACCAGACTCTTCCCCAGCGACCCAGAACTAGGCACGGCACTGGAACCCTTCCCTCTAGCGCCTCGACGCTGCAAATAGCCTTGGTTTGCGCTGACCACTTTTCTGACATTTTCTGCTCCGACGTCCTTTGGGAAAATGGCCATAACTTCTTCGTCAAAACTCCGATTTCGATGATTCAAGATGTTCCAGAAAAAGGAGACGTAAATATAAAACTTTCATTCTTTGAGTTTTTCGAAATAAGGTCCGAACCAATACTCAAATTGGCTCTGAAGTGACTGTTGTGTAAATACCAAGCCAAAAACGCGAATCTAGCCACCTCGAATGTCGATCCAAGTAACTTTTGTCCCAATTCCTATAAAACAACGTAAAACATGCATAAATAGACACAAACATTTAAAAACTTCTAAAAGATTAAGCTCAAATGCACTCAATTAATATGTATAAAATTCACTCATCAACTGGCGTTTGCTGTCCGATATTACCACCTTCGGAATGCTGAAACGAAACACTATAGATTCCTTTAAAAACATTAAGCACTCCTGCTCCGTTATCAACCTGAGTGGCTTTGCTTCAACCCATTTGGTCATATAATCAATTGCTACTATAACGAAACTGACCTGACCTTTAGCTTTCGGCAATGGACCCAGTATATCTACCCCCCCATACAGCAAAAGGTATAGGAGATAAAATCGAGTATAGCTCTTCTGGTGGCTGATGTGAGATCTGACTATTCAACTGGCACTTCTGACACTCTTTCACATACTCAGTAGCCTCCTTAAAGATTGTGGGCCAATAATACCCCTATCGAAGTACTTTGTAGGCTAACGACTTTGCCGCCTTGTGATCACCACAGATACCCTCATGAACTTCTCGAAGAACATAATCAGCTTCAGAAGGAACTAAACATTTCAATAATAGAGAGGAGAAGGCCCTTTGATAAAGATCCCCATCAATAAACACAAAATTAGCATTCTTATAATTCACCTTCTTGGCCAACATCTGATCCGAAGAAAGTACGCCATCTGCCAGATAAGTTAAATATGAAGTCATCTAGCAGTTTGAACGCTCTATGCACATTACCACTTAATGCTGGATACTTGGTTGTTGCAAAATTTCCAAATACACAAAGCCATCAAAAGTACTTACTTCAGTGGTAACTAATTTTGATAACGCATCTACAATGGAGTTGTCATTGCGATCAACCCCCTGAAATTCATAGGAAAGGAAATATTGAAGTCGATCCTTCAACTCTGCTAGGTACTTAATCATTCGTGAACCTCGAGCTTCATATTCCCCTAAAATCTGTTTAACGACCAACTGAGAGTCACTGTAGATGATTATCCTCTACACTTCGAGACTCTTCGCCAGTCGTAATCCTACTAGCACCGCTTCATACTTTGCCTCGTTATTCGTTGCTCTGAACCCGAATCTGATGGCCTGTTGTACTTTGAATCCCTCGGGACTCGTCAAAATAATCCCTTCTTCACTGATGTCCAAAGTACAAGATCCATCTGCATACAACGTCCACAAACTTTGATTCTACTGTAGTACTGCAACAGCTCGATCAGACACTCCAGCTTCTCCCAAACTGTCGTCAACTTCAGAAAATGAACATTCAACCACGAAATCAGCCAAAGCTTGTCCTTTGATAGCAGTCCGAGGATGATACTCTATGAAAAATTGGGACAACTTCATAGTCCATGCAGCAAGTCTCCCTGATACTTCAGTTTTGCCCAGAACCTTCTTCAACGGCTGATCCGTGTATACTATTAACAAGCGACCTTGGAAATATTGCCGGAGCTTTCGATTGGCTATAATCAAAGTAAAGGAAAATTTCTCAAGGTTTGGGTACCTAGTTTCAGTATCTCTTAGAACATGGCTCACATAATACATCGGATGTTGTTTACCCCCAACTTCACGTACCAAAACTACTCCTACTGCTAACGAGCTGACTGCCAAATATAAGTACAATGGTTTAGCAGGAGATGATTTTATCAACAAAGGATCCGAAGATAAGAACTTCTTTATTCCCTAGAAGGCGTCTTCACATTCCGAAGTCCACTGGAACGTCTTAGCATTCTTCGACCCTTTTAAGGTATAAAAGAACGGTAAACACCTTTCTGCTGATTTTGACATGAATCTCCTCAAAGCTGCAATTCGACTTGTCAGACGCTGAACATCTTTGTAAGACTGAGGAGACTTCATGTTTAAAATAGCCTGGATCTTTTCTGGATTGGCTTCAATACCCCGTTTGCTGACTAGATAACCCAGAAATTTACCAGCACCAAGTCCGAAGGTACAGTTGGTAGGATTCAACCTGAGGTTGTAATGACGTACCGTCTAAAAACATTCCTCTAAATCATCTAAATGTACCTGTACAATCATGCTTTTGATAATCATGCCATCAACATAGACCTCCATATTATGACCCAATTGCCTTGTGAAGACGAAGTTCATCATCCGTTGGTATGAATCCCCCGTATTTATTAAAATAAACGTCATTTTCTTATAAGCATATACCGAATGATGCGTAATGAATGCCGTCTTTGGTATATCCTCTTTACACATAGAAATTTGGTGATAACCAGAAAAGGCATCCATAAAACTAAGTAAAGCATACCCCAAAGTCGCATCAACGAGTTAATCAATGTGAGGCAAGGGATAGAAATCCTTCGGGCAAGCTTTATTCAAGTCCGTGTAATCTATACAAGCTCGCCACTTCCTGTTTTGCTTTTGCACCAGCACCACATTCTCCATCCACTCTGGAGAATCTATTTCAAATATAAAATCTGCATCCAGCAGTTTGGCGAACTCTTCATCAATAATCTTTTGTTGTTCTGGTGCAAATATCCATCTTTTTTACCGAACTGGCTTCTTCGTTGGATCTACTTCTAGGCGATGCTATACAACCTTTCTGCTTACCCCCGACATATCACTAGGCATCCAGGCGAAGATGTCAGTATAACATCAAAGTAGTTCTATGAGGTTCGTCTGTAGAGGTTCCGGCAGACCTGAACCTATCTTCACGGTCTTGTCATTCTTCCCCAGAATCAGCTCGAACTCCTCAGTCTCTCTAGTCGGCATGACTAATGGTTCTGAACTACTTTTCGTAAAGGGCTCGATCTCAATAGTCATAGCCTATTTTTGTTTACTGACTCCTACCCCCGAAGCAATCACCGCATTCCGGTAACATCTTCTAGCCAAATCCAGATCCCCAGCCACTTCACCGACTCCATATGCCGTTGGAAATTTGATTTTAAAATGAGGAATTGATGTTACTGCCTGAAGGGCAGTTAAGGTAGGTCTTCCCAATATGGTTTTATAAGCCGAATCCACATGCACAATATAAAATCTGCACATTATTTCTACCATCTGTGGAGTGGTACCAAATATGACTGGTAGTTTAATAGTCCCTGCTACCTTGACTGGATCGTTACTGAAGCCATATAACGGAGCCTCCTGCCTGATCTCCATCTTTCGCCCATCTAGTTGCATCCTCTGATAAGCATGGGCATATAAAATATCCACAGAAGACCCATTATCAATCATCATCCGCTTCATATCCACTGAACCCACTTGTGCTGTAATTATTAGGGCTCCTTCATGGGGTTCAATGAGCTCCAAAGGGTAATCCTTATCAGTAAAGAAAATTATCGTTCTTGGATACGGTCTTTCAATCTTTGGGAGTGTACCCGCCACTGACATAATCGAATCTAAGTATACACGTCTTTTCTTCCCGATCACCTTTCCAATAATTCCCCTAGTAATCACATTAACGACGTACCTAACTGGCTGATTTGGAGCGGGTTGTGTAGGTTGAACTAGTTGAGCAGCCTGAACAAATCTTGTATTCCTCTGCTATTCTCCTTGGTGCTCTCTCCCTGCCACATACTGAACCAACGCACCACTTTGAACATTCTTTTCAATGAACTCCTTTAAACTGCAACAATCATTCGTGTCATGACCAGACGCTTGATGGTAATCATAATACTTGCAAGTATTGCCCGATCCAGGTTTAATATTGTCACGAGGTGGTTCAAAGTAAGGTTGGTCTTTGATCTGATCCAAAATAGCAGCCCTATCCGTATTCAGTTGAATGTATACCTTGTTCACCTTCTAGGTTGGAAAAAGTGGACGATTCCCTTATTGACGCCAATTATTGTTATATTTCTTTGAAGTTCCTTTTGGACAATCATTATTCCCACCGTTCTTCTTCTGATCGCCTTCAGCTTTATTTTTATCTTTTAACTTGTCCGAAGAAGGATGCTTCAAGCTATTCACAGCTTCCTCCACCACAATATAACCCTCTGCTTTATCGAAAGCGTCAGCTAAACTCTTCGGATGGTGAAACATCAGCTTCTTCACTAGCTTCTTTGATTTCACCAAGTCTAAACCATTCTGAAATAGCCCAACAGCTTGAAGATCATTGAGATTAGTTACTTAGACGACCGCTTCTCTGAATCGCTTCACATATTGACCCAAAGGCTCATTCAAATATTGTCGAACTTGAGCCAACGGACCAGTAGGCTTTCCTCTCCTTTTGTTGCTCCCAAAATAAGCATGGAATTTACCACATAGATCTGTCCAAGAGAAAAATGAATCTGAAGGTAGAGTTCCCATCCACTGCCTTGCATCCTTTCTGAGCGTCTTCACAAACGTCTGACATTTGGCTACATCCGAAAAATCATAATAATCCATTAGCCTATCAAACGCCTGGCTATGATCATATGGATCACCCGAACCATCGTAACTTTCTATATACGAAAGCTTTTTGGTAGAGTAAGCTTTCTCTTTAAGAATCTCCAAAGAAAAAGGAGAAGCCTTTTTTCCAGAAGTATCTTTCACTTGTTGAACCTCGGCTAGCTGTCTCCGAAGATCTTTCAATTCTTTGACCAAAAACTCTACTCCTTCCGGTTGTGAGGAGACTTCTTTCTTCGAAGAGCTCTTCTTCTTCTGAGTAGATTGGCCCTTACCATCCGAACCCACATCTTTAGACGGACTTTCCCTATGACGAGTATCCACAGGGCGGTGTGCCCCCGTTGGATTCTCAGGAGTATGACTTCTGGATCTGCTTTGGTGTGGGGCTCTATCACTGTGGTGAGAATACTCAAGGCAGAATACCTTCTTTGTATTCTAAGGAGTGTGTTCTCTAGATCTGCTCCTTCGTCTGCTTCTGCCATGATCCCGAGAACCAATAGGGTGGTTTACCCTCTTCGGTCCCTCAGGAGTATGGCTTTTTAATTTTCTTCGATCCCGAGGACGGCCTCGAGATATATCACCAGAATGCACAAGCCCTTTTCCTCTTCTTGGTCGCCTTTCCAGGGATCTGTGCTGCTCTTTGGACTGAGCATAACTTGATGCTTCATCCTTTAATTCCGTCATCCGAACCATCTGTTCAATAATTTCTTCCCTTTGCTTCAGAAGAACCTCTAAGGCTTTGTCATCTTCTTCGGCCATCATGGCCAGCTTGGATGCTCTTTCGGTCTGACCACCTCAGTGTTAGGTTTTAGGCGGTGTGCCTTCTACCCCTTCTCCGACCGTGGTCAGACCCTTTATCAGCAGTGAAAACTAGTCTTCTTTTGGCATCATCATGGACTCTTGCATGAGAACCTTCTGAAACATCTTTGGAGGCGGTACTATCATGAGCACTTTTTGAAGGACCCAACCGATCCTTAACAGAGATACATTGTACAGACGAACTTGCAGCCATCGGTTGTCCTTCAGCAGTAGCTGTCTTACTTTTCACCATAACTTCCGACGTAAAACGGTTACTTTTTGTGATTAAAATTGAAGAACACTATAAAATCACCCCTCCTTCTAGCGCCAATGTTAACGCCAAGATCTTTCCACGCGCCTCAATCACGTAAGAGCGCGTCCAATCTTGCACAGTTTAACAGGTCAATACCAGAAGATTGACGGCTTGGACCGTTGGGGGATAGCTCCGGCGTGAGAGTTAGTTCAGGCAGACACAAGGATAATAATGGAGGATAACAACTCTAGTGTTTTAATAAAAGAAAATATCAGTTACCTCCTTTGTGTTGTATCTGGTCCTCAAATACTCAATCTCTGGTTTTGCGTGCTACCGACCCTCCTAACATCATCCCACTGCAGGTAGCTTACCTACTGATCCCATCACCATTGTCCACCGCCGGCCGACTAGGTCCCCTCCACATTAATGCATTGCAGACATAACAGTCAACCGTTATCTATGCATCATCATCGGTCAAAGCCCAATTCAAACCATTATTCACCTAATGATCAGGCCCAATGATCCGGCCCAATACTTTCAGGACCCAATAGAAATAGTCCAATGATTCGACCCAAGGTGTATAAAATATCATGGCCTAACAGGATTGTTAGCCATTAATGGGATTTTACTAGTTTCTCACACTGGAGAGGGGAAAGTTGAGTAGTTAAAAACTGAAAATGAAATGTGCGCTAAAAAATGTTAACAGTGCTGTCCACCTTTGTCCTCAGACTTTATCAAAAGACACCCCTGGAGTTACCGTATTTACATTACCACCCATGAAACTTTGACTTTTTCTTCGGTTCTCTTTTGATAGAGTGGTGAACTGAAAGTACACTTTTAAATTAAAATAAGAGTCTTATTATGTATTGCGATAAATTTATATCAATTTATAATTGCGAAACTTATCAATATATTAAAATAGGGTCATAGTCGATGAACACGTCTGTCGAGAATGACCCATTGTCCATTGAGATTGAGGTCATTCTCGAAGCGTCGACCCGCCGTAGATATTGAGTTCATTCTTGACAGAATCAATCAATAGCGACGGACTATCCATCGCCTATGCCCTATTAAAAATTATTTTTTAAAATACCCATTATCGACGGACAGTCCATCGACGAGACTCGATTATGGCTATACTTATTAGCGACGAAATTTTCATCGAGAATGAGTCTCTGTCCGTTGCTTATGTTTTTTAACAAATTTAATAAATAATAGTCATTCTTGACAGTAATTTCATGATTATGACATTGTCTGTCAAGAATGACCATTTCGTGAAAAATAATTTTTTTTAAATTCTTAAAACCCCTATTTTTCTTAAATATACATAATTGTACCTGTTATAAAACACAAAAAACAATATTTATTCACTTAACACATACCAATAAACACCAAATATATATAACCAATCATCATGTACAAAACGTAAGCATGTACAACTCAAAAATTAGCTAGATAAATAACTACAAAACGTATATTGTACAACTCAAAAACTAGCTAGATACATTAAACTAGATATATAAACATAATGTACATGCTATGGGCGGATCCATAAATTTTTTTTAGAAGGAACAAATTTTAACTAATTTTTTTTGTTGAAATTAAATAAAGAAAACTTGAACTAATCATAATATTAATTAATCATAATAATGTTTACAAATTGCAATAAATATTCATAATCCAAATTAAAAAAGGAATTTCAAATAAAAAATATTTAGACACAATTTAGAAACTTACTTCAGTTATTTGTCATAGTTTAATTTGAATGATTCCTCAAATGCTTAAAATCTCAAACCAAATTTGTTTTCTATATTCAAACAAAAATCATGAATTAATTTCAAAGTATAAACTAGTTTTGGTATCTTTTTATAAGTTTCAAATAATTTTTACTTGAAATAAGAGAATAAAATCATCCAAAATTTATACTTAAGGCATCAAAAATTATATAGGGTCCATTAGTTAGATAAAGAAAATTAAAGTGATTATAACAACTAGAAATGAGGGGTTGTTAAAGGCTCATAGTCATTTTTCATTTCTCATTATAAAATAAGACAAAATCATTGTAAGCTATCACAATAAAAGACAAAACCTACTCAACCAAAATAATCCTATTTTCAATTAAAGTTCAAACACAACCCAAAATCAAAAACCCAATCAGAAAAAACAACCACAAACCACAATCAATCAAATCAATAACAAAAAAATTCAAACTTGAATCAAATTAAACAATTCCTCACAGTTCACACGCTGATAAACATTTAAAACCAAAACTATACTTCTAAGATTTCAACAAACTATAAAACTAATAATATTTGTATACTTGTATTCAGAATTGGTTTATGAATTTTTTCCCCCTCCAAATTTAACTCTTCCATTAATCTGCCCATTTAAATTTATCAATTTACATATTTATCCTACCCCTATATATATATAAAAAAAATCCAGGAGCTGCATATGTTCCCCCTCATATGCATTCGCCACTAGTATACGCCCTAATCATTATTTATCGCCATCAGCAGACAAATGAACATCGTAGATCATGTCACTGTTCCCGCCATCATCAGTCATACCTTCCTTGCCACCCTTAGCATGTGACGCCCCCAAATCTATACACCCGTGGTATCTGATCTGGCGCTCACGACTAACCAATTAATATAACGCCCCCAAATCTATACATCCGCGGTATCCGATTCGGTGCTCATATCTAATTCATTAACTATAAATATTCGACAAGATATAATTCTTATCTATCCAAGGTTCACAGTATCCCATAACAGATAATGGTTCTTGTCAGAACTATTGCTGTGTTTGGATATCCTCACTTAGATGTATAAACTGTATCTTGTGAATATCTCTTTTATATCAATAGTATATATCTATCCGAAATCCCGAGTATCAGTCCATATTGCCAATACCTTCACTCAGATGTATAGTTCCTAAAGATATCGTACTAGTTCAATAATATTGCTAACTTATCTAAGAATGTAAATGTAACACGATTGCAGAAACAAAAGATGATATTATATTTCATATAAAAGATTCGGTTACATAGTTCTCAATATAGAGTTTTTTATTACAAAAGTCTTACAAGACTTACATTATACTAGACAATAATTTAGAACTAATCTAAACATGACCTCTTTCTATTGTTGGTTCCAGACGTGCCGGGATTACCATCTAATACTACAAAGGAAATGATTTGCAAGAATGAGCTATGATATGCTCAGGAAGTTTATATTTATAAACACAATGTTTGATTTGAAGAAACGATAGTTCAAAAATTTTACTCAACTGAGGGTTGATGACCATTACTGGAATTTTTATATCAACCATTTCTGTTAGTCACAAAGACTTAGAAATATGTTTACTACGGATATGAGATAGGGGATCAGCCTATTCGGTATCCTAGGAGTATGCATATCATCCTAATCGTGTCCCCTCAACGGAAATTACAACTCAGTATAGAATGTCTTACCAAAACAATTTGGTTTGACACAAAAGTTTATGCTTGATAAACAATAGTTCAATATTACATGAATAAACAATTCATTTCTTAAGTTATGCTGAAATAAAAACAATAACTTCACAATAATTGGTAACAAATCGGTTCGGTATAATATATCGAAAAGAATTCCAGATAGAAATCTTGTTCAAAGTAAAAGTATGGTTCAAGAACTTGCATAAAGTAATAATTTAATGATAAAACACTTGCTCAATTACCAAAACACTTCCAATTTTCACAAATAAAGAATTATAATAATTCAATATTTTAATAATAAATATTCTAACTGGAATAGCTCACAAATTGAGTAAAGTCGAATCAAATGGCAATTAAATCATTTTCAAAATTCAATAAACTTCATATAACAAATGAAATCCCACAATTTATAAGCACGTTGTTTCACAAAGTGCAAAGGAATAAAACGAATTGCAATAAATTAGAAAAATTTGCACACAATAATAATTTTACAAGGTTAGAAAAACTTGCTCACAACAAATCAGAGTAAGTTCTAAAAACTTTCATAACATAATAGAACATTTGAACATAGTGCGGAAAAACTTTCATATAATAATAGTAAAATATAGAAACTTGTTACAAGTAAAACTTGAGTAAGTTAGAAGAGAACTATTGCTGTTATGAGATACTGTGAACCTTGGATAGATAAGAATTATATCTTGTCGAATATTTATAGCTAATCAGTTAAATATGAGCACCGAATCGGATTTCGCAGGTGTATAGATTTGGAGGCGTTATATTAATTGGTTAGTCGTGAATGCCAGATCAGATACCGCGGGTGTATAGATTTGGGGGCGTCACATAGCATCGCTGCCACCGTCCTCAGCATCGTCTTCACTGCCTCCATCCCTACCACGAGGCTCATCATAAAGACCCTACAAAATTAAATTATTAATTAAATATAAACAAGTGTAATCATCTTTAAATATTTTTTGAAGTTTTTTATATAAGTTGGGTAAACGAGCTTCTAACTTGAACACCAGGACTCCAAATTGAGTTTTGTAAGTTGTCACGTGTTTGAAGCATGTAAGAAGTACTTTGCCTACGGTTTCGCACCATTTTGACCCCCGAGACCCATTTTGGTCTATTTTTCTTAAAAAAGTTCTATGTTTTTTAAGTTTGGGAAACGAGCTTCTAACTCGGACACCGAGACTCCAAATCGTGTCCTGTAAGTTGTCACGTGTTTGAAATATCTAGGAGTTACTTCGTCTACGATTTTGCGTCATTTCTATGCCTAGACCCTGTTTTGTTCTATCCTTCCTTAAATTTTCTATGTTTTTTAAGTTAGGTAAACGAGCTTCTAAATCAGTCATCGGGACTCTGAATCGAGTCCGGTAAGTTATCACGTGTTTAAAATATATAAAAGGTGTTTTGCTTTATTTTGACACGCATGGCTAGTTTTGGTACATTTTTTCTTAAAATTTTATAAGTTTTTTAAGTTAGGCAAATGAGCTTTTAACTCGAATATTGAGACTCTGAATTGTGTCCCGTAAGTTGTCACATTTCTAAAATATCTATGAGTTGTTTCGCTTATGATTTGGTGTTGTTTTGAAACCCGAGGGCCGTTTTGTTTTACTTTTCCTAATTTTATTTTTTTAAGTTAAGACAAACAAGCTTCTAAATTGGTCACTAGGACTCTGAATCGGGCCTCATAAGTTGTCGCGTATTTGAAATATGTAAGATTTTGTCTACAGTTTTGCGTCGTTTCGACGCCTGAGGCCTGTTTTTGTACCAGGACTCCGAATCGAGTTCCGTAAGTTGTCATAATTAATTAATTAATTAATTTAAATTATAAAAATTATTAAATTATTTAAATTAATTATTAAATTTGAGACTATTAAATTTCCATACAAAAATATTGTTGATTCTTTAAAATTAATTTAAATTATTTTCAAACTTAAAAATTAATAACATTAATAATTTCAACAAGTATTACTTTTTAAATAATTTGTAAAATTTATCATTGACTAAAAATAAAAAAATTCAAATTAATTTTTATTTAAAAATATTTTAAATTAACTACATAAAATCAATAATAAATTTATATTTTAGAATATACCAAGTATTATTTTACATAACTTTATTTAGAAATAAACTTAATTACAAATAAATAAATAAAAACAAGATAACATAATATTTTATTCTGATATAGTACTTGCACACTTTTTTCTCTCATGAATAGATTGAATAGCAATACTAGATCTAAACACCACCAATCAGATCATTGACAATTGAGCTTTCTAAAGGAAACTAAACCTGTCGCTACAAGGTTTAGCGCCATGGATGAAATAATAATTAAGGGTCTTTTTGGTCATGTATGTCATGGATAACTGCCGCAACTCTTTGTAGTGGCGGCGAGGAATTAATTTAGTCTAATATCAACTCTTTATTATCATGATCAATGGTTCAGGGGTTGGTGGCTAGATGGAATACTGTATGTGACAACCCATTATCACAGATAGGGACTCATATATATATATATATATATATATATATATATATATATATATATATATATCAATTTCCATAAAAATAATTAATGTTACATGCATTATCAGTGTATAAATAAGCAGAGTTAAGATAATAATATTTTATTAATAAAGTACTTACGATAAAAAAAATTGTTATTTTTATTTTAACGACGTGTCATGTTTTTAACACCACTAATATATACATTATTTTTTCACACATAACATAAATATACATTGATAAGTTGTATTCACTTTGTTTCAAATTTATAAATACATTTTCTTTAACTTGATATAAATAATTTTTTTTTCATTTTATGACTATAAAGTGACATAATATTACTAATTTGTCATCACTTTTTTATTATCATTTCTAACATCATAGAACTATACTGAATTATTGTTTTGCAAATGTCTCCCTAATTTTGAAACAAAAATATCAATAGAAATAGGAAACTGATATTTGTTGGTTTATGATTTTAATGATGATAAATATTATAAGGTAATTTTTCTTGTTGGCCCTAGATTGGAATTATGGTCCATTAGTATCTTCCTTATAAATTTAAATTTAAGTTTGCATGTTGCATGTTGCTAAAAAGATCTTTATTATAATGATATACAATCCAATTTGAAAAGGAAACTAAATAAGGCAACTGTTATTCTGTGATTGGCTAGTAGCAAACACTACAAGAAAACACCCTAATTCCGATGGAATTAATTTCGATTCGGTCGAGATTAACTCAATTTTATCTCTCCATTGCATTATCTCCAGCTTAAGGTAATTAGCCCTAAATTAATTTGCCCTAAATTATTGATATTGGGTAATAATGAATTAAGGATTCATGTTGTTTTGAATATTCAGTGTCTACCTTCAAATTTGCTAAACTCTGAATATATTATCTGATTTGGTTCAATGTGATAAATATATAATCTCATTATATAGTGAAGTGAAACGCATATGGGTTTGCCTTATAATCTAATTTGTTTTAACATATCATTTTTCTGCCATTTACTGTCATATGAATTTGGTTCAATTTGTTTATAGCTGTGTTATTGTCATAAATTGAAGACTTATAATTTTAGTGTTCTGTGAATTGCATTGTGGTTGGTATATACTTGTTTTTTTTTTGTTGTAATTTCTACCTTTTCTAGCATCATGAATTGCAATCTGTGAATCAATTGAAGACTTACTTCTCTTAATTGAAGACTTACCCATGGACGCTTTTGGGCCGATGTTGTGTCAGCTCTCTACTTAGGTATACTATTCATTTTAAATTCCGTATTTTGCATGTTATTTAATTTTCATTTATTTGCATCTTTAATTGTATCATATGGACTAATGAGTTATATTTTTAATTGTATCAACAGGGTGCTCATTCCGATCACGAGCGGAGGGACGACGTCAACGACAATTTTCATATGCCAGAGAAGCAGCGTCGACGCCCACCCGATGATCCTCCTCACACCGCGGTAGTACAACTCGATGACTTAGTTTTGTAGATGATTTATACATATTTTATTCATCTTTACTTTAGTTTAGCTTAATGGGATGTAAATTTTATTAGTTTAGTATATGTTTGACGTATTGTAGTTTAAACTTTGTAACTACGTGTCATTTTTGTATATCTTATGGAACATTAGACTATTTTCATTATTGTTGACCTTGGTAATTCCTATTGGACTTGTATGTGTACAAAAGTTAGGTATTACTATATGTATATATTGTTGGAAGGTTATTATTATGTTACATGTGTTGCTGAAAAAATAAACAGGTTTACAGGTACAAAAATGTGGGTGATAACCCTAGATGTTGCCAAAACAGAACAAACAAAAAAAACCTTATTCTGGACGGAATAAGATATTCTCGACAGAATTCTGTCGGAACTAATCCTTTGTGCACGTCAGTTGGCTATGCCACATGGCAGATTAACTTCGACTGAATAAGGTCGACGAACTTAATTAATTCTGTCGAGGATAGACTCACTCCAACTGAATAGTCGGTCAGAGTTGTTCCGTCGGTGTTAGTTATTCCCGACTGAAATCTCGACGATTTTAATTTTGATGTGCCTTTATCTGATCGAAATCCCAACTGAATATTCCGTCGGGATTAATATATCCTCAACGGAATATCCTTAATCGCGACTGAATATTCCGTCGAAATTAGGTTGTTTCTTTGTAGTGAAACTTTATCAAGTATTTCCTTGTTCCTTAATTTAAGGTATTTTGGTTTGACTTGAAAACATATCCGTTGGAACCAAATCTTTGTTAGCTGATTTAATGAAAATCATATATCTGTTGTTCTTTAATTATTTGATGATATCTTGGGACTTTTATTGCTAACAATCTTTTGTTACTATTATTCCTTCTTTTATATATACTCATTCTTCAGCAAAAAGGAGGATACACACTTGAAGGATATATCAGTGGTTATACAGAGAAAATATTATTAAGAGCCTTCATAGTTTATTTTCCAGATATTCTTTGTAAGACCCCGAAAATTTTTAAATAAAAAGGAATTTCTTTTATTTATTTTTTTTGAAATAGTAAGGGTGAATTTGATTAATGTGGTTAGTTATGGGTAAAATGCGCAAATATTTTAAATAAGCAGGTGGTTATAAATATTCCTTGTTGTCGGGGAATATTCGTTTGGTCGTGGAATATTCTTGCTGTCGGGGAATATTCGTACGACGGCGCAGTCTTTTGTGGGCCCCATAACGGAAAGCGATTGGATGAAGAAAACGACAAATATAAGTTGTTTATAAATAACGGCGTAGTTGTTACCGTTAATACTGTTGGAATATCCAGTGGTTAAAACACAGTAATACGCGTTGTTGCACAGTAGCACACGGTATTGCACCAATTATTGATTCTTACGTAAAAAGGCACTACTCAATAATTGTTACAGTAATTACTGTTCAGTATTTTATTTTATTGATTCAATAATTGCTGCATTGATATTTTATATTACTGTTGTTTCAATAATTGTCATTACACAGTATTTTCCATTATCGAAGCAATAATTCATATTATCTGAATAATATTATTTGATAACATTATTGGCAATGTCTAGAAAGTTCTGTCTAAGGAGAGGTTTGGTCACCTAATTGCGCGCCAATAAGGAGAAATTCTTATTGGAAAGCCCCCTCTTTCCTAGGAACGGCCTGGTTGCCAGTATTGTGATTCTGTAATATTATTTGTGAATAATTAATTATTAATTTATATGATGAGGAAAATATTGAATTTATGTGGATATAGATGGAAAAATTTTTAATGTGACAATTGTTGAAAATTAATATTTTATCTTTTTCTGATAAAATAATTCATTTAAATATATTATTTTAATAATATAATAATGATGATATTTTTAAGATGAATGTGGGGTACATGAGTATATGAGGAGGAAGAGTATTTTTGTGGCATTAAATGCTTAACACATATTTTGTGTGTTGGTGGACACAATTATTGACTGAAATTTGATTATAGTCTGTAAAATCGTCCGTTTATGGATTTCGATCAATTTCTGTTTAGAATTTGGAAAAACTTTCTTCTGCAAAGTTGTAGAGAATTGAATTTCCTATTAAAAGTCGCGAGATTCGAATTTTCTGGCAAAATGGCTATTTATTGTGAATTATTGAAGTTCCAAAGCTCCGAAATAATTGATTTTTGGAAGTTTTAATTGTTTTTAATAACAAAAATGTTTTTTATTTATTTTTCTAGAAGGGAGCATGTGTTCAATGGCTGAAAATCAGATTCAAGGGTTGGCGTAGATGATTATATATATATATATATATATTATATTAAATTTTCTGTTTTGGTGTTCTAAGCAATTTCCTATAAATAGGTGCTTAGGTTAGAATTGAAAATCACACCAGAAACTGAAGTTTTCTTTCTCTATATTATCGAGCGTATTCTTGTGAGTATTTTGAGTATACTTTGAGTATTGTTATACGGTGCAAGTTCAAGTCATATCCTATATCCGGTGTTTTAACTAGAAGTGCTGTCTTTCGAGGTAAAGGATGTTATTTTCTTCTCAAATGATATTATTTCTTCAATATCATGATGCTGAAATAATGGTTGGAACTTTTTATCAAATTTGTAACTTTTTCATGTCTGAGTTACTATTCACGAGTTACTATTCATGAGTTACTATTCACGAGTTACTATTCACGAGTACTATTCACGAAGCGTAAAGATGTTTTTGTGAAATTTCTATCTTTTGGTGTCGGAGTTACTATTCACGTATACGGCACTATTCACGTATACGGCACTATTCACGAAAACGACACTATTCACCGAAAAATGAAATTTCTTCTTTTCGTCTAAAATATCTATTCTGGATACTAGCTTTGATTGTATCCATGTTTTGATCATTCTTGAATTTTACTTCAGTATGATTATTTATGAAGTATTTTTGAACTCGGATTGTTTAAAGTACGAATCCTTAATACTTGTTATTTTGTTTCACTGGATTCGTTTCCTTTAAAATATTTTTCATCATCCTCAGTTCTAAATGATGGTGTTAATGAATATCTTTGGCCTGTAGTGCAAAGATGGTTGATTTTATTATGAATATCTTTGGCTCGTAGTGCAAGGATGTACAGGTGTTGAGATGATCATGAACAATTGATGAATATCTTTGGCCGTAGTGCAAAGATGAACAGGTGTTTAGATGAACATGACCAACTGATGAATATCTTTGGCCTGTAGTGCAAAGATGAATATTTGATTTGATTTGAGATATATATTGATTGATGTTACAGGGATAAAATATTGATGATGGACTTTTAAATTCATAGATGTTAGTAGATTTTATTCTCTACTTAACTCTTCTAATAAATTGTTGTTTCCGCTGTAGTTGTTGATCTAAAACTTGTTGTCTATTGTATTCTATCAGATTTTTCCCTGTTGAAGACTAAGGATAATTTGTTGTACATTATCTTAGTCATAATATTCTTTACTGGGCTAGTTGAGCTCTCCCTTTTTCTTGTTGTTCTATTTTTCTTCTCAGGAGGCGAGAATGTAGCGAGTACTAGTCAGGGTATGGAATGAAGGTTCTAGAGAAAGTTGTTTAGTAGTTCTCACCATTTTTTTGTAAAATTATGTATCAATAATTATGATGGGGATTTATTTGCATGAGGATATTGCCTAGATGACAATGTTTGTATTCAAACTCACAGCTTATGGGTTGTAAAAGTTGTAGTTGTTTCTGTACCATGTATTTGACAACTCAGAATGGGTTGGGTGGAATGGACCTATTTTGGGGGTGTCACATTCTTTGTAATGAATTTAATTCTTTGTGGTTGGAAAATAAGAAGTCTGTTGTAATTCCTAATATTAAAGTTTTGAGTTTAAGCCTTGTTTGGCTTAGTTGATCCAATAGTGGATATGGTCTGTTTATAGGAGCTTTCAAGGTTGCAGAGGTGCAAAGGTCTCAGTCGTGAGAAATGTTGCAGAGGTGCAAAGGGGCAGTGGTGTCCATTAGTGGAAAATATACTTTGAACAGGAAAATTTTTGTATTGTGTATTGAAAATGTTGTTTAATAAAAAGAGTCTCCAATACCAATTGGTATTAGACGTCGATTAGACCATTAGTTTATAGGTTAATGGCCGAACCACGTAAATATCTTGGTGTCTATGGTTTGCTAATGTGTGTGCTTTGTTAATTTAAGTATTTTATTCTGTTTTTAAAAGTATTCTGCATATCGTTGTTATGTTGGATCTCGTATTGAACTAATTTAGACACCTCGTGTTACCTGTTTGCATTATATATAAAGGTGTCTGCTTTAAGCCTGTAACTGAAATAATTAAAATTTGACATTGTTAGTTACGTTTTAGTTTAGACTTCTATTCACCGCCCCTTTAGGTGTGCACATACACGAAATTACAATATTTCCACATATATTATTGATATTTTTACACAATCCTCTATCACACGAGAAGAAAGTGGGTCCCACTTTCATGTGAGAGAGGACCATGTATAAATATCAAAAATAGATATAGAAATATTATTCCCCTAAAAATACTATACTAAATAAAGAAGAGAATTGATATTTTCACAAGGAAAATTGATATTTCCACAAGACCTCACTCACATTAATGTGGATCTCATTCACTATTCATGTGTGTGAAGTCTTGTGGAAATATCAATTCTCCAAGTAAAAATATCAACTCCAATAAAGAATTGTAAACTCCAAAATATTAATTACTATAGATTATATGGTATTACTCCAAAAATATGGCTTACACTTTTCTTTCTTAATATTTTACCAGCAACTAATAATATTATAAATTTAGCACCATAATATATAACATGCATACACTCACTCACTCAACCAAATGTAGCGGTACACAAAAAAGAACCAGCAGATCCTGTTGGAAATTAAGTCACTCAAAATAAATTATAACACTTAAGAAAGAAAAACAACACAATATTTAACGTGGTTTGGTGCTCAATGACCTAATCCACAAAATCAACTTTAATATATTAATCTCAACGGTTTTTGCACGGAATAAAAGTTGAAAAACTCTCTCTCACACAACAACCTAAGACTCAATTACACCCTCTCTCAACTCTCTAGGATGACTACCTTTTTGGTTATTTTCACCCTTTCTCTAAACACAAGACTCTATTTATTGAGTACCCACAACTCTTTTTTCCTAATCTAATTAGGACATTCTCACATAATAAATATACCTACTGCAAATAGAACTACCAAAATAATATCCCTACCAAAAGTAAGATTCCTTATCATAATAGAAATCCAACATATAATAATTATCCTATTAAAAATAGGACACCTTTCTTTCCATAATAGCAATTTTTTTCTGAATAGGATCCGAGAAGTTACTTAGCAATTCCTCCCTCGAATCGAATCCCCAAACACTCAACTTCATCTTTAAAGTTCACTCAATGATTGCCCTTCTTGGTCTTCTTTCCACGCATAGAATGTCCATCTAACACACAAACTAATTTTCCATTCTTCCTACCTTGAAGAATTAATTTGTCTTCCTTGAGCACCTTGCACGAATTTTCTTGACCCACATATGTACATCCATGTGAGGATAATTCTCCCAAAGAAATTATATTCTCACAACAACCAAGGACATAACATACCTTCTCAAGAATCTTCGTAGAACCATCATGAAGTTTGAAACGAACATTTCCAACACCTTCAATATTCACTCTCTTTATTCATTGCATTGACGTAGCCAAATTCTCCATCTTTTTGCAAACTCTCAAAGCAATCTCTCTCCTTAAAAATATGCATAGAAGCCGCATAATCCAATACCCATCCATCTTCATTATAATCACTCTTAACTGTTAAAACTTCTTCTTCTTCAAATTCACCAAGCAAATTAGCATATTTAACTTTCTCTTTGTTCTTCAATTTTTCTTGATACTTCCTTAAACTCTTTATGTCCTCTCTTAATGTTCTGCATTGATATTGGATGTGACCCTTCTCTTTACAATAATAGCACTCTCTATCACTATATTCTCTTGTCCTGAAACTTGAACTTCCTCTACTATTATCTCTCCATTGATGTCTCCCTCGATTAGAACCCTCCACGGTTACTGCTTGCTCACCAATGTTATTTCTTTCTTCTCCCATTAACTTTTCATCTAAAATCAAATTTAATTTTCCCACCAATAGTGTTTGCACCATTGACTTGGGCAAATATTACAATAAGATCAATTACTTTCCTCATCTTCCAATTTTTCATTCGTATTCAACAATTGAGATACTAACTTGCTAAAAACATTTAGATGATCATGGAGATTCGACCCTTCATCCATCTTCAAATAGTACAATTCCATCTTCAAGCAAAATCTGCTGGTTAGTGACTTTGAAGCATAACTCTTCTCAATTTTTTTCGAATCAGTCTCTTTCAACATATCATACTTTATCTCAGGTGCTAACGATGAATGTATTGTGCTTACCGCCTTCTTGCGAATTGTCTGCCAATTTACATCTTTCACATTGTCTGATTTTTTTCTCCTCCAAAACTTGATCAAGTCTTTACAACACTAAAATATTTTGCACGCAACTCTGCCAAAGTATGAAATTTATTTTCCCATCGAAAATTGAAAACTCAAATTTACCTAAATTCACCGTCATCATATTACGTGAAATAATTCCCTCTAACTCGGATCCAATCAACCTAGCTCTTGATACCACTTGTTGGGAATTAAGCCGCACAAAATAAATTATAACACTTGAGAAAGAAAAACAACACAATATTTAATGTGGATTGCTCCTCAATGGCCTAAACCACAAAACCAACTTTAATATATTAATCTCAACAGTACAACTTTTTACAAGGAATAAAAGCTGAAAACCCCTGCCTTACACGACAACCCAATACTCAATTACACCCTAGAGAGTTGAGGGAGGGTATAATTAGGTCTTGGGTTGTATTGTGAAGGAGGGTTATTCAAGCTTTTATTCCGTATAAAAAAATTGTAATGTTGAGATTAATATATTGAAGTTGGTTTAAGTGTTACTCTTTATTTTTAAGTATGTAGCATTTAGAATCACAAAAACTGAGTGCCCAAGCTACCTCTTCTTTCTTACCAATTAGAAAAGCAAGCAAGAAACTGAGATGAAAATTGAGATGGCAACACTAGTTATCTACTACATTGTTTTGATCTCCCAACACCGGTTGGCATCAGGATATTGTTCCTAATGCGTCGTAAATTTGTAAGAACATGACTAATATTTATCCCATCTCTCTCTTGGGGATTCCAACTTCATATACTGCAATCAAGCATTCCTGAATCTTTTGGATACTCTCCCCTCTTCAATTCTCCTTGCTGTAGAAGTGCTTGATCTGACCTATCTTAACATATATAGTTTTGGAGGTTCATATCATCGTTTGATACCTCACACTTCCCATTATCTTAACATATATGTGAATCATTATAAGGAAATGGCATCGAAAAAATTTGTCAAATGATCAAGCTGGTCGACAAGAAGTACTATTTCATAAAACATGCAACATAAAATGTCCAATGTTCTATGAATGTTTAATTTCCTCTCATAAAATGTGTATGTAACAACATCCAACTGACAAAAACTGAAAATAGTATATGAAAAATTACATCTAATGGCTAAAAACTGAGTTTCATTTCATGAATAGCAGCAGCCCCAGGTACTATCTCTTTCCAACCAATTACAAAATCACACAAGAAATCGACATGAAAACACTGCTTATCATATACTACTACAGACAACCCAACCAACCCTTCAAATGAAAAAAATTACAAGAGTATTGAAGTAGAAACTGAAAAAATTACATCTCAATGACTTGCATTATGATCAAACAGCAAAACCCAGAACAAGAAATCATTCCATCATCCCCTCCCATCCATCTTCATAAAAACTCTGAAACTCTCTTCTTCATCTTTATCAAAAACACCTAGCTAGAGCTGGTTCCTCCTCCTCCATTACAATTGAAAATGTTACTATATAATAACTACTCTCAACACTACTTCCATATACCAAAACCCATTAACCCATTAACCTACACAAGTCCAATTAAACTCTGAAATACAGGCACTACTTCTTGTAATCCAACTAAAAAACCCAGAAAATAGAAACTGAAAAACTTACATCTAAATTACTTGCATTGTGATCTTCAAGAACTAATTCAGAACTCAGAGCCCAAAACAAGACATTCACCCATCATTCCATTACCAATGAAAATTTTACCCAAAACCCATTATCCAATAGAACCCCCAAACTCTGAAAAACAGCATTTTTATCAACAAATAAGGAAGATTATTTCCCTTATCAATTAATGGCCACAGACCTCTGATGATCTTGTTGGATACCCGGACTGTTTCTTGCTGCTGCTGCCGCCCTGATCATCATCATCATCTTCTCTGCGGCGTTTATTAAGGGGACCATCAAAATAACTCCTGTTAGTGATGGCAGTCTCATGTTTCTTTTTTCGTGAAGCAATCATTATAGCCAAGCAGAGCCCTGGCTTTGATTTCTCCGTAACCGTAAACAACCAAATACCAATCATATTACCAACTTCATTCTTGAAATCATTGGCATTACAGAATGCTTTCCAATTTTCACCTGAAAGAACGTATTGAGGTCTATGTGCCGCCGCTCGATTCATCAGAGTCATATTCTCATACTCTGTCCCATGCCTGTCAAACACCCTTACCTGAATTCCTTGGTTAATATTCCATTGATTTCGAGCCAAGAATTCCAAAACACCATCATCTTCAAATACATTCCTCTTGAATATCATGGGTCTTCCATGCGCTTCATTTTTGTTCAAAACCTTTTCCCTTGGGATGCAAGAGTCAGATATATGGTATCTCAATTCGGGGATTGGTGGCAGAAGATTTCTGTTCAAGTCTATCTCAACCCGGAAGTCACTCTCACGAAGAGGATTATGGCATCTCTGTTTTGGGGGAGCATTCCTCTCGTGGACTTTGGGCATATTGGAAAGAACATCCGCAACTCCCTTCACATTTTCCTCTTCCTTGCTTGATTCTCCTTTGTTTGCCATCACCACAATCCAATTCAGGAATTCACAGATTTTTAAGATGAAGAGAGAGAAAATTAAACAACAGTTTTTCTTCTTCCAGGAAAAACAAAAAAACCACAGAACAGAACAGAGGGGGGGGGGGGGGAAACTCAAACTTGATTTCTTCTTCAATTTCAGATTAGTACAGTTCTTAAATCCCAGAAAACTCCCAACTTCTTTGAGAAAGAAACACAGATTAGAACAGGGGAGAAAACTCAAACTCGATTTCTTCTTCAATTCCCCTTCTTTTTCTTCAGATTCACAGATTGTGAATCAATTTTCGATCGATTAACAAATGAAACTATATAGCTTTAGTGGGTCGCAAGAAAAAATTCAGATGAAGGAAAACAGAGAGAGAAAATGGTTTCTTGAATCTTAAACTGGAACTTCTTGGGAAGAAGAAGGCAGAGGGATTATGAAGAGACTCAAAATATGAGTAAATGAGTTTATATATATACTATTACTAGTACTAGTTTAAGATCTAGTAGTAGCTGTACACTGCACGTGTCGGAATCAATAACTGTAATACCTGAATCTGTTTGGGCTAAAACTGAATTGCACGAATTTGCGATTTGTTACTTTAAGTTTGGCCATATTTTCAAAATAGCCCCTACTATTATAGAACAATTTTTTTTTAATTATTATTTGACCCTGTTTTGATAAATTTTAGACTCCCCACCCCCCACTATCTACTTCATTTTACAAATATACTTCCTTTGTCCTTGATAACAGTCTCGTTTGATTTTCATCATGGGCAATTAGAGCGAGCTTGTAGATGAGACTTATTTTACTGCTTTATGATGATTGTTTCTTTCAAATAACTCTAAAGAGAACATTCAAGAAATGAGGAAAATAAAAATAGTTGTATTTATAAAATTTGTGAACATCTTATATTTTTATTCCATACTTATTTCTAAAAATTAACCAGTTGTTAGTTTAGTATTGTTTGGTACAATAATAAAATTACCATGGTAAATTTAAGAATATAGTGTCATTATATATTGTTATTAAGAAAAATTGGACTAAATGTTGTTTTGCAAAAAAAAAAAAGTGATTTTATTTTTTGTGAAACAAAGAGTATTATTTTTGTCTGGTCTAGCTTGAAGTCTAACTTAATTTGTGTAGTCTAATTTTCAGTCCAATTAAAGCCTAATAGAAGACTTAAAGCAAGTACACAACATGCACACTAATAAATAAAAGAAAGTATTTTATTTTTAATAGGATAATTATTATATATTAGAGTCTACTATGAGAAGGAATCTCACTTTTGATAAAAATATTATTTTAAAATAGTTTTATTTATAGTAGGTATATTTATTATGTGAGAGTGTCTTAATTAGATTAGAAAAAAGGAATTATGGGTACTCTATAATAGTCTTGTGTTTAGAAAAAATGAGAACATAATCAAGATGTAGTAACATCCTAGAGAGTTGGCAGATGGTGTAATTGTATCTTGGGTTATTGTGTGAGAGAGGTTTTTTTTTTCAACTTTTATTCCGTGTAAAAAGTACCGTTGAGATTAATATATTGAAGTTCGGTTTGTGGATTAGGTCAATGAGGACCAAACAACGTTAAATATTCTGTTGTTTTTCTTTCTTAAGTGTAATTGTTTATTTTGCGTAACTTAATTCCCAACAAGTGGTATCAATGATAGGTTAATCGGATCCGAGTTAAAAGGAATTATTTCGCATAATATGATGGCGACAAATTTGGTGTTGCAAGGACTTGATCAAGATTTGGAGGAAAAAAAAATCCAGACGATGTGAACGATCAAATTGACAATAAGCACAATACATTCGTCGTTAGCACATGTGATAAAGTATGATGTGTTGAAAAGACTGATCCGAAAAAATTATGGAAAAAATTAGAGAAAAGCTATGCTTTGAAGTCGCTAATTGATGAAAAAAGTACACCTAAAATAACCTTAATCTCAAGAATTACTTTTTCCTCTTTGTGCAATTAAATAGAAAATCAACAAACCCAATAATGAGAATGAAAATAACAAATAATAATCCATAAGTAAGACACAATATTAAACGTGAAAAACCCTTAAAGGAAAAAACCACATGTCGAACTTCGAATCTCCAATATATCACTAATAATGGGCTTAGAACAATCCTTTTAAGTTTTATGACCTAAAACTTGAGGTTACACAATAAATTGAGAGGGTAAAAATTTACCTTTAATTAGGTTGAGAAACCTAATTAACTTCACTACCCAAAAAAGCTCCAAGTAATAAAGTCTTCAAACTTTCAATTGAACGGAGATGACGGCGGATACCTACGAGCAACAAAATGTAATCCTCTCAATTTATTCTTTTGGTACCTTTTGCTACCAAACTTCTCTCATGTGTAAAATAAGACTACATCATAACCTTATTTATACTCTTCCTAATCTATTCCTATTATGGATTAGAAACAATTTATTCTCCTAATCAAATTAGGGATCACATCTCCTTGTCTTGGTCACCAACCAATCAACAAGTAAATCATTTTTCAACTTGGATTCCAATAGCACTTTTACTAATTAATTAATATTAGTAAGTTTTCCTTAATTTAATTCCAACTTGGATTCTATCACATAGGTGAGGACCCACACAATCTCCCCATCCGAACCCGTGAAAAGAGGGATCACCAACCACAACTCCTTACTCGGAGTTAATTCCAACGAAGTCTTGGCTCAACTAAAGTTTCTTGGATATTTCAAATATCTTCATGTCCGTCTTTGTCTCATCGGCATGGTTCTTCTCGAAGGGAGGATCCAACTTAAACTTGATAGATTTTTGTTTGTCAAATTTTTTCACAACCGCTTTGTACCCTAATTGCGAGTTATCACTTTCCTTCACTTTTGGTACTCAGTTAAAGCGAAGAGCTTTCCTCTCGTGGTTATCATGCAAGGCTTTTCTCCCCATCTTGCACGGCTTTGTACCACACATTTTTTCGCTTAACTTTTCCATCGTCAACACCTCTCACATGCGCTCGCATCGTGTAACGAGTGTCTATCTTCTTACCTCTAGTCACCACTAGAGACCTTTTAGTGAGCTTCCATTGACTTTCACCAAAGTAACTTTTATAAGCATTCTCATCAAGCTTACCAGTAGAGATCAAATTAAGACGAATATCCAGAACATGTCTAACTTCTTTCAGCTTAAACCTGCAACCACTGTTAGTCACCAAACAAATATCTTTAATGTCTATAATCTTTAATGCACTTCCGTTTTTCATCCGTACATAGCCAAAATCACCACTAGTGTAGGATGTCAATATCTCACCACGTGAAGTAGCATGGAACGAAGCACCCGAATCAATAATCTAATCATTAACATGGCACTTGAGTTTTGTCATCACAAACTGTCAGGAATATGCATGAGAATGTTATTCCTTATTTATATAATTTGATGATGAAGATGATGAAGTTAATAATGAATATACAAATATGTCTGCATTGATAAAAGTTGTAAAGTTCTTAATAGATGATAGCCAATATGTACAAGGACTTAGAGTGAAAAGATCAAATTTGGTAGTTCTTGTATGACCCCAACTTTTATGAATAAAGATTTAATTTTCTCTAAATATCATTTTGAATAATAAGGTGTGGATTTGATAAAATGTTATAGTTGTGGATAATATTTACAAATTTTGCAAAGTAAGCAAGTTGTCATAAAATATTTGTTTGGTCGGAGAATATTCGTTTTATCAGGGAATATCCGTACGACGGCACAATTATTGGTGGACCCCACAATGGAATTACTGTCGGATATAAAAAGCGACAGAAATAACTTTTTTTATAAAATAAGGACAAAACTTTTATCATTAATTGTTGAAATACCCGGTGATAAAAGTACAATAATACACGTGGTTTCACAGTAGCACACAATATTGTACATTATCTTTGATTATTGATGCTTACGTGAGAAATCACTCAGTTTTATTCAATTATTGCAGCAGTAGTTGCTACATAGTACCTCATATTATTGATTCAATTATTGTCACAGTATCATCTGCACAATATTTTATATTATTAAATCAGTAAATGAGACGACACATTTATTCATATTATTATTTGTATTATTGACAATGTCTAGAAAGTTCTATCGAGGAAAGGGGTTTGGTCATCTAATTGCGCGCCAATAAGAAGAAGTACTTATCGGAAAGCCCTCTCTTTCCTAGGAATGATCTGGTTGTTAATATTGTGAGTTATAATATTAATGATGAATAATTGTTGATCAAAAATGTGTTTATTGAAGTCAAGAAATTTGTGATAAATAAGGGGGGGTTTATGAAGTATTTGTTATAAATTTGGCTTATTACATAGACCACCACTTACTCATTATTCAAAATCGTCGCTAGAAAGTTATCTCAGTTTTTGTTTTATAGTAATAAAACAGAATTTTTTTTATATAAAACAAAATACTTTTTATAAATAAAATATATTATATTTTATTATACTGCATAGTGTTTGCATAATAAAATCAAAAATTTTCAGCCGAATTTTTCATATATATATATATATAATATTTACGTGGAGGAGTATAATCAATGGTTCCTTTAACCCCAATCGAGCTTGTTTTCTGTGGAGAAAACTTGTACGATTCTTGCTAACCCAAAATCACATATTGATCGGTTTGATGTCACCATTTGAAATTGGGTGTAGCCACTCCTCAAGACTACCATTGACCATGAATATACAAAACCTCCATACTCGCACAGCTTCCAAGAGAGCTTGCTAGGAATATATATTTCCAGATAACAAGTTGTTTGAAACATCTAATCCATTTAGATTCTTTAAATTTTCAACTTCAGTGCGTAAAAATTTAAACCTAAGGATAACCAAGAGAGACCAAAAACTTGTGGAGGTTTTTGAGAGAGATCGACTTGCATGAAAATTGAAAACACAGGACCAGAATCACTAAAGCAAATGTAAAGCCCTACACATGTTGGGAAAAAATCACCTCCCAAATATTGTTTTTTTGATAAATTAGACGGATAAAATATCAGCACATGCCAAAGAAATTAAATTTGCAGTTCCACCAAAATAATAACCATGCAGGAAATATCCAACCACGAAACACCAAGATTTTACGTGAAAAACCCTCTAAAACTAAGAGGTAAAAATCACGGGATAAACTCCAAAGAATTCACTAGAATAATATGAGAGAATACCAAGATATTTTAATTTGAGTGTAAACCCAAATTACTTCACCACAATAACTGTGTGATGGAACCCAAATAAAACACCCTTTTATTTGAACTATCTTTCTCTTTCTCTCTCTATTTTTTTTCTAAAGCTTCGCAAAAGCTTCTCTCTCCCTCTTTTCTCTTAAAACTCTCGGATGAGAGTATATGTTTTTCTTGGTGTGTCTTTCTTCTTCCATTTGCTGCCCCTTTTATAGCAAAAATCAGAGGGAGTAAAGAAAAGGAGCAGGCGGAATTCAATGGGCAGTCAAATTCTTCATTAAATGGGTGACGACCAAGGACTTTGACCAACAATCTCCCCCTCCGAACCCATTAGAGGATATGTTCACCATGACTCCGTCACTTGGAGTCGATTTTTGTGTCAAATCCAACTCTTGAAGAAACCACAACATTTCATTGTCAACTCAGTAGTAGACAAAGCAATACACTTCTGCAACTTGGACTGCCATAACACGGCTCCCCCTGCAAAACTAAACAAATACCTAGAAGTAGACTCATTCTCTTTGAAACCTGCTATGTCTGCTTCTGTATAACCTTCCAAGACTTAATTTGCACGTCAAACCACAACTCCTCACTTGGAGTTAATCCCAACGAATCCTTGACTCAACTCAAGCTTCTTGAAATTTTCAACTTTCTTCACGTCCGGCTTTATCTCATCGGCATGGCTCTTCTTGATGGGAGGATCTAACTCAAACTTGACAGATTTTTTCTTGTCAATTTCTTTCACAACCGCTTTGTACCCTGGCTGCGAGCTATCACTTTCCTTCTTCACTTTTGGTACCCATTTCAAGTGAAGAACTTTCTTCTCGTGGTTCTCATGCAAGGGTTTTCTTCCATCTTATATGGCTTTGTACCACATCCTTTTTCGCCTAACTCCCCCATCTTTAACACCTTCCACACGCGCATGCATTGTGTAAAAAGCGTCTACCTTCTTTCCTCTAGTCACCACTAGAGACCCTTTAGTGAGCTTCCACTGACCTTCACCAAAGAAAATGCTATAATCATTCTCATCAAGCTTACCAATAGATATCAAATTAAGGCGAATATCTGGAACATGTCTGACTTCTCTAAGCATCAACATGCCACCATTGTTAGTCTTCAGATAAATATCTCCAATGCCGATAACCTTGGATGCACTACCATTTCCCATCCGTACATAGCCAAAATCACCACTAATGTAGGATGTGAAGATTTCACCACGCGAAGTAGTATGGAACGAAGCACCCGAATCAATAACTCATTCATTAACTTGACACTTGGGTTTACCATCACTAACAAGGGCTACATCAACGTCGGATAGATACACAATTGAGTCCTTATCCTCATCTTTTTCCTTAGACTGTTCCTTCTTTAAAAATCTGCACTCTCGCCTTATATGACCCGGTCTCTGACAGTGAAAACAAATTATCTCTCCTCTCAACCTTATCCTGGATTTGTCATATTCAGGAGAGCTCTTCTCTCTGTTTCTGCTGCTACTCTGCGCAACAAAAACTTGTGTTTGTGTCTCAGAATTCACACATTGCTCCTTTCGTCTTGTCTCCTCATTATAAAGACTGTCCTTGACCATCTGCATAGTCATTTTTTCTTCTTGAGCTGAATTGCTTAGAGACACCACCAAAGTCTCCTAGCTGTTTGGCAACAAACTGAGAAGCAAAAGAGCCTGAATCTCTTCATCAAGATTCAACTTCATGGTGGATAACTGGTTCACTAAACCTCGGAACTCACTCATATGCTCCGACACACTGCTCCCGTCCTTGTACTTTAGATTCACAATTTTTCGAATAACAAAAGTTTTATTTTGTGCATTCTTCTTCTCGTACATAGACTCTAGTGTTGTCCATAAAGTGTGAGCATCTGTCTCTTGCGAAATATAGTGGAATACACTTTGATCAATCCACTGCCGGATGTGATCAATAGTCTTCCTATTCATTTTATTCCAATCAGCCTCAGACTTATCCGCGGGCTTTTTTCCCTTGAGCTCCAACGGATTATACAGATCCTTGCAATAAAAGATATCCTTCATTTTGGGCTTCCAGATCGAAAAATTTGAAGAAGTCAATTTAATCATGGCTCCGACTAATTCCTCCACAAAATTTATCAAAAACAACCGATCAAATAACCTTAGCTCTGATACCAGTTGTTGGGAAAAAATCACCTCCCAAATACCGTTGTCTTTGATAAATTAGACGGATAAAATATCAGCACATGCCAAACAGATTAAATTTGCAGTTCCACCAAAATAATAACCATACAAGAAATATCCAACCACGAGACACCAAGATTTTACGTGAAAAACCCTCTAAAACTAAGAGGTAAAAATCATGGGACAAACTCCAAAGAATTCACTAGAATAATATTAGAGAATACAAAGATATCTTAATTTGAGTGCAAACCCAAATTACTTCACCATAATAACTATGTTAAAAGCTTCTCTCTCCCTCTTTTCTCTTAAAACTCTCGGATGAGAGTATATGTTTTTCTTGGTGTGTCTTTCTTCTTCCATTTGCTGCCCCATTTATAGTAGAAATCGGAGGGAGTAGAGAAAAGGAGCAGGCAGAATTCAATGGGCAATCAAGTCCTTCATTAAATGGGTGAGGACCAAGACTTGGACCAACAACACAAACACACACAAAGAAAAGCAGAGCACCACACATACAAAAATTAGGGATGACAATTTAAATTGAAATCGATTTCATCGAACCCATGGATTTTTATTCAAAAACGTTGACAAATTAGGACTGATGTAGAGCGATTTTGATATTTGCCTCTAAATTGTCGGTGCATCACTTTTTTCAACCGGCAGTTGGTCCTTGAATAGTATTATTATATCTATTATTTTTCTTATATACTACTCCCTCCGTTCCTTAATATATATCGTTTTAGGGTTGTGCATAAATATTAAGGTAATGATTGTATAACATTAACTATAATATCAATTGTCTATATAACCCTTGTATTGGAATAAGAGATTGTTATTTATTGGACAGAAAATAGTGAAAGAATAAAAGTTATATTTAATACTTGGGGTAATATTGGAAACTAAGCAATTAATACTTACTTGAAATTTTTCAAATGACTTATATTAAGGAACAAAAATATTTTTATAAAACGACTTATATTAAGAAACGGAAGGAATATTACATATAATCATAGAGTTATTCAAATATATATTTTTATTATTGAAAAACCGAGACCGCCCCGGCACCATTGCCGTCACTAACAAAAACAGAGTATGTAACAATTAGAATCACATAAACCGGGTAATCATGAATAGGCAATAGGTAGGCTTCTTTCCTAGCAATTACAAAAGCAAACAAGAAATTGAGACATTCATATACTACCAGAAACTACTACTACTCTTAGAATGTTTAATTTCCTCTCATAAAATGTATGTGACAACTGAGTTTCGTTTCGTTTAATTTCATTTCATGAATAGCAGCAGCCCAGCTAGTCTTTCTTTCCAACCAATTACAAAATCACACAAGAAATAGACATGAAAACACTACTTATCATAATATCATATACTACTACAGATTACAGACAACCCTTCAAATGAAAAAAATTACAAGAGTATAGAAGTAGAAACTGAAAAATTACATCTCAATGACTTGCATTATGATCAAACAGCAGAACCCAGAACAAGAAATCAATCCATCATCTCCTCCCATCCATCTTCATATATAAAAACTCTGAAACTCTCTTCTTCTTCATCTTTATCAAAAACACCTAGCTAGAGCTGGTTCCTCCTCCTCCTCCTCCATTACAATTGAAAATGTTACTATATAATAACTACTCTCAACACTACTTCCATTAACCTGAAAGACAGACATTACTTCTTGTAATCCAACTAAAAAACCCAGAAAATAGAAACTGAAAAACTAACATCCAAATGTGATCTTCAAGAACTAACTAAATAATTCAGACATTAACAGAAACCAAAACAAGACATTCGCCCATCATTTCATTCCATCTCCCACAAAAACTCTGAAACTCTTCATCTTCTTGATAAACATCTACTGATCATCCTTCACGTCGCTTTCAGTCGACTCTTTTTCAAAAGGCCTGCTGCTGCATTCTCCGTTGGGAGCCAAAACTGGAGGTGGATTGTTGTCACTACCAGGCACATTATTATTGGGTTGTCCAATCTCCGGGGGCGTGGCCTGATGATGTTTACGATTCTGACGACTTCTGATTCGTTGAAGAAGAGTCTCTTGCTTCTGTTTTTCTAAAGTTTCGGCTTCTATCGGATCCAACATGAGGTTTTTCCAAGAGCATAGAAGTAGACCGGCTTTAGCGATCTCTTTTTCTTCTTCGGCGTCGTTTTTCTTATTTCCTTCCATATTAACAAACTTTTATAATGTTGCTGCAAAGTGAAGAACAAATAAATAAAATTTCTTGATATTTCGGCTAGGGAATTCTGTAATATATATATATATATATATATATATATATATATACCTAATACATGAATGTATAGATATAATGTTGAAGAAAAAACAGAACACAGGTTTTTAAGATGAATTAAGAGAGAGAAGATTAAAGAAGTGTTTTTCTTGGCGCTCAGAAAACTCCCAATTTCATCCAGAAAAAACAAAAACAGCACAGAACAGAACACAGGGGAAAACTCAAACCTGATTTCTTCTTCAATTCCTATACTTCTTCTTCAAATTCAGATCACCTTCTTCTTATTCACAGATTCTGAATCAAAGAACAGTTCTTGAATCCCAGAAAACTCCCAACTTCTTTGAGAAAAAAAAACAGCACAGAACAGAGGAGAAAACTCTTCTTCAATTCTCCTTCTTTTTCTTCAGATTCACAGATTGTGAATCAATTTTCGATCGATTAACAAATGAAACTATATAGCTTTAGTGGGTCGCAAGAAAAAATTCAGATGAAGGAAAACAGAGAGAGAAAATGGTTTCTTGAATCTTAAACTGGAACTTCTTGGGGAAAGAAGAAGGCAGAGGGATTATGAAGAGACTCAAAATATGAGAAATGAGTTTATATATATACTATTACTAGTACTAGTTTAAGAGAAGATCTAGTAGTAGCTGTACACTGCACGTGTGGAATCAATAACTGTAATACCTGAATCTGTTTGGGCTAAAACTGAATTGCACGAATTTGCGATTTTTACTTTAAGTTTGGACATATTTTCAAAATAGCCCCTACTGTTATACAACAATTTTTTTAAATTATTATTTGGCCCTGTTTTAATAAATTTTAGACTCCCCACCCCACTATGGCACTATCCACTTCATTTTACAAGTATACTTCCTTTGTCCTTGATAACAGTCTCGTTTGATTTTCATAATGGGCAATTAGAGCGAGCTTGTAGATGAGACTTATTTTACTTCTTTATGATGATTATTAATTTCTTTCAAATAACTCTAAAAGCAAAAACAGCTGTATTTATAAAATTTGTGAACATTTTATATTTTTGCTCCGTACGTATTTCCAAAAATTAACATGTTAGTTTAGTATTGTGTGGTATAATAATAAAATTATAATGATAAATTTAAGAATATAGTGTCATTATATATTAATTGTTATTAAGAAAAATTGGTGTAAATGTTGTTTTGCTAAAAAAAAGTGATTTTTTCTGTGAAACAAAGAGAGTATTATTGTTTTCGGATTGAATACATTTTTAGCCATTCTACTAGGGGTGGGTTTACAATTGTATCACTGAATTGAAATTTTTTACAATCGACTCATTGAACTACAAATCATTTCAAATTGTTACAAAATCTGTTAAATGAGTTGACTTTTAACGGAACATCCACGTCAGCTTTTAAATGAATATTAACATCAATTGTTTCATGTGCAATCATCCTAATTGTTGCCGAAAAATAAATGGGCTTAAACGAAATTTAAAAGAATAAAAACCTTTAAAAGAACACACAACAAAAAAGAAAAGAAAAAAAACAAAAAAAAGAGAGACCCTTGTCTCCTCTCTGTTTCTTCCCCCTTTCTCTTCTCCTTCATCGTTGATCCTCCCGTCCCCTCCCCTCCCGTCCCGTCCCGTCCCTTCCTGTCCTGTCCCCTCTTCCTTATCCCATCTTTTGTCGACCCCTGATCACATAATCTGTTCGTCCTCCGCCCGTCCCAATCCCCATCCCCATCCCCCTTTCATTGCATCCCCGTCCTTTTCTATTCACTTTTTTTCTTCAATAAACACTACTTCGATCCAAATCTGACCAGAGAATGGCAGAGAAAGAAGAATTAAACTAAAAAATAATTTGAAAATCAATACATTTTGTGAGTTTTTAGGGTTTTATTATCTATTTGGGGAATAAAATTGAAACTAATATGTTTGGGTTTTATTATCTATTTTGTGAGTTAATCTGGTTGATCGATTTCCCGTGGATTCCGCCGGCGGCCGAAAAGGCGTCGGCGCCAGAGGACGAAGAGGAGCTCAACTAAAAGGGTTAATCTGTTTGGATTTTATTATCTATTTTTTTTGCTAAATAATTTTTTTGTTGATTGTGCAAATGTTGAATCATTTACTGAATTATTTATTATGTATATTAATTTGATTTATATTTTGTTTAGCTATTTGTTATAGAATTGAGTATAATTTAATTTAATTAGTTATTCAACTCTGCTTCTCTCTCTTGTCAGTTTTGCCACGTATTGCCACATTTTTTTTGTTAAATGGTTAACAGACATAGACGAAAAAATCACTTTTTATAAATAATGTATAGTTCAATGAGTTGATCGTAAATAAAATTAGTTCGGTGATGTATTTGTAAACCGATCCCTAATAAAGTGACAAAAAATGTATTTAACCCTTATTGTTGGTATGGTGTAGCTTGAACTTTAACTTAATTTTTTTAGTCTAATTTTCAGTCCAATTAAAGCCTAATAGAAGACTTAAAGCAAGTACACAACAGGCACACTAATAAATAAAAGAAAGTTTTTGAATGATTGACTGATTTGTTATAAAATGTCTAGATTCATAATATTATATGGATGTCTAGATACATGTAACTCTCATTGAGTATTAAAATGTATGACTCTTGAGTCTTATAACTTCCTAGTTGTATTGATGTCCTTATTTCTATAAATAAGACAATTGTAAAGTGATTGAATGATATACAAAAAGATTATGCAAATACTCTCTTTTATCTAATCATCTTGTTTTTAGTTATCTTTCATAATACGTTATCAGCACGAATTGCTCTTTACTTTTGTCTTGAAGTGGATAATCATATTTGGTTTGTTGATAAGAAGAAAAAAAACAATAATGGAGCTTGAACTTTTAGCTTCCCTTGAGTAGTTGAGAATGGACTCAATTTTCATGGTGATTTAGCAGCAACAGTGCAAGTATGGGCGCAAGTATGGTTCATACTTGTCTTATTATTTGATTTTAAATTTCTGTATGGAAATGATATTTTTGTTTTCGAAATTTATTCCATATCACTTTACTTCAATCTATATATGCATCATTTCCTGAGATACTTATTATCAGGTTTCTATTTGATCTTGTGATTAACATAAATGTCAGGTTTCTGGTAGCCACTCTTCTCATTAAACTTTGAAAAATTGGTGCACCGCAATATTAACATCAATGCTAGCTGGTAGTTGACGAGGATCAAAGTTATAGTAATTGGGCATATCTGACTGATTGATTTCTCTATCATACCCATTACATTGAGAAGAAAGTGGTAGAAAATTTTGGAACCCAAATGTTGATTTTTATTTTTTTAGGACCGTTTAAAAATGTGACGTTCAATTCAGAGAAGTTTAACACATACCGTACGTCCTGTCGTCGACAGATATACGTATAAGTTACATTTTCTGCCCATCTTCTTTATTTTATGTCAAAGTCTAATGTGACGCCCCCAAAATAGGTATACAACACTCATTCTGAGTCAACAATAACATGGTACAGAAACAACTACAACTTTATTAATACAACATAAAAACTATGAGTTTAAATACAAATATTATCTTCTAGACAATATCAACACTCAAATAAGTCCTCATTACAATTATTGATATATTATTTTACAAAAATGGTGAGGACTACTAAAACAACTTTCTAAGACCTTCATTCCATACCCCGACTAGTACTCGCTACATTCTCGCCTCCTGAGAAGAAAAATAGAACAAAAAAGAAAAGGGTGAGCTCAACTAGCCTAGTAAAAAATTTTATGACTAAGATAATATAGAACAAATTATCGTTAGTCTTCAACAGGGAAAAAATCTAATAAAATACAATAGACAACAAGTTTCAGATCAATATTCACAACGAAAATAATAATTCATAGAAGAGTTATGTAGAGAATGAAATCTACTATTAACTATGAATTTAATAGTCCATCATCAATATTTTATCCATGTAACATCAATCAATATACATCTTGAATCAAATATTCATCTTTTCACTACCGGCCAAATATATTCATCAGTCGGTCATGTTCATCTCAACACCTGTACATCTTTGCACTACAGGCCAAAGATATTCATAAGAAAATCAACCATCTTTGCACTACAGGCCAAAGATATTCTGTAATATCATCATTTAAGACTGAGAATGATGAAAAATATTTTAAAGAAAACGAACCCAGTGAAACAATAGAACAAATATTAAAGATTCGTACTTTAAACAGTCCAAGTTCAAAAATACTTCATAAATAACCATAGTGAAGTAAAATTCAAGAATGATCAAAACATGGATACAATCAAAGCTAGTATCCATAATCGATATTTTGGAAAAAAATGAAAATTTAATTTTTCTGTGAATAGTGCCATATTCGTGAATAGTGCCGTATACGTGAATAGAGCCTTATACGTGAATAGTAACCCCGACACTAAAAGACAAGAATTTTACAAGAAAAATTTTACCAATAATCCGGCATAATGATATTAGAAGAAATAATATTATTTTAAAAAAAATAACATCCCTTACCTCGAAAAGAATAGTACTTCTGGCTGGAATATCAGATATAACGCTGAAGGAACTTGCACCGTATAGTAACATTCAAAGTATAAAAATACTCACAAGAATACGCTCGATAATATAGAGAGAGGAAACTTCAGTTTCTGGTGTGATTTTTAATTCTAACCTAAGCACCCTATTTATAAAAAAAATGCTTAGAACACCAAAGCAGAAAATTTAATATAATAATATTATAATTTTGTTAAACTTCCTACGCCCACTTATTTGGCCAAAACATCAGCCACACATGTGCCAAAGCAACAAAAACGTTTTTCTTAATTAAAATATTTTAAACTTCAAAAATTAATTATTCTAGAACTTCAGAACTTCAATAATTCATAATAAATAGCTCTTTTATCCGAAAAATTCGAAACTTATGTTTTTTCCATAGGAAATTTCATTCTCTACAACTTTGTAAGTTTAAGTTTTTTCAAATTCCAAACAAAAATTGACTGAAATCCACATACGGATGATTTTACAAGCTATAATCAAATTTCAGTCAAGAAATAGGGTCCACAAACATAAAAAACATGTTTTAAATATTTTTAGTAACAAAAATACTCTTCCTCCTCATATAATCATATATCCCACATTCATTGTAAAAATATCACCATTATCATATTATTAAAATATAATAATATATTTAAATGAATTATTTATCAAAAAAGATAAAATATCAATTTTTTAACAATTGTCATTTTAAAATTTTCTCCATTTATATTTACATAAAATGAATATTTTCCTTATCATATAAATCAATAATTAATTATTCACAAATAATATTATAGAATCATAATACTGGCAACCAGACCGTTCCCAGGAAAGAGGGGGCTTTCCAATAAGGATTTCTCCTTACTGGCGCGCAATTAGGTGACCAAACCTCTCCTTAGACAGAACTTTCTAGATATTGCCAATAATATTATCTAATAATATTATTCAAATAATATGAATTATTGATCTGATAATAAAAAATACTGTGTAGCGATAATTATTGAAACAACAACAATATAAAATATTAACGTAGTAATTATTGAATCAATAAAATAAAATATTGAACAGTAATTACTGTAACAATTATTGAGTAGTGCGTTTTTACGTAAGAATCAATTATTGGTGCAATATCGTGTACTACTGTGTTTTAACCACCGGGTATTCCAACAGTATTAACGGTAACTACTACGTCGTTATTTATAAACAACTTATACTTGTTGTTTTCTTCATCCAATAGCTTTCCGTTATGGGGCCCACACAAGGCTACGCCGTCGTACGAATATTCCCCGACAGTAAGAATATTCCGCGACCAAACAAATATTCTCCGATAAAAATGAATATTTTATAACCACTTGCTTATTTGAAATATTTGCACATTTTACCCATAACTAACCACATTAATCAAATTAACCCTTACTATTTAAAAAAATAAATAGAGAAATTTTATTTTTATTTATAATAAGTTGGGGTTTAACATCTAATATACATACGTACTCGATATTTTTGATAAAAAAAATTACTCCTAGAGTTGATTAGTTTGTTTGCAGCATATATATATAGTTAAAACTTAAAAGTAAAACCCAGGAGGGAATTTTATGATATGAATACTACCCAAAAGGTAAGTCTTATTGCTTGGTTAGCATCTCTTTAGGATATAGTAATTTCTTATGTGAAAATTCACTTATTCTTCTTAAATTTCTTTGTGTTATATACAGATGTGCTAACATATTATAATAGTTGGTCATAGATTCTACCATCTTATTTTGATGATATATTCTAATTACAGTTTTTGTCCCAATCCTATCTGTTACTTTTAAAGATAATTTTCATCACGATAAAAAGGACTTATCACAGTGTATATATTATGTGAAAAAAAAAGCATTAACCAAAATCTTCTCATGTTGAAAGCAGTATGATATCATAAACATAAAGTAAACATTTTACATTTCAATTTCATGAGTTTTCTTATTTAAAAAGAAAATGTTTGACAAATTAATATTTTAAAACTAAGTATTAAATTTGATCGAATGTTTATTCAATATTTATTATAATAAATCAAATTTCTAATGATTTTTGATATTTTTTTGTATGAAGTTACAATGACAAATATACTTAGTAGTGTTGGTTTGTTATTTAGTTTTAGTGAAAAAATTTAGTTTCGTATTTTACTGCATTTCTATAAATTGTTTCATTATAATTAAATCTGAACATATATAATTATTTAATTTGATGGGGAATATGTTTAGTTATTTAATATTCAAATTTTATAAATTTGAATTTGTTGCCCTTGATTTATATCGAGCAAGAATTATTTGTAATGGAATCTTGATGCTGAGATTCATATAAAGGCAAAGAACCTTGGAGATACAATTAAAATTGGCAATCATGCATCCCTGCAGGATCATGCAAAATTAATTATTTTTATTTGCTATCATCTTCATGAGGAAAAAAAAATTGTGAGTGTAAGTTCATAATATATTCCCTAAAGCGATAAAGGAAATTATATTCCTAGAAGTGATATCATTTCTTCTAGTGGTTGTACAAAATAATTAGTTTTTGCTGAAAACCCAACAATCTCGCTCGACCGATTCTATTACATTCCCTGAAGTGAATGGAACCTCATTTGATAATCATAGAGGAAATTATGGTTATAGTTGTGGTAGTGGACTTGAAAAGAACAATCAATATATAAAAAGGAATGTACCCATCTTACTCCTAAACATTTGTTAGATTTGTACCAAGACTCCATAAAAGAAAAGGAAATGGAATGATCCTGAAGATCCCATGAATTATTTTGACTTTTTAAATAGAGTGAATATAACTAATTTTTATATCTATGGTTTCCTTGATGATATGTTGATAGAAATGTTTATACCAATTAATTATTTTTATATCATTATATTATGACATTATAATAAGTATTTTTATTATATGTTTTATTTATGTTTCAAGTAATAAAGTTAAATTTAGGTTTTGTATATATGAATTTGTATGGGCCAGAAGCTCATTAAACTTAATTAAAGGCTCTAGAAGAAAGATTATTCATCAAACATAATTGAAGACTTTTGAAGAGTGATTATTCATCAAATTTAATTAAAGTCTCTGGAAGAGCGATTATAATGTTTTCAAAGGGCACAAAACTTTGTATTGATGATTTTTTATATTCTTCTGAGACAAGTAAAAATTTGCTCAGCTTTAAGGATATACGTTATAATAGTTATTATATTGAAATCAATAACGAAGGCAGTGAATAATTTCTTGATATTACTTCAATAGTATCGGGCCAGAAGCTCATATTAGAAAAATTGTATATTTTCTCTTCTGGGTTATATTATACTAAAATGAAAATAGTTGAAACAAATGTTGTGATACACCAGAAGTGTGCAATACACCAGAAGTGTTTGGATCCAAATATTTTTATAATTTGGCATGATCATCTAGGATCAATAATGATACATTGAATTATTGAAAACTCCCATGAACATCCTTTAAATAACTAGAAGATTCTTTTACCTGTTGAATATATCAAAGTAAAAAGAGAATGCTCTCTTTTCTCTAATTTTGTTTGTTCTTGATTTTAGTAATATTTACAAAATTATTACATTTAATTATTGTTATTTGGTGGTCATCTTCTAAGAAAGAATTTAGAGTGATATTTTTAAGGTATATTTAAAGGATTATTATTTTAATAGTCTTCCCACCATTAGGGGAGAAAAGTCGTTGTCTAAAGCACGACGGGAGATCATTGCCCGAAGCACGATGGGAGATTAATTGGAATGTTTCAACGTTATTTAATCTTGATCCTTATACAAATCAATATGAACTAGAAGTTCAAAGGATAATTCATTTGCAATGAATTACAAATCAATTACCAGAATTATTCACTGATAATAAGAAAATAGTGATATCTCACATTTTAGTTGCTAATACTCTAGCAGAGATTGTGTCCTTGTAGGACAATCAATTAATGCAGCATCAAATTGAATCAAAGTCATACCTGAAACATGAAAGAATGATCGGTGTTAAAGATAGAATCTCCCAGAAGAAAAAGGTACAAGAAAAACAAGTTGCAGCCTATAAAGATGTTATACCCATGAAACAGGCTACAAAATTTATCAATCTATTCAAAACTTATGAACAAAAATCTCTTGTAAATAAAACTCTTGAAGAGTTATTCCCTGAAGAGGATGAGTTATCCCCTGAAGAGGAGAAGGTACCTGAAAATAATGAGATCTCGATACATTATGTATATACAGGAGACGTATATATCGGATAGAAATAAAATTATTGTCGACAACATATTTTCATATAAATTTGCTATGGATATTACCAGATGTAATGATCATATATATGAACCACAGATCGTTAATGAATGTAGAAATATTTGGCCAATGTGGAAAGAGGCAATTCAAGCAGAATTAAATTCACTAAGTAAATGTAAAGTTTTAGGATCTGTAGTCCAAACACCTAAAGGTGTAATGCATGTTGAATACAAATGGGTATTTGTACAAAATAAGAAAATGAAATTATATGGTACAAAGCGCAACTTGTAGCACAAGGTTTCTTCGCAGAGACATGGTATTAATTATGAAAAAACATATGCTCTTGTAATGGACACAATTACATTCAGATTTTTAATTAGCTTGGTAGAAAAAGAAATTAATGGATGTTGTTACATCATATCTGTATGGATCATTATATAATTATATCTACATAAAAATCTCTGAAGGATATAAAATGCATGAAGCATATAATTCTACATCTCGAAATATGTATTCTATTAAGCTACAAAGATCTTTATATAGGTTAAAGCAATCCAGATGCAGATTGTGGTATAATCGCCTAAGTGGATATCTTTTTAAAGAAGGATTTGAGAATAATCTAATTTATGCATGCATTTTTATCAAAAGATCATAATCTAGATTTGTTATTATTGTATTTATTGATGAAAGATCTTGCTACAGAAGAGTCGACAAAAATAACTAATTTAAGATGAAAGATATTGGTAAGCCAAATTATTGTCTTAGCCTACAAATTGAACTATGGAATTCTTGTTCAACAATCAACATACACAAAAAGAGTTCTGAAGTAACTTTACATGGATAATGTTAATCCTTTGAGTACTCCAATGATAGGTTGGTCACTTGATATCAGGAAATATCCGTTTTGACCACAAGAAAATGATTAATAAACTTTTGGTTCTGAAGTACCATATCTTTGTGAAATTGGTGTTTTGGTCCTGAAGTACTATATCTTAATGTAATTGGTACTTTGATGTATCTTGCAAATTTGACAAGACCTGATATAACATTTGCAGTTAACTTACTAGCAATGTATAGTTATGCACCAACTCAAAGATATTGTAATGAAATTAAACATATTTTACGTTATCTTCATGAGACTATTGATTTGGGATTATTTAATCCAAATGGTGATAGAACCAAGCATATTGCACCAAAATTATTTTATACACATGAGCCCCAGAAGAATGGCAATATTTATCATATGATAATTTGGTTGATATATTCATTAAGTCATTACCAACTATGATTTTGAAGAAGATGGTACACAATATTGGCATACTTCGACTTAATGATATTTTTACCATGAACAATGGAAATTCTATGTACTTATGAAGGGGAGTAAAAAAGATATGTGCTGATTGTACTCTTTTTCCTTCGCTAAGATTTTTTTCCACTAGATTTTCCTTTGCAATGTTTTAATGAGGCAATCCCAAAGCACTAGAAGTTATACAAGAATATTGTACTCTTTTCCTTCGCCAAATTTTTTCCCACTGGGTTTTTATTTGGTAAGGTTTTTAACGAGGCATATTCTTAGAAAATTGCTACAAAAGAACTCTATTCATTCTGTATGAAGACAATGCTGCATGTATAGCTCAATTAAAAAGAGAACACATCAAAGGAGATAGAACAAAACACATCTCACAGAAATTCTTTTTCACACATGACCTTGAAAAGTGTGGTAACATTGATGTTCAGCAAATTCGCTCAAAAGATAATCTAGTAGATTTGTTCACCAAAGTATTACTAACTGCAACGTTTGAAGGATTGCGTCACAATATTGGAATGCGACAGCTGAAGGACTTAAGGATATATTCATGAGGGGGAGCTAATACGCGCTGCACTCTTTTTCCCTTAACCAAGGTTTTTTCCTATTGAGTTTTTCATGGTAAGGTTTTTAATGAGTCAGCTTTCAATGCGTATAGCCATACAATAGACTTCCAAGGGAGAGTGTTATAAAATGTCTAGATTCATAATATTATATGGATGTCTACATACATGTAATTCCCATTGAAAATTAAAATATATGACTCTTGAGTCTTGTAACTTCCTAGTAGTATTGATGTTCTTATTTCTATAAATAAGACAATTGTAAAGTAATTGTGTGTTATGAAAATACTCTCTTTTATCTAATCATCTTGTTTTTAGTTATCTTTCATAATATGATTCAGTTATTCAGTGCATTTGTTTCGAGAAAAAAATTATCTGAATGGCAGAATCGATCAGCCATTCAGATGATTTGTACTAAATGGCTAAGTCCTATTTTTTTTTTTTGCTGAATGACGAATGAATGATTTTTTTTACAATATTAACTATTATATTAAATAAATTTATAATAATTTTGAATTTTTTCAGAGTAAAATAATTAAAATATTTTTGTTGACATGTCAATTATTAAACAGTTTTTTTCATTCAGAATCATTTAATTTTTATCAAACACTCTCTTAGTACAAGTAGTAGCATTTGAAGCATTATATATATATATAGAGAGAGAGTCCGGATCTTAAGCTCACCTCTTATCCAACTCACCCGAGCTCACCCCCTTTAGCGACGGACCCGACGACGGTTCGGTCATACAACCGTCGTCTATACTTTTAGCGACACTATATGTTGTCCGTTGCTAAAAGTATAGACGACGGTTGTATGACTGAACCGTCGGCAGGTCCGTCGCTAAAGGGGGGTGAACACGTGTGAATTAGATAAGGGGTATTCTCTTAGGGGTGCAAACGAGTCGAATCTGAGCGAACACCTTCATACTCGGATTCGGCTCGACTCGAAAAAATTGAGCTCGAATTCGACTCGGATTCGATAAAAGATATATATTTTCGCGCCAGATTCGACTCGGATCATTACTCGAACCTACTCGGCTCGTAAGTACTCGACTCGTTTACAAAACGAGTTACTCATGAGCCTTCAAATTGAGTTTCGAATATGAATCATTTCACTTAAAAATGAACCACTACATACTAAATTGCTTACTTAACTAATATTTATATATAAAACTTTTTCACTTTTATTTATGTATTGAAATTATAAAGAATGTAATATAAATTGACATTTAATTCATTGATTTATTCAAGTACAAGTTTACACAAGTTCATACTACACTTTATAAATTATAAAGATTGATATAAATATCACATATTTAGCTTACTAGCATGGATCAGATCAATATTCGAATATGATCCATCGAGCAGGTATCGAGTATGGTTTGAGAAAAAATGAAATACTCGAACCTTAATACGAGCGAACACTGGTCTGCTCGAGTTCGACTCGTGTATCATTAAACAGAAAACGAGTATAGATCAGATTCGACTCAAATCAACTTCGAATTCGAGCTTTGAATCATATTTTCGAGCCGATTTCGAGTCGAGTACCGAACTACTTGACTCGGTTATCACCCCTATATGCTCTTGATCCTTGTTTATATATATAACAAAAAAAAAATCTACGCAACGAGTTTTCAAGCATGCATGCACTTATATATCCTGAACATATAAGTGTGTGTGTGTGTATATATATATATATATATATATATATATATATATATATATATATATATATATATATATATATAGCCATAATATCATTTGTTTATCAACATGAATAGGGTTTTTGAGCTTGAACTTGTATATCTAGAAACTAAGATATAAAAGTAATGCATACTAAATCACTTAAACTATACTTGGTATCATATCGATCTCTTCGATCGATTAAACCATTCAATAAACTATAAGTAGCTAGCTATATATATATTTCAATTTAATTAATTTATAGAGGAGGTCGTCGTCGTTGTTGTTGAGATATATCTTTCGTTATTTCTTCTTCTTCTGCTGCTGCTGAACGTCGTCCTTTTTGATTGAAGGTTCTGCATCAATCCAGTACCGGTAAGCGATTAGAAGTTATAGCAATACACAATTTATTAGTCTGCTTATGCCTAAACATCCACACCGTGACCCAATCACTATGCTTAACAAAGTTATGGTGGTGGCAGAATTTTTTCCAATTCCTAGTAAGAACATACATCTTCTTCCCCCAAAGTTTAAACATCATCTCCTCATACTCATTCCCCTCTATATCATACGCAGTCACGCTAATTCCATCCGCTGGATTCTCCCCATCCTTCAAAATTGGCAAGAAATATTTAATAACAAAATCCTTGTTTAATGATAACCGGCTCTGATCATCCTTCACGTCGCTTTTACTCAACTGTTTCTCAAGAGGCCTGCTGCATTCTCCGATGAGGCCGTTCAGGGCCGGAACTGGAGGGAGCCGACGTGCTCCGTCATTAATCTCTGAGGGCATGGCCTGATCATGATTATTACGATTCTGACGTCGTGTCTCTTGCTTCTGTTTTTCTAAAGTTTCGGCTTCTATTGTGTCCAACTTGAGGAATTTCCAAGAGTATAGGAGGAGAGCGGCTTGAGCGACCGCCTTTTCTTCTTCGGCGACGTCGTTTTTCTTATTTCCTTCCATATTTTCTTTTCTTCGACCTGACAGAAAAACTTTTATAATGTTGCTGCAATAAATAAATAAATAAAATATATATATATATATATATATATATATATAATAGACTTCTTAAGTAGTTGAACTCTCTTAAATAATAGAACTTTATCAAAACGACGTAGTTTTGATAAGACGAGGTGGTATTTTTGTAAATACCATGCCACCGCGTATTTACAAAAATATCACCGCGTCTTATCAAAACTAGTATGTCGTTTTAATAAAATTCTATTATTTAAAGCATTCTGTTATTTAAGAATTTTATTCTTGATCCTTTCTGTATATATGTGTGTTTCCTTTCCCTTTTCCTATTCAACTAGTGTTTCAAAATTTCACTCCTAATCCTTCGAAAAATAACTATCCAATTTCGAATATGAATGAGAGATTTAATCATTATTTAGATGATATAATTGTTATTGTTATTCAATTATTAAATAAAAAATAAAAAATAAAAAATAAAAATTAATTACTTTATCCAATAAGAATTTATAAACTAAAATTCAAAATGATAATAATATTATAATGTTTCAAAAAGACTTTTGGTTGAGTTCAACCAAGTCTAAAATAAAATTAATAATATATTTTTTAAGGAAATAATTATAGGCCACCTTACTTGATATTAATTTGTTACCATTGTTAGATAAAATTTTATTGCAATTTAGATAATATAGTTTGAGAAGAAAATAATTTTTACATAACTCGTTTTATCTTACTTCATTTTTTTACTCTCAATTAAATATAAGTGTAATTATATTCAAATATAAGTAATATAATTTTAGAAGAAAAAAAATATTTAATTATTAGAACTATTTTACCTAATAAATTTAATAATACATTTATAATTTGCTTTATAAATCGGATCGTCGTTGTAAAAAAATATCAAATTCAATGTTAGTCAGATTGGCGTTAGATTGTCCTTTTTGATCATTTTTTTTTTAAATTTGTTTTATAATAAAAGAATTTATAAAAAAATCACAATTTTTTTTAAAAACAAATGGGTTAAGATATGTTAAGTAGTTAATTAGCTTAAGTAATGTGGTTAAGTAGTTAATTAGCGTTGAGGCTATAGTCCAGAAAACTCAACCAAATCGGGTGTAATTTAGAAAGTTGAATGTGATTTAAGCCATTTTTGAAAAATTCTCGTTATTTCCTTGTTCAATATATACTACTCCCTCCCTCCCTACCAAATTATTTGACGTTTTAGAGGTAAACACAAAAATTAAGATAATAATTAAAAAACATAAAATATAGTAATGAGGGGTAATTTTAGAAATAGAAAACATAAAATTAATATAAAGAAAGAAAGAGAAAGAGTTTAAAGTATCAAAAAAAATAGAAAGAGTAATGAGGGGTAATTTTAGAAAAATTATCATTAATTTTTTTAGATTTGAATAAACGTCAAATAATTAGAGACAAATAAAAAATTCTAAAACATCAAATAATTAGGGATAGAGAGAGTATATATTAATAATAAATGTATACTGAAATTTTTAATGACAAAAGATATATTGAGTTTTGAGTCAATTTGAGAATACTAAAATTTATGATATGTGAAAATTAAAAAAATAATAGACTATTGAGTCACCAAATTGAATTGCCTCGGGACTAACTAAAATAATTTGGTATTTATCTTATTATATTTTGGTATTGATTGGTTAGGGAGTTATTATTATGAAATTAACTTTTGTCAATTGACCAATATAATGTCGACACGCAGGCCATGCGATTCTTTACGTGACATTACTAGACCTGACAAAAAATATTATGGGTCGAATCCAGGTCGACCTATTTTTCAAATTATAGTTTCACTAAAATCTTAAATTCTCTTATACTAAAAGTGTCTTATTTTAATTTTTTAGACCCAATTTTAAAACCAAAAAATTTAATTGATGTAACTAATTTGAGTATTAAAAACATTAATTTTGTGATTATAGGCACTTTAAAAAAAATTACATTAATAATTATTATGTTAATTAAAATTAATAAAATTGTTGAAAAATTTATTACAATAATAAGTAAATATTATTTTTTTGAGTGGGAAGTGGGGGGTGGGCGTGGGCGTGGGGGTGGGGGTGGGGGTGGGGGTGGGGGTGGGGGTGGGAGTGGGAGTGGGCATGGGTGTGGCGGGGGGCATGGAGGTGTATATATAATCAATAAATATTAATTTTTTTGGGGGGTAAGGGGTAGGTGGGGGTAAGGGGTGGAGGAAATTAAATTAAATTATATAATATATTATAAAACAATTTATAAAGAGAAAGAGAAAATTAAATTAAATTATATAATATAAATTATATAATTTAAATGAGTTATTTTAATTAATTAAGGGAGGAGATATTAATTATTTAAATTAGTAGTTCGTTACGCTAAGTGTTATACTTTATTATGGATTAATTCCATAATTAGTGAAACGGTTTTTATATATAATTACAAATGTATAAATTACAAAAGTATGTAATATATATATATATAATGTATGTGTTATATAAGAATGTAGTACAATATATAATGCATACATGTTGATGTATTAGCTCTATAAACTGTAAAAAAATTATTATAGACTAATATAGACTAGATTTAATCCATATTTGTAATAATAATATGGGTCCAAAATAAAATCAATCCATCACCTAAAATCTAGTTAACCAACCCAATAGATTTGAGTGGTTTTCAACTTAAATTATCAAGTCTAGTCATTAGTGTATCGATCAATTAACCAGTTTATCAAGAAGTTAATTTCATAATAACACGATCCGATTGGTTAATTGATTATTAGATTTTAAGGTTGAACATGTTAGGCATGAACAGAAGCTGTCCTCTTCTTTTGGGAAGTGTCGTCGTTCATAGTTATCTTGTTGTTTCGCCATGGATAACTTTTGCACTTACTTGGCAATTTGTGACGGAATTATTGACTTTTTTAACCTTTATATTGCGTGTTCATTTTTCTATTGATATCCGTTTTTAATAGAATTGTCATTTTGAGAATTATAATATACTTTCTCCCTCCAAAATGTGTCTCCTTTATAAAATTTAACATAATAATTTTATTTTCATATGTATCTTTAAAAATAATAAATTATTATTTTAATAGTAGTAATCATATAATAATAAAATTATAATGATAAAGCTCTTTGGAGGCAAATCCGGCTATGTTTAATGGTCTCATTTTTTATTTTTTATTTTTTGGTAATTCTTAAAAAATGTATAATATTTATTTTAATAAGAATTTTTATAAAATATAGTATTTTATGTGTAATTTATAAAAATTTCTATTAGAATAAATACTATTCATTTTTTGAGAGTTACCAAAAAAAAAATATCACCGGTCTAATTTTCCTGTCTTATATACCTATCCGCCAAGAGTTTTTGGACACAAAATAAGTCTCTTGATTTAATGCTAGACCCTTACCTAATTTTAATTTTTTTAAAAAAATTAAATTAAATTGACTTTTATATCTATAAGTTTTTTTCCCCACTTAAGATACATTTTATATTAACAAAATTACTTTTATGAACAAAAAAAAACTTCTTTTTTCTTTTGTAGATAACGAGAATATTTTACAGTACACGACGTCATAGTTTGTAAATGAAAAATAATATTTTCACATTAAAAGTGTCGCTATAGATATATAACGACGGTGAAAACCGTCGCAGTAGGATCTATAACGATAATTTTATAATAAAAATATCATTTCCTGTTATGAATTTATCAGTTCATTTATAAATTAATCAACCACGTATTATGGATCATCTGTCATGCCCACCTATTGCTTAGGTAACCCTAATTGACTAATTTCCATCTTTCCGTTGCATATTATAATAACCTTAATTGATGTCACCTATTATGTCTATTGCTAGTGATGGTCCTGGTGGATATTATATTTAATTTAATTTTATTTAATTTTGTGAGGAAATTAAATTATTATAACAAGTTCCTTTTATTAGGGAAAAGTAGTTAACAACTTTTGCCACAACATTGCAATGTATGTTATTTTCTCATTCTTCTCCAAACTTGTTTCACATGAAATAGAGTAATAATATAATTAAACCACAATAAATATAATACATTTATATTATTATATTTATTGTGGATGAGATAACAGCCCAAATTACCATGTATACAATTTAAAATAGTAAAATGGGTAAAATTAAATATGTAAATAATGAAATTGGTGAAATAGTAAAACTTTTATTAATAAAAAGACGGTCAGAGTAAAAATGTTATAGTACTAAAGCAGTAAATGTTACTTAAAGTGTCAAGTGTAGTTAGAACAATTGTAAAAATGTCGGTAAATATATATTTGTTATGATAACATCATTTTTGCTCTGACAATATCAACAAATTTAATAAATTACTTAAAGAGGAGAGGGTCGTAACACATTTCCTCGCTCATACTATATGAGATTGTCAGTTTGCTCAGCATGTCCTAAAAGTGCAGTTCCATGATCGGTCCGTACGTCCATGATCGGTCCGTACGTCCTTCTTTAAGAGATTTTTGAGTTGATCAGCCAGCCGCCTTTGAGTAACTTACGATAAATCTTCGATAATAGTTCACGAGCCTTAATTAAAATGATCTTAGCTCAAGCCTACCTGCCAGAAAGTCCTCAAGAACGAGAAAACCGACCAAAATATTATTCCATAATCAACTCTTATTGCGGAATTGAGGGGGCTTGGCTTCTACCAAGCTTGTCGAGATGGGTGTACATAATTGAACATAGCATTTGTCAGGAAAAAAAAAACGAGAGTAGCAATGGATTCCCTACTTTTATCTACATAAAGAAAAAACAGAAGTGGATAGCATGTAGTTTATTTTTTGAGTAAGTTGGTCAATTGACCAATAAAGTGCTGACACGCAGATGGGACTCTATGTGTATCAGTATTTTATTAGCCAAATGACTAATTTACCAAAAAATAAACTTCATACTAACCGTATCCAGAAAAAACTATGTTACATTGAAATATTGTCATAACCATCTAATATAGCAATCACAATTAAATTGTTACCATTTAAACATTGTTTCACCATAATTTGGTTTAATTCGTTGACCTCCTCTTTAAGAATACAATTATTCAGATCCGGATCCTCTATGAGGATTTCTTTGTGAGGATCTTGTGAGAGTTTTATTGTGGGATTGACAACATTAAAAAAGAGATATAATGGCTCACAACTCTCTTTTTTATCTGTGTATCAAAACGACGTCGTTTTGATACACAGACAAAAAAGAGAGTTGTGAGTCATTGGATCTCATTTTTGATGTATTGTCAACCCCACAGCAAAACCCTCACAAGATCCTCACAGAGGATCCTGATTCCAATTATTCAGCTTCTTAAATGTTTATGGTCTGAAAATTAGAAAAAGCCTAGAGAATCAAGTTTAATCATTATTGGTCGAGTTTTGAGGCGGCAAATTTGGTTTATGCAGTGGAATCAACCATGTATAGCTTAAGATAGATTCTACTGACTTGACTTTGTGTTTTTAAAGGGGACTTGTAATACCACTAATTTTGACTTGGATTCATTCCCTAAACACCATGATTAAAACTCTCTAACTATTGTCTAAACAGACAAAATTTATGTTTAAAATTTTGTTTTTACAAAACTTAAGGAACAAGAAAGGTAATTATAGGGGCTGGCAATAAATCAAGTAAACTGATAAATTCATAACAGAAAATAAATAATATTTTCACATAAAAACAGTCGCTATAGCGACACTTTTTATGTGAAAATATTTTAAAATGTTGTGGAAATATCATTTTCTTAAACCAATAAAAATTGATATTTACCTTGCACTAACCTCTAATATTAATATATTACCCATGGAGATACTCTTTCATCAATTATTGAAATATATGTTTTTAATAATAATTTCCACAACGATAAAACCTTTTCAAAATTATATTTAATGGTTACCATGTCATAAGTCAAATATGTGCAATAATAAGACTCTCCCACTTGGGCCACTTCCTCATCACTCTTGAATTTCCAATTTCTAAATGTTGCACTACACAATATATTTGATTACTCAAATTGGAATAAACAAAAACATCCCATAAAGAAACCAAGAAAGGTAGATAAATAACTAACAAACTAGAAACAAATACCCTTTTGGGGGAGGCTTTTTTAAAGCACCTCATATAGAGTATATCATAATAATATATATATCCTCCTGCACACAAGCTATGCATTTTCCGGCAGCAAATTCACCGGACTTTTCGCCTTTAAATATGCTTATATTGATGTTATTTCTTACGTTCTTTACCGTCGAAGCACAATCTCCGAACAGCCAAGTAGGAATGCCATCAGGGATGTAGTGACAAATTTTCAGCCTAGCCTTGCGGTGGTTGTGGGGGTTCTTGCCATTATGTTTTCTTTAACTTTTGTCCTCCTTGTGTTCGCCAAGTGCTGCCACCGGAGTTCGCCTGCAAATCATCTACAGAACCGAATACTTAGCCGATCAAGGTCTCGTTTCTCTGGGATTGACAAGACAGTGATTGAATCTCTCCCTTTCTTTAGATTCTCTGCGCTTAAAGGCTCAAAACAAGGCCTTGAATGTGCAGTTTGTTTGTCTAAATTCGAAGATATTGAGATTCTTCGATTACTTCCCAAGTGTAAACACGCCTTTCATATCGATTGTGTTGACAAGTGGCTCGAGAAACACTCGAGTTGTCCACTCTGCAGGCACAAAGTTAGCACAGACGATATTGCATTGATCACATATTCGACAAGTTTGAGATTTTTACAGAGCCAATCAGACCTGAGGCAGGACTCAAATTTAGAGCTTTTCGTGCAAAGAGAGGAAGATTTACATCAAGGGTCATCGAGATTTAGCCGAGGGAGTAGCTTCAAGGGAATTAGAGAAGAAGAACTGCCAATTCAAGACGACGAAAATTGTGAAGAAATTCTGCATAAGTTCAATCACAGGATCATTATGTCTGATGTTGTGCTCAAGAACAGATGGAGCAGTGTCAGTTCTTCGGACCTTATTTTTCTTAATTCCGAGATGATTAATGCCGTGTCTAGCAATAGATTCTCATACAAGGATTTGGAGACAACAAAAGGGATTGAAGGTGGTGATCAGATCATGAAAATTAAGGAGGAGATGGACAGAAAAAGATTGTTCCAAACCGGTTTAATCCCATTTTCAGGCCTTACCAATAATGCTAATCCGGATAATACTTCAAAGATTTTGGATCCTACCGAGAAGAGATCAATGTCAGAGATTATAGTTCATCCAAGATTCACAGAATTCAGCACGAGGAACAACAGAACAGGAGATTCTTCTTGGTGTCCTGAAAATAATGTCAAGGAGGAAAGACTGAGGAGGCTGTGGTTGCCAATTGCAAGGAGAACAGTTCACTGGTTTGCCAATAGAGAGAAAAGGTCTCCAATGTCCCAAAACACAAGACAACCTTTGGATGTATAGATTAGATTGGTTTTAAATTATGCATCATAAAAAGGTTGCTTCTTTTTCAAGGTGTTTAGAGTTCTTGAAATATGGTGTGCAGCCAAAGTACAAGGCCTTCTTTTAGGAAATTGGGAGAAATGGTCTCATTTAGATGGATCGGGTTACCATAAAGCTTCATGGTAAGTTGGTCAATTGATCAATACAGTGCTGAAACACATAGAGAGAGATCACTCACGGCATGCGTGTCGACACTGTATTGATCAATTAACCAAAATTAACTCCATGCTACCCGGTAATCACTCCCCCCCATTTAGATAGTATTCATGTTCAGATAAAGAGGGAAAAACCATACATTTTTTTTCTTATAAGGACCTTTGTATGTTATAACATGGTAGATTGGAAATTTTTGTCTTATAGGAAGAAAATCAGATAACTTTTTGTACATAAAATTACAAAGTATTCTGTATTTATATGTAGTTGGAAATCTTTATATTGGATACAGACAAATTGATTTTATTTTATTTTTTTCTCCAGTATACATGCATATTAAAGAGAAAATAGGGGAGAAAGCATATAGAACAAAACAACCACCCCAGCCTGTTGAGGCAAAACAGCTCCTCAGCCTCTAGTAATGAACAAAACAGTCTTTGACAGATATAGCTATAACTCAGCCTCTATCCACAATGTAATTAATTTTCATGGTCATTTACCAATAGACATACTATACCTGATGAAGAAATTAAATAATTATATTGATAAACAAATGCAGCAAGTATTGCTTGCCAGTTGCCACCCTTATAGAGAGGATTCTATGATTAAGCTTAACTAATAAGTACTTGAAAAGTCTTCCAAAATGGGACATATATAATTCCCTTCATGCTGTCATATTGTTGTCGAATATGTAGAGAAACTTTGAAATAAAATTACTTTTTTATGGTTACAACCAAATCCATTTACTAAAACAATAACAGCAAGACAAGTTTCACTTATAAAGTTACTTGAATATTTTTGACATTTTCTGCTAAATTCCAAATGATTTTGAAAAATGATGACGAAGAGAAGGAAGAAGTGCTTTTGATGTGGATCACCTGCTGATTACCTAACCCAAATTTGGAGTTTATAAAGATTGTAATTTTGTATTGGTTTTCGTTTATTTATGTTGAAAAGGAGGGATCAAGGGTGGTCCGGTGCCATAATGACCGGTGTACTTTGATTTCAATTTTTTTTTTTTGCTTTTTAACCACAATAATGAGAAAAATAAATAAAAAATAATAGAGCAAGTTTGAACAAAAAACTGTAAAAGAAAGTATATTTTTTATTAAAAAAACATTGTTTTATTGTGGTTAAAAAACATAAAAAAAAAAAAGGCACCGGTCATTACCGGTCATTAAGCCTACCGGACGCCCCCCCCCCAATCTGAAAAGGAGTGGGTGTTGTTGGTGAATTCAGGACTTCAATAATTTTTCTTAATTCGTTGCAACTTTTTAAGAAACTCATCTCTATTATTTGACATCTGTAATTTAATACTGCGAAAGTCTAGAAAACTTAAAAATTTTGAATTTGGCTAATATGGCGTCATTTCCCAATCGGTCAGTCGTACTTAGCCGACTACGCTTATTTAAAAATGACGTCGTTTCCCAATTGACCAACTATACATAGCGTCCGCAGTTTAATAGTGCGGATGAGAGACTTTTAGGAGAGTATTTTGAACATTTATCCCGTTCACATGAAGAATAATAGAAATTAGACTGCAGACGAAGGTTATCAATTGTTCGATATTCGGATGAACGTTCAAGATCTGTTGTAAGACTAACCTCTTTTTTACGACATAACTAGCTATTGATAAGGTGTAGCCGCCACATCTATACTGATGAAAAGATCACATCTATACGACTTAATTAATTGATGCATTATTTAAATTAAATAGTATTTATAGTCAGCGTTAGTTGTGAGTTAGCTAGGCTCATACACATATATGGTCGTTCTCAATCCACACAAGTGATTGTGCTTGGGGTTAGATAAACTTAATTCAATTTATATTAGGTAGGTTAGTACTTAGTAATCAGACTCATAGTAGTACTATTTTTTAAAAAAAAAATTAAAACAAATTTAATCTTTATAAGAACAAGACAATCTCCTTAAATAAATAAATAAATAAATAAAATTTCTACCTCATGTTCAATCCTATTTTATTTATTTATTTAATAAATTTCCTTTTGTTTGATTATATTGTTGCAAGTTACATATTGAATTGTTCTGAAATACTCTCCCCTACCCATATTAATTTATCATAGTTGACTTTTTAAACTCAACTTAAGTTATATAAATTAATTTTATAAACTATTTAAAACGTATTATTCATTGTAAATTTTATTATTTTATAATTTTTAATGAGTCGTCTTATTTTTAAATTTAAAAATTTTCAAATTAACTTTCAAAAGTTAAAAATGATCAAATAATATGAAGTGAAAAATTATTTTGTAACATAACTTAGGGCTTGTTCGGGAACAACTTATTTTAAATGACTTATAAATTATTTTAAGTAGTGACTTATAAATAAAGTGTTTGACATTAATTTAACTTATAAGTCAAAAATTAAGTTAAAACAAGTTATGAAAGTGTTCGGTTCATAATGACTTGTAAGTTAAAATAATATAAAAATTACTAAAAAGATATTAATAAAAAAAGGACAAAATAAACATTAGATTTGGTCAAACTAACTTATTTTAAAATGATTTATAAAAAGTTACAAATAGTTTCTTTTTTACTTTTCTTTTGTTGACTTAAAAACCAACTTATAAATTAAAAATTAAGTAATTCCCAAACACTCAAACAATAACAAATGACTTATAAATAAGTTTAACGAACTCATAAGTACCCCCTTGATACAGTACCACAACTACACAACAGATTTACCACACTTGGTTGATGAATTATTAAAATTCAGTCGCACATTTATAGATAATGATGACTATGCAATTCAAATATAGTAGATGAAAACCTAGACAGGAACATAATAATAAAACAATAATACTATTCTTATGTTAAAAAATTATCAATTTCTGAATCAATGACAAAATTATACAAGAAGAAAATTACAAGTTCTACCAGCCAAATTAGTTATGATCAGCCACAAGTATAGTAATGGTGAAAGAACAAGAATTCATTCCAAGGAAAACTTTCAAATAATAGAACAAGAAACGAACACTCACTCATGACTCATTTACACGAAAAAAGATATCTATCGACTGACCTCTGCTTTGGGCTGTTTATATATGTCTAGAGTATCGAATACCAAGCCAAGAGTCTCGACTATGCTGGAAGAAAGGCAATTTTACGACTTCTTTTTACCAGTCTTCGAGCCATTCTGGAGTGTTAAGTTCTTCTATGTCACAAACGGGGGTAAATGGAAATGGAGTAGCAACTGGGTCCTCGCCATGACTTTCCAGATGTTGATTTATACGACAGATTATCTCATGAGGAACAGGGAAGCTAAGGTCTGCTACTCCTTTCCAATCAACACCAGCAAACCACGGATGACTTTTGACAGATTCAGCACCTTCGCTTCCAAGTCTTGTGTTATCATCAACTTCGAGTAACTAAATAAGGCAATTATGATCAAGACACGGCTGCTTGTGAAATAAACTAAAACGAGAAAAAAGCTAGATGTTTTTAGTTTCACCTTGGTGATGAGATCAACAGCTTCAGGGCTAAAAGTTTGTGGAAGAGTGAATTGCCCTTTTGCAATCTTTGCAAACGTATCGACCTCACTCTCTCTCCACAAACCAAACGGCATTTCACATTGTAGCATGACATAGATTAAGACTCCCAAGGCCCACCTGCACATTGTCCCCTAAATAATTTGAGGTTATCCTAAACACTTTAGGATAGATAAAAGAGAGAATTTCAAGAGTACTATCCTTAAACAGGTACCACAGATACATATCTCAGTGCTTATGCTTCATAAAGCACCTCAATCACATGAATGTATTAACAATTTTTCACAGAAGAATGAAATTCATCCAAAGAATTCCCTCATCCATATGATGAAGATAATGCAGATGATTATCCAGGAAAGGGAAAAGCATACACATCAAGTGATAGTCAATTAAATGAAGGCAACAAATAATTGAGGATGAAACAAAAGGAAACATGACAAGCTTATTATCGACTACAAGAAATGAAATATATAACACAAAACATATAAATAGAAAAACTGGAAGCTACTAGAAGCATCAATGACTTAGAGAAAGTATAAAAGGTAATGAACCAAAAAACAGTGAGGGTGTATGTAGAGGATGTTGAATAGAAGTAGGAATCGATGCGAACTGAACTGAGCACACCTTACACAGATTCGGCTCATATTTTTTCTGTTTGGTTCAAATTCGACTGGGCTTCAAGATAGATTTATGACTTCTTGATCAGATTCGACTCGACTCGACTCATATAAGCTTCGAGTTACTCGCAATCTTTTTAGCCAAATACGACCTTCTAAACAGTATCATTGGTACACATCCATCAGGGAAGATAATCAAGACATTAGACATAGAGATGAATCCAGAAAACCACAGTTTCAAATTAGAATTTTTATATTAGGGATTTTGTAGGTCATGGTTCAGATAACCCAGTTCTTCTTGCATTTCAAACAAATATAAAGTAACCCAATTTTCTCTCATAAACTATATGGAAGAATTAGTTGTAACAGAGAATTATCTAATTTCCCATGCAAGTGCACCAAATTTTCAGGATAATCTGTGTAGCATTAAAAAAAAATGCACAATCTTTTTGCTCGGCTGCTCAGCTTGCGTTTTTCAATTTTCTGTTTTCTCAGAAGTTTTACCCCCTGTTCTAAAATATAAGAGCAAAATGACTTTTAGTTTTGTTCCTCATTTCTTAAGTGGATAAGCTTTCTCCTTAATTTTTACATTTTCAGCAACTTGCTCTTGTAATTTGGCACAGGGAGTACGATTTTCCTACTTATCCAAAAACGAGTTCTATCCTGTTTTTTGTTTTATTTTTTGTTTTTTTTACTTGTCAACTACCAATAATAATCACGAAAAGTCGTTCTTTTCTATCGCATCACATTGTCTAAGATAATATTAGACATACAAAGAATAATGTATTAATTGAATGAATAGGAAAAAAGATAAAGGTGGCCCTTTTACCAGTCAGCTGGAAGACCAGTGGCCTTTCCCTTGGACTATTTCTGGAGCTAAAGAGTCTGTCATCCCACATATGGTAAATGCTCTTTCCCCGGACAATTTCTTCCCAAACCTGAAGTCCACTAGCTACAATGCAGCAAGAATATAAATTATAATTGTCCATAATATGTTTCTAGTTGTAGGTCTTCAATATTACACGAGATAAATATATGTCCGTACACATTAAAATAATTTAATACAAATATCAATACACAAAGTTGCCACAATTAATAACATGACAACACCAACCTGCAAATGTCCTGTCCGATCAAACATTAGAACATCTGGTGACACACCTCTGAAAAGAACCCCAATCTGAAAATTACACATAAGGAATAGACTGAATAGTTTGCAATCATCGTATGTGCATCATAAGTATTGAATATAATTAGAATCCACCAAACCTTGTGTAAATCTTCCAAAGCAGTGACAATAGAGGCAGCACAGAACTTTACAGAAGGTTCATCAAGTGGGCTGCGAAGTATTGAAGAAATAGGGCAAGCAATGCATGTATTTAGAAGCATGCCAGCATATATTTGGTCGGCACAAGTGCATAGAATTTGTGGCACGCAAGTTGAAGGGCATAAACTTTTCATGAGATCCTTCTCCTTCAAAACCAGAGCTTCTTTTGAAAGGTTTTTGATCTTCTGCTTTGAAAACCTTTTCAAGCTAAGCAAGTTGTCTGGTTCAAGAAAAAACAAATGTCAATGCATTACAAAAACTGTGCACCATATCCCTACAAATATATATTATCCTTAAGCCCTTTCCATGGCAGTACTTGTAATCAGCTTTACAAGGTAAGGCACCAGAACAATAGCATTGCTTTCAAAATACACTCTTTGGTCAAGGGAGAGCCACATGAAAGTGTGTGTGTGTGTGTGTGTGTTTTTTTTGGGGGGGCGGGGGCGTTGCCCTTTTCCAAAAGTCATTTTCCTATGTAATTTAAAAAATTTAATATGGTACCCCCAGTTTTAGAAAATTATACCTCTAATATATAAAATTGTCCAAATAAGTTGCTCAACTAAAAATATTTTTTTAAAAAAGTACCCCATTAACCAATAAAAAACAGCAATGTTGTTACTAAAAAAATTTCCCATCTTTGCAGAAATATCTTTGAGGGTCTCCCCATTTTAAAAGGTTTGGCTCCTTCCCTGTCTTTGGTGGCATTAATATATAATGTTCCACAATATAAAATACAAACCAACCTGAGCCTCTCAAAAGAACGAGCCCGATCTCACTGCAGTCAGTGGAATATAAGCATGCCCTCCATTCCTATACGAATTTTCAAGTAAATACATTCAGACGTCTCATCTCTTCTCAGAAATGGGGTTGTTGAAACATAAAGCATGCAGAACTAAGTACCACTTACCAAATCTGAGAGACGAACTTTCGAAAGGGTTGAAGGATCAATACTTCCACTAGAATTCTTATGAAAGCTCGTTGAATTGTCCCTTGACCTAATGTACTCGAAACAATCAGGAATATGGTGCTCTTGGGTCAAGGGAATTAAATCATAAAGTAAAACAAATAAGACCAGCACTTATTGAACAGAGAGACTTTCTTTAAATTTAATAAGTTTTTGAACATTAAGTATTCTGCGAAAGTAATATATCATAGAAAAGATCACAACATACTTAAAATCATCTTGTGAAAGCTTTGCTAGAGGGCCAACAACTGACTCAAACTTTTCCTTCGTTAAGACAACACATATCACATTGCCCAAAGCAACGGCACTCAAGGAGTCAATGTGTTCCACCAAGAAGCATCCACTCTCCAAAATAGCTTCCCTCAGTCTTCTCCATCGAGATCTCCTTATTGCTCTGTATATTATCTTCCTGCTGTTGATTTTCAGACACAAGGCTTGAGGCATTTTGACTTCTTATCATTTCCACATCAAAAGTAACTCTCACTTGTCCCTCCTGTACAATATACAGTCCCTGAAGATCCTCATTCTGCAAAACGAACCAAAGAGAATAAAGAAGGGAAAACAAGTATGCAGTATATATGCTTTTGGAGAAGGAGTTTACCCTTTCAACTATTATCTGCCCATCGGAGAAGGAAACTTCAGAAAGAGAATCTGCAATATGACTAAGCTGTAAGATTGTCAACTTCGAGAAAAGATCCACCGACCGAAGCAACTTCAACAATGACAAGTTTGAAAACTCTGACATAAGAATTCCTCTAAAATCTTCTCTTTTTAAAGCCCAGAGAGTTCCACTTTTCACAGCACGAACAGAAGCTTGGAGGGGTTTATTATACCTGTAGTTCAATATATGTCACTAAAATTCATGAAGAGAGAGTATTTATTGTCCATGAACAGCATGAATCTGCCAACATCATGAATCTGTTGACTCACTAATTGGCCATGTAGAGATATCTACTGGCTCCATATGTATTAAATGTGCCAGACAAAGACTTCAGGTTTCTCGAAGCCAGGGTTATAAATCTAACAAGATCACAAAACTCATGCTTTTACAACTATTAAACCACAGGCATATATTTGTTCTGACTTTTTAATTTTTTTCAAAATTCTACCTTTTAAATTATTTTTAGATCTTTTCCACTTTTTTGTAACCCTAAAGACAGGAAACATGAAGCCAACTTTTGCAAACCTCAAGAGAACCATTTCTTGCTGTTTCAAAAAAACAAAAAATAGAATATCCCAACAAGTAAATAACATGTTACTAAGATAGCAGAAAGAGATACTTCACATTAGTGCAAGCTCTCCGAAGGACGATAACTTTTCAGCTGTATACCGGAGTAAAACCCTAGGAACCTCTCCACTTGTCTCTTCCTGTCATAACATGCAGTCAGTTCTACTGAGGTTAAGCTCAAACTCACTTAAATTTTGTATCATGATGAGACTGCAGTAGATCTACAGGAAACAAGTAGATGACTAGTAGGACCAAAGGCAATCCAATGAGAGAAGCTGGAGTAACTAAATTACATTGGTGAATTCAAAGATCAGAGAGAAAGACATTTATGATAACCTGGGTTGCGAAGACCTCGAATTCTCCACTGCCAACAACATAAAAGCAGTCACCTTCTCCACCCTGCAAGATGTGATATTTATTACACTCAGCTGTTTCCAATTTGAAAGAGCAGTGGTTATCAAGAAAAATCCTCAAGCAATGAGATTCACAAGACACTTGGGCCAAAAGATTGAAAATAGATTTACTAACACATGCTTATGTGAACATGAGAGAAGAGAAAATATAACTTGAGAAGTTATCTTTCAGCTCACCATTTGAAGATCAGAATTTCTTATAGCAAGGACTATTTTGACAAATGATCTATGCATATAAGTTGCCAACTTGCCAGAACAAAATACTCCCTCGGTTTCGTATTAACAGACGTTTTAGGAAAAAAATTCATTCCTAATTAACTGTCTTTTTCAGATTTTTAAGGAGAATTTTTCTCTTATCTTCTTAACTTACCCCTAAACTATCTCATCTTCATACTCCTATTTAATTTCAACTTTCGTTCCCAATTTTTTTGTGAATACTCCTCTTTTCCTCCTCCTCCACCCTTCCTTACACAAACAACCCGGATCCCACACCGCCGCAAATCCCTTTTCATTCTCATTTCCTTATTCACATTCACCTCCGCTCTCGCTCTACTCTTCACCAAACGCGTCATCATTTCCATCTCCAGAACCACCGCTTCCTCCGCCACCGCCCCCAATTCCCCACTCCCCAACCCCAAACCCATTTTCGATGCGCTTGTCCACTATGCCTCTGTCAACTCCACGACCCACTCCCACATGTCCGCCACTAACATCAAAACCATCGCCGCCGTCCTCCGCCACTGGCCCTCCCCATGTAATTTCCTCGTTTTCGGCCTCACCCATGGGGTGGGGGGATGTGATTTTGGTGGACGGACCACATGGGTTTTTTCCGGCTGCTCCGGGGAGGATGTCGGCGATTTTCATTGCCAGCGTGTCGGCGAGAACAAAAAGGGTGACGCTGGAAAAACCCATGTGTTCTGACTTCTGAGAGAATTGCAAGAGAGAATCCGAGGGCAATAAGGAGGATGAAGATGGTGATCTAAAGAAGACAAAGATCAAGTTCAAGAACACAAAGGACCAAAAGGTGAGCTTGGCAAGAGAAGAATGTTATCTCAATCTGGGAAAGTAGGGGGATTTTTGGGGTAGATGAGATATTATCAATGTGGGACATTGGGTTTTGAGAAAGATTAACATTGGGTTTTCTTTTTCCTCTTTTTCTAAGATTGTTGTTGGAGAATGTGATACTAAAGATAAGAAAGAGAGGAAAAGAAGGGTGTCTAGTAAAAAAGGCCAGTTTAGTCATTTGAGTTTAATTTTATACTTCACAATGTAATGTCATTACTTTTCTTAATAATTGTGCATTGGCCTCCAACGACTGATAAAAGGGAACCGAGGGAGTAAGTTCACTTCCATATGACGAGAACAAGGAATTCTCACGTGCTAAGGCTGCCAAGTTTGAGACTACTAACCAAGTACATGATAGCCACTTTGTGCATAGATAATGTTGAAGGTTGGATATATATACCTTATCCTTCCCCCCCCCCCCCGCCCCCCGCCCCCCGCAAACGGCGTGGACCCACAACGGTGGACTCACAACGGTACCCACAACGCTACACCACAACACTACACCAACAACAGTACGGTAGACCCAAAACGCTACACCCACAACGCTAGACCCGATTGGAAAAGCACTATGAAATGGTATTTTGATCATGTACTAGGAATCTATAGCTTCTCCAGGATTCTCAATGTATATATAAGCATCTTAAGTGGTAACGCAGATTTATGATTCAAATGGCCGTGCTTTTCTCGTTTCTTTTTTGATCAGTCCTAGATGGCCATCATGATTCAAATGGCCATGCTTCTCTCATTTCTTTTTTGATCAATCCAGATGGCCATCATAACCTCATTACTTTGATACTTACAACTTGAAGAAAACACTGCCATATTCAGAGGTTTTTTGGGAAATTAGTCAATAAGAATTCATCGTAAAATTATTTCTTCTTCTTTTTCTTATCTCTTTTTTTTTATTATTAAGTTCATAAGCATCTTTCTATAATTTCCATATCAGGCACAAGTCACAACAGCTGAAGCCTGAAGGACTATCAAAAATAAAAAATAAAAAGATTTATAAGTTCTATAATGTAAGTTACCTGTTTCACCACAATGTCGCCTGATTGAAACTCAATTCTTTGCATGCAGTCCAATAAAACATGACACTGAGAATCAGTAAGTTTTCTGAAAAGAAAATGATCATGCAAAGCCCGCTCAATGTGTACCTGTACAAATTGATATGAAATTATTAGTTAAGTATAAAGGTAGAAAGTGCAAGGCATTGAAACTTCGATTTGCGTTTACCAAGTTGTGCTGAATGCAAGAAAAGAAGTTATCTAAGTACTTACTTCTTCTTCCCAAGTTTTCCTGTGGCCTGGAGGAGGAGGAATCCATGCTTTCCCGTTCTCTAAAGAGCTTTCAATGGCACGAAGACGTGCTTTTGATATATCTTGCCTCGCACGCTGGTACCTAGAATTCCAGCCCATGGTTAAAGGAGACTCTGATTCTGAAAGCTCTACAAATTGAGGAATTGAAGGTCTTAAAACAGCACCATAACTTGCTGATTGACCAACAGCCATCTGGCACAAAAAACAATTACTCTTAAATGAAATAACTCAAAAAAAGTAAATAACAAATTAGCAGAGATTAAAAGAATATAAATAGGCTTAATAGATTGAGTACACGAGCTTTCTTACATCTGCTAACCCACTGATGTGCGCAACTATTACGGTAATATCATCTGTACGAGTTTCATACTGTAGCCAAAGTCGATAAGATTCAGCAACAATTGCGGCACAAGCATCACGGGGATCCTTAAATTTTGCAACCTAGAAGTTCAGTAACATCATTAGAAACTCTAATGGCTAATAGAGGATTTGAGAGAAAAGACATGTTGCAATAATGTTCCCCGTGGTTGAGAAGAAAATTTGCTATATATTCTAAAACACGACCAAGTGACTCATAACTTTTCATGTTGGAAACACAAAACTAAGAGCTGCATGGAACATAATCTGAATCAAAAGCATCCACTAAATGTCATAATGCTGAAAAGTGAAAACAACCACGAAGGCAAAATGAATGCATTTAGTCACAAATGAGAGTAGAGAGAGAGAGAGAGAGAGAGAGGAACACATAGCTAAAGCCTATATTTTTAACACCAAAGCCACAAAAAAGGAAGACAAAGGGACAAACTTGATAATTTTTCTTGATATGTTTCATATACCCATACAAAAAATATACGGCCTTATATTAAGAGAGTTAGAAAGTGGCAGAACCATGCCCGAGCCCCGAAATTGTTAATTTCTCCCCAACTAAAAGAGCCTCTAAACCAACAGAAATTATGAAATTATGAAAAACTTGTTACTGGAACCCATAAACTACAAATCAACTCGTAAAACTCAAATGTCTAAACAATTTGGAAGAAATTGAAATATCCTCTTACCCCTTTCTTAGAAGCAACTTCCTTCATTGTTCCTCCATCTCTTCCCTCAGTATATTACTTATATGATGATTTTTATTCCTTATCTGTTACAGGACAAGGGTGCAACAAGAATTTCCTGCATGCTAGACTACAAAAATTATGTAGGGAATGGTAGAAAGATCTTTCCCTTCTGGCTTATATCGTTGTGTTCCACAGCTAGAAGGTAATGAAAGGTTTAAAATTAATTGAAGGAATAGTTAATGTGTAAAATTTCGGCTTCAATTAATAAAATAAGGGTGAGGCCTGGGCCCTTTCACAAGGGCTTTGAATATTATCCAAGACAGGTAATTGACTACTTTGGGCTCTCTTACGCTGCTAGAAGTGAGTCTTCGAATGTGGCAAGGACTTGGCTTATGAAGGTAGGATTTTCGGTGATAGGGGTGATTAAGAAGGTCTATCCATAACTCTAGAAGGGGCAGTAGTCGAAGAAGTAATTTTTTTTCTTTTACAATCTCTTTTTAAACTTCTTAAAAGTGTTTCTTTAATAAGTTAAACTTCCTAAAAGTTTACATCATACATTGGTTAAGCGCATCTAACATCATACATCCACCATCAGTATAGAGTTTTTTTTTTGACAGGTACATCTATACAGAAATGAGACCAAGGGCAGGGAAATCAAGAGAACTTTGTGACCGGCTAACTCTACGAAGCACTGTGTTGGGAGTGGGTGATGGGGTGGCTGGTGAGGATTATTTGACTTAGGTTGTGTTTGATAAATTTGAGAATTAAGATCTGAATGATTATGATGTCTTAATAAATTAGATCATCTGAATGGTTATGAGGTCTGAATCTAAAAAATGTTTGATAACTAAAAAGTAAGTTGTCTCTTAATGACACTATTTTACAATTTTAAAGGGTAAAATTTTATTTAATAGTTTTAAATATTCAATTTAATAAAAATGAGTGCATAATATTGTTGAATATATTTATATAAAAAAAAATTATCAAAAAAATTTCATTAAGAGGTACCTCTTAATTATTAAGATTTCATTTTCTGTCTTACCGATTAAGAGACATTCAGAGGTAACAAAACAAAAAACAAACAGCATCATGCCTCTTAGCGAATAAGAGGCAGTCCATTAAGAGGCAATCAGATGTAAACAAACAGCACCTTAGTTGCAGCGTAATAATGGGACTCAAAACTATAGTATCAAACATACACATCATTGATCCAGAAGCATGCATTGTAAGTTAAGCATTTGCTTATTTAGCATTGAACCTAAAAAAGAGGGTAAGTGAACCTAATAGGATATAAATGCTATATACATCATAGATTATGTCATACATAACGCACAGATTACATATATGTTGTGTGTGTGTGTGTATATATATATATATATATATAGAGAGAGAGAGAGAGACTCAAAAAGTCATAAGCACTTATGTTACTGGATAGAATTGATACAGACATAACAGTAACATCCATTAGTTAACACTTACACAAATCAAGCAAAATAACTTTTTGATATTGCTTAAGCATTCAAACTAAAGAAGGCAGAGAATACCTTACCATGTCAACCACTGTTTGGCTAGAAAGGAACTCAAACACCCCATCGCTAGCAATCACAAAGAAAGGATGATCAGCTGTAAGCTCAAAAACCACAATTTCAGGGTTTGCAACAACCCCAATTGTCTCAGCAATAGAATCACCAATACTTCTTGAAAAAGCCGTACCAGGATACATCCCACTTTGCACCCATAATCTAGGAGGATCACCATCATCAACTTCTTCAGTGTCCCAACACCGTACATCTGGGTTTTTCAGCCCTTCAATCTGATCCATGGTAAGAACTCTAGCTCCGCAAAGCCTAACACGCTCAAGTTCATCAGTCCGGAATGGAGTTTGATCTATTGATAGATCAACAGCCACAATATCTGTCCCTCTCCTCTCAGCTATAACAGCTCTAGAATCACCAGAGTTAGCAACATAAAGGGTCCTACCCCGAACCAATAGCGTAATTGCTGTCGTCCCACTCATGCTATCATCTAAAGCATCATCATGCAACTGCAAATTTGTCTTTAAGAAAGCAGAATGACATGCCTCGACAGCATCCATATGAAACTGACTATTCCTCAGCAAATTTTCACATAATTTCTGCTTAACAAATTGCGAACATTGAGCCCCATACTCTCCATGCCCATCAAAAACACCAAAGAAATTGTCATTAGGATTTGTCCCAAAAGGAGTGTGAATACAAAAACTGTCCTGGTTAGCTTTATCAAGTGCATCAGGATAATACCCTCGCTGAGATAAATATGAATACCGTAATTCATAACTCCCGGTAGGAACCTTAACAGTTCGGAACCCATCAGGAGGTAGAAACTGTGATGAAACCCTAGACAACCTAGTTATACCAGCTTCAGGGTCCCTCAATTGATCTCTGGTTTCTTCATATTCCCCATCCGAAGTAACAGGTGAGAACACTCCAATCTCAGCTGCTCTCACATTACCACTTTCTTTAACCTTGACATCTTTGGGTATGCAAATCTCACCAAGACAATCTCTTGAATAAACACAACCCATCAATGCAAACAACAAACTGAAACACACCCACAAACCAGAATTGCCAAAACACTCATCTGGGTAATTTTCACAACTATAGGCAACCTTCAAATCCAAACACAGGACTCAACTTCAACAATAACTATCCAAAATTAAAACTTGCAAAATATTTATCTCCACTCAGGACTATGGTAGCAATCTCTGGATAGTTCTGTAAATGTAATTCAAATGCAAAAGAATTATCAGAATCAACTCAAACTATTTAGCAAAGAAAAAAAAAACTCTAACCTCATCTGTTTGAATCCCCTAAGATAAAAACCAAGTTTTAACAAACCAGACAAAACCCACAAAAACCCACAATTCAATTAAAACAGTATGAACTCTAATAATTTGAACAAATTCATTATTGATCTTACAACTGGGAAAATAGAGGAATTAAAGATGATAAATAAATCAGATTACGTAATAACAAATAGTAAATACATACTTCAGCAAATAATGAGCTCTTAGCAGGAAGTGAATATGCTGATTCTGAAACCGTACTTGTGATTTTTAGAACTAACAAATTTTTAAAAATCAAAAAAGCACTAAAACAGCAAAATTCCTACTGCAGTCTCACTTAAAAATCTTCTTCTTCCTCTCAGCTGTCACTGTACGGTGCCGGGAGCGCAGTACGCACCCAATCCGGGAGAGAGTAAGAGAGACACGTGTCGTGTCCTGTAAAGTGCAGAAGGGGCTATTTGAGAGAGAGTGCGTTGATGTGATAAAAATATGTACTGCAAGTGCACAGTGTCTAATTGAAGAACTGGCAAGTACAGGTCGAACTCACAGAGACTAGATTAATTTTAATGTTTCCTTAATATTTATTTTAGGCGAATTAGAAATAAAGATTGAGAATTAATTAACTAGAATATGAAAATAATTAACGAGAATGAAATCTAGGAATCTGAATCCACTAAATAATAAACATAACATATAATTCAATCTCTTCTTTTTTTATAACTCAAATTATGATTTTGATCTCTCTTCCCTTTAATTTAGTAATTTACAATTAATGTGGGCAAGCATAGACTATGAAAATTTAAGGATTAACTATAACCCATCAAAACTTCTTTGAGCAAGCATGGATTATGAAAAACTCATATCTTAACAATAATCTATCAAAACCTCTTAATTAATTTAAAATCACATAAGAACTATAAAACGAATGTATTTCAATAACGAAACATGAAGGCGAAATCAATTAAACATAAAAGCATAAATAATAGAAGAGATAAAAAATATTATTAGGAATCATTATTTAATTTCATCTTCATCCTAGATTAAAGAAATTAACTAGACATGAAAATAAATAAATTAATTAAAATAAAGAAGAAGTAGAAGATTGAAAATAAATAAGAAAACTCCCTTCATTCACGATCCTCCAACAAGCGTTGAAACATAATTTAATTTACTCATACTCCTAACCTAAAGTAATACAATACTTAATTCATTTCTTCTCTCTAAAACAAGAGCCTATTTATAAGGAAAATAACTTTGAACCCTAATTTAGATTCATTAAACTTGGACACTTTGATTCCCTTTCCATGTAGGATTCAACTTCCTAGTAGCAATCAACTTCTCAAAAAGATCTTTTAAATAGACTTTTCTTTCTCTTGTTGGATTTGAATTGCACTAAGATTGTTCCACCACTTTCCTTCTCCTTGTAGGATTCTTCTTGGACATTCCTGATATGAATAAGAGCATTAACTATTGCTTAATCACCAAGATTTTGACTTTATTGCAATAAATATTAAATCCTACAAAATAAAATAAAACATATTAATTTAATAAACTAATATAATTAAAAGGACAAAATTAGGGATAATTAAATGTATGAATTACGTTTCTATCAAATACCTCCATACCTAGCTTTTGCTCGTCCTCGAGTAAAATAAAAAATAAAAAATAAAAATAAAACAAAAATTACAATACCCCATTTTCGTAGGAAACACGATTGCACTTAGCATGTGCAACAAGCCTTTAAACCCCAAGGTTACCCCCAAGTGGACGAGTTGTGTCTCGTGAGGGTTTGCAGTGAATATATCCACAAAATTTAAAAATATTTTTGGGTTCAACAAATTATGAAATTGAAAGAAAACTTTTAAATATTTATGGGCATTATCATAAGCAAGATTAAATTCAAAATCACACTTTCACCTTATCAAAAATACTCGATCTTCATTTTAGACATCATCCTTCATTAAATTAATTTCATGTAATGCATGCATGTATATGTGATGTAACTCTTAGTAGGGATTTTTATCATGAACATCAAGCAAACTCTTTTTTTCTTTGTCTTTCTTTTTTTCCTTCCTTTTCTCCATTTTTTTTCTTGACTTGTGCAATGTCTCATTTTCTTAGGCTTTTCAGAGTTACCCATGTAGAACGAGCGTTAGACCAATGACTCCCAAACCAGATGGTTTTAGGGCACTAGGTGTAGAGACACCCCTAAGGATTTACTAACTCGAGTAACAAAGGCCACAAAATTAGACTAGTCAAGCTGCTTTTATCCATCATACTTTTCAGCGTGAATATCGATGCTTCCCAAGGCTTGGATACCCAGTTATTTCGTTTAATGGACATTGAAGCAGTTATTTATTTCTTTTCTTTTTTCTCTTTTCTCAACTTCAAATTTTTTCTTTTTTTTTCTTTCTTCTTCTTTTTTTTTCTTTTTTTTTTTTTTTGAAATTACTCGAATCATGGTTTATACCCCACAACTAAGAATTAGTGCAAACGTGAAGTGCAAAAATGCTTGTGAAATCAATTTTAAATCTAGATGGTGTTTTGAACTAAGATTTTGTATCTTATCAACAATTCAAGAGTTCTAAATCTTTCAATCTCACTCATGTAATTTGCTCCATAAACACTTATTAGAATTAATTCAATTCATAAAAAGTCAAACAATTTTTTTTTAATTTTTTAATTTTTTTGTGTTTTTTTCGTAAAAAGAAAAAAAAATCTAATACAAACAAACTCCCCCCATACCTAAATCATGCATTGTCCTCAATGTATGCAACTGAAGAAAAGAGAACAAAGATATGAAAGAATTGTACCTTGTATGCAGGACATTTGTTCTGCAAGAAGATGTGGTGAGAAAGAAAACAAATGTACATATCTACAAATTTTATAAATCCTAAAAATTATGTGACTAAAAATGAATGTTACAAATGGATAAGTGAGTGTGAACTTTTCATTATTTTCAGGAGGTCTAGGAAATTGAAAATAGTCAGAATTTTTATCACAGTTATGCTTCAAGGTTACCTCAAGAAAACTTTCATTAACATGTTCAAATGATGGAAGAGTTAGTTCAAATACACGTTCTAGTTTAGTTGACTTATTTGTAGTGGATCTCAACAGCTCATTGACCTTATCTAAATATTCAGATTCATTCCAATTTTGGTCAAGGTGATTTAAGAAAAAATCAATTGGATCTTTTTTAATCAAGAGTCTATTTTCAATTATTTCTTGGGTCATTGACAACTCTTGGATCATGTTTACTTTAATGGGTTGGTCCAAGAAATCACTAGGTGATTTTTTAGGAATAAGTCTTTCAGGGTATGGAGCTTTAGGCTTATAAACTTTTTCAACCGACTCATCAAATGCAACATGATCAATTTTAGGCATAGACTCATAATTTGTAGACTCCTCAAATACGCTTGACTCAAATTGTGTAGAATTGAATATAAAATTTCTATTTTCCTCATCATTTCCACAACCATCAAGATTTTCAAAATTAACCTCAGAGTTACTAGAAAATTCACCCACCTCTTGTTCATTTATTATGGTGGCTAATCGACTCATTTGAATTTCTAAGCGAGAAATGGCTTGGGTAGTGCTTTGCATGAAATTGTTAGTGCCTTGCATGAAATTATTGAAATTATTATGAGATTTCATTAAAGTTTTTATGCTTTTCTCTAAAACGTTAAGTCTCTTCTCACTTTCATTTGATAATTCATGTGGATATTGAGGTTCTGGATCCGAATATGGATATAAACATGAAAATGGATAAGGATTTTCATAAGTTGAAAAAAATTGATTTACTTGGTGCGGATTAAAATTTTCATAGGATTCTTGATTCCAAGCAAAATTATTATTCCAACTATAATAAAAATCCATTTTTCCACAAATCACAAAACAAATAGACAACTAACCACGAAAGTCGCACAAAAAAAAATATAAAAAAAACTAAACTACTATATATATATATATATATATATATATATATATATATATTTAAAAAAATTTGGAGATACGAAGTACCGAAGAAAGAGCAGCAACAAAATCTTTATCTTTTCGCTTCTTCGATCCGCTTCAATAATCCTGAAAAAAAAAATGAGTTAAAACTAATTCGAATAAATAAAAATTAAGGAATAAATAAAAATTAATTCTAGTCCCCGGCAACGGCGCCAAAAACTTAATGTGATAAAAATATGTACTGCAAGTGCACAGTGTCTAATTAAAGAACTGGCAAGTACAGGTCGAACCCACAGAGACTAGATTAATTTTAATGTTTCCTTAGTATTTATTTTAGGCGAATTAGAAATAAAGATTGAGAATTAATTAACTAGAATATGAAAACAATTAACGAGAATGAAATCTAGGAATCTGAATCCACTAAATAATAAACATAACATATAATTCAATCTCTTCTTTTTTTATGACTCAAATTATGATTTTGATCTCTCTTTCCTTTAATTTAGTAATTTACAATTAACGTGGGCAAGCATAGACTATGAAAATTTAAGGATTAACTATAACCCATCAAAACTTCTTTGAGCAAGCATGGATTATGAAAAACTCATATCTTAACAATAATCTATCAAAACCTCTTAATTAATTTAAAATCACATAAGAACTATAAAACGAATGTATTTCAATAACGAAACATGAAGGCGAAATCAATTAAACATAAAAGCATAAATAATAGAAGAGATAAAAATATTATTAGGAATCATTATTTAATTTCATCTTCATCCTAGATTAAAGAAATTAACTAGATATGAAAATAAATAAATTAACTAAAATAAAGAAGAAGTAGAAGATTGAAAATAAATAAAAAACTCCCTTCATTCACGATCCTCCAACAAGCGTTGAAACATAATTTAATTTACTCATACTCCTAACCTAAAGTAATACAATACTTAATTCATTTATTCTCTCTAAAACAAGAGCCTATTTATAAGGAAAATAACTTTGAACCCTAATTTAGATTCATTAAACTTGGACACTTTGATTCCCTTTCCATGTAGGATTCAACTTCCTAGTAGCAATCAACTTCTCAAAAAGATCTTCTAAATAGACTTTTCTTTCTCTTGTTGGATTTGAATTGCACTAAGATTGTTCCACCACTTTCCTTCTCCTTGTAGGATTCTTCTTGGACATTCCTGATATGAATAAGAGCATTAAATATTGCTTAATCACCAAGATTTTGACTTTATTGCAATAAATATTAAATCCTACAAAATAAAATAAAATATATTAATTTAATAAACTAATATAATTAAAAGGACAAAATTAGGGATAATTAAATGTATGAATTACGTTTCTATCATGCGTCCAAGATGGAGAAGTATCATTGCATGCGTGGAAGGATTAGCCTTACCTCTTCTTGGTAGAGGCGGGAGATGAACTTCCGTACGCGCTCGCTTACTACGCGCCACCGTTTGTCTGTTCATCAGTTGCTATTTTCATTGTTAAACTTAAATGTCACCATGTATCATTCATTTAATCTAAATTATGTTATTTTAAACAAACATTTAGATAATTTATCTAGTGTGTTACTACTCCACATTATATCATCTTAGCGAATAAAATGAAATATATTTTAATATTTACAAATTTTATGAATAATATTTTTTTAAATACATAGCACTGATATCCTATGTAACCTTATCACGTAATCAATTAATGATATGATGGTTTCAATTGAACTGAAGTAAAAAATAATGAAGAGTTTGAATGTCTTGATTGAAAAAACAAAATAAAAGGTCAATCAGTGAAATAAAAAAATTAACAATTTAAAATAATAATTTATATTTAAATCTATAAATATATATATATATATATATATGTAATATAGTAGTATATATAATATAATTTTGTGGATACCTTCTTAGCAAAATTTGTGGATATGGTTATTATAAAATTAACTTTATACTCCCTCTGTTCTAAAAGATTGTCGTTTAATGTTAATGAACACAGATTAAGAAATATAATTAATACCTAGCGAAAATACTATACTACCCTTATTAATAGTCTCAACCAATTATTCCCCTCCCAATGTTTTTTATTCAATTCAACCAATTACTACTTGAATTATAGCATTAAATTGAATAAGAATCATTAGGAATGGAAGAAAACTTTAAATATAAGAAAGCTTTAAGTAAGGGTAAAGTCTGGAAAAAATAGCTAATGTATATTGATAAACTCAAAATGACAATTTTTTTAGAACAAAAATTACTTTCTAAAACGACAATCTTTTAGGAACGGAGGAGGGACTAATAAATTGATCAATTGATCAATATAATATTGACACGCATAAAAAAATCATTTATCAATCTGTGTATTGATATTGTATTAATTAGTTAATTAAAGTTAATTTTATGTTAATCAATCTTAAATTTTGTTGTAGGGAAATATATGTAATGTATAATGTTTGAAAGAAAAAAAAAGGCAAAAGTGTTGGTTTCACATGGAGATGGGTCAATCCGACATTATATGTAGGAGATGTTTACAAAATTGTGAAGTTCAGTTGTTCCCCCTTCCAATAGCAATTAAGCCCCATTGCTTCATTTGAGCTTTAAAGTGATAAGACACTACATAGGTTGTGGTGTGATAAAGGCCAAGTATGTAATTCAACAATTTATTATTATTTTTTTAATTTTTTTATATTTTTATTAGTCGTGTGTGACGCCTCCAAAATAGGTATACATCACCTATTATGAGTCATCAAATACATGGTACAGAATAAAAATACAATCTTAATTATACAACAAGAGAGCTGTTAGTTTAAATACAAATACTGTCTTCTAGATAATATCCACTCTCAGAATAAATTCTCATTACATTTATTGTCACACTATTTAACAGAATAGTGAGGACTACTAGCTAATACTATCATCCGGACCATCACTCCGTTCCCCGACTCGTCTCAGCTACGTTCTCATTTCTTGAAGAGAACAGTGAAAGAAAGGGTGAGCTCAACTAACCCAGCAAGAAATATTATGACTAAGATAATGCAGAATAAATTATCACTAGTCTCCAACAATGTTAAACTGATAAAATACAATAGACATCAAGTTTAACTGGAGCGGAACAAGCAATCCATTAAAAGAGCCAAGTAGATAATAAAATCTACTATCTTTTATGATTTAAAAGGTTTTTCATCACTTTTATCGCTGAGAATCAGCTTAATAAATAATCCACATCATCCTTGCACTACGGCCAAGGATATTCATTAGGGTCACGACCATAAATTATCCATGCACTACGGGCCAAGGACATTCATGTATTCATCAATGGTCATGATCATGCCAACAACTGTCCATCAATGCACTACGGGCAAATGAGGACTTTTACCACATTATTTGTAACATTACGGTCATGATTATACCGAATAATTCCTGGTCATAATCATACCAAGTCCATCTATGCACTACAGGCCACAGATGACTTTCAACATAACATAAACATGAGGATGATGACAATGATATAAGAATTCAATAAAAAAAGTTCACGAATTAATTTGTCCAGGAACCAATAACGTCCAAATTATCAACATGATACTTCTTTGTAGAGTAAAATTCAAGAATGCTCAGAAGAATATTTTCATGAAAAGATACTGGATGAAGCGCAAATATCAAGGATATTTTACTAATTTCATGGAGTATAAAAGTCAAAACTTTAACCAACTAAGTATAATAAAGAATGGAATAACAAAAGAAATCACCATGTATGCGGTACTTCGCATAGACAGATTATTCCAACAGAATAATAATAACGGAACCAGGTCAGGCAAAATTCGCACCGACGGGATGTTTCAACAGAATAATAAAGACAAAACCAGGTCTGGTGTAAAATACACGGGCACCGTATAGGATATTCCAACAGAATAATAAAGACGGAACCAGGTCTGGTGTAAAACACACAGACATGATATTCCAACATTATAATAAAGACGGAACCAGGTCCGGTGTAAAACACACGGACATGATATTCCAACAGAATAATAAAGACAAAATAATAGAAGAATATCACCAAGTATAGGGTTGCCCGCGTATACAGGTTATTCCAACAGAATAATAAAGAATGGAATAACAGAAGTTCTCTTCATAAATACAAAAGAAATAATACCCTTACGGGTACAACAAATAATATTCTTTACCGTAAAAAAAACTGGATATAAGAGTGGTTAAGTAGCAGAATTATTTTCTTCTTTCTCTCTACAGTTTATCTCTCTAGAGTTTCAGTGAATTCGTAAGAAAATAATGAAGGAATGAGCTTCTATTTATAGAAGAATGGATTGCATAGTAACTAACTCATGAACGTTCCAGATTGATTTACTTTAATCGGATGGTCCATAATTAAAGCAAAATCTTTTAAATAAAATAAAATATATTCTATTTACAATCTAATAAAACGAATAACTTTATAAAAGTTTTCTGTTTTATATAAAAAGATTTTACTATACAAAATACTATGCAGACACTATGCAACACTATGCATAATAAAATATAATATAATCTAATTATTGTCTAATAAAATAAATAACTTTATAAAAGTATTCTGTTTTATATAAAAAGTTTTTCTGTTTTATTACGTTAATAATACTAATAAAACAAAACTGATTGACTTATCACATAAGCATCAATAATCAATACCGTGTGCTACTATGCAACCACGCGTATTACTGTACTTTTACTACCGAGTAGTTTAACAGTATTAACGGTAAAACTTCCGCCATTATTCTCATAAAAATATTTTTTTTCATTTTCTCAATCCGACAATAATTCTGTTGTGGGGTCCACCAATGATTGTACCGTTTTACAGATATTTCCTGATAAAAAGAATATTTTCCGACCAATCGAATATAATATGACAACTTGCATACTTTGCAAAATTTGTAAATATTACCCACAACTATAACATTATATTAAATTCATTCCATAATACTCAAAAATGATAATTATAGAAAATTCATCTTTATTCAAAAAGTTGGGGTCTGACAACCTCCCCTTCTTAAGAAATTTTGCCCTCGAAATTAGGGTATGTACCTGGTATATCAAAGAGGTAAGGATACCTTGACTTCATTTCAGATTCTAACTCCTAGGTCATTTCCTCAACATCGTGGTTTCTCCACAAAACTTTGACTTGAGGTATAACCTTGGAGCGTAGAATATGTTCCTTCTTATCCAAGATTTGAACAGGAACCTCTTCATACGTATAATCTTCCGCTATTTCGTCTGGTTTTAACTCAATAATGTGGTTCGGGTCTTCCACATATTTACATAACATGGATATGTGAAAAACGTTATGAACACGAGACATACTTGGCAGTAAAGTGAGTCTATAGGCCATAGTTCCTACTCGATCGAGGATTAAAAATGGGCCAATGAATCGAGGATTGAGCTTTCTTCTCTTTCTAAATCTCGTAACTCCTTTCCATGGAGCAACACGTAACAACACATGATCTCCTATATCGAATTTCACGTCCTTTCGAAGAAGATCAGCATAACTCTTTTGTCGATCTTGTGAGGTTTTTATACGTTGTCGGATCGTTTGAATCTTTTTCGTAGTCATACGTACCAACTCCGGTCCCAACAACGTTACTTCACCCACCTCATCCCAGCATACTAGAGAACGACACTTTCTTCCATACAACGCCTCGAATGGAGCCATGTCAATGCTTGCTTGATAACTGTTGTTGTAGAAAAACTCCACCAACGGTAAGAACTTGTCCCAACTTCCCTTGAAGTCAAGAACACAGAGTCTTAATAAATCTTCCAGAGTTTGAATAGTCCTCTCTGATTGTCCTTCTGTCTGAGGATGATATGCCGAACTAAATTGTAAATCCGCGCCCATAGCTTTTTGCAAACTAACCCAAAATCGTGAAGTGAATCTTGGGTCTCGATCAGAAAGTATGGATACTGGCATACCATGCAGTCTTACAATCTTATTTATGTACATACGAGCAAGACGTTCAAGTGTATAAGTTTCTCGTATTGGTAAGAAGTGAGCAGACTTGGTCAATTTATCAACAATAACCCAAATTGCATCAATGCCTTGAGAAACCTTGGGAAGATCAGTAACAAAATCTATGGTAATGTGCTCCCACTTCCATTTTGGATTTCAAGTGGTTGCAATGGACCTTTTGGTACTTGATGTTCTGCCTTGACTCGTTGACAAGTTAGACACCTTGAGATAAACAGCGCTATCTCTCTCTTCATATTGCTTCACCAAAATATATGACAAAGATCCGGTACACTTTGGTACTCCCAGGATGGATTGCAAACGGTGTGTTGTGCGCCTCCATCATGATTTTATACTTTAAATCAGGGTCGTTAAGAACACAAAGTCTGGAGTTGACTCGAAGTATTTCTTCTTTATTGATTCTTACTTCCGGCATAGCACCTTCTTGCACTTTCTTTCTCATACTCATCAGCTCCGGATCTGTAACCTGAGCAACTTTAACTTTATCAATTAAAGTCAGTTCTACTCGTATATTCGTCATCATCACATGGGTCCCTAGAGTCTTTATCTCTATCTCCATCCTTTGCAAGTCACACAAAATGGGCCTTTGCGTTGACAATATCGCACTCGTACCCGCATATGATCTTCTACTCAATGCGTCAGCTACCACGTTCACTTTTCCAGGATGGTATTGGATGGTATGATCATAATCTTTCAACAGTTCAAGCCAACGCCGTTGTCGCATGTTGAGTTCCTTTTGAGTGAAGAAATATTTGAGGCTTTTATGATCCGTAAAAATCTCCACTTTCTCCCCATACAAGTAATGCCTCCAAATCTTTAGTGCGAAAATGACAACTGTCAACTCTAGATCACGAGTAGGATAATTTCTCTCATATTCTTTGAGTTGTCCTGAGGCATAGGCTATGACTTTCCCATGTTGCATGAGAACACATCCTAACCCTTTGTCCGAAACATCACTGTAGATGACAAATCCCTCCGAACCAAATGATATTGTCAGAACAGGTGCTGAAATGAGTCTTCTCTTAAGTTCTTGAAAACTCTTCTCACATTCCTCGCTCCAACCGAACTTTGTATCTTTTTGAGTCAGCTGAGTTAATGGAGTAGCGATTCGAGAAAACCCTTCTACGAATCTTCGATAATAAACAGCTAAACCAATAAAGCTACGTACTTCGGTCACTGATTTAGGTTGCTCATAGCTTTGAATAGCTTCAATCTTTGCTGGGTCAACAGATATTCCATGACTTGATACCACGTGCCCAAGGAATGCTACTTCTTCAAGCCAGAACTCGCATTTCTTCAACTTGACATAAAGCTTATATTCACGAAGCTTTTGGAGTATCAGCCTCAAATGTTGCTCATGATCTTCACGGGTTTTGGAATATATGAGGATGCCATCAATAAAGGCGACCACAAAGTGATCCAAATATTCCTTGAATACTCGGTTCATCATATCCATGAAGGCAGCAAGAGCATTTATCAATTTAAAAGACATGACTAAGAATTCATAATGCCCATACCGAGTTCTAAAACCGTCTTTGGAATGTCATCAGTTCTAATCTTCAATTGGTGATATCCGGAATGAAGATCAATCTTTGAAAAGAATTTGGCTCCTTGCAACTGGTCAAACAGGTCATCAATATGTGGCAATGGGTACCTATTTTTGATGGTGACATGATTCAACTCCCGATAATCAATACAAAATCGCATACTCCCATCTTTCTTCTTCAAGAATAGAACAGGAGCACCCCAAGGAGAAGTACTAAGACAAATAAAGCCAATGTCTAACAATTCATGCAGTTGGGTCTTTAACTCCTGAAGTTCAATAGGAGTCATTCGATATGGGGCTTTGGAAATGGGTTTTGTACCAGATTCATGGTCGATACAAAATTCAATTTCACGCTCTGGGGGTAGGCCAGGAAGTTCTTCAGGGAATACATTAGAAAATTCATTAACAATAGAAATATCATTCAAAACTGACGTATTTTTGTTTAGATCCGTGACATGAGCTAAAAAAGCTTGACATCCATTTTTTAATAAACGAATAGCTTTATGGCTTGAAATAATAGTGATTGATTTTAATGGTTTGGTTACTTGAATTTGCATAATAGGTTGATTAGGAATATGAAAGCTAACAACCTTACGAAAACAATCAATTTTTGCATGATGAGTAGTTAACCAATCAATCCCTAGAATCACATCAAATGCAAGTATTTTCAAAGAAATAAGATCGATAGGTAACGTGCGGTTACCAATTTGAACCAAACAAGACTTATAAACAGTGGATGTAATGAAAGTTTCTCCCAACAGAGTTTCAACAGATAAGTCAAAGTCCAATTTCTCCGTAGTCAAATTTAAACGTTGAGCGCAAGTAGGAGAAATAAAAGAATGGGTAGAACCGGTATCAAATAAGGTATAAACATCGCTAGAGTTTATGATAAGCTTACATGTGATGACCTCGTTCGGGTTCCTTGCTTTCTGGGAGGTCACAACAAACGCTTTCCCTTGCACTACTGGTTTTGACTTTTCTGGGACGGCCTTTGGTGCCTCCATCCAAGCTATACTTGTCTTCAATGCACGACAAAATCAGGCCAGGTGACCTTCTCTTCCACTGTTGTAACATGCTTTGGATGGCATCGCACAATTGGGACTGATGTGTCCCTCTCCTCCACACTTGAAGCATATGATATGTGAAACCCCAGATTTTAAGAATAAAAATTTAATTTTCTCGAAATAATTTTTATATTATGGTGTGGATTTGATATAATGTTATAGTTGTGGGTAATATTTATAAATTTTGCAAAGTATGCAAGTTGTCATATTATATTCGATTGGTCGGAAAATATTCTTTTGTCGAAAATATCCGTACGACGGTACAATCATTGGTGAACCTCACAACGGAATTATTGTAGGATTGAGAAAACGACAAAAATATTTTTATAAAAATAACAGCGGAAGTTGTACCGTTAAAACTGTTGAACTACTCAGTAGTAAAAGTACAGTAATACGCGGGGTTGCATAGTAGCACACGGTATTGATTATTGATGCTTACGTGAGAAAACACTCAGTTTTGTTTAATTATTGTGACAGTAGTTGTTGCATAGTATCTCACATTATTTGATTCAATTATTGTTGATTTATACGTTTTGTTTTATTAGTATTATTAACGTAATAAAACAGAAACATCTTTTTATATAAAACAGAATACTTTATTAAAGTTATTCTATAAATAGAATATATTATATTTTATTATGCATAGTGTTTGCATAGTGCATGCATAGTGTTTGCATAGTAAAAATCTTTTTATATAAATAGAATATATTATATTTTATTTAAAAGATTTTGCTTTAAATATGGACCGTCAGATTAAAGTAAATCATTATGGACCGTTCATGAGTTAGTTACTACGCATTTCATTCTTCTATAAATAGAAGCTCATTCCTTCATTATTTTCTTACGAATTCACTGAAATTCTAGAGAGAGAAAATTATAGAGAGAAGAAAGAATAGAAGTCTGCTAACTTTCTTTTCCTATATCTAATTTCTTTTACGGTAAGGAATATTATTCTTTTGTATTCAAGAAGAGAACTTCTGTTATTCCATTTCTTTATTATTCTTTTGGAATAACCTCTATACGCGGGCAACCCTATACTTGATGGCATTTTTCTATTATTATGTCTTTACTATTCCGTTGGAACATCCTGTCTGTGTTATACGCCGGACCTGGTTCCGTTTTAATTATTCATTCATTCCGTTGGAACATCCTGTCTGTGCTATATGCCGGACCTGGTTCCGTTTTAATTATTTATTCATTCTGTTGGAATATCTTGTCTGTGCTATACGCCGGACCTGGTTCCGTTTTAATTATTCATTCATTCTGTTGGAATATCATGTCTGTGCTATACACCAGACCTGGTTCCATTTTAATTATTTATTATTCTGTTGGAACATCCTGTCGGTGTGAATTTCACCTGACCTAGTTCCGTAATTTATTATTTTGTTGGAATAACCTGTCTATGTGAAGTACCGCATGCATGGTGATTTCTTTTGTTATTCCATTTTTTATTATACTCAAATGGTTAAAGTTTTGACTTCTATACTCCATGAAATTAGTGGAATATTCTTGATATTTGCGCTTCATCCATTATCTTTTCATGGAAATATTCTTCTGAGCATTATTAAATTTTACACCACAAAACAATATCTTGTTGACAATTGGGACGTTATTGGTTCCTGGACAAATTAATTCTTGAACTTATTTTATTGAATTCATATATCATTGTTGTGAGACCCCAGATTTTATAAATAAAGATTTAAATTTTCTCAAAATAATTTTTTTATATTATGGTGTGAATTTGAGATATTATTATAGTTGTGAGTAGTATTTATAAATTTCGCAAAGTATTGAAGTTGTTATATTATATTCGATTGGTCAGGGAATATTTTTTTGTGTCGAAAAATATTGGTACGACGATACAATTATTAGTGGACCCCACAATAGAATTATTGTCGAATTGAGAAAACGACAAAAATATTTTATTGAAATAACGGCGGAAGTTTTACCGTTGATACTGTTGAACTACTCGGTAGTAAAAGTACAGTAATACGTGTGGTTGCATAGTAGTACACGGTATTGATTATTGATATTTATGTGAGAAGTCACTCAGTTTGATTCCATTATTGTCGATTAATAATATGAATTATTATAACGATGATGACATTTTTTTTTATTCGTATTATTAATGCAATAAAACAGAACATCTTTTAATATAAAATAGAAAGTGATATGACGTTTTGTTTTATTCGTATTATTAACGTAATAAAACAGAAACATCTTTTTATATAAAACAGAATACTTTATTAAAGTTATTCTATAAATAGAATATATTATATTTTATTATGCATAGTATTTGCATAGTAAAAATCTTTTTATATAAATAGAATATATTATATTTTATTTAAAAGATTTTGCTTTAAATATGGACCGTCAGATTAAAGTAAATCAATATGGACCGTTCATGGATTAGTTACTATGCATTCTATTTTCCTATAAATAGAAGTTCATTCCTTCATTATTTTCTTACGAATTCATTGAAACTCTAGAGAGAGAAATCATAGAGAAGCTATAGAGAAAAAATTATAGAGAGAAAGAAGAAGAGTATTCTACTACTTCACTACTTCTATATTTAGTTCTTTTACGGTAAGGGGTGTTATTCTTTCTTCTTGAAGAGAACATTCTGTTATTCCATTCTTTATTATTCTGTTGGAATAACCAGTATACGCGGCATACCCTATACTTGGTGATATCCTTATGTAATTCCATTCTTTATTATTCTATTGGAATAACATGTATGCGCAGTTTACCCTATACTTGGTGGAATTACCAGTATATGCGGTTCACCCAATACTTGGTGATCTTTTTCTGTTATTCCCTTCTTTATGATTATGTTGGAATAACCGGTTTATGCGAAGTACTGCATACTTGGTGAAACCCTGTTATTATTTCGTCATTTATATTTCTGTCGGAATATCCTGTCTGTGCTATACGCCGAACATGGTTCTATTTTACTATTCCGTCTTTATATTTCTGTCGGAATATCTTGTCTGTGCTATACGCCGGACCTGGTTCTATTTTACTATTTCGTCTTTATATTTCTGTCGGAATATCCTGTATGTGCTATACTCCGTACCTGGTTCCATATTTATTATTCGCATTTATTATTCTGTTGGAATAACCTATCTATGTGGATTGCCACATGCATGGTGAATGATTCTTTGTATTCATTCCTTATTAAATTGTGTAAATGATCTATATACGTGGATTACCGCATGACGGGTGAAAATCCATTTGCAGTTTCATATATTCTTTGTTATACTCAGTTGGTTAATGTTTTGACTTCTATAATCCATGAAATTAATGGAATATCCTTGATATTTGCGCTTCATCCAGTATCTTTTCATGGGAATAATTTTTTGAGCATTCTTTACTTTTATTTTACAAAAAAGTATCATGTTGACAATTTGGATATTATTAGTTCCTGGATAAATTAATTCTTGAACTTCTTTAATTGAATTCTTATAACATTGTCATCATCCTCATGTTTGTATTATGTTGAAAGTCATCTTTGTCTTACGTGCATAGATGGACTTAGTATGATTATGACTAGGGATCATTCGGTATAATCATGAACTGTGATGTTATAAGTGGTGTGGTAAAAGTCTTCAGTGGCCTGTAGTGCATTGATGAACAGTTTTTGGTATGATTATGACCAAGGATTTTTCGGTATAATCATGCCCATTGATGATTTAATGAATATCCTTGGCCCGTAATACAGGGATGATTAGAAGATGTGGTTTATTTATTAAGCTGAGTTTCAGCGATTAATGATGAAAAACTTTTTAAATCATAAAAGATAGTAGATTTTATTCTCTACTTGACTCTTTTAATGGATTGCTTGTTCCGTTGCAGTTAAACTTGATTTTTGTTATATTGTATTAGTTTAACACTGTTGAAGGCTAACGATAATTTATTCTTCATTATCTTAGTCATAATATTTCTTACTAGGCAAGTTGAGCTTACCCTTTCTTTCACTGTTCTCTTCAGGAAATGAGAACGTAGCAGGAACGAGTCGGGGAACGGGGTGACAGTCCAGATGATAGCATTAGTAGTCCTAACTATTCTGTTAGATAGTGTGACAATAAATGTAATGAGGACTTATTTGTGTTTGAATACTGTCTAGATGACAATATTCAAGTTAAAACTCACAGTATGTATTTTATCGTATGTTACACGACTGTTGTATAATTAGTTTGTATTTGATTTATGTACCACGTAAGTGGCGACCCAAGATGGGTAACGTATACCCAATTTTGGGGGCGTCACAGTTGGTATCATAGATTAAGGATATGATCCATGGCTGAGGTGTGAGACAATAACTAGAAGGGGAGAGACGGGAAATTCCTTCGCTAGTATGACCTACCTAAGTTTAATTGGTAATTTAATTGGTCGGTCATAGTATAGGGATAATATGTGATATGTAAATTAACCCTTATTTTGTGACAGTGTTTGTATTCAGATGTTGTGAATATGGCTCAGTTATAGGAGCACGATAATGAGTCAGCTCAACCAAAAGGTAACGACCAACAACACGAGAATAATCATACTGGTGGCAACGGCTATCGAAACAATGATAACCATCGTGAGGGAAATTATCATGCCAAAAATGGTAACCACTTCGGTGGTAATATTGGCAAAGATAATAGAAGTTGAAATTGAAAGAAGAGAAGGTCATTTAGCCTGATTTTGTCGTGCACCAAAGTCAAGTCCAGCTGGGTTGGTGACACCAAAGATGGATACGGACAAAACAAAGTCGTTGGTTTTAGGAAGAGCATTTTTCATGACTTCTCAAAAAGCGAGTAAACCAAACGAAGTTAGCACGGGTTAGTTAATTATAAATTCTTGCGAAGTCTATACCTTATTAGATATCAGTTCTACCCATTCTTTTATCTCTTTTGCTTGCGTTCAACGTTTAAATTTGACTCTAGAGAAGTTAGACTTTGACCTATCGGTTGAAACTCCGTTAGGATAAACCTTCATTTCATGTGCTATCCAAGTTTTGGATGAGAATAACAGTTTTGAATGATATTTCTATCATTAATAAATTTCTTGACGTATTCTTGAAGACTTCCTAGCCTACCCTAGAGCGTGAAATTGAATTTTGTATTGACCCCAGTACAAAAACTCATTTCTTAAACCCTCAAATATTTCATCAACTAAAAGGATCGGGTTTACGTTGATTATGAGGAGAGTCATAATAAAAGTATAGGACTGATGAAAAGCATGGGTATACGTGGTATTACTAATTGTTATGATGAGTTATGTTGGTTATTATGTGAAAACATGAAAGTTTCTTAGAAATCACAAAGGGTTGAAAAATCAAATTTTTGGTAAAAACGGAACATGAAATTCAATTGACCATATCTCCTATTATATTTCAAATTTTTGAGTGTGGTCAAGTCCTAGAGTTAGATCTATGAGTTACCTAACTAATCCAAGCGGAATCACTGGAAAAGCTATTGTAGATTTTCGTGTGGACTGATTTTAGCAAATGAGTACAAAGCTGCCAATACCGAAAGAGCTACTGCCCACGTTTTTAAAAGGGTTGTTTCGGCCACTTAATTTGTGAGAAAAATTCTGGCCTTTTGGGACATGAAAGTATATAGTATAAGGAACATCCTGTTCAAAATGAGCTCATTCCGACTTAAAATGAGCAAGTTATGACCATTTCAATATTTAAGTTTTTCCGACGAAAAATGCTATAACTGGAGTTCTATAACTCCGATGACCATGAAATTTAAACTGAAAGCTTTTGTTAACATGTGTAAGGTCCTGCCAAGATTTGGGAATTTTTGGGGTTAAACTTGAGGTAGCTAATTTCTTAAGGAATTAATTAGAAATTGATTTTTGAAAAATAGTAAATTAATTTTAAAAATTATGAGAAAAATATATTTTCATTATGGGACTATATTATGCTAAATCCAAGAAAAAAATATTTTTGGAACTGATTTGGTATTTTTCATGAAAATGATCTTGTTATGAGTAAATGAGTTAAATATGTTATGTGAAGTAACAAAATTGGAAAATATGATTTTATGGCTAGAGAATCCTATATAGAGTATATGCATATTTTTTTGATGAGGGATTTAATCATTGGTGATGATATCTTATAAATATGGTATTTTCGAATGATTAAATGTATTATATGGTAAAGCGTAAACAATTGAAATAAATTATTTATAAGTTAAGAAGTGATTAAAATATTATTATAATATTAATGATATTAGATTATGAGATTATTAAGTGATTGATAACATTGGGATATTCATGAACTCTAGATAAATTATATTATAAATATTTAATATTTATCATTTATCTCATTTGATTGATTCTTTATATCATTATATTCATGCTTATATTGTGTTAAAAGTCATCTGTGGCTTACGTGCATAAATGAACTTGGTATGATTATGATCAGGGATTGTTCGGTATAATCATGACCGTAATTGAAAACACGATTATCTTTGGCACGTAGTGCATGGATAATTCGTGGTCGTGATACTAAAGAATATCCTTGGCTTGTAGTGCAGGGATGATTTGACGATGTGGATTAATTATTAAGCTGAGTCTCAGCAATGAAATATTAATTCATGGATGTGTTCAAAGTCATTTGTGGCTTCCGTGCATAGATAGACTTGGTATGATTATGACCAGGGATTGTTCGGTATAATCATGACCGTAATTAAAAACACGATTATCTTTGGCACGTAGTGCATGGATAATTCGTGGTCGTGATACTAAAGAATATCCTTGGCCTGTAGTGCAGGGATGATTCGATGATGTGGATTAATTATTGAATTGAGTCTCAGCAATGAAATATTAATTCATGGATGTGTTCAAAGTCATCTGTGGCTTACGTGCATAGATGGACTTGGTATGATTATGACCAGGGATTGTTCGGTATAATCATGACAGTAATTGAAAACACGATTATCCTTGGCCCGTAGTGCATGGATAATTCGTGGTTGTGATACTATTAAGCTGAGTCTCAGCATTATTGGTTTTACAGTTGTATATCTTTGGTCTGTAGTGCAAAGATGAATTTTTAATGAATATCTTTGGCAGGATTGCAAAGATGAATTTAATATTTTCAATGATAAAGGTATTCAAGGTATCCTCACCTCTTTATCATACCAGGTACGTACCCTAATTTCGAGGGCAAAATTCATAAGAAGGAGAGATTGTGAGACCCCAGATTTTATAAATAAAGATTTAAATTTTCTCGAAATAATTTTTTTATATTATGATGTGAATTTGAGATAATATTATAGTTGTGGGTAGTATTTATAAATTTCGCAAAGTATGCAAGTTGTTATATTATATTCGATTGGTCAGAGAATATTTTTTTGTGTCAAAAAATATTGGTACAACGGTGCAATTATTAGTGGACCCCACAACAGAATTATTGTCGGATTGAGAAAAAGACAAAAATATTTTATTGAAATAACGACGGAAGTTTTACTGTTGACACTGTTGAACTACTCGGTAGTAAAAGTACAGTAATACGTGTGGTTGCATAGTAGCACACGGTATTGATTATTGATATTTATGTGAGGAGTCACTCAGTTTGATTCCATTATTGTCGATTAATAATATGAATTATTATAACGATGATAACATTTTGTTTTATTCGTATTATTAACGTAATAAAACAGAAATATTTTTTTATATAAAACAGAATACTTTATTAAAGTTATTCTATAAATAGAATATATTATATTTTATTATGCATAGTGTTTGCATAGTTCCTGCATAGTATTTATATAGTAAAAATCTTTTTATATAAATAGATTATATTATATTTTATTTAAAAGATTTTGCTTTAAATATGGACCGTCAGATTAAAGTAAATCAATCTGGACCGTTCATGGATTAGTTACTATGCATTCTATTTTCCTATAAATAGAAGTTCATTCCTTCATTATTTTCTTACGAATTCATTGAAACTCTAGAGAGAGAAATCATAGAGAGAAGCTATAGAGAGAAAATTATAGAGAGAAAGAAGAAGAGTATTCTGCTACTTCACTACTTCTATATTCAGTTCTTTTACAGTAAGGGGTGTTATTCTTTCTTCTTGAAGAGAACATTCTGTTATTCCATTTTTTATTATTCTGTTGGAATAACCTGTATACGCGGCATACCCTATACTTGGTGATATCCTTATGTTATTCCATTCTTTATTATTCTGTTGGAATAACCTGTATGAGCGATTTACCCTATACTTGGTGGAATGACCAGTATATGCGGTTCACCCTATACTTGGTGATATCCTTATGTTATTCCATTCTTTATTATTCTGTTGGAATAACCTGTATGCGCGGTTTACCCTATACTTGGTGGAATGACCAGTATATGCGGTTCACCCAATACTTGGTGATCTTTCTCTGTTATTCCCTTCTTTATGATTATGTTGGAATAACCTATATGCGCGATTTACCCTATACTTGGTGGAATGACAAGTATATGCGTTTCACCCAATACTTGGTGATCTTCTTCTGTTATTCCCTTCTTTATGATTATGTTGGAATGACCGGTTTATGCGAAGTACCGCATACTTGGTGAAACTCTGTTATTATTCCGTCATTTATATTTCTGTCGGAATATCCTGTCTGTGCTATACACCGGACCTAGTTCCATTTTACTATTCCGTCTTTATATTTCTGTCGTAATATCCTGTCTGTGCTATACGCCGGACCTGGTTCCATTTTACTATTCCGTCTTTATATTTCTGTCAGAATATCCTGTCTGTGCTATACGCCGAACCTGGTTCCATATTTATTATTCCACATTTATTATTCTGTTGGAATAACCTGTCTAAGTGGATTGCCACATGCATGGTGAATGATTCTTTGTATTCATTCCTTATTAAATTGTGTAAATGATCTGTATACGTGGATTACCGTATGACGGGTGAAAATCCATTTGCAGTTTCATATATTCTTTGTTATACTCAGTTGGTTAAAGTTTTGACTTCTATACTCCATGAAATTAATGGAATATCCTTGATATTTGCGCTTCATCCAGTATCTTTTCATGGGAATAATTTTCTGAGCATTCTTGACTTTTATTTTACAAAGAAATATCATGTTGACAATTTGGATATTATTAGTTCCTGGATAAATTAATTCTTGAACTTCTTTAATTGAATTCTTATAACATTGTCATCATCCTCATGTTTATATTATGTTGAAAGTCATCTTTGGCTTAAGTGCATAGATGGACTTAGTATGATTATGACTAGGGATCATTCGGTATAATCATGAACTGTGATGTTATAAGTGGTGTGGTAAAAGTCTTCAGTGGCCTGTAGTGCATTGATGGACAGTTTTTGGTATGATTATGACCAAGGATTTTTCGGTATAATCATGACCATTGATGATTTAATGAATATCCTTGGCCCGTAATACAGGGATGATTAGAAGATGTGGTTTATTTATTAAGCTGAGTTTCAGCGATTAATGATGAAAAACTTTTTAAATTATAAAAGATAGTAGATTTTATTCTCTACTTGACTCTTTTAATGGATTGCTTGTTCCGTTGCAGTTAAACTTGATTTTTGTTATATTGTATCAGTTTAACACTGTTGAAGGCTAACGATAATTTATTCTTCATTATCTTAGTCATAATATTTCTTACTAGGCAAGTTGAGCTTACCCTTTCTTTCACTGTTCTCTTCAGGAAATGAGAACGTAGCAGGAACGAGTCGGGGAACGGGGTGACAGTCCAGATGATAGCATTAGTAGTCCTAACTATTCTGTTAGATAGTGTGACAATAAATGTAATGAGGACTTATTTGTGTTTGAATACTGTCTAGATGACAATATTCAAGTTAAAACTCACAGTATGTATTTTATCGTATGTTACACGACTGTTGTATAATTAGTTTGTATTTGATTTATGTACCACGTAAGTGGCGACCCAAGATGGGTAACGTATACCCAATTTTGGGGGCGTCACAGTTGGTATCATAGATTAAGGATATGATCCATGGCTGAGGTGTGAGACAATAACTAGAAGGGGAGAGACGGGAAATTCCTTCGCTAGTATGACCTACCTAAGTTTAATTGGTAATTTAATTGGTCGGTCATAGTATAGGGATAATATGTGATATGTAAATTAACCCTTATTTTGTGACAGTGTTTGTATTCAGATGTTGTGAATATGGCTCAGTTATAGGAGCACGATAATGAGTCAGCTCAACCAAAAGGTAACGACCAACAACACGATAATAATCATACTGGTGGCAACGGCTATCCAAACAATGATAACCATCGTGAGGGAAATTATCATGCCAAAAATGGTAACCACTTCGGTGGTAATCTTGGCAAAGATAATAGAAGTTGAAATTGAAAGAAAAGAAGGTCATTTAGCCTGATTTTGTCGTGCACCAAAGTCAAGTCCAGCTGGGACGGTGACACCAAAGGCGGATACGGACAAAACAAAGTCGTTGGTTTTAGGAAGAGCATTTTCATGACTTCTCAAAAAGCGAGTAAACCAAACGAAGTTAGCACGGGTTAGTTAATTATAAATTCTTGCGAAGTCTATACCTTATTAGATATCAGTTCTACCCATTCTTTTATCTCTTTTGCTTGCGTTCAACGTTTAAATTTGACTCTAGAGAAGTTAGACTTTGACCTATCGGTTGAAACTCCGTTAGGAGAAACCTTCATTTCATGTGCTATCCAAGTTTTGGATGAGAATAACAGTTTTGAATGATATTTCTATCATTAATAAATTTCTTGACGTATTCTTGAAGACTTCCTAGCCTACCCTAGAGCGTGAAATTGAATTTTGTATTGACCCCAGTACAAAAACTCATTTCTTAAACCCTCAAATATTTCATCAACTAAAAGGATCGGGTTTACGTTGATTATGAGGAGAGTCATAATAAAAGTATAGGACTGATGAAAAGCATGGGTATACGTGGTATTACTAATTGTTATGATGAGTTATGTTGGTTATTATGTGAAAACATGAAAGTTTCTTAGAAATCACAAAGGGTTGAAAAATCAAATTTTTGGTAAAAACGGAACATGAAATTCAATTGACCATATCTCCTATTATATTTCAAATTTTTGAGTGTGGTCAAGTCCTAGAGTTAGATCTATGAGTTACCTAACTAATCCAAGCGGAATCACTGGAAAAGCTATTGTAGATTTTCGTGTGGACTGATTTTAGCAAATGAGTACAAAGCTGCCAATACCGAAAGAGCTACTGCCCACGTTTTTAAAAGGGTTGTTTCGGCCACTTAATTTGTGAGAAAAATTCTGGCCTTTTGGGACATGAAAGTATATAGTATAAGGAACATCCTGTTCAAAATGAGCTCATTCCGACTTAAAATGAGCAAGTTATGACCATTTCAATATTTAAGTTTTTCCGACGAAAAATGCTATAACTGGAGTTCTATAACTCCGATGACCATGAAATTTAAACTGAAAGCTTTTGTTAACATGTGTAAGGTCCTGCCAAGATTTGGGAATTTTTGGGGTTAAACTTGAGGTAGCTAATTTCTTAAGGAATTAATTAGAAATTGATTTTTGAAAAATAGTAAATTAATTTTAAAAATTATGAGAAAAATATATTTTCATTATGGGACTATATTATGCTAAATCCAAGAAAAAAATATTTTTGGAACTGATTTGGTATTTTTCATGAAAATGATCTTGTTATGAGTAAATGAGTTAAATATGTTATGTGAAGTAACAAAATTGGAAAATATGATTTTATGGCTAGAGAATCCTATATAGAGTATATGCATATTTTTTTGATGAGGGATTTAATCATTGGTGATGATATCTTATAAATATGGTATTTTCGAATGATTAAATGTATTATATGGTAAAGCGTAAACAATTGAAATAAATTATTTATAAGTTAAGAAGTGATTAAAATATTATTATAATATTAATGATATTAGATTATGAGATTATTAATTGATTGATAACATTGGGATATTCATGAACTCTAGATAAATTATATTATAAATATTTAATATTTATCATTTATCTCATTTGATTGATTCTTTATATCATTATATTCATGCTTATACTGTGTTAAAAGTCATCTGTGGCTTACGTGCATAAATGAACTTGGTATGATTATGATCAGGGATTGTTCGGTATAATCATGACCGTAATTGAAAACACGATTATCTTTGGCACGTAGTGCATGGATAATTCGTGGTCGTGATACTAAAGAATATCCTTGGCTTGTAGTGCAGGGATGATTTGACGATGTGGATTAATTATTAAGCTGAGTCTCAGCAATGAAATATTAATTCATGGATGTGTTCAAAGTCATTTGTGGCTTCCGTGCATAGATAGACTTGGTATGATTATGACCAGGGATTGTTCGGTATAATCATGACCGTAATTAAAAACACGATTATCTTTGGCACGTAGTGCATGGATAATTCGTGGTCGTGATACTAAAGAATATCCTTGGCCTGTAGTGCAGGGATGATTCGATGATGTGGATTAATTATTGAATTGAGTCTCAGTAATGAAATATTAATTCATGGATGTGTTCAAAGTCATCTGTGGCTTACGTGCATAGATGGACTTGGTATGATTATGACCAGGGATTGTTCGGTATAATCATGACAGTAATTGAAAACACGATTATCCTTGGCCCGTAGTGCATGGATAATTCGTGGTTGTGATACTATTAAGCTGAGTCTCAGCATTATTGGTTTTACAGTTGTATATCTTTGGCATGTAGTGCAAAGATGAATTTTTAATGAATATCTTTGGCAGGATTGCAAAGATGAATTTAATATTTTCAACGATAAAGGTATTCAAGGTATCCTCACCTCTTTATCATACCAGGTACGTACCCTAATTTCGAGGGCAAAATTCCATAAGGAGGAGAGATTGTGAGACCCCAGATTTTATAAATAAAGATTTAAATTTTCTCGAAATAATTTTTTTATATTATGATGTGAATTTGAGATAATATTATAGTTGTGGGTAGTATTTATAAATTTCGCAAAGTATGCAAGTTGTTATATTATATTCGATTGGTCAGAGAATATTTTTTTGTGTCAAAAAATATTGGTACAACGGTGCAATTATTAGTGGACCCCACAACAGAATTATTGTCGGATTGAGAAAAAGACAAAAATATTTTATTGAAATAACGACGGAAGTTTTACTGTTGACACTGTTGAACTACTCGGTAGTAAAAGTACAGTAATACGTGTGGTTGCATAGTAGCACACAGTATTGATTATTGATATTTATGTGAGGAGTCACTCAGTTTGATTCCATTATTGTCGATTAATAATATGAATTATTATAACGATGATAACATTTTGTTTTATTCGTATTATTAACGTAATAAAACAGAACATCTTTTTATATAAAATAGAAAGTGATAATGACGTTTTGTTTTATTCGTATTATTAACGTAATAAAACAGAAATATTTTTTTATATAAAACAGAATACTTTATTAAAGTTATTCTATAAATAGAATATATTATATTTTATTATGCATAGTGTTTGCATAGTTCCTGCATAGTATTTATATAGTAAAAATCTTTTTATATAAATAGATTATATTATATTTTATTTAAAAGATTTTGCTTTAAATATGGACCGTCAGATTAAAGTAAATCAATCTGGACCGTTCATGGATTAGTTACTATGCATTCTATTTTCCTATAAATAGAAGTTCATTCCTTCATTATTTTCTTACGAATTCATTGAAACTCTAGAGAGAGAAATCATAGAGAGAAGCTATAGAGAGAAAATTATAGAGAGAAAGAAGAAGAGTATTCTGCTACTTCACTACTTCTATATTCAGTTCTTTTACAGTAAGGGGTGTTATTCTTTCTTCTTGAAGAGAACATTCTGTTATTCCATTTTTTATTATTCTGTTGGAATAACCTGTATACGCGGCATACCCTATACTTGGTGATATCCTTATGTTATTCCATTCTTTTTTATTCTGTTGGAATAACCTGTATGAGCGATTTACCCTATACTTGGTGGAATGACCAGTATATGCGGTTCACCCTATACTTGGTGATATCCTTATGTTATTCCATTCTTTATTATTCTGTTGGAATAACCTGTATGCGCGGTTTACCCTATACTTGGTGGAATGACCAGTATATGCGGTTCACCCAATACTTGGTGATCTTTCTCTGTTATTCCCTTCTTTATGATTATGTTGGAATAACCTATATGCGCGATTTACCCTATACTTGGTGGAATGACAAGTATATGCGTTTCACCCAATACTTGGTGATCTTCTTCTGTTATTCCCTTCTTTATGATTATGTTGGAATGACCGGTTTATGCGAAGTACCGCATACTTGGTGAAACTCTGTTATTATTCCGTCATTTATATTTCTGTCGGAATATCCTGTCTGTGCTATACACCGGACCTAGTTCCATTTTACTATTCCGTCTTTATATTTCTGTCGTAATATCCTGTCTGTGCTATACGCCGGACCTGGTTCCATTTTACTATTCCGTCTTTATATTTCTGTCAGAATATCCTGTCTGTGCTATACGCCGAACCTGGTTCCATATTTATTATTCCACATTTATTATTCTGTTGGAATAACCTGTCTAAGTGGATTGCCACATGCATGGTGAATGATTCTTTGTATTCATTCCTTATTAAATTGTGTAAATGATCTGTATACGTGGATTACCGTATGACGGGTGAAAATCCATTTGCAGTTTCATATATTCTTTGTTATACTCAGTTGGTTAAAGTTTTGACTTCTATACTCCATGAAATTAATGGAATATCCTTGATATTTGCGCTTCATCCAGTATCTTTTCATGGGAATAATTTTCTGAGCATTCTTGACTTTTATTTTACAAAGAAATATCATGTTGACAATTTGGATATTATTAGTTCCTGGATAAATTAATTCTTGAACTTCTTTAATTGAATTCTTATAACATTGTCATCATCCTCATTTATATTATGTTGAAAGTCATCTTTGGCTTAAGTGCATAGATGGACTTAGTATGATTATGACTAGGGATCATTCGGTATAATCATGAACTGTGATGTTATAAGTGGTGTGGTAAAAGTCTTCAGTGGCCTGTAGTGCATTGATGGACAGTTTTTGGTATGATTATGACCAAGGATTTTTCGGTATAATCATGACCATTGATGATTTAATGAATATCCTTGGCCCGTAATACAGGGATGATTAGAAGATGTGGTTTATTTATTAAGCTGAGTTTCAGCGATTAATGATGAAAAACTTTTTAAATTATAAAAGATAGTAGATTTTATTCTCTACTTGACTCTTTTAATGGATTGCTTGTTCCGTTGCAGTTAAACTTGATTTTTGTTATATTGTATCAGTTTAACACTGTTGAAGGCTAACAATAATTTATTCTTCATTATCTTAGTCATAATATTTCTTACTAGGCAAGTTGAGCTTACCCTTTCTTTCACTGTTCTCTTCAGGAAATGAGAACGTAGCAGGAACGAGTCGGGGAACGGGGTGACAGTCCATATGATAGCATTAGTAGTCCTCACTATTCTGTTAGATAGTGTGACAATAAATGTAATGAGGACTTATTTGTGTTTGAATACTGTCTAGATGATAATATTCGAGTTAAAACTCACAGTATGTATTTTGTCGTATGTTACATGACGGTTGTATAATTAGTTTGTATTTAATTTATGTACCACGAAAGTGACGACTCAAGATGGGTGACGTATACCCAATTTTGGAGGCGTCACAATTGTCATCATCCTCCTGATTATATTATGTTGAAAGTCATCTGTGGCCTGTAGTGCATAGATGGACTTGGTGTGATTATGACCAGGGATTATTCGTTATAATCATAATCGTAATGTTACAAATGATGTGGAAAAAGTCCTCATTGACCCGTAATGCATTGATGAACAATTTTTGGTATGATCATGGCTATGGATTTTCTTCGGCCATTGGAGCAAAGATGAATTGTTTTATGGCATGATCAGGACCATTGGTGAAAACACGATTATCTTTGGCCCGTAGTGCATGGATAATTTGTGGTCGTGACCCTAAAGAATATCCTTGGCCGTAGTGCATGGGTGATTCGATGATGTGGATTATTTATTAAGCTGAGTCTCAGCAATAAAAGTGATGAAAAACCTTTTAAATCATAAAAGATAGTAGATTTTATTCTCTACTTGACTCTTTTAATGGATTATTTATTCCACAGCAGTTGTTGATCTAAAACTTGTTGTCTATTATATTCTATCAGTTGTTTTACTGTTGAAGACTAAGGATAATTTATTATGCATTATCTTAGTCATAATATTTCTTACTGGGCTAGCTGAGCTCATCCTTTCTTTCACTGTTCTCTTCAGGAAATGAGAACGTAGCCGGGACTAGTCGGGGAACGGAGTGACGGTCCAGATGATAGCATTAGTAGTCCTCACTATTCTGTTAGATAGTGTGATAATAAATGTATTGATGACTTATTTGTGTTTGAATACTGTCTAGATGACAATATTCGAGTTAAAACTCATTGTATATATTTTTTCGTATCTTACACGACTGTTGTATAATTAGTTTGTATTTGTATTCTGTACCATGTAAGTGGAGACCCAAGATGGGTGATGTATACCTAATTTTGGGGGCGTTACATGATAGATGGTCGTTCTCCTTCCTTAACGACATGTGCTGATGCTGACGTCTTTCCATCATTGTTAAATCTCCTCTTCTTAAAATGTCCATTCTTATTGTTTTGGCCATGATTACCACCGAAGTGGTTACCATTTTTGGCATGTTTATTCCCTCCACGCTTATTGTCACCGCTTCGATGAATGTTATCACTGGTATTATCATTTTGTCGACTGCTTTCTTTTGGTTGGGTTGACTCATTATCGCGTTCCAATAACTGAGCCCTATTAACAACATCTGAATACAAACACAGTTTATGAGAGATAAGATATTGACGTATCTCATGTTTCAAACCTCTTAGAAACATTCGCGTCATTCTCTCCTCATTATCAACCAAATAGGACGCAAACCGGGACAACTCGGCAAACTTGGCTTCGTACTGCGACACGGTCATGTTGTTTTGCTTCAGCTTGATGAGCTCTATCTCTTTCATGTGATGAATACTTTCAGGAAAGTACTTGTCGTCGTTGCATAGTTCTTGGAACTTCTCCCAAGACATCTTCAGTGCGGCAGGTTGAGTACGCTTTACAGATTCCCACCAGTAATCTGCCTCTGCACACAACATGAAGGTGACTAAGAGAACCTTTTGCTCCTCGGAGCATCCCAAGACATCAATTATCTTGTTAATCTGCTTAATTCACATCTCCGCCTTAAGTGGTTTTGGCTCTCCAAAAAACTCTGGTGGTCCCAGTTCCTTAAACTGCTTGGCGGTGACCATCCAAGAGTTGCCAGTATTTCCACCTGCATTTTGGACAGAAGCCGCTCTCGCCTGATGTTGTATGAATTGCATAAAGCCTCTGAACATTCCATCGTTCATCATTTGGTTAGTGTTGTTGTTTTCTTGAGGAATGTCTCCTTCTTGATGCACATTATCCTGATTATTGATCTGTGGAGACTCAATGGTCTCCTGTGCTCCATTGATGTTCTCAACATTCTCGGATGTCATTTTTAAACACTGCCACAAAACAAGGGTTAATTATCATATCACATATTATCCCTATACTCTGACCGACCAATTAAATATCAAATAAACTTAGGTAGGTCATACTAGCGAAAGAATTCTCCGTCACTCCCCTCCTAGTCCTTGTCTCACATCTTAGCAAAGGATCATATCCCTAAGCTTTGATACCAACTGTGACGCCCCCAAAATAGGTATACATCACCTATTCTGAGTTGCCAAATACATGGTACAGAATAAAAATACAATCTTAATTATACAACAAGAGAGCTGTGAGTTTAAATACAAATACTGTCTTCTAGACAATATCCACTCTCAAAATAAGTCCTCATTATATTTATTGTCACACTATTTAACAGAATAGTGAGGACTACTAGCTAATATTATCATCTAAACCATCACTCCGTTCCCTGACTCGTCCCAGCTACGTTCTCATTTTCTGAAGAGAACAGTGAAAGAAAGGGTGAACTCAACTAGCCCAGCAAGAAATATTATGACTAAGACAATACAGAATAAATTATCATTAGTCTCCAATAATGTTAAACTGATAAAATACAATAGACATCAAGTTTAACTCCAGCAGAACTAAGCAATCCATTAAAAGAGTCAAGTAGAGAATAAAATCTACTATCTTTTATGATTTAAAAGGTTTTTCATCACTTTTATCGCTGAGACTCAGCTTAATAAATAATCCACATCATCCTTACACTACGACCAATGATATTAATTAGGGTCACGACCACAAATTATCCATGCACTACGGGCCAAAGGACATTCGTGTATTCATCAATGGTCATGATCATGCCAACAACTGTCCATCAATGCACTACTGGGCCAATGAGGACTTTTACCACATCATTTGTAACATTACGGTCATGATTATACCGAATAATTCCTGGTCATAATCATACCAAGTCCATCTATGCACTACAGGAATATCCTGTCTGTGCTGTACGCCGGACCTGGTTCCATTTACTATTCCGTCTTTATATTTCTGCCGGAATATCCTGTCTATGCTATACGCCAGACCTGGTTCCATCATTTACTATTCCGCATTTATTATTCTGTTGGAACATCCTGTCGGTGTGAATTTCACCTGACCTGGTTCCGTTATTATTATTCTGCGGGAATAACCTGTTTGTGCGGTCTCTATCGCATGCATGGTGATATCTTTTGTTATTGTATTCGGTATTACTCAGTTGGATAAAACTTTGACTTCTATACTCCATGAAATTAGTGGAATATCCTTGATATTTGCGCTTCATCCAGTATCTTTTCATGGAAATATTCTTCTGAGCATTTTTGAATTTTACACTACAAAACAGTATCGTGTTGATAATTTGGACGTTAATAATTCCTGGATAAAATAATTCTTGAACTTGTTTTAATGAATTCTTATATCATTGTCATCATCCTCATGTTTATATATTTTTTTTAAAGTCATCTGTGGCCTGTAGAGCATGGATGGACTTGGTATGATTATGACCAGGGATTATTCGGTGTAATCATGACTGTAATGTTACAAATGATGTGGTAAAAGTCTCATTTGCCGTAGTGCATTGATGGACAGTTGTTGGCATGATCATGACCATTGATGAATACACAAATATTCTTGGCCCGTAGTACATGAATAATTGTGGTCGTGATACTAAAGAATATCCTTGGCCGTAATGCAGGGGTGATTCGATGATGTGGAATATTTATTAAGTTGAGTCTCAGCTATAACAGTGATGAAAAACCTTTTAAATCATAAAAGATAGTAGATTTTATTTTCTACTTGACTCTTTTAATGGATTGCTTGATCCACTGCAGTTAAACTTGATGTTTATTGTATTTTATCAGTTTAACACTGTTGAAGGCTAATGATAATTTATTCTGCATTATCTTAGTCATAATATTTCTTACTGGGCTAGTTGAGCTCACCCTTTCTTTCACTGTTCTCTTTAGGAAATGAGAATATAGCTGGGACGAGTCGGGGAACGGAGTGATGGACCAGATAATAGTATTAGTAGTCCTCACTATTCTGTTAAATAGTGTGACAATAATTGTATTGAGGACTCCTTTTGAGTTTGTATGATCTCTAGTAGACAATAAGTGTATTCAAACTCACAGTTATATTTTGTCGTATTGTACACGACAGTGGTATTAGTAAGTTGTATTTGAATTCTGTACCATGTATCTGGCGACTCAAGATGGGTGATGTATACCTAATTTTTGGGGCGTCACAGTTGGTATCAGAGCTTAGGGATATGATCCCTGGCTAAGATGTGAGAATAGTACTAGGAGGGGAGAGACGGGGAATTCCTTCGCTAGTATGACCTACCTAAGTTTATGTGCTATTTTATTGGTCGGTCAGAATATAGGGATAATATGTTACATGTCAATTAACCTTTTGTTTTGTGGCAGTATCTGAAAATGACATCTGAGAATGTTGAGAATAGCAATGGAGCACAGGCGATCGTTGATTCACCACATATCAATAATCAAGATAATGTGCATCAGGAAGGCGACAATCCTCATGCAAATAACAACACTGACCAAATGATGAATGATCAAATGTTCAGAGGTTTTATGCAATTCATGCAACAACAGGCGAGAACGACTCCTGTTCAAAACGTAGATAGAAACACGGGAAACTCTCGGGCGGTCACCGCTAAACAGTTCAAGGAGCTGGGACCACCGGAGTTTAAGGGAGAGCCAAAACCACTTATGGCGGAAACATGGATAAAGCAGATCACTAAGATATTTGATGTCTTGGAATGCTCCGAGGAGCAGAAGGTTCCCTTTGCCGTCTTTATGTTGAGCGGAGAGGCAGATTACTGGTAGAAATCGGTAAAACGTACTCAACCTGCTGTACTGAAGATATCTTGGGAAAAGTTCCAGGAGCTGTTCAATGACAAATACTTTCCCGAAAGTATTCGCCACATGAAGAAGGTGGAGTTTATTAAGTTGGAACAAAATAATATGACCGTGTCGCAATACGAGGCAAAATTTGCGGAGTTATCACGGTTTGCGTCCCACTTGGTGGATAATGAAGAGAGAATGGCGCGAATGTTTTTAAGAGGTTTGAAGCCGGAGATACGTTAACATCTTATTTCTCATAAACTGTGTTTGTATTCAGATGTTGTAAATAGGGCTCAGTTAGTGGAGCGCGATAACGAGTCAACTCAACTAAAAGAGAGTAGCCGGCAAAATTATAATACCAGCGAGAGTGGTCATCGAAGCGGTGACAACAAGCGTGGAGGGAATCAGCAGGCCAGAAATGGTTACCACTTCGGTGGTAATCAGGGCCAAAACAATAAGAATGGACATTTCAAGAAGTGGAGATTCAACAATGTTGGAAAGATGTCAGCACCAACACCCGTTGTTAAGGAAGGAGAAAGACCACCTATCATTTGCTTCAAATGCGGAGGGGAGGGACACATTAGTCCAAATTGCGTGATGCCATCCAAAGCATGTTATAATTGTGGAAGAGAAGGTCACTTAGCCCGATTTTGTCGTTTACCAAAGATAAATTCAGCTAGGATGGAGGCACCAAAGGCCGTCCCAGAAAGGTCAAAGCCGGTAGTGCAAGGGAGAGTGTTTGTTGTGACCTCCCAAAAAATAAGGAACCCGAATGAGATCATCACAGGTAAGCTTATCATAAACTCTAACGAAGTCTATACTTTATTTGATACCGGTTCTACCCATTCTTTTATTTCTCCTACTTGCGCTCATCGATTAAATTTGACTCCGGAGAAATTAGACTTTGACTTATCTGTGGAAACTTCGTTGGGAGAAACCTTCATTACATCCACTGTTTATAAGACTTGTTTGGTTCAAATCGGTACCCTCACATTACCTGTAGATCTTATTTCATTGAAAATACTTGCATTTGACGTGATTCTAGGGATTGATTGGTTAACTACTCATCATGCAAAAATTGATTGTTTCCATAAAGTTGTTAGCTTTCATATTCCTAATCAACCTATTATGAGAATTCAAGCGACCAAACCATTAAAATCAATCACGGTCATCTCAAGCCATAAATCTATTCGTTTATTAAAAAACGGATGTCAAGCTTTCTTAACTCATGTCACAAATTTAAACAAAAATACGTCAGTTTTGAACGATATTTCTATTGTTAATGAATTTCCTGACGTATTCCCCGAAGAACTTCCTGGCCTACCCCCAGAGCGTGAGATTGAATTTTGTATCGACCTTGAACCCGGTATAAAACCCATTTCTAAAGCCCCATATCGAATGGCTCCTATTGAACTTCAGGAGTTAAAAACCCAACTGCAGGAATTGTTAGACATTGGCTTTATTCGTCCTAGTACTTCTCCTTGGGGTGCTCCTGTTCTATTTGTGAAGAAGAAAGATGGGAGTATGCGACTTTGTATTGATTATCGGGAGTTAAATCATGTCACCATCAAAACTAGGTATCCATTGCCACGTATTGATGACTTATTTGACCAGTTGCAAGGAGCCAAATTCTTTTCAAAGATTGATCTTCGTTCCGGGTATCACCAATTGAAGATTAGAACCGATGACATTCCAAAGACGGCTTTCAAAACTCGGTATATGTATTATGAATTCCTAGTCATGTCCTTTGGATTGACTAATGCTCCTGCTGCCTTCATGGATATGATGAACCGAGTATTCAAGGAATATTTGGATCACTTTGTGGTAGTCTTTATTGATGACATCCTTATTTATTCCAAAATCCGTGAAGATCATGAGCAACACTTGAGGCTGACACTCCAAAAGCTTCGTGAATATAAGCTTTATGCCAAGTTGAAGAAATGCGAGTTCTGGCTTGAGGAAGTAGCATTCCTTGGGCACGTGGTATCAAATCATGGAATATCTGTTGACCCAGCAAAGATTGAAGCTATTCAAAGCTGGGAGCAACCTAAATCAGTGACCGAAGTACGTAGCTTTCTCGGTTTAGCTGGTTATTATCGGAGATTCGTGGAAGGATTTTCTCGAATCGCTACTCCATTGACTCAGCTGACTCGGAAAGATACAAAGTTCGATTGGAGCAAAGAATGTGAGAAGAGTTTTTAAGAACTCAAGAGGAGACTCATTTCAGCACCTGTTCTGACAATACCATCTGGCTCGGAGGGTTTTGTCATCTACAGTGATGCTTCGGGCAAAGGGCTGGGATGTGTTCTCATGCAACATGGAAAAGTCATAGCCTATGCCTCGCGACAACTCAAAGAATATGAGAAGAATTATCCTACTCATGATCTAGAGTTGGCAGCTGTTGTCTTTGCACTTAAAATTTGGAGGCATTACTTGTATGGGGAGAAAGCTTCAAATATTTCTTCACTCAAAAAGAACTCAACATGCGACAACGACGTTGGCTTGAACTATTGAAAGATAATGATCATACCATCCAATACCATCCTGGAAAAGCAAACGTGGTAGCTGACGCATTGAGTAGAAGATCACATGCAAGTACGAGTGCGATATTGTCAACGCAAGGGCCCATTTTATGTGACTTGCAAAGGATGGAGATAGAGTTAAAGACTCCAGGGACACATGTGACGATGGCGAATATACGAGTAGAATCGACTTTAATCGATAAAGTTAAAGCTGCTTAAGCTACAGACCTGGAGCTGATGCGTATGAGGAAGAAAGTGCAAGAGGGTGCTATGCCGGAAGCAAGAATCGATGAAGAAGGAATACTTCGAGTCAACTCCAGACTTTGTGTTCCTAACGACCCTGATTTAAAGTATAAAATCATGATGGAGGCGCACAATACACCGTTTGCAATCCATCTTGGGAGTACCAAAATGTATCATGATATTCGTCATACATTTTGGTGGAGCAATATGAAGAGAGAGATAGCGTTGTTTATCTCAAGGTGTCTAACTTGTCAACGAGTTAAACGGAGCATCAAGTACCAAAAGGTCCATTGCAACCACTTGAAATTCCAGAATGGAAGTGGGAGCACATTACCATGGATTTCGTTACCGGTCTTCCTAAGGTTTCTCAAGGCATAGATGCGATTTGGGTCATTGTTGATAGATTGACCAAGTCTGCTCATTTCTTACCGATACGAGAAACTTATACACTTGAACGTCTTGCTCGTATGTACATAAACGAGATTATAAGACTGCATGGTATGCTGGTATCCATAGTTTCTGATCGAGACCCAAGATTTACTTCACGATTTTGGGTTAGTTTGCAAAAAAGCTATGGGCACAGACTTATAATTTAGCTCGGCATATCATCCTCAGACGGACGGACAGTCGGAGAGGACTATTCAAACTCTTGAAGATCTATTAAGACTCCGTGTCCTTGATTTCAAGGGAAGTTGGGACAAGTTCTTACCATTGGTGGAGTTTTCCTACAACAACAGTTATCAAGCAAGTATTGGCATGGCTCCATTCGAAGCGTTGTATGGAAGAAAGTGTCGTTCTCCAGTATGTTGGGATGAGGTGGGTGAAGCAACGTTGTTGGGACCAGAGTTGGTACGTATGACTACGAAAAAGATTCAAACGATCCGACAACGTATAAAAACCTCACAAAGTCGACAAAAGAGTTATGTTGATCTTCATCGAAAGGACGTGGAATTCAATATAGGAGATCATGTGTTGTTACGTGTTACTACATGGAAAGGAGTTACAAGATTTGGAAAGAGAGGAAAACTCAATCCTCGATTCATCGGTCCATTTTTAATCCTCGATCGAATAGGAACTGTGGCCTATAGACTTGCTTTACCGCCAAGTATGTCTCATGTTCATAACGTTTTTCACATATCCATGTTACGTAAATATGTGAAAGACCCGAACCACATTATTGAGTTAGAACCAGACGAAATAGCGGAAGATTTGACGTATGAAGAGATTCCTGTTCAAATCTTGGATAAGAAGGAACATATTCTACGCTTCAAGGTTATACCTCAAGTCAAAGTTTTGTGGAGAAACCACGATGTTGAGGAAATGACTTGGGAGTTAGAATCTGAAATGAAATCAAGGTATCTTTACCTCTTCGACATACCAGGTACGTACCCTAATTTCGAGGGCGAAATTTCATAAGAAGGGGAGGTTGTAAGACCCCAGTTTTTATAAATAAAGATGAATATTTATAATTATTATTTTTGAATATTATGGAATAAATTTGATATAATGTTATAGTTGTGGGTAATATTTATAAATTTTGTAAAGTACGTAAGTTGTTATAAAATATTCGTTTGGTCGAGGAATATTCTTTTTGTCGGGAATATTCGTACGACGGCACAATCATTGGTGGACCCCACAACGAAAGTATTGTCGTAGTTAGAAAACGACAAAATTATCTTTCTATAAAATAACGGCGGAGGTGTTACCGTTAAAACTGTTGAACTACTCGGTAGTAAAAGTACAGTAATACGCGTTGTTGCATAGTAGCACACGGTATTGATTATTGATGCTTACGAGAGAAGTCACTCAGCTATACTCAATTATTGCTACAGTAATTGCTGCATCATATCTCTTATATTATTGATTCAATTATTGTCACATTATCATCTGTATAATATGTTATATTATTTAAACAATAATTGAGACGACAAGTTATAATGATTAATAATTGTTGAAAGATTAAATATGTGTTGATTAAAAATAAAATGATTTCTGGTAATTTTTTTATTTAATCCTTGATGTATATAAAGAGTCTATTATTAGACGTTTGTGGTAAATTTAATTATTTATGGGGGGGCATATGTCATCATCTAAGAGTCTCTTTTATAAATAGTAATTACCTTTGTAAATAGTAATTACCTTCGTAAATAGTAATTACCTTCGTAAATAATAATTACCTTCATAAATAGTAATTACCTTCGTAAATAGCAATTACCTTCGTAAATAGTAATTACATTCGTAAATAGTAATTACCTTCGTAAATAGTAATTACCTTCGTCAATAGTAATTACCTTCGTCAATAGTAATTACCTTCGTCAATAGTAGTTGTCCCTTCAATATTACCAAGAGTTAACTGCCTTTTCGGTGCTCCAAGGGTTAGTTACCCCTTCACAAATAGTAGTTGTCTCTTCAATATTACCAAGAGTCATTTTGACCCTTCGTTAAGACCAAGAACCACCCTCAATTTTTCTATAAATAGAAAGCTCATTCCTTCATTATTTCTTACGAATTCACTGAAACTCTAGAGAGAAAGAAGAAAAGTATTCTTCTACTTCACTTATATCCAGTTCTTCTAAGGTAGGGAATATTATTTGTTGTACTCGTAAGGGGTGTTATTCTTTCTTCTTGAAGAGAACTTATGTTATTCCATTCATTGTTATTCTGTTGGAATAACCTGTATACGCGGAATGCCCTATACTTGGTGACATACATTTAATATCCTGTCTTTATATTTCTGTCGGAATATCCTGTCTGTGCATTACGCCGGACCTGGTTCCATTTACTATTCCGTCTTTATATTTCTGCCGGAATATCATGTCTGTGCTATACGCCGGACCTGGTTCCATCATTTACTATTCCGCATTTATTATTCTGTTGGAACATCCTGTCGGTGTGAATTTCACCTGACCTGGTTCCGTTATTATTATTTTGCGGGAATAACCTGTTTGTGCTGTCTCTATCGCATGCATGGTGATATCTTTTGTTATTGTATTCGGTATTACTCAGTTAGATAAAACTTTGACTTCTATACTCCATGAAATTAGTGGAATATCCTTGATATTTGCGCTTCATCCAGTATCTTTTCATGGAAATATTCTTCTGAGCATTCTTGAATTTTACACCACAAAACAGTTCGTGTTGATAATTTGGACGTTAATAATTCCTGAATAAAATAATTCTTGAACTTGTTTTATTGAATTCTTATATCATTGTCATCATCCTCATGTTTATATTTTTTTTTGAAAGTCATCTGTGGCCTGTAGAGCATGGATGGACTTGGTATGATTATGACCAGGGATTATTCGGTGTAATCATGACCGTAATGTTACAAATAATGTGGTAAAAGTCTCATTTGCCGTAGTGCATTGATGGACAGTTGTTGGCATGATCATGACCATTGATGAATACACAAATATTCTTGGCCCGTAGTGCATGAATAATTGTGGTCGTGATACTAAAGAATATCCTTGGCCGTAGTGCAGGGGTGATTCGATGATGTGGAATATTTATTAAGCTGAGTCTCAGCTATAACAGTGATGAAAAACCTTTTAAATCATAAAAGATAGTAGATTTTATTTTCTACTTGACTCTTTTAATGGATTGCTTGATCCACTGCAGTTAAACTTGATGTTTATTGTATTTTATCAGTTTAACACTGTTGAAGGCTAATGATAATTTATTCTGCATTATCTTAGTCATAATATTTCTTACTGGGCTAGTTGAGCTCACCCTTTCTTTCACTGTTCTCTTCAGGAAATGAGAATATAGCTGGAACAAGTCGGGGAACGGAGTGATGGACCAGATAATAGTATTAGTAGTCCTCACTATTCTGTTAAATAGTGTGACAATAATTGTATTGAGGACTCCTTTTGAGTTTGTATGATCTCTAGTAGACAATAATTGTATTCAAACTCACAGTTATATTTTGTCGTATTGTACACGACAGTGGTATTAGTAAGTTGTATTTGAATTCTGTACCATGTATCTGGCGACTCAAGATGGGTGATGTATACCTAATTTTTGGGGCGTCACATATGCACTACTGGCCACAGATGAGTTTCAACTTAACATAAACATGAGGATGATGACAATGATATAAGAATTTAATAAAACAAGTTCACGAATTAATTTGTCCAGGAACCAATAACGTCCAAATTATCAACATGATACTTCTTTGTAGAGTAAAATTCAAGAATGCTCAGAAGAATATTTCCATGAAAAGATACTAGATGAAGCGCAAATATCAATGATATTCTACTAATTTCCTGGAGTATAGAAGTGAAAACTTTAACCAACTGAGTATAATAAAGAATGGAATAACAAAAGAAATCACCATGCATACGGTACTTTGCATGGACAGATTATTCCAACAGAATAATAATAACGGAACCAGGTCAGGCAAAATTCGCGCTGACAGGATGTTCCAACAGAATAATAAAGACAGAACCAGGTCCGGTGTAAAACACACGGACAAGATATTCCAACAGAATAATAAAGACGGACCCAGGTCCGGTGTAAAACACACAAACAGGATATTCCAACAGTATAATAAAGACGGAACCAGGTCCGGTGTAAAACACACGGATAGGATATTCCAACAGAATAATAAAGACAGAATAATAGAAGAATGTCACCAAGTATAGGGTAGCTCGCGTATACAGGTTATTCCAACAGAATAATAAAGAATAGAATAACAAAAGTTTTCTTCATGAATACAAAAGAAATAATACTCCTTACAGGTACAACAAATAATATCTCTTACCGTAAAAGAAACTGGATATAAGAGTAGTTAAGTAGCAGAATACTTTTCTTCTTTCTCTCTACAGTTTATCTCTCTAGAGTTTCAGTGAATTCGTAAGAAAATAATGAAGGAATGAGCTTCTATTTATAGAAGAATGGATTGCATAGTAACTAACTCATGAACGGTTCAGATTGATTTACTTTAATCAGACGGTCCATAATTAAAACAAAATCTTTTAAATAAAATATAATATATTCTATTTATAATTTAATAAAACGAATAACTTTATAAAAGTTTTCTGTTTTATATAAAAAGATTTTACTATACAAAACACTATGCAACACTATGCAGTCACTATGCAATACTATGCAACACTATGCATAATAAAATATAATCTAATCTAATTATTGTCTAATAAAACGAATAACTTTATAAAAGTATTTTGTTTTATATAAAAAGGTTTTACTATTAGCCTAATAAAACGAATAACTTTATAAAAGTATTCTGTTTTATATAAAAAGCTTTTCTGTTTTATTACGTTAATAATACTAATAAAACAAAATTGATTGACTTATCACATAAGCATCAATAATCAATACCGTGTGCTACTATGCAACCACGCGTATTACTGTACTTTTACTATCGAGTAGTTCAACAGTATTAACGGTAAAACTTCCGTCGTTATTCTCATAAAAATATTTTTGTCGTTTTCTCAATCCGACAATAATTCTGTTGTGTGGTCCACCAATGATTGTACCGTTGTACGGATATTTCCTGACAAAAAGAATATTTTTCGACCAATCGAATATAATATGACAACTTACATACTTTGCAAAATTTATAAATATTACCCACAACTATAATATTATATTAAATTCATTCCATAATACTCAAAAATGATAATTATAGAAAATTCATCTTTATTCAAAAAGTTTGGGTCTTACACGTGTTTGTTTATAAAAAATATGTCTGCGATTGGATTATTTATTTTAATTTAATATTACGTCGGATTATTTTATCTCATGATGGAGGATTAATAATCCTTCAAATAATCATATGAACTATTTTTTGTCATTTTTAAGGCTATTTATGATGGATTATATATTTTTACGATGAATATGAAAGTAATAGTCCCCCGATTTAAACTACCAAATAGTTTTATATCAAGAGACTAATAATCTTATGTCAAAGGATAAATAATTCAAAATAGTGTTAAATTATGACAAATAGTCGAATCCATTTTATATGATCCGATTACCATGAAGTTAACTTTATGGTAAATTGGTCAATTGACCAATACAGTGCTGATACGCAGAGAAAGATCGCCTTCTGATCTGTGTGTCGACACGGTCAATTGACCAAAATTAACTTCATGTTAACCGCTTATCATTTTATATGTTATAGGGGATTGAGTTTCGGATTACGAGATCCACTTTTTTTAAAAAAAAAGTCATGTAAAAGAGGCTTGTGAGAAATATTAAAAATACTTGTAAAAATAATTTTAAAAAATCAGATTTTATTTTAATTATTTATTTATCTCAATGAAATGCTAGTCTAAATACTCCCTCGATTGCACAAAAATAAACTCATTTTGACTATTAAAAATTAATTGACAAAATCCTAAAATTCAAAGTTTATGGGATCCAAGTAAGTTTTTATAACTGAAAACATTGAAATTATTAATATATTTTAAATAATTTACATAAATTATAATTATATTGACTAAAATCAAAAGAATTACAATAACATATAAATGTTAGAATTTACTTTTAAAAAAAAATAAAGTTTTAAAGTTTAAGATTTATTTGTAGGGTGTCGGCAACCAGCCATTTCACTGCCCCGTGAGAATGTAGAATGCTGTTTGTCCTAGTGTTCTAATAATGAGGTTATGTCAATCTTGGGCTGGAAATAGCGATGGTCCAAGTGTTCTAATATTGAAGGCTCCAGTGGGCTTGTACCAGATCCAGTTCTGTTAAGCAATAGTATAGAATTAGAATTGGGTTCTTTACACTAATATACAACATTTAGAAAGTAATTACAAAAATAAAACATACACAAAATAATTACAAAAATAAAACAACCCAATAATAAAATTGCTAACATCACGCATACGTCGGTTACCGACTGCCCTATCTAACACTAACCGCTCCTAAATTCAAGCAACTGAACACAACATGCAACATTAATATCGGACAAATCCAAATCTTCTATTGACGTTTCCCTTTCGACTCACCTTTGAGATCGCGACATACAAAATCATCATCAACAACTAAGATCACAGCAACTTCAAGTTCAATTTCGGTAACATCTAAGATCGGAGAAGACGAAATAGAATACAAAATCATCATCAACTTCAAGTTCAGTAACCAAAAACAATATCACAGCAACTTCGATACAAATCTGAACTCTGAGGTATGTGAGTTTAAAGTTCGTATGCATATAGTTACCTATGGTTACTACGGTATTCGTATGTATATTGGTTACCTTTATTAAGTTTTTCACGATTAAAATGGTTACTACAAATTCCTATAGCGTTTGGTTGATTCATTCATATGTTTTAGATTATGGTTACTAAATAAATATAAACTGTTCACTAACTGTTTATTTGAATAATTTATAATTTTCAAACGAGTTCTACTGAATTTTTATATTAATGGTTACTCATCAAAAACATTGGTTACTGTCTTATGCAACTGTTAGTTACTGTCTATTGTTGTTTTGGTTACTGTATAACATTATATTGTTCAGTGCTGTCTTGGTTACTGTCTAATGATATCTTGGTTACTGTATGACAATATGTTGGTTACTCTCTAATGCTGTCTTAGTTGCTTTGTAACATTATATTGTCTAATGTTGTCTTAGTTACTGTATGAAGCTATGTTGGTTACTGTCTACTGATGTTTTGGTTACTTTGTAACATTATAATATCTAATGATAAGCTAGTTACTGTCTAATGCTTCCTAGGTTACTATGTAACAATATATTGGTTACTGATTCATGATGATTTGATTACTGGGTAACTTTATTGTGGTTACTGCATATTGCTGATCTGGTTGCTGTTTAAAATTATAATGGTTACTGTATAATATTACTGAACAATACTGAATTGGTTAATGAAAAATGATGAATTAGTTACTGACTAATGTTGACTTTGATATATTAGTTACTAACTAATTCTGATTTATATTATTATATATTTGAGGTTACTCATTGACTACATTGTATTGGTTACTGTCTAATATTGAGGTGTATCAGTATAAAAATTATATGTATATATTTACCTATGGTTACTACAAATTCTCATGGTTATATATGGTTACTGAACAATTAAATGTATATAGTTACCTATGTATGAACAATTATATGTATATGTTTACTGACTAATGCTGAGTTGGTTACTGTTTAACATTATTTTGGTTACTGAATAATACTGATTTGGATACTATGTAAAAATATAATGGATACTCATTAATGCTGAACTGGTTACTGCAATATTGGTTGCTGAAGCATATTAATGCACACTTCTACTTATATTGTTTATATTAATGGTTACTTGTTAGCTACATTGGTTACATTCTTACAAAAATTTGCCTTTAGTTGGTAACAAACAAATTATACTAGTTATTTTTTACTATAAAAATGCAATGCATAATGTATTTATCTTGTGTATACTAAGTAAATATATGTTGGTTACTGTCTAATTTGGATTTGGTTAGTATATAATACTGACTTGGTTACTGTGTAATATTATCATGGTTACTGCATTATATTACTGTGTTTTATAGTGATTATATGGTTACTGATTAACTACATTGATAGGTACCTTCATACATTTGTTAGTCTTTAATTTGTAACAAAGTCATTACTGATTATTTTGGTTGTAAAATGAATGTAAATTTTTTTTTTTTTATTTTTGGCTACTAATTACATATATCTTGGTTACTGTATAATATGTATTTAGATACTGTAAGGTGTTTATTTGGTTACTCTATACTGTTATTCAGTTTTATAATTGTTTCTTTTATATTGGTGGTTACTCATTGAATACATTGGTTACCTTCATACAACTGCTAATCTGATTATATATATTGGTTGATGTATACTATTTAATTGGTTACAGTATAATGTTTATTTGGTTGCAGTAACAATTTGATAATTTCTGTCAAGTTTGGAGTGTCAGATTTTGGCGTTTTCAGATCCTAATTTCATTGGAAACGGGTCAACGATCAAAAGTCACTATCTTTGCTGGTGAACTGCAGGGTTTTTTGGTCGAATTCCATCATTTAGGCCTTCAAAATTGCATGTAAAAATTTGGTTTATTTTCTGGTTACTAAGATTATGTAATTTGGTTACTGTCTAATATTGATTTGGTTACTTTACAATGTTTATTCAGTTGTTAGACAATGGCTATTGACAGTAACCAATACAACAAATTTAATTACTTACATAAATATATAATCTTTTACTGCTAGTAACTATTAACCACATGGTTGGTAACTTTTTTGATAGTGAACAGTAACCAAAATTGATGTTGATTAATATTTTAATTTTTGATTCCATCATGAGTTATCAATATAAAGTAAACATATACATTAAACAATTGGAAACTGTTCTGAAATATTTTTATGTAAATTTGGTTATCCATCTAAAATAAAATTGTTACCTCTATATTCATATTTAGTTACCAACTGGCATAGACCATTTTCAAATAACTTTTATAACTATGTAATTTAAAAGTATCAATCAGCTAGATAAATGGGAACCCTCACATGTACATTAAGCACTTGATAACTGTTCTGATATAAGTTTTTAATTATTTGGTTACTAACAAAAATTAAAATGGTGTACAATAATAGTTGTCAAACACAATTCAATAACAGTAAAACAAATATAATAAATAAGTAACCAAATAGTTACATAACAGTAACCATAATATGTTTTAATGGTAACCAAAACATAAAACAACCTGTGTATCCAGCATCCTGTAATGAATGTGATATTGTTTGTTTAGGAAACCCAATTATACTATGACGTGTACATTTCACAATTGATATATGTCCTGAAACAAGATTGTAACTCTGGTTACTATCAAAACAATAGTTGGTTACCTTTATATACATATTTGGTTACCAACTGTACATCTCAAACAATGTATCCAACACAACTTAAAAGATACAATAAATAATAACTAAAATACCTCATTTATTATACAACAATAGTAGTCAAAAATTATTAAATAACAGTAAAACAAATATAATAAATAAGTAACCAAATAGTTACATAACAGTAACCATAATATGTTTTAATAGTAACCAAAACATAAAACAACCTGTGTATCCAGCATCTTGTAATGAATGTGATATTGTTTGTTTAGGAAACCAAATTATACTATGACATGTACATTTTACAATTGATATATGTCCTGAAACAAGATTGTAACTCTCTGGTTACTATCAAAACAATAGTTGGTTACCTTTATATACATATTTGGTTACCAACTGTACATCTCAAACAATGTATCCAACACAACTTAAAAGATACAATAAATAATAACTAAAATACCTCATTGATTGTACAATAATAGTAGTCAAAAATAATTAAATAACAGTAAAACAAATATAATAAATAAGTTACCAAATAGTTACATAACAGTAATCATAATATGTTTTAATGGTAACCAAAACATAAAACAACCTGTGTATCCAGCATCATGTAATGAAGGTGATATTGTTTGTTTAGGCAACCCAATTATACTATGACATGTACACTTCACATTTGATATATGTCCTAAAACAAGCTTGTAAGTCTGTGGTTACTATCAAAAATAATAGTTGGTTACCTTTATATACATATTTGGTTACTAACTGTACATCTCAAACAATGTAGCAAACACAACTTAAAAGAAATAATAAATAATAACTAAAATACCTCATTGATTGTACAATAATAGTAGTCAAAAACCATTAAATAACAGTAATCATAATGTAACATAATAAAACAGTAATCACATAATTATATGATAGTAACCAGAACAAGTTTTAATGGTAACCAAAAAAGAAATATCATGTAATAAAACTCAGTTCAGGCAATCCATATATACTATACAATTATATATTAACCAGAATAAAAAATAAAAGTAACCAAAATCCCACATCGATGGCACAATAATAGTAACCAAACCATAAGATAACAGTAACCAAAACATAATAAAGAAGTAACCAGATAGTTATATGAAAGTAACCAGAACAAGTTTTAATAATGATAACCAAAACAGAAACAACCTGTATATCCAACCCAGTTTACATAAACTCCAATAAACATTACAGACTCACAAACATTACAGACTCACAAATCATAACAAATTGTTATGAATATCCAACAAAATCAAAGTACGAAATAGGGAAAATTTAGCGCAACTCCCAAAATTATATTTGTACAAATTCAGATGGGGAAGAGTTGCCCAGATGTGCTGCCATCTCTACAATATGCAAGTTTAAACTACCAATTTGGTATCGAACGAATGTCGCCAGAGAAGTAAAGACTCATAGTATGACAACATCACTTCAACCATGTACATATCGCATGGTAGGTTCCAAAAGGAGGCGGTTCCATCGTTTGAAGAAGTAGATTCAGTCCGTTGACGACGAGTGGCTTCAAGAGGAGTGAGAGAAATGGTAAGGGCGGAAAGAAGATTTTAGAGAGAGAAATACCAGAACAAAGGATATGGGAGTTGGGAGAAAAAGAAGGAAGAAGAAGAAGATTTCACGCGTTTAAAAATAACTACCAGATTTGCCATATCAGCCCATTAATACTAATCTCTTAAATTAAGGAATCCTAATTGCACTATTATTGTAAATAAATATGAAAAAGTGTAATATTTTTGTAATTATTTTATGAATGTATGATTTTTGTAATTACTTTTAAAAATGTACTATAATATGTAATTGTTCCATTAGAATTTAGAATCCCAACTCTGGTTATTGATATCATCAACCCGGATCCGGATTTGGATTTGTAATCAAATACTGCTTACTTATTATTAGGAATGCAAATAAATCTATCCGAGCCGAATATTTTGTTCTAATTTAGTTCACAAAATTTATAGAGTATTTGTAATTAAATATTCTCTCAATTCCATAATAATTGTCTTTAGCTTCTTTCACATGAATTAAGAAAGTCATTTAATACTATTATTTAAGAATTAAAATTTGTATGAAATTCCATCAATACCCCTTTATGGAAAATTAGAAAATGGAAACTATTAATGTAAGGGAAATAATTTATTGGGAGAATGAGAGAAGTTAGGGTTATTATAGAAAAATAAATAATTTATTCTCCCAGAAAGTTATAAACGACAAATAAATTAGAACAAATATTTTCTTCTAAAAGACAGTTATTATGTAACGGAGGGAGTGTTGCTTACTTATTATTAGAAATGTAAATAAATCTAGCCAAGCCTAATATATTGTTCCAATTTAGTTCATACAGCTTACATATTATTAGGAATGTAAATAAATTTAGTCGATTTGAATATTTTGTTCCAATTTAGTTCACAAAATTTATCGAGTATGAAAAAATGTTTGATTGAGGTTCGTTTGATTAAAACTCATTTAACTACAACATTTATGGAACAATTACATATTCTATTACATTTTTAAAAATAATTACAACAATAGTGCTCTCATAAAAATTTTACACAACTAATACACTTCCATATTTATTTACAATACTAGTGCAATACTTAATTACAAAAAAGTGTAATCTTATCCCTTTAATTATGCACACGATTTTCTCCCCCATCTCTCCCACAATTTTCTCTCCATCTCTCCCACGATTTTCTCCCACTCCATTTCTGTTTTCCTTCTTCTCCTCCCTCCGCCTCCGCCTCCGCCTCCGCCTCCGCCTCCTCCTCCTGTCCAACCCCTCCCCACCATCACGTCTCCCCCTCCTCCTCCTCCCGCCTCCCCTCCTCCCCTCCTCCCCTCCTCCCGCCACTCCCTCCCCACCCCCTCCCTCTCCTCATTCCCCTATCTCCTCCTACTGCCGCCCCCCTCCTCCCTCCTCCCTCCTCCCTCCCACTCCCACTCCCACTTCTTCCTCCTTTTGCCTTCCCCCTCCTCCCGCCCCCGCCTCCGCCTCACCACCTCCCCTCCCTCCGCATCCCCTTCCTCTCGCATCCCCCTCCTCACGCCTCCCTTTCTCCTCCCCCTCTTCTCGCCCCCCTTTCTCCTCCACCCTTCTCTCCCCCCACACCCCACGCCCCACCCCCTCTTCCTCCTGCCCCTCCCTCTCTTCGATCCCTCTGCCTCCCACTGCCACCGGTCCATTCTTTATTTTTACCTGTAACGAAATCTTCCGATAAGTTAACCAATTCAGTTTTATTAGGTTACTAATTTATTTTGGATGTGATGCAGTTGGTAATCAAACTTCATGTAGTTGGTTATCAAATCATTTGATAAGGTAATCAATTCAGTTTTATTAGCTTACTAATATATTTTGAATGTGAAGCAGTTGGTAACCAAAATTTATGCAGTTGGTTACTAAACCTTCCGATAAGGTAACCAATTTAGTTTTATTAGGTTACTAATTTATTTTGGATGTGATGCAGTTGGTAACCAAATTTCATATAGTTGGTTACCAAACCATTTGATAAGGTAACCAATTCAGTTTTATTTGATTACCAATTTTATTTTAAATGTGATGCAATTACTAGTTAAAATTCGTATAAAGGTAACCATTTCAATTTTTTTGGGTAACCAAATCGTCAAAAGAAATTCAGAATAGCAACTCCGGCGGCGGCGATGTGGCGGCGGCAGCGGTGGCGGCGAGAGAGGATGATGATGAACATTAGCTCCTTTATAATTTATAATTTTTAATTTTCTCATTTTGATTTGAATTTTGAAATATGGATTTAAAATTGTTGTTAGAGACAAGATTTGAATTTGAATTTGAATTATTAGTTATCCTTGTACTATTAATGTGAATTGTACTATTTTTGTAATATGAGTTCTAATTACACTCTTTTTGTAATTATTTAGTTGATGCACTTTTATTGTAATTACTTTTTATTTGTTGTATACTTATGTAAAGGACCCAACATTTATCGAGCACGATTTCGAGTTAAAGAGACTTTTAAAATTTATTCATATTTAAATCATTTATATTTGGGCCTCGAACTTTTAGCATGAATGTTTGGTTAATTTTAAGACTTCAATTAGAATCTGGTTAGCATGAAATTTATTTTTTAATAAGTTGATCAACTAGCTAATAAAATAAAATCTCATCTACGTGTCGGTCTCTATCGATCAATTCACCAACTTACAACTTTATACTAACCAGTTCCATTCGATTATTACTACTAAAGTACTAATCTCTCAAGAGCTTCCTTGATTATTAAAGTAGAAGTTAATTATTGAAAGGTTATTATTATTGTCACTCTGTCTCATTTTCATTGGAAAACTATAAAGTGATAGAGTATATTTTAGAGAGAGAAACAGGAGATATGGTGCGAATTATACCAATGGCGGCATCCTCAATTTGTCCTTCTCTATCTTCCTTGATGTTTTCTTCTGCTACTCCTGGCTTCCGTTTCTCTGTTCTATCCTCATCATATAATTGTTCTCAGAGGCTCAGTTTACATCATCTCGGGAGTGGTAAGTAGCCACTCAAATTTTATTTTATTTTTTTCCAGAAGAAGATGTAATGGTTTAGCTCAATTATAATCCAATTTGTGTTCATTAGTTGAAATTAGGTGTATATGATTAGTTTCACTAAGTTTTATATTCCTGCTGTTGTATTGTTATGTTTGATTTTGTGTATTAAAATGCTGTTGTGGATTAGGGAAAAGTTTGATTTGAATGGAAGCTCATATTTTGGTCTAGTGATGATTGTATTGTTGATTAGTTGTTTCTGTTATTGGAGAAGTAAAAGAAGTTCTGTTCATAATATGGTTTAAGAAACTACTACATGGTCGTTTTATGATTGTGTTGGTTTATAGAGTGCCGTAAAGTGTTGTGAGATTGTGATTTTGATGTTGATAATGTTATTGAACTCTTGAAGATTTTATACAGAATGGGATGATTGCTTTCTTGGTGTGTCTATATTATTCTTTCTCAATGTAATAATATAAGACACCATCTATGATTTCAAAATCTAAGTCAACTTTTAAACATGGAATTTATACCTAACCTACAAAAAAGAAATAAAACCATAGAAAATTGAAGATTCTCTTATGTGTCCTAGACTGTTACTTATAGCACTTTTGTGGTTTACTTAACATTCCAAGTTTGCAACACCATAGACGCATATATTCCTAAGGGGTTGTTGTATCTGTAGTTGAAGGGGTTCATTTGGTTTGCTTGATATATCTATTGTAGGCTTCATATATCATAATTAGGTCATGTAATATCCATTAAACACGTCACCTAGTGAAAATCAATTTAATAGAAGGCATTTGGCTATTGCAGCGCTTCTGAAGAGTCTTGCTTTAAAAATCCGAATATAATTGAGTTGCATACGTCCTAGGAATTATCCTTATATCTGACATCAGTTAGACTAGAAACATCACAAGCCAAACAATGGAAGCTTACCTGAATTCCATTTGAAATGAGTAGAACTAGAATTTTCAAGAAGTTTCCAGTTCTTGATTGTGAAGTTTTGTCTAACATCCACAACTCTCTTTATGGAAACTACTCTGAAAGGAAATATGTTGTCTGGTTTTGGTTCTCACCTTTCTGGTTAGGCTGATGTGATTATTAAATTGACCAATCTTAGATATGGCTAATTGAGCTCAGGCAAGCTCAAGCTCGAAAAGCTTTATGTTCATGCAGTCAAGTACTTAGTTTGGTTTAAAAAGCTTTAGGAAATGTGGCATAAAAAATTGTTGCGTCTACTTTTGCATCACCGTATTGTTTAGTATGATTGTTAAAGGAAAAACACGTGGTAATTTATATGAGATTTTTTAACTATATTTTTGGGAATTTATATTTGTGTTCTACCTACTGCATATTAGTTTTTTTACTTAATTAAACTATGAACCTTGAGGTAAGGTCCTCGAAGACTGAAGAGGCTTACATAATTATGTCTCATTTATGTTGAGGCTATAGTTCTGCACCTCATGCTTTTGAATTTCAAAATACTAATAAGGTGAAATCCATTCAAAACTTTATATAGATGTATGATTTTTGTATGTTTGTTTAGTGGTTCCACAGTCAAAGGTTTTCGGCCAAAAAGCTTCTAAGCTGTTAAGAGGAGAGGTTAACAACTTGGCTGTTAGCACCATGGGGAATGCTTCCCAAGCAAGCACTGCTTCTATCCTGGAAAATGTTCTAGAGTGGGTCAAACAGGACAAACGAAGAATGCTCCATGTTGTTTATTGTGTTGGTGATCTGGATCGGACAATAAAGTAAGCTCCTTATGTACACTATGATATGCTTTGTGACCTTTTAATATTTTATGTATCTGAACGTTGTTTTAACTTTATATAGATCTCAAACTGTTGGTGCAGATTTTACACAGAATGCCTGGGGATGAAGCTGTTGCGGAAACGTGACATACCTGAAGAGAGATACACAAATGCATTTCTTGGATATGGCCCAGAAGATTCTCACTTTGTAATAGAACTCACTTACAGTAAGTCATCTTAAAACCTCTTAATTTAATGATTATTTCCTAGAAGTGAGCGCATTATATTTTATGTATAATGCTTGAATCTGCATCGGCCTTTTTCTTGATATGTTTCAGTGGTAAGTTTCACTATAAAAGGTGCATATTATTGATTCTATTTTTTCCTCCTGATTATTCTGCTAGATTATGGAGTTGACAAGTATGATATTGGATCTGGGTTTGGCCACTTCGGCATTGCAGTTGACAATGTAAGTTTTTGTTAAAATATTTATATAATGATAAAATAATTAATAGAACTCACTTACATTAGGGTATAGATGATGTTTAGGACCAACAAATGTTTAGGGTTTATTAACGAGGGTTTAGAGTTTAACGTCCGCTACTATTAGTAGCGGATGATGTGTGTTTTTTTCACCGTCGGCACTCGGCCATTAGTCGATTTTTAGTTTCTAAGCTTGGTCGTTCCTTCTTGTTTTCAATGATATAGATGATGTATGCCCTATAAGGATCCATAGCAAATACATGATACGGATCATTCTTCATATATATATATATATACGGTCCGGATCAAGTGTATATCACTTATCTTACTCACCCGTGCTCACCCCCCTTTAGCGACGGACCCGGCGACGGTTCGGTCATACAACCGTCGTCTATACTTTTAGCGACGCTATATGTTGTCCGTCGCTAAAAGTATAGACGACGGTTGTATGACCGAAACCGTCGTCGGGTCCGTCGCTAAAGGGGGGTGAGCACGAGTGAGTAAGATAAGGGGTATGCACTTGATCCTTGCTCTATACACACACACAAATATATAGGACGGATCTAAAACACTCACTCTTAAATAACACTCATTTATTAAAACTACGTCGTTTTGAAAATTCTTTTAAAAAATAAGTGGGGCCGCGGTGGCATTTTTGTATATAAAAGGAAAGCAAGTGGGACCACTCTATTTTAATATTATTTTGTATTTAAAAAAAATTCCAAAACGACGTAGTTTTAATAAAGGAGTGCTATTTAAGAGGAGTGCTTTAGATCTGTTCAATGTATATATATATACTCCCTCCTTTTTAAAATAAAATATAAGATCAATTTTGACTTTTAAAGTCAGTTTGAGACATATTAAAAATAGATAAAATTTATTTAATCTTTTCCAATACAATTATGAATATAGTAAACTATCTAGAAAAAATATTACTAATTACAAGATTTTTGTTTTCAAAATTTAAATTAATCACAATCTGAAAATATTTCTAAATGAATTTTAAAAAAGTCAAAATTAATACTATATTCTAGAATGGAGGGACTATATTTTAAAATTTTGCTAGCAGAGGCACAGTGCTACAAACTTGTAAACTCAAGACTTGTGACTTACTTTCATCGAGTCCTATCACCTGGATATGAGTGTTTATTTATTAATTTTTGTACTCATTATTGGATAAAGTTGTACATGTGCTTGACTATTCTTGTGCACTTATTAGAATTAATAACTTCTCCTTTTGCAATAAATATTTTATATCTTGAAGAGTTTAATTCATTACTGGATAATGAGTGCTTTATGTAAAGTTTCCTGTTCCTTATCGTTAAAATTTCAAATTCAATTGAAACACTAATCAACAGATGTTGTATCTGTGTAGGTTGCCAAGATCGTGGATCTTATAAAGGCTAAGCGTGGAAAAGTAACCCGGGAACCCGGTCCTGCCAAAGCTTGTAAAACAGTTATTGCATTTATTGAAGATCCTGATGGTTATAAGTTTGAGCTTCTAGAGAGGGGTCTTACACCTGAGCCACTATGTCAAGTAATGCTTCGTGTTGGAGATCTTGACCGTTCCATAAATTTTTATGAAAAAGTGAGAGTTCGTCCAGCAAAATGGATATTCTATACACACACACACACATCATGTTCAATGCACTCCCTCATTGCTATACCTCATATTAATTATTCTTTTGTTGCTTATTTGTCAATGGTCATTAAATTTTGTCCTACCCATTGACGATCATGTATTAAGTTCTAATTATGTGCCTCTTCTAGTGTCCTTTAGGCCTTTGGCATGGAGCTTCTTCACAAACGTGATAACCCTGAATACAAGGTAAATTAACATTTATTATTAGATAGTTAAGGTGAGAAATTTTATTTTTGCAACTAATGAAGTCCCTCTACTTTATATATTTTAGCCAAATGAAAAAAGTAGGATTACTCTACCCTGCTTTCTTTTTCTCATATGCATATGTACACTTACTTGAAGTTCCAGATATTAGTAAATCTTTCTTATATGGACACTTATCCAGTTGATGTGAAGAGGTTTCTCTAATCTGGAGATGGTTCTTTTAAGTCTACCTGGTTATATTAATACCTTTATCATTGGATTTGTATCAGGTTCAATTGGATTAGGCTTGCTGGGGTTAAAGGATGTGCTTGTTAGTTGCTAGGTTCTATCAGGATGTCTGTGAGATTGATGATCCTATATGCAAGTACTTGTTATTTTGTTGGATTATAGAATCAACTGTGTTTAGTTGCAAGATGATACCTGTCAATAGTTGGAATGAGTGATTTCAGTTGTGTAGTGCATATTAAATTAAACATTTTTATGGATTAGCTATATGTGTGTTTCGATTGTTGTATTCATGTAGATTTGATGAATGTGACCACCATCCACTCGAATTTCTTACAGTTAAGTGCAGTGATATTTTTTATTTGAAGTTGAAGAAATATGTGATATATGCAAGTTTTTCCCATGGGGGAGGGCACATCTGCTTGTGCAAGAAACGTACAACATTGTGATCACTGAAATTTTCTGGCCAGTTCCTCAAGATAATAGCTGAGAATAATCTCAGTCCATTGACCATTCGATGCGTCTTTATTTCCTTTTAAAATTCTAATCATGTGTTCATGACTAGATGATAAACTACTCAGAGTTGTAATATGAAAGCCTCTTCTTGAATACTGAAACAACATAAACTCATTTGCAAGCCTCTTTACACTTCTTTTTTTTCATGGTATTTGTAATTAGTATTTGGTACCTGAAGTTAAGTTACACGTTCTGTGACTATGTGCTTCATTTCCCTAAACAATGGTTATGCAGCTTACATTTGGCCTGTTTTGATTTCAAGTTTGTTGTATTCAAACCTTTCTCCAGTAGTTAGTATGTGTGTGCATCTGTCGGCTAAGGTAAGCTTGTGTCTTCTTTCCAGTATACAATAGCAATTATGGGTTATGGCCCTGAGGATAAAAGTGCTGTGCTAGAATTGACATACAACTACGGGGTCACCGAATACGACAAAGGAAATGGTTATGCTCAGGTTGATTCTTTTTATTTTTCACATGCAACTTCCTGTATTATATTTACACTACCATGATGAACGATATATTGGTTCTCATCAAATTTGACCCATTTTATGGAGCCAAATAAGCTGACTGATCCTTTTGTATATTAACAGATTGCTATAGGTACAAATGATGTTTATAAAACTGCAGAAGCAGTTAAACTCTGTGGTGGGATGATTACACGGGAACCTGGACCCTTACCTGGTATTGGCACAAAGATTACTGCATGTCTGGATCCTGATGGTTGGAAATCGGTATGGCTTTTGTCTGAGAACTTGATTTGTGCTTGAACTTTGATCTTGATCACAACGTTTCACACAATATATATCTTTTTGCGTATATTAAAAGAGATACACGAACATCTTTAACATGCCTCAAATCTTTAACTTTCTTACAAAAGAGGTTGTAAAAATAGTAGGCTGTAGGGTTTGGATGAACTCGAAGAACAAACAACTACAAATTTGAACTTGTTTATCCACTGAATTTTGAAAATGCTAAATGCCTACGATCGAGCACGAAGCACCCAATCTTGTAATTTGAATTTATTGAACTAGTATTTCATCTCTCACCTTGTTGGACCTTGCATCAATTCTAATAGCCCCCTTCAAGTTAAAATACGAGAAACGTAGTATGGTGATAGTCATGTGCTACAGGCTTTTTGCTTCAACTCCTTTCAGTATGTATTATTTCAATGCTAATATCTTCTTCTGCAGGTTTTTGTTGATAATATGGATTTTTTGAAGGAATTGGAGTGAGCTTTTTGGAATACCAAAAATGTATCATGCTTTGATATCTGTGATGGTTTACCAATGACAGCTTTGCCCCTCGTGAAACATGATTCTTAAGAAAGTTCTGAGTCATCGGAGAATGTACGTATGATGATATCCCCCTCTTCCACATAATGTCATCTTGTCATAGGTGGGAGGTAATGTAGAAAGGTTGAGATGTTAATGTTTTTCTTTTAATGAAAATATTTCCGAGTAATGTGTAAAGGAAGAAAATAGAGGTCAATTGTTTCTATTTATGTGTTCATTGTTGGATATTAATTGGGACATATCAAACTGAAAGACAACATATTCTCTCACAAATCACAGCACTAGTACGATTTTGTAATGGCAAAAGTTGTAGCAATAATTTTTTTTAAATATTATGGTGTGGATTTGATATAATGTTATAGTTGTGGGTAATATTTATAAATTTTGCAAAGTATGCAAGTTGTTATATAATATTCTTTTTGTCGGGGAATATCCGTACGACGGCACAATCATTGATGGATCCTGTAACAGAATTATTGTCGAATTAAGAAAACGACAAAAATATTTTTATGAAAATAACGGCGGAAGTTTTACCGTTAATACTGTTGAACTACTTGGTAGTAAAAGTACAATAATACGCGTGGCTGCATAGTAGCACACGGTATTGATTATTGATGCTTACGTTAGAAGTCACTCAGTTATACTCAATTATTGCTATAGTAATTGCTACATCATATCTCTCATATTATTGATTCGATTATTATCACAGTATCATCTGCATAATATGTTGTTTTATTAAATCAATAATTGAGACGACAAAGTTATTCATATTATTAAATTGCAATATTTACAATGTCTAGAAGTTCTGTCAAGGAGAGGTTTGGTCACCTAATTGCGCGCCAATAGGGGGAGAAATCCTTATTGGAAAGCCCCCTCTTTCCTGGGAACGACCTTGTTGATAAATATTGTGAGTTATAATATTAATGATGAATGTTATTAAAATTAAAGTTGTGTTCGGAGTTGAATTTAGAAACGCGGACGTGATATTTGAGTCTGGAACGATGAAATTAGTAAAAATAGTCTATAAACACAAATTTTTTTGAGATTCACTATTTGGTCAAAAAGTTAACAGTTGACTTTTTCGGGAAAAGTCAAACTTCAAAATTTTAAAATTTATATTGTTGATAAATATAGTTTCATTGTGTTGGAATTATTTGTGTTAGTGAAAATCGATATTTATTTCGATAATAATTGATGTCTGGAGGTTATATTGACCAATCAGGTATTTAACCGGATAAATGAGTAATTGATTGCTATTAATTCATATGATTATAACTATTTGTTCACATGTTTGTACTATTATTTCACATTCTTGTTACTATTAGGGGAGTTGATGCAAGATTGATAATACTTGCATGACTAAGTTAAAAATGGAGGTATAGATGGAGGTACTATACTGAAATTCGTATTTTCACATATCTAGAACTATTGATTCACATGATTTACTATTGAATCACATTATTTACTATTAGGGGAGTTGGTGCAAGATTGATAATACTTGCATGACTAAGTTAAAAATGGAGGTATAGATGGAGGTACTATACTGAAATTCGTATTTTCACATGTCTAGAACTATTGATTCACATGATTTACTATTGAATCACATTATTTACTATTAGGAGAGGTGGTGCATGTTTGATAATACTTACATGACTAAATTAAAAATAAAGAAAAAGTTGGAGGTATTGTACTGTAATTTTTCGAGCCCCAAAACGTGCAATTATCGAAATTATATTTTTCTATAAATAGAAGCTCATTTTTCCTTCATTTCTCACCAATTCACTAAAGCAATAGAGCAATTATTATAGAGAAAAATTGTAGAGAGAAAATCTATAAAAGAAGAGAAGGCTGCTACCTCACTATTCTAGTATCCAGTTTCTTCTGAGGTAAGGGGTATTATTCCTTTTGTATTCATGAAGAGAACTTCTGTTATTTCATTCTTTATTATTATGTTGGAATAACCTGTCTATGCGAAGTACCGCATACATGGTGGAATTCTTCTGTTATTCCATTTTTTATTATTCTGTTGGAATATCCTGTGTGTGCGTTTTACGCCGGACCTGATTCCGTCTTTATTATTTTGTTGAAATATCATGTATGTGCGTTTTACGCCAGACCTGGTTCCGTCTTTATTATTCTGTTGAAATATCCTATCTGTACGTTTTACGCCGGACCTGGTTCCGTTATTTATTATTCTGTTGGAATAACCTGTATGTGCGGTCTATCGCATGCCTGGTGATTTCTTTTGTTATTCCATTCTTTATTATACCTAGTTGGTTAAAGTTTTGACTTCTATACTCCATGAAATTAGTGAAATATCCTTGATATGTGTGCTTTATCCAGTATCTTTTTATGAAAATATTCTTCTGAGCATTCTTGAATTTTACCCTACAAAGAAGTATCATGTTGACAATTTGAACGTTATTAGTTCATGGATAAATTAATTCTTAAACTTGTTTTATTGAATTCTTATATCATTGTCATCATCCTCATGTTTATATTTTGTTGAAAGTCATCTGTGGCCTGTAGTGCATATATAGACTTGGTATGATTATGACCAGGGATTATTCGGTGTAATCATGACCGTAATATTACAAATAATGTGGTAAAAGTCCTCATTGGCCCGAGTTCATTGATGGACAGTTGTTGGCATGATCATGACCATTGATGAATACACGGATGTCCTTGCCCCGTAGTGCATGGATAATTTGTGGTCGTGATACTAAAGAATATCCTTGGTCGTAGTGCAGGGGTGATTCGATGATGTGGATTATTTATTAAGCTGAGTCTCAGCAATAAAAGTGATGAAAAACTTTTTAAATCATGAAAGATAGTAGATTTTATTCTCTGCTTGACTCTTTTAATGGATTACTTGTTTCGCTGCAGTTAAACTTGATGTCTATTGTATTTTATCAGTTTAACATTGTTGAAGACTAATGATAATTTATTCTGCATTATCTCAGTCATAATATTTCTTACTGGGATAGTTGAGCTCACCATTTCTTTCACCGTTCTCTTTAGGAAATGAGAATATAGCTGGGACGAGTCGGGGAACGGAGTGATGAACCAGATGATAGTATTAGTAGTCCTCACTATTCTGTTAAATAGTGTGAAAATAAATGTAATGAGGACTTATTCTGAGAGTGGATATTGTCTTGAAGACAGTATTTGTATTAAAACTCACAGCTCTCTTGTTATATATTAAAGATTGTATTTGTATTCTGTACCATGTATTTGGAAGCCTCGGAATGGTGATGTATACCTATTTTTGGGGCGTCACAGTTGGTATCAAAGCTTAGGGATATGATCTCTGGCTAAGATGTGAGACAAGAACTAGGTGGGGAGAGACGAGGAATTCCTTCGCTAGTATGACCTACCTAAGTTTATTTGGTATTTAATTGGTCGGTCAGAGTATATGGATAATATGTGATATGTTAATTAACCCTTGTTTTGTGGCAGTGTTTGAAAATGACATCCGAGAATGTTGAGAATAACAATGGAGCACAGGAGACCGTTGAGTCTCCACAAATCAATAATCAGGATAATGTGCATCAGGAAGACGCCAATCCTCAGGCAAACAACAACACTGATCAATTGACTGAACGACCGTACATTTAGAGTTTTTTAGAATTCATGCAACATCAGGCGAAGGCGGCTCTTGTACAAAATGCAGGTGGAAACACTGGCAACTCTCGAACGATTACCGTTAAGTAGTTCAAGGAACTGGGACCACCGGAAGTTTCTTGGAGAGCCAAAACCACTTAAGGCGGAGACGTGGATAAAGAAGATCAACAAGATATTTGATGTCTTGGGATGCTCCGAGGAGCAAAAGGTTCCATTTGCGACCTTCATGTTGCGGGCAGAGGCAGATTACTGGTGGAATCTGTAAATCGTACTCAACATGCCGCACTGAAGATGTCTTGGGAGAAGTTCCAAGAACTGTTCAACGACAAGTACTTTCCCGAAAGTATTCGTCACATGAAAGAGGTAGAGTTCATCAAGTTGGAGCAAAACAACATGACCGTGTCGCAGTACGAAGCCTGAATAATTTAATTCTTGAACTTATTTTATTGAATTCTTATATCATTGTCATCATCCTCATGTTTATATTTTGTTGAAAGTCATCTGTGGCCTGTAGTGCATAGATGGACTTGGTATAATTATGACCAGGGATTGTTCGGTATAATCATAACTATAATGTTACAAATGATGTGGAAGAAGTCCTCATTGGCCCGTATTGCATTGATGGACAATTTTTGGTATGATTATGGCTATGGATTCTCTTCGGCCAAGGGAGCAAAGATGAATTGTTACCAAATGCCTAATAATGGCTATGCAGATTTCTCTGCTCTGCTGCAGGTCAAAACAGAGGATTCTAGAATCCCTTTTTACTCTACTTTTGATTTTAATTCCTTGTCAGTTATGGTGGGTATGTTTGTCTTTATGGAATATGTAAGATCTATATTTATTTATTTTTTTGGACAAATACATGTTCAAATTGATCTGTTTTGGGTGTTCAATTTTAAGATCTATAGTTATGATGTTTCTCTTTGATCCATTTTCTTGTTCTGTTTTTGGAGAGAGAAAAGTAGACAAAAGAGGAAGGAGCCCCGTGTCAGCCACATCAGATAGGCTTTACATCCGTTTGTCTAGTTGGCAATATTGTTAACAGGAGGGGCACAATTGAGCTTAAATTTGTAACATTAAGGGTACTTTTGGAAAAAAAAATAGTTTAGAGTGGAAGTGGGACATCCGTGTAAACATCAGGGGCATTTTGACCCTTTGCCCGATTCCAAATTATGCTGAGGGGTCACAAGACCGTGAACTAGTGCTTAACACAATCCTTCACACTGCAAACCAGAGTGTTTATCAATCACAAGGACTGAAAACACCCTTCACACGTACACTAGGTGGCCAGCCTATTGTACCACTACGTTGGGCCGCAACGTAGTGTTTTGTAACGACTACATGCCGCTCGGAACCATTGTCCCCGAAACCCTCGAAAACATGTCCCCTTTTAGGGTTTTTCACTTCAGCTTTTCCACATCTGAATCCGCACCAGAGCAATCTGGTTTGGTATAAATACTCAAAAACGCTTGAATTCTATAAATATTTTTCAACAGTCGTTCTAGCCGAATCAAATAGCTTGGACTTTTATCAACAATTCGGACATCAATCAAAATAATTTAGCCAACTTAATTGACTTTCTTCATAATTTAAAAGAAAACCAAAAATTCTTTTATGACGTCATGATACCATACTAGATTAGTAGTACGTTGAGGATTCCGTCATTATATGACTTTGTCATACTACATCACAATCAACACTAGGTTCAACTGCATTGGTGACTCCATCGTTTACCATTTCTACACCATATCAAATGATGTAAATGGTCAGAAATACATTTTGAAAATTTTCAAATCATTTTTGTCTTAACCGTAACAGTTAGCATAGACGTATGAATAACGGTATTGTTTTTAAACATCATTGGTTCAATCACATGATCCAATGTTTTTTGAGAAAACAGAGGTGCAAACTTCAGCACGAATTCAATAAATTTTGAAAATCTAGCAGAGCTAGAAGATTTAGAAAATCCATGTTTCTCCGTCAACTTCAATCTTTACTCCATTGCGTCATTCTATCAATCTTTAACACCATCAATGCTCACTATACCGAAATTTCTAATTTCATAACATATATATACCCGATATAGTTCATCAAACTTGCCACACTTAGGAAATTCAGGAACTTGCCACAATTATATGAGTTTAGGAACTTACCCTAGTCAGACCATAGGCGTCCATTCGCTGAAGGGTTCAAAAACATTTCATATAATTATGATTCACGAACGTACCATAAGTATGAGTTTTAAGAACTCGCAACTTAACCTTATATTCTCTAACTATAACTTATCTATCTGTTATACACATGAGAAAAGAATCACCTTCTCAACAGGTGTATAGAAAATAGCGCGACATAGACATTTCAATGATTATCAGTGCCAGAAACTAAGTGATTTTTACACCAAGTACAATTCCCTGCCCATAACAAGGAATCATACAACTCAGCTGCTGACATGGGTCCTCAATTAAAATCCCACCTAACTCTATCTCACACTTAACTTTCTCTTTACTTAATACGAATTCTTCGTATCTCATCATATACAACTCCTAATGAGTTCATATCGTACCATTTCATAGTACATTCACTTATAGCATCAAGCTATACACACTTAGTCGTTACAGACTATTTATCACTTCATAGCTCAATCCGATCACGTCGTGATCATCAATTTACCTTAGGGTTCTTTCCCTATTATCAACAAAACTTCACTCTAGTTCATTCGCATCTTATAGACACCACATTAACATTTTTATTACCGGAGTTATGAAACTCTTGAATTCTCATTCTCTTAGATTCTTCTTTGAATCTTCACATATATATTTTAATCTTTATCTTTCTCTCTATCTCAGGTTATAGCCTAAGGTACACTTACCTAAAGTTTATAACATACAACTTTGATACCAACCTGTGACGCCCCCAAATCCAGGTCCCTTTGAACCTCGAATTCGGTCCTCCACGATACTACTATCGTCAAACTATTATTATCAATTATTCATAACTTAATGAATATAACCTTGCTTATTACAATTTAGAATGTAAATTCTTTCCAATTCCAGGATCTATGTAATGACCCCAAACTTTTATAAGTTTCGAATCTTGGTCATTTACCATTCTTGTTATACATCATATTCGATGTTATAAAAATATGCGGAATAATTTAAACTTTTTCAATCGCCTTTGAAAAATAATCTTTTATTGATTTCTTAACTTGAATCAATTACAATTCCCTAAATCAAATTATGTTATGATTCTTCTATCCGAATTACTGTATAAATTTTTACATCTCTATTCGAATTCCACTATGTATCACATATTACAACTTAACATGTATTACACATTATGAACCACGATCACGTATATCTACTAGAATCTAAACATGGTTCAAGAGTTTATATTTAAACAAATGTGTTAATCTCCTTAGATTCTATTGATCTTTATCAATAAAGTAACACGTAATCTTTACCGTGAGTCCTTAACCTGCAAAAGTCGTTATTTGCAAGGGTGAGCTCGACAGCCCAGCAATTCTAACAGTTTTCATGCAGCACATAACATATAATAACATATTCACTTCATGCATTCATAATCGATTAATATTTACTATGCATGTTACTTCTCACATAACAGGCATAGAGGTTTATATCACAAGCATATCAGTAAAAATCAACATTCACCTTTCATACATATCTCATATGCATTTCATATATATACATCAACATTTGCATAGCATAATATAGATCAACTAATAGTTATCAAATTCATATATCAAATAGGAACTGAAAGACTTGCTTAATTCGTAGTTTATCAACTACGACTTAACTGCTTAAAGTTTATCTGCACTTCGTGTATTCCTACACAGTTATATAATCATGGATTCACATCCATTAGTAACATATTTCATGCATTATCAATGTAATAATAATGTTACATTGTTTCACTTTCTCATCATACGCTTGAAATAGCTAGGTATGTATAGGTATACCTTAGTCACCCATACATGACATCAACATTCATATACATCTATCACACACTTGACTCGTTATGTGTTCAACACATTTAAAACTCATATAGGTAAAGTTCAAACGTACACATAAACGTCTAACTTAGCTGTAACTTCATACCACATCACCTATTTTATATTTTCATAACACACATCAGATGGTAATACATCACAAATTCAAATAACATGTCATTGCTTTATATTTTGAAAACATTCCTTTGGGCTTAACATTCATCTTTATCACATAGCATGCTTCTTAACACATTACATAGCATACTGATCATATATTACACGTTAAAGAAATCATATAAGCATGCTCCAACATTAGATCAAAAACAGAACCTATTCCAGACTGCAGAATGGCGCAACTGCGCCCTGTCCAGGCTTAGGGACGGCGCAGCTGCGCTGTCCCTTGGCCAGACCAAGGTTGAGCATTGCACTCCTGGTTTCAGTCCATACTTTAACACACTTAGACTCTTACACTTCTCTTACATGCATGTTAGGGGTCTTTACATACTTGTATGATCACCTCAAGATCAACCTATATGTTAGGGACTTTAGTTTAGGATTTTCATTAAATCAAAACTAAATAGGGTTATGTAATCACTAGGTGTACTAATTAGCCTTATGTTCTCATAATGAGATCACATAATCTGTACTACACATGCTCATTCATATTCATATCTTTTACTCATAGCTAGCATTGTTTAACACTTTAAAACATGCTTTAACCTCATGTTTGGTTTACTTCCATTATGTTTAACATGTAAGACTTGGGTTTAGAAACATAATGAAACATAACATGACATCTCAAGCCTTTAAAATCTAAATACTCATATGTAATGCAACTTAAGTTCGAAACATGGTTGTCTTTGAAATCATTTTTCATGAATGATGTGATATAGCACATATAAGTCATATTTAGGAATATGATAGACATAACATGTCATCTTAATCATTTAGAATCTAGATATCCATGTGATGCAACTAGATTTTGAAAATATGTTCAAGTTTGCTTTTGAAACCACTTTAAACTTGAACATTGCCATTCAACATATACGAGACAACTTTAAGGCTCTATTCATATGTAGTCAAGTCATGTTAACATGCTTGCAAGATCGGAATGTATAGCAAGTAGCATTTATGCACCTTAGTTCTTTTATACCAAGTTTTCTTAAAAACTTCTTTCGCACAAGGTCTAACGAGTTTGATTATGAACAAGGAACTATGTACACTAAGCATGCTCATTTATGTGTAAAATCAGTCAGGAGTATAGACCACTAGGCTCAAAATTTGCATAACATGAACTTTAACAAAGTTTGTTTTCAAAACTTAAAGTCCTTGTTAAAGATCTTCTACCGAATCATGTTAATCTTAGTAAAACATGCTCACATTAGGTTATTATACTTATACATACATGTTACACATTCTTGTATGTTGGCTTAAGCCATAATAACTGATCACACTTAGCAGATTTTTAAAACAGAAGGCTCAACTGAACTCAGAGGACGACGCAGCTGCGCTGCACCCTAGTTCAATTAGGGCGCAGCTGCGCCATGTCTGGTTCAGGAGCAAAAGCAGACTCTGTTTTACAGAGTCTTAACCAACTTGAATTCCAACGTTTTAAACTTGTTCCAACTATCATAAAAGAGTTCATACATGTAAGTGAACTTCTTAAACACATAATAACATGATAATTCATATCAATTGATATATGAATTCAAGAAATTTCAAGAACTAAACAAGACCCATTTCAAGAACATAATTAGAAATTATACCTTCTTGAGCTTGAAACGGACCTCCTAAACTCTGAGTATACTTCTATAGTAGCTCAGCAACTTATACTCTACACTTAGAATTACCAGACAAGTTTTAAGCAACACAAAAATTGAAAATCAAGCTTGTATATAGAAGAAGCTTGGACTAGACATTGGTATTACACTAAGGTTGGATTCATGGTGTAATAGAACAATACATTGGTTAATCAAGAGTTGATCAATCACCCTTACCAACCATCTTCTTAGCAAATGATCACCTATTCAATAGCCTTTTTGGAAAATACGTGTTTTAGCTTTAAGTCACTATTCATGTACTTTGTGACACTTAATTTGGGACAAGAGCAAATATCTTAGCATTTGGGCATGTAAGGCTTGGTTTGGTTCTTTTAATCCCCATAATGTAATATTAAGGTACAATTGTTACCATATTAAGAATTTAAAGATAAGTTTTATACTCGCATTATATAATTCATGTACATTAAATACATGCAATAAAACAACGCAGTTAGGCATTATTGTCCGGGTAGTTCCATAATTATCTCTATCACTCACATAACCACATTATAACTTTATTTAATATTAATGTTTATTTAAAACATTGAATTCCTTTCTCAGATTCTAGAGTACCCAAAAATAAATCATTTATGCATTACAACTTCATATGATACCATGGTGCTACTAGGTACCTCATTTAATTTCAATATACTCCTATCATATGGTTTTATTTACGTCACACATATAACATTAATGTTCCAATTCAGTGCTACAGTAGAAACTAACCAACTCCAACTGATCACTGGTGCAGCTGCGCCAGTTTGTACTATTGGGACGGCGCAGATGCGTCGTACCCTGACAGTGCCAAGACTGGTTTAGCTTCAAGCCAGTGCCAACCTCCATCGCCAAACTCGTTTTACACGACATGAATTAATGTCCACAAGAGTGATATTTCCAATCTAAGAGTGTACTCATGAAATCACATGATCAAACACGATTAATCTTCCTAATTCCCTTTTTAACTCGCTTTAGTGAATTTTCTCATTTCACATTATGCTACACAAGGTAGGGGTGCTCAAAAAAATTTGGTTTTTCGATTTTTTTACCGAACCGATTGACACCGGTACCGGCGGTACAGGTTTTTTGATTTTTTATACTTTTCGGTACCGATAGCGGTAATAAAAATCTCGAATTCGGTAAAACCGAAAATCGAAAAAAAAAAAACAAGACTCTCTTCAAGGTGAATAGGGGACACCGTGAGTATGAGGCTTAGGTAAACCCACTAGTCCGCTTAAAATGGACCCAAGTCCAAAAGACTCTCCCAAGTGCCCATACTTATCCTTGAACTTTTTCCCCAAAATTAAGTCCATACCTGCATGCCCACAATATATATATATATATATATATATATATATATATATATATATATATATATATATATATATATATATAACTACAACTATTACTTCAAAATTAAACCATGTATGTACTATATAAAAATGAAAGTTCTAACAATTCAATAATTTGATTTGTAATTTTGAATTAATGAAGCAAAATGACATTTGTAACACAAATTATGCTAATTCGATGATACAATTTTTACACAAATATATTATGTGCATGCAAAATGAGTTGTATAAGTACATATTTGTGAATTGTGATTAGATGAGGAAAATTTTCTCCCTTTGACCATCAACTTTCGGGTATGAATGAATGAATCAAATACATGCAACTATATATATTAATATATATATATATATATATATATATATATATATATATCAAATGAATTAATTACCAGTTGGCTGGCATCCCAGCCAGAAAGGTGTCAGTCTTAAGAAGCTCATCAACTGTGAATTGTATTTTCGTGATAAAACCGAAAAGCGAACCGAAAAAATCGGTACCGATTTTGTACCGTACCGGTACCGAAACCGGTAATTCGGTACCGGTTTCGGTTCTTGTTTTTTCGATAATTTCAGATCGGTACCGGTTCTGTTTTCCCCGTACCGGTTCGGTTTTTTACCGGTGAACACCCCTAACACAAGGCATTTCATAATTCTCATTGTCAATTCCATACTTCTCAATACATATTAATCTAGTGCAACTCAATTGAATTAATCAACTTACAAAACATTAACACTTATATTCACATACATATTATTTCTATTAATATATTCATTCAATAACACGTGAAAATTCTCGGGTATTACATCCTCCTTAAGTGTTAACTCGTCTAACATCAATCCTCTCTTTGGTTTCACACCATCGGTTACTATTTTCCTTACCAATTTAAGGATCACACTTCGAGTTCTAAAACTCCCTGTCAACTATAAAATCTTATTTATAGTATTTCTTTCAACCATAATATAAAACTCAAATATAACACATACATTCCTTTAATCTTAACTTCTCGCCGTGTATCAATTTACTCAATAATTCTCTAACCACTTTAAAAGTATACCGATTTTCTTCCCTCGTCAACAACGTGCATATATATAAGTCTAAACCTAACACACATCGAGTCTTTAATAGTATTCAATATAGTACACTGAGTGGTTTCTCACAAACAACCAACAAATTAGTTTTCGTCTCGTCTACACTGTTTTCACAGTGAGTTAGATCGGTTACTAGTTCGTATATACCTCCGCTCTCTGAAGGAATTGTTTAGCCCAACTCCTATACATCCACCATTAAAGAGTATGATTGCACTACCTTAGACTTGATACTCACTCGTACATATACTCAAGAAATTGATGATTATCAAAGATATTTTAATGTCACCAACTTACTATAATAAAATAATTCTATAAATTATTTAATGTCGATAGATAAATCTTATCCATCTTCATATAAATTCATCTCTACAATTTATAACAAATATATAATAATGATATATATTTATTAAACACAACATCACTTATTACATAGCTTATATTACCCTATGTAACACAACACCACATACCTCGTAACACACTATATATTTTTATTTGAACCTTTCACATGCCTTAAGAATTTTATCTACTAAATTCTTATTTTAATCTTTTCTGAAAATTCGGGTTCTTACACCCTCAAACCAATCAAAATATGATTTATTTCTAGTTCACTATTCTTATGATAAGCAGTTATGTCTCATTCATGTGATGAGACAGATGAGAATGAAAATTAGTAAATTTAACATCTACGTTAGTCCCCAAATAGACTTATTTAATAAAAAAAACTAAGCGGTCAGGAAGGTATTGCAAACAACCTCTCTCATAGAAAAAATATAAGGGATCCGTAGGGTGGACTCACTCACATATTGGATAAGTGGCTCGGAATTCTCTCTGACCCCGGGGAGAAATCTTTCTTCATAGATAGAAGACATTCGTTGCTGATCTAAAAAAGAGCTTCTCCCGCTAGCGTTAGCAGATGTTTTTCGATCTTCATCCGGCCCTTAGTAGCGTTGACAAAGGTAACCGGTTAGGTTAACTTTGGAAAATCTCTAAACAAGCCTATAGGTTCGCCTTTCTAATAGAAGAAGTCTAATTAGATATAAGTATATAAAATTAGCTAGATCATATGAAGAATGAACAGAATAGTCTTTGTTCCATTTCACTTCCAATTAATCCATATAAAATAAAGGGGAGGTGTGAGAATCAAATCCAGGGAACAGCTGGAGTTTTGAGCCGGATTTTCCTACACGATACGATTCACAATTGACAAAATACACCTTGTCGACTTGTAAGCATTTGGCCACTGAACTTTAAAAAAATGGAATTGACACATTGAACTTTTTAAAAATTATCAATTGAACCATTCCGTCCAAAAAATTAGACGGACGTTAAAGTAAATTGCATATTTACATATGTGGCTACAAGATAAAAAGTGAAAATAAAATATTTACTGGCTGATCAATTATTTGGCAGCCATTTGGCAGCCACATAAGAATTTAAATAAAGAAAATAAGTTTTATTTTTCCCTCCTCGTCTCCATCTATCTTTTAGATCTGAGCACGGTAAAATACGCGCCTCTGAAGAGGACCAAAACCTAGTTGTGCCTCGACCACAATCACTAAAGGCTCAGTCCAAGACAGATATTATAAAGGGTCTAGATCTGTTGTGGTGGTGGAAGAAAATGAAAGTTCAGATCTGTTGTTTTTGATCACAAGGTTTCACGCCTCTTCAAGCACATAAAATGCCCTTAAATCCAAAACTCCTCTACCTCCTTCTCTTCACTGCTACTTTCTACCTCCTCGTTCTCCTGCCATCCGTCGCTCCATCAATTGTAGGGGAATCGAAGGAACTGATTTCGAATCAATCTGGAACGCAATCTAGATGTCGGATTCGATGTGCATGATGTATTTGATTTAGATTTGGAATGTTTAATTTGGAATTTGATGCTTCTTGTTGTTCTGATTTGGATTTGGATTTGGAATGTTGTGATTTGGCTGTGATTTGGATTTGCTAATGCTTCTTGTTGATAAAATGTTTGATGTGTTATTGATGTGATTTGGATTTGGAATGATGTTGTTGTGATTTGGAATTTCTTGATGCTTCCTAATTAAGTCGTCTGCTTCTCAAATGTTTTATTTTTTATATTAATTCTTTTAAGCTTTTTTTGTCAGTTTTATCCACGTAGGTAATAATTTAATTTAATTTTTTATTTTATTTTCTTAGACACATGGATAATAATTATATTGTCGTTCAATTAATTGGACGAAATGTCTAATTTTAAATTTTTAATTAGTTCAATGGATTGATTGAATATTTTTAAAGTTCGGTGGCCAAATGCTTAGAAGTGGGTAAAGGTGTATTTTATCATTCACGATTTGACAACTATGTATATATGTATATGGCAAAAAGCACATTTTGGTCATTGTGGTTATAGTGATTTAACGAATTAGCCACTGTGCTTTTAAAATATTCAATTAGCCCACTGAACTTTTTAAAAATGTGCAATCAACCCATTCCGTCCAAAAAATTGGACGGACGTTAACAGATCAGCTTACACGACTTTTAAAAAAATGACGTGGTAATTACGTGGCAACAGATTTTAAAAAAATTAATGCTGATGTGGCAAAAAAATTACATAATATTCATTTTAAAGTTTTAAAAATAACAAAAATATAATAAAATAAAAAAGATTTTTTAAAAAAATATTATTTTTAATAAAAACAGATTTTTTAAAAAAACATAATTTTTTTAAAAAAAACACAATTTTTTTTAAAAAGAAACGGAACTTTTGTAAAAAAAACATGCATCTTTTTTTTTAAAACATATTTTTTTTAAAAAAAGCATATTTTTTTTTTAAAAAAAACGTAATTCATAGTTTTGCCTTAAAAAAATAGATTTTGCCTTAAACATAATTTTTTTTAAAAAACAGATTTTTAAAAAACATAAATTTTTTTAAAGTACAGATTTTTTAAAAAGCATAATTTTTTTTAAATTTTTTTTTTAAAAAACATAATTTTAAAAAAAACTGAATTTTTTTAAAAAACGTACTTATATTGAAAAACACAATTTAAAAAAAAACATATTTTTTTAAAAAAAATACTTTTTTAAAAAAACAGATGTTTTAAAAAGCATATTTTTTTAAAAAAATATAATTTTTTCAAAAAAACATAAATATATTACAAATAGCCATCGTGCTTACAGATAGCCACACCATTGACTTTCAAAATCTCATCATCTCCTAACTTAGATCTAGTGTGCTTAGCAATGGGCGAGTTTCTAAAAATCATATATATATATATATATATATATATATATATATATATATATATATATCATGGAGGTTTCTCAGTGGGGTGGCTCAGAGCTTGGTTAGGGCATGAATGAGTTGAAGTAGTTTTGGATATATGAGAATGGTGTTGATGGTGGCGGCGGTAGTGGTTGGTGGTGGTTTCTTTTGATTCATCTTTGTTTTAATTTGATGATTTGATCGGATAGAAGATGGAAGAATGATTTGATATGTGAGAATGGTGTTGATGGTGGCGGCGGTGGTGGTGGTTGATGATATGGTGGCGGCGGTGGTACAGATTTTTTAAAGATAGATTTTTTAAAAAAATTATGTTTTTTTTGAAACAGATTTTTTAAAAACAGATTTTTTAAACAGATTTTTTAAAAAAATTATGTTTTTTTTGAAACAGATTTTTTAAAAAATTATGTTTTTTAAAAATCTGTTTATTAAAAAAATTATGTTTTTTAAAAAACAGATTTTTTTAAAAAAAATTACGTTTTTTTAAGATTGCTTGATATGTCATATTTTAAAAAAAAAAAGCCACGTAAGCTGATCTGTTAACGTCCGTCCAATTTTTTGGACGGAATGGGTTTATTGCACATTTTTAAAAAGTTCAGTGGGCTAATTGAATATTTTAAAAGCACAGTGGCTAATTCGTTAAATCACTATAACTACAGTGGCCAAAAGGTACTTTTTGCCATATATATATATATATATATATATATATATATATATATATATATATATATGGTCCAGTTCCAGTAAGGGCTCCCTTACTTTGTTAAAATGCGGACTTTTTTTTATTTTTTTTAAACAACTAAAAAAAGTTTAATATTTTATGAAACTGAATTTTTTTTATAATATAGTGTTTAACAGGTCTGTACAGTCTGTACATATATTTTTTGGTATAGATATCCAAATTCCATAAAATATTTAAAAAAAATAGTTGTTTGAAAAAAAAAATCCGTATTTTAACAAAGTAAATGAGCCCTCATATATATAACATTCATCCCCCAAATTGACTACGCAAGATATAGGTATATAGGTACGGAAAGCCAACCAGAAAGGCCAAAACTGTGTCATTACACATGGAAACAAAATTAGAAACACAATTGATCAAATAATCGAGTAAATCGTGAATAAAGGCTTGCGAAAAAAAACTACTACCTGCCTAATCTAAAGTTAAATGCAAAAACTAACTCGTAACCCAAAAGAAACCCCCAATATTTTACTGTAATTTCATTAACAAAATCACCGCAGGATATATATATATATATATATATATATATATATATATATAGAAAACAAGGAGGATCGAACAAGAAAACTAACGGGCGCCGTCACGAATAGGTTGAGTAGATGCGGAACGAATAGACATTTTGGAAAATGCTTTTCTCCCGTTTGTTTTCGTTAAAATGAGAACCGGATACTCCTCCTCAACTTAAATACTCTAGTCCTAGTCGGGTTTAGATTGACCTTTAGTTTCTTTTGGGTCAGCCCACCCCAACCCCATACAAATTAGAAAATTATGGAATATTTATATTGATTTTTTTTACCGATTATGGAATATTTAAAAATTATTATTTTTAGAACAAAATAAGAACTGCATTAGTTTTTAAAATTATTTTGTTCTAAAAAATCTTTTTTTTTACTTATTTTTTATTAAATTATTTTGTTCTAAAAAAATAATTTTTTTACTTATTTTTTATCAAATTATTTTGTTCTAAAAAAATCTTTTTTTGCTTATTTTTTATCAAATTATTTTGTTCTAAAAAATTTATTTTTTTGCTTATTTTTTATCAAATTATTTTGTTCTAAAAATTTATTTTTTAAAAAACTTGAGTAAAAAATAAAATAATGTCATACAATTACCTTCCTAATTTTATTATCATATCATTCATGCTAAATTAGATAAATAATATATTTAGGATAATTATAAAATAATAATATATCATTAAATTTTATAAAATGAAACAATATATATCAATTAATACTTGGGAGTTAACTTTCTAACCATCTGTTTCTATGAAGCAAAAGGCAAGATGCAAAACTGGCTGCCGCTACAGCCTGTAGTGGCAGAGAATTAATTTAATGGGGGATAATTTTATCATTTCGGCTGCTGCAAAAAGTAATTATTATGTCGCTACAGCCTGTAGCGGCAGGTGAAATATTACCTTTAATCCATGTCATTCAATATTGAGATCAACGGTGTAGATTGTGGTTGCTAAATAGTACCCGTGGCAACCGGTTGCCACGGATGGGAACCCTTTAAAGACTTTTAAAGATTTTTTAAAATGACTTTTATAGATTCTATTAAATAAGTAACAGATTTTTATAAACTTTTTATTAAGACTGTGATAAATTTTTGTATACTTCTAATATATAAAATTGAAAGATTATTAGATTTAAGAATAAAATTTTACTACACAGTTAAATTATTAGTTTTATTTTTTTAGTGCATATATTATAAATAATAATTCACTGCTTATGATAACAACTTTTAGAAAATATATTATACTAAAATTTCAAGTTCTAACAATATTATTTTATCTAAGCATTAGAATACATATATATATATATATATATATATATATATATATATATATATATATATATATATTATAATACATTTATTACATGACTTCTGATCATTAAATTATCGGCCCCATTATTTCAATTTTTTTCTATCACAGAAAACGAAATTCACACTCTTGTGTGAGCGTGTGATTCAATACTATATTAATTGCCTTACTACTATATATAAATATAAATATATATATATATATATATATATATATATATATATATATATAGTCATATCAAGTGCATACATTTATCTTACTCACTCGTGCTCACCCCCCTTTAGCGACGGACCCAGCGACGGTTCGGTCATACAACCGCCGTCTATACTTTTAGCGACGTTATATTTTATCCGTCGCTAAAAGTATAGACGACGGTTGTATCATCGGGTCCGTCGCTAAAGAGGGGGTGAGCACGAGTGAGTAAAATAAAGGGTATGTGTAAGACCCCAACTTATTATTAATGAAATTTAATTTTCTCTATTTATTATTTTGAAATAGTAAGGGTTGATTTGATTAATGTGGATAGTTATGGGTAAAATACGCAAATATTTTAAAATAAGCAAGTGGTTATAAAATATTCATTGTTGTCGGAGAATATTCGTTTGGTCGTGGAATATTCTTGTTGTCGGGGAATATTCATACGACGGCGCAGTCTTTTGTGGACCCCATAACGGAAAGCGATTGGATGAAGAAAACGACAAATATAAGTTGTTTAAAAATAACGGCATAGTTGTTACCGTTAATACAGTTAAAATACTCGGTGGTTAAAATACAGTAGCACACGGTATTGCACCAATTATTGATTCTTACGTAAGAAGGCACTACTCAATAATGGTTACAGTAATTACTGTTCAGTATTTTATTTTATTGATTCAATAATTGCTGCATTGATATTTTATATTACTGTTGTTTCAATAAATTGTCATTACACAGTATTTTCCATTATCGAAGTAATAATTCATATTATCTGAATAATATTATTGGATAACATTATTGGCAATGTCTAGAAAGTTCTGTCTAAGGAGAGGTTTGGTTACCTAATTGCGCGCCAGTAAGGAGAAATTCTTATTGGAAAGCCCCCTCTTTCCTAGGAACTGTCTGGTTATCAATATTGTGATTCTGTAATATTATTTGTGAATAAATAATTATTGATTCATATGATGAGGAAAATATTGATTTTATGTGAATATAGATGGAGAAAATTTTTAAAGTGACAATTGTTGAAAATTAATATTTTATCTTTTCCTGATAAAATAATTTATTTAAATATATTATTTTAATAATATATTAACGGTGATATTTTTATAATGAATGTGGGATATTTGAGTATATGAGGAGGAAGAGTATTTTTGTGGCATTAAATATTTAACACATATTTTCTGTGTTGGTGGACACAATTATTGACCGAAATTTGATTATAGCATGTAAAATCGCCCGTTTGTGGATTTCGGTCAATTTTTGTTTGGAATTTGGAAAAATTTCTTCTGCAAAGTTGTATAGAATTAAATTTCCTAAAAAAAGTCGCGAGATTCGAATTTTCTGATAAAAGGGCTATTTATTATGAATTATTGAAGTTCCGAAGCTCCGAAGCTCCGAAATAATTGATTTTTGGAAGTTTTAATTATGTTTTTTAATAAAAACGTTTTTGGTGAGTTTGTGGGACTCATTTAACATGTGTAGGAGCTGAATTCAGTTGGCAAGTGTGCGTAGGAGGTTTTGGAAAATATATATTAATATTATATTAAATTTTCTGATTTGGTGTTCTAAGCAATTTCCTATAAATAGGGTGCTTATGTTAGAATTAAAAATCATACCAGAAACTGAAGTTTTCTCTCTCTATATTATCGAGCGTATTCTTCTGAGTATTTTGAGTATACTTTGAGTATTGCTATACGGTGCAATTTCAAGTCATAGCATTTATCCGGTGTTTCAACTAGAAGTACTGTCTTTCGAAGTAAGGGGAGTTATTTTCTTCAAAAATGAGATTATTTCTTCAATATCATTGTGCCGAAATATCATTTGGAATTTTTATTAAATTTGGAACTTATTAAATAGTTACTATTCACGAGTACTATTCACGAAGCATGATAATATTTTTTGTGAAATTTCTATCTTTTGGTGTCTGAGTTACTATTCACGTATACGGCACTATTCACGTATACGGCACTATTCACGAATACGGCATTATTCACCGAAAAATGAAATTTCTTCTTTTCGTCCAAAATATATATTCTGGACACTAGCTTTGATTGCATCCATGTTTTGATCATTCTTAAATTTTACCCCACTCTGGTTATTTATGAAGTATTTTTGAATGAGAATTGTTTAAAGTACGAATCCTTAATATTTGTTCTTTTATTTCACTAGATTCGTTTTCTTTAAAATATTTTTCATCATCCTCAGTCCTAAATGATGATATTATTGAATATGTTTGGCCTGTAGTGCAAAGATGAATGATTTCTTGATGAATATCTTTGACCCGTAGTGCAAAGATGAACAGGTGTTGAAATGAACATGACCGACTGATTAATATCTTTGGCCCGTAGTGCAAAGATGAATAGGTGTTTAGATGAACTTGCCCAACTGATGAATATCTTTGGCCTGTAGTGCAAAGATGAATATTTGATTCCAGATATATATTGATTGATGTTACAGGGATAAAATATCGACGATGAACTTTTAAATTCATATATAGAAGATAGTAGTTTGCATTCTCTACTTAACTCTTCTAATGAATTGTTGTTTCCGCTGCAGTTGTTGATTTAAAACTGGTTGTCTATTGTATTCTATTAGATTTTTCCCTGTTGAAGACTAACGATAATTTGTTGTATATTATCTTAGTCATAATATTCTTTACTGGGCTAGCTGAGCTCACCCTTTTCCTTTTTGTTCCATTTTTCTTCTCAGGAGGCGAGAATGTAGCGAGTACTAGTCGGGGTATGAAATGAAGGTTTTAGAGAGAGTTGTTTAGTAGTCCTCACCATTTTTTATAAAATAATGTATCAATAATTATGATGGGGATTTATTTGCGTGAGGATATTGTCTAGACGGCAATAGTTTATATGTTGTAATAATAAAGTTGTATTTATTTCTGTACCATGTATTTGGCGATTCAGAATAGGTTGGATGGAATGGACCTATTTTGGGGGCATCACAGTTAGTATCAGAGCTTTGGGATATGATCTCTGGCGGAGATCGGGGAATAGAACTAGGAAGGGAGAGACGAGTAAATCCTTCCCTAGTGTGTCCTACCTAAGCTTATTTGTTAGTTGGTCAGTATATAGGGATATTATGTGATATATTGATTTCCTTAATTAACCCTTGTTTTATGACAGTATTTGTGAATGTCGACTGAGAATATTAACTAGTGGAGTAAATGAGACCGTGGAGACGCCTGTACTCATCAACGAGGAGAACAGTGCAACAGGCTGGCAATATTCCTCCTGTAAACAACACCACTGAGCAGACGATGAACGACGGGATGTTTAGGAGATTTTTGTAGTTCATGCAAAACCAGACGATGGAGACTCGTGTACAGAATACGGGTGGAAATGATAGCAACGCGCGACTTATCACAGCCAAGCAATTCAAAGAGTTGGGACCACCAGAATTCTGGGGAAAGCCGGATCCGATTAAGGCGGAGACGTGGGTCAAACAAATTACCAAGATATTCGATGTCTTGGGATGCACGGAGGAACAGAAAATTCCATTCGCTACTTTTATGTTCCGTAACGAGGCAGATTACTGGTGGGAATTTGTGAAGCCTACCCATCCAGCTGCACTCAGCATGTCATGGGAGACGTTTCAGAAACATTTCAATGACAAGTACTCCCCTGAAAGTATTCGTTATATGAAGGAGGTAGAGTTTATTAGACTATAACAGAACGACATGACGGTGTCCCGGTACGAGGCGAAGTTCGCGGAGTTATCCAGGTTTGCACCTCATTTGGTAGAGAATGAGGAACGTATGACGCGAATGTTTTTGAGAGGTTTGAAACCCAAAATACGTCAATACCTCATTTCTCACAAATTTTCTCTCTATTCAGATGTTGTCAACAGGGCTCAGTTGTTAAAGCGAGATAACGAGTACGTTCAACCGAGGGACCATAACCAGGATCATACCGAAGATAGCAGTCATCAGACTAACGATAACAAGCGGAGAAAGAAGAATATGGACAAAAATGGTAACCACTCTGGTGGTAATCGTGGCCATGAAAATAGAAGAAGTGAGTCTGGAGGAGATTTTAAAAAGAGGAGATTCAACAACGACCATGTGAAAACGTCATCGCCAGTAGCAACTGGTTCCAAGGGAGGAGAAAGACCACCGGTCGTATGTTACAAATGCGGGAAAGAGGGACATATCAGCCAAAACTGCCCACAACAGTTTAAGGTATGCTATAATTGTGGAAAAGAAGGACATATCACTCGAGATTGTACGGTATCGAAACCAAGTCCAACGGGGATGGTGACTCAAAAGGTTGTCCCATAAAAGTCAAAGTCAACGGTTCCTGGAAGAGCGTTTGTCGTGACTGGTCAACATGCGAGGAACCCAAACGAGGTGATCACGGGTAAGCTAATCATAAATTCATGCGAAGTTTATACCTTACTAGATACTGGTGCTACCCATTCTTTTATCTCTTCTACTTGTGCTCAACATTTAAACTTGACTCCGGAGAAATTAGACTTTGACCTATCTGTGGAAACTTCGTTAGGAGAAACTTTCATCACATCCACTGTTTATAAATCTTGTTTGATCCAAGTTGGCACCATCGTATTACCTGTTGACCTTATTTCTTTAAAGATACTTTCTTTTGATGTGATTTTGGGAATTAATTGATTAACTACTCATCATGCCAAAATTAATTGCTTTCGTAAGGTTGTTAGTTTTCATATTCCTAAGCAACCTGTTATTCGAATTCAAGCAATCAAACCATTGTAGTCAAACATTTTTATATCAAGCCATGAGGTCATTCGTTTATTACGGATGTCAAGTTTTCTTAGTCCATGTTATGGATTTGAATAAAGATACATCAGATTTGAATAATATTCCTGTTGTTATTGATTTTTCCTGACGTATTTCCTGACGAATTTCTTGGCTTACTCCCAAAGCCTGATATTAAATTTTGTATCGACTTTGAACCCGGTACAAAACTCATTTCTAAAATCTCATATCGAATGGCTCCTATTGAACTTCAGGAGTTAAAAATTCAACTATAGAATTTGGTACCTGAGCCTTTATCTGGTGACTTCCTTTATGGAATGCACCGAAGCCAGACTCTCCGTAGGGGACAATATTCGTGTGATAGTAAACTGGTAGGTGTCATTGTAATGTGATATCCAAGGTTGGGATATGAGTCACAGTTGAGAACAACCTAAGTCGGTAATCGAAATACGTAGCTTTCTAGGCTTAGTTGGTTGTTATCGAAGATTTTGTGGAAAGATTTTCTCGAATCGCTACTCCATTAACGCAGCTGACTCGTAGAGATACAAAATTCAAATGGAGCAATGAATGTGGGAAGAGCTTCGAAAAACTCAAGAGGAGACTCATTTCGGCACATGTTCTGACCATACCATCCTAGAAAAGCGAACGTGGTAGTTGACGCGTTGAGCAGAAGATCTTATGCGTTTACAAGTGTGAATATACGAACCTGCGTGAAGATAATGAATATACGATTAGAATCGACTTTAATCGATAAAATTAAAAACGTTCAAGCTACACACCGAAGCTGATGAATATGAAGAAGGAGGTACAAGAAGTTGTTATTCCAAAAGCGAGAATTGACGAGGTGAGGAAAGCTCAAACCTTCGATTTATTAGTTCATTTGAAATCCTAGATCGAATAGGAATTATGGCCTATAGACTCGCTTTACAACTAAGTATGACACGTGTTCAAAACGTTTTTCACGTATCGATATTACGTAAATATATGGACGACCCGAACCATGTTATTGAGTTAGAACCGGACGAGATAGCCGAAGACTCAATGTACGAGGAGGTACCTGTCAAGATCTTGGATAGGAAAGAACATGTCCTATGTACTGAGGTTATACCAAAAGTTAAAGTTTTGTAGAGAAACCATGCTATTGAGGAAATGACCTAGGAGTTGGAAACGGAAATGAAAGCGAGGTATTCTCATCTTTTCGAAATACCAAGTACATACGTCAATTTCGAGGACAAAATTTCATAAGGAGGTGAGGTTGTAAGACCCCAACTTATTATTAATGAAATTTAATTTTCTCTATTTATTATTTTGAAATAGTAAGGGTTGATTTGATTAATGTGGATAGTTATGGGTAAAATACGCAAATATTTTAAAATAAGCAAGTGGTTATAAAATATTCATTGTTGTCGGGGAATATTCGTTTGGTCGTGGAATATTCTTGCTGTCGGGGAATATTCGTACAACAGCGCAGTCTTTTGTGGGCCCCATAAAGGAAAGCGATTGGATGAAGAAAACGACAAATATAAGTTGTTTAAAAATAACAGCGTAGTTGTTACCGTTAATACTGTTAAAATACTCCGTGGTTAAAACACAGTAGTACACGGTATTGCACCAATTATTGATTCTTACGTAAGAAGTCACTACTCAATAATGGTTACAGTAATTACTATTCAGTATTTTATTTTATTGATTCAATAATTGCTGCATTGATATTTTATATTACTGTTGTTTCAATAAATTGTCATTACATAGTATTTTCTATTATCGAAGCAATAATTCATATTATCTGAATAATATTATTGGATAATATTATTGGCAATGTCTAGATAGTTCTGTCTAAAGAGAGATTTGGTCACCTAATTGCGCGCCAGTAAGGAGAAATTCTTATTGGAAAGCCCCCTCTTTCCTAGGAACTGCCTGGTTGTCAATATTGTGATTCTGTAATATTATTTGTGAATAATTAATTATTGATTCATATGATGAGGAAAATATTGATTTTATGTGGATATAGATGGAGAAAATTTTTAAAGTGACAATTGTTGAAAATTAATATTTTATCTTTTTCTGATAAAATAATTCATTTAAATATATTATTTTAATAATATATTAACGGTGATATTTTTATAATGAATGTGGGATATGTGAGTATATGAGGAGGAAGAGTATTTTTGTGGCATTAAATGTTTAACACATATTTTGTGTGTTGGTGGACACAATTATTGACCGAAATTTGATTATAGCCTGTAAAATCGTCCGTTTGTGAATTTCGGTCAATTTTTGTTTGGAATTTGGAAAAAAAAATTCTTCTGCAAAGTTGTATAGAATTGAATTTCCTAAAAACAATCGCGAGATTCAAATTTTCTGATAAAAGGGCTATTTATTATGAATTATTGATGTTCCGAAGCTCCGAAATAATTGATTTTTGGAAGTTTTAATTATGTTTTTCAATAAAAACATTTTTGGTGAGTTTGTGGGCTTCATTTAACATGTGTAGGAACTGAATTCAGTTGATAAGTGTGCGTAGGAGGTTTTAGAAAATATATATTAATATTATATTAAATTTTCTGCTTTGGTGTTCTAAGCAATTTCCTATAAATAGGGTGCTTAGGTTAGAATTGAAAATCACACCAGAAACTGAAGTTTTCTCTCTCTATATTATCGAGCGTATTCTTCTGAGTATTTTGAGTATACTTTGAGTATTGCTATACGGTGCAATTTCAAGTCATAGCATATATCCGGTGTTTCAACTAGAAGTACTGTATTTCGAAGTAAGGGGTGTTATTTTCTTCAAAAATGAGATTATTTCTTCAATATCATTGTGCCGAAATATTGGTTAGAATTTTCATTAAATTTGGAACTTTTTCATGTCGGGGTTACTATTCATGAGTTACTATTCACGAGTTACTATTCATGAGTTACTATTCACGAGTTACTATTCACGAGTACTATTCACGAAGCATGATGATATTTTTTGTGAAATTTCTATCTTTTGGTGTCGGAGTTACTATTCACATATACGGCACTATTCACGTATACGGCACTATTCACGAATACGGCACTATTCACCGAAAAATGAAATTTCTTCTTTTCGTCCAAAATATATATTCTGGACACTAGCTTTGATTGTATCCATGTTTTGAAATTTCTTCTTTTCGTCCAAAATATATATTCTGGACACTAGCTTTGATTGCATCCATGTTTTGATCATTCTTAAATTTTACCCCACTCTGGTTATTTATGAAGTATTTTTGAATGAGAATTGTTTAAAGTACGAATCCTTAATATTTGTTCTTTTATTTCATTGGATTCGTTTTCTTTAAAATATTTTTTATCATCCTCAGTCCTAAATGATGATATTACTGATTATCTTTGGCCTGTAGTGCAAAGATGAATGATTTCTTGTTGAATATCTTTGGCCCGTAGTGCAAAGATGAACAGGTGTTGAGATGAACTTGACCGACTGATTAATATCTTTGGCCCATAGTGCAAAGATGAATAGGTGTTTAGATGAACTTGCCCAACTGATGAATATCTTTGGCCTGTAGTGCAAAGATGAATATTTGATTCCAGATATATATTGATTGATGTTACAGGGATAAAATATCGACGATGAACTTTTAAATTCATATATAGAAGATAGTAGTTTGCATTCTCTACTTAACTCTTCTAATGAATTGTTGTTTCCGCTGCAGTTGTTGATTTAAAACTGGTTGTCTATTGTATTCTATTAGATTTTTCCCTGTTGAAGACTAACGATAATTTGTTGTATATTATCTTAGTCATAATATTCTTTACTGGGCTAGTTGAGCTCACCCTTTTCCTTTTTGTTCCATTTTTCTTCTCAGGATGAGAGAATGTAGCGAGTACTAGTCGGGGTATGGAATGAAGGTTCTAGAGAGAGTTGTTTAGTAGTCCTCACCATTTTTTATAAAATAATGTATCAATAATTATGATGGGGATTTATTTGCGTGAGGATATTGTCTAGACGGCAATAGTTTTATGTTATAATAATAAAGTTGTAGTTATTTCGGTACCATGTATTTGGCGACTCAGAATGGGTTGGATGGAGTGGACCTATTTTGGGGGCGTCACAATATGGACTTGATCCAGAATGTATGTATGTATGTATGTGTATATATATATATATATATATATATATATATATATATATATATATAATCCCTCCTTTTACCAAATCATGCAGTATAATTAATAATAAGATAAAAACTTTAAATATATATACATACATAATCTTTACAACTGACGTGAGAGTTTAATGATTTTATCTCACCTTTATTAAACAAATTTCTTTTGTCTTTATATTGAAAGCTTTCGAACTGCCACTTTCTCCCTTACCAATTTACTGTGCCTTTTTTTCTTTCATCGATTACACGTACCGCGAAACAGATTAGGTCTTTAGTTATTTGTTTACTTATTAATATATATATATATATTGTTAATTCTCTAAATTATAAGATGATTTAATTTTATCCATATATAAATTAAATTCAATTAGTTTTAAGGCCCAAATTTACCAAATTAATTTATCCATCACATATTAATACGTATTAGTCCATATAAAAATAAATAACTAGTTTGACCCAATAAAAGATAAAGTTCAATTAAATTATTTAAAATATAAATTTAAATATTATTTATTTATTTTATTTTATTTCTTTATTATTATTTATTTCTGGGTTCCTTCTTTACTGGCGATCCGAATTTCCACTTTTGAGTTTAATATTTGGAAGTCTTTAGAGATGAGATCAGATTTTGGATATGGGTTGATAGTTATAATTCTTCTTCTAAAGTTTGTCAAACTCTACCATTTGGTAGAAATCTGAAAAATCTGTGACTTTTTAAATACCAAAATACTATTAAAAACTTTGTACAAATCTTAATTCAATACCACCTAACTTTTAAAGACATTAAAAAAGTTGTAATTGAATACCAGTAAATTTTTATAAACTCTTTAAATATCTTGAATGAATACAACCAAACTTTTAAAATCTTTAAAAGTATTTAAAAATCTCAATTGAATACACCCCTCTTAATTTCTTTTGGGTCAGAGCTCAATAAATAATCCACATCATTAAATTATCCCTGCACTACAGGCCAAGGATATTCTTTAGTATCACGACCACGAATTATTCATGCACTACGGGCCAAAGATAATCGTGTTTTCATCAGCGGTCCTGATCATGCCATAAAACAATTCATCTTTGCTCCCTTGGCCGAAGAGAATCCATAGCCATAATCATACCAAAAACTGTCCATCAATGCACTACGGGCCAATGAGGACTTTTTTCACATCATTTATAATATTACGGTCATGATTATACCGAATAATCCCTGGTCATAATCATACCAAGTCCATCTATGTACTACATGCCACAGATGACGTTCAACATAATATAAACATGAGGATGATGACAATGATATAAGAATTCAATAAAACAAGTTCACGAATTAATTTGTCTAGGAACCAATAACATCCAAATTGTCAACATGATACTGTTTTGTAGAATAAAATTTAAGAATGCTCAGAAGAATATTTTCATGAAAAGATACTGGATGAAGCGCAAATATCAAGGATATTCTACTAATTTCATAGAGTATGGAAGTCAAAACTTTAATTAACTGAGTATAATAAAGAATATAATAACAAAAGAAATCACCATGGATGCGGTACTTCGCATAAACAGGTTATTCCAACAGAATAATAATTACGGAACCAGGTCAGGCGAAATTCGCACCGACAGGATGTTCCAACAGAATAATAAAGAATGCAATAACAACAGAAATCACCATGCATGTGGTACGTCGCATAGACATATTATTCCAACAGAATACTAAATAACGGAACCAGGTCCGGCGTAAAACGCACAGACAGGATGTTCCAACAGAATAATAAAGACGGAACCAGGTCCGGTGTAAAACACACAGACATGATATTCCAACAGAATAATAAAGACGGAACCAGGTCCGGTGTAAAACACAGAGACAGGATATTCCAACAGAATAATAAAGACGGAACCAGGTCCGGTGTAAAACACACATATAGGATATTCCAACAGAATAATAAAGACAGAATATTAGAAGAATGTCACCAAGTATATGGTAGCCCGCGTATACAGGTTATTCCAACAGCATAATAAGGAATAGAATAATAGAAGTTCTCTTCATGAATACAAAAGAATAATATCCCTTACCGTATAAAGAAGAACTGAATAAAGAAGTAGTAAAGTAGCAAAATACTTTTCTTCTTTCTCTCTATAGTTTCTCTCTCTAGAGTTTTAATGAATTCGTTAGAAATAATGAAGGAATGAGCTTCTATTTATAGAAGAATGGAATGAATAATAACCAACCCATGAACGGTCCAGATTAATTTACTTTAATCGGACGGTTCATATTTAAAGCAAAATTTTTTAAATAAAATATAATATATTCTATTTATAATCTAATAAAACGAATAACTTTATAAAAGATTTTACTATGCAAATACTATATATGCACTATGTAAATACTATGCATAATAAAATATAACATATTCTAATTATTCTCTAATAAAATAGATAACTTTATAAAAATAATTTGTTTTATATAAAAAGATTTTACTATGCAAAATACTATGCATAATATAATATAATATATTCTATTTATAGAATAACTTTAATAAATTATTCTGTTTTATATAAAAAGCATATTTAACATATTTAACATATATTTAAAATGAAAAATACCAAATCAATCCCAAAAATTATTCTTTTCTAGGATTAAGCATAATATAGTCCTATATTTAACATATATTTTTCTCAGCATTTTTAAAATTCATTTACTATTTTTCAAAAATTAATTTCTAATTAATTCCTTAAGAAATTAGCTACATTAAGTTTAACTCCAGAAATTCCTAAATCTTAGCAGGATCTTACACTTGTTAACGTGAGCTTCCAGTTTAAATTTCATGGTCATCGGAGTTATAGAACTCCAGTTATAGCGTTTTTCGTCGGAAAAACCTAAATATTGAAATGGTCATAACTTGTTCATTTTAAGTCGGAATGAGCTCATTTTTGGACATGAGGTACTTTATATCATATACTTTCATGTCCCAAAAGGCCAGAATTTTTCTCACAAATTAAGTGGTCGAAAATGCCCTTTTAAAAATATGGGCAGTAGCTTTTTCTTAAATTACAGCTTTTGACTCCTTTGCTATAATCAGTCCACACGAAAATCTACAACACATTTTTCAGTTATTCCACTTAGATAAGTTACAAAACTCATAGACCTAACTCTAGAACTTGACCTCAGTCAAAAATTTGAAATATAATAGAAGATATGGTCAATTGAATTTCATGTTCCATTTTCATCAAAATCTGATTTTCAACCCTTTGTGATTTCTAAGAAACTTTTAATTTTCACATAATAACCAATATAACTCATCATAACACTTACTAATACCACATATACCCATGATTTTTATCAGTCCAATACTTTTGTTATGACTTTCATCATAATCCACGTAAACAGATCATTTTCACAATTTAATAAGGAATGAAATACAAAGGATCATTCACCATGCATGTGGTAATCCACATAGACAGGTTATTCCAACTGAATAATAAAGAATAGAATAACAGAAGGATTCACCATGCATGTGATAGAGACCGCACAGACAGGTTATTCCCAACAGAATAATAAAGACGGAACCAGGTCCGGCGTAAAACGCACAGACAGGATATTCCAACAGAATAATAAAGAATGGAATAACAATAAAAATCACCATGCATGCGATAGACCGCACAGACAGGTTATTCCAGCAGAATAATTAATGGAACCAGGTCAGGCGTAATACGCACCGACAGGATATTCCGACAGAATAATAGAAGAATTTCACCATGTATGCGGTACTTCGCATAAACAGGTTATTCCAACATAATAATAAAGAATGGAATAACAGAAGAATTTCACCAAGTATAGGGTAGTCCGCGTATACAGGTTATTCCAACAAAATAATAAAGAATGGAATAACAGAAGTTCTTTTCATGAATACAAAAGAAATAATACCTCTTACGGGTACAACAAATAATATCCCTTACCTTTGAAAGAAGAATATTCTGACTGGTAGGGCGATGATATACTCGAAGAAAACTTGTACTACGCTCAAAGCTTTCTTAAACTCTAAAGAAATACGCTCAAGATTATAGAAGAAGAATTCTCTCTATAGTTTCTCTTTCTAAAGTTTCAGTGAATTCGTAATAAATAATGAATGAATGAGCTTCTATTTATAGAAGAATGGACTGCATAGTAATTAATTCATGAACGGTCCAGATTGATTTACTTTAATCGGACGATTCAGATTTAAAGAAAAATCTTTTAAATAAAATATAATATATTCTATTTATAATCTAATAAAATGAATAACTTTATAAAAGTATTCTGTTTTATATAAAAAGATTTTACTATGCAAAATACTATGCAGGCACTATACAAACACTATGCATAATAAAATATAATATAATCTAATTATTATATAATAAAACGAATAACTTTATAAAAGTATTCTGTTTTATATAAAAAGATTTTACTATTAGCTTAATAAAACGAATAACTTTATAAAAGTATTCTGTTTTATATAAAAAAGTTTTTCTGTTTTATTACACTAATAATACTAATAAAACAAAACTGAGTGACTTATCACATAAGTATTAATAATCAATACCGTGTGCTACTATGCAACCGCGCGTATTATTGTACTTTTAACACCGAGTATTTCAACAGTTAACGGTACAACTTCCGCCATTATTTTCATAAAAATATTTTGTCGTTTTCTTAATCTGGCAATAATTTTGTTACGGGGTCCACCAATGATTGTGTCGTCGTACGAATATTCTCCGACAAAAATAATATTCCTCGACCAATCGAACAACTTGCAGACTTTGAAAAATTTATAAATATTACCCACAACTATAATATTATATTAAATCCACACCATAATATTCAAAAAAAAATCGAGAAAATTAAATATTTATTCATAAAATCTGGGGTCTCACAGTAGCGACATAATAATTACTTTTTGCAGCAGCCGAAATGACAAGATTATCCCCCATTAAATTAATTTCCTGCCGCTACAGGTTGTAGCGGCAGCCACTTTTGCATCTTGCCTTTTGCTTCATAGAATCAGATTGTTAGAAAGTTAACTCCCAAGTATTAATTTATATATATTGTTTCATTTTATAAAATTTAATGATATATTATTATTTTATATTTATCCTAAATATATTATTTATCTAATTTAGCATGAATGATATGATAATAAAATTAGGAAGGTAATTGTATGACATTATTTTATTTTTTACTCAAGTTTTTAAAAAATAATTTTTTAGAACAAAATAATTTAATAAAAAATAAGTAAAAAAATAAATTTTTTAGAACAAAATAATTTGATAAAAAATAAGTAAAAAAAGATTTTTTTAGAACAAAATAATTTGATAAAAAATAAGTAAAAAATTTATTTTTTAGAACAAAATAACTTAATAAAAAATAAGTAAAAAAAGATTTGTTTAGAAAAAAATAATTTAATAAAAAATAAGTTAAAAAAAAATTTTTTTAGGACAAAATAGTTTTAAAAACTGATGCAGTTCTTATTTTATTATTCTGCATTTAATATTCTGTCGGAATATCCTATCGGTGTGAATTTCAGCTGACCTGGTTCCATTATTTATTATTCCGCATTTATTATTCTGTTGAGAATAACCTGTCTGTGCGGTCTCTATCGCATGCATGGTGATGTCTTTTGTTATTCCATTCTTTATTATTTTATTGGAATAATTTATCTATGTGGATTACTACATGCATGGTAAATGATTCTTTGTATTCATTCCTTATTAAATTGTGAAAATGATCTATATACGTGGATTACTGCATGGCGGTGAAAATTCATTTGCAGTTTCATATATTCTTTATTATACTCAGTTGGTTAGAGTTTTGACTTCTATACTCCATGAAATTAGTGGAATATCATTGACATTTGCGCTTCATCCAGTTTTTTTTTATGGATCATTTGATATAACCGTGAACTGTGATGTTATAAGTGATGTGGTAAAAGTCCTCAGTGGCATGTAATGCATTGATGGACAGTGTTTGGTATGATTATGACCAGGGATTATTTGGTATAGTCATGACCGTTGATGATTTAATGAATATCCTTGGCCCGTAGTGCAAGGATGATTCGATTATGTGGTTTATTTGTTAAGCTGGGTCTTAGCGATAAAAATTGATGAAAATATTTTAAACCATATAAGATAGTAGATTTTATTCTCTACTTGACTCTTCTAATGAATTGTTTGATCCGCTGCAGTTTTTGATCTAAAACTTGTTGTCTATTATATTCTATCAGTTGTTATACTGTTGAAGGCTAAGGATAATTTATTCTGCATTATCTTAGTCATAATATTTCTTACTGGGCTAGTTGAGCTCACCCTTTCTTTCATTGTTCTCTTCAGGAAATGAGAACGTAGCGGAGACGAGTCGGGGAACGGAGTGACAGTCCAAATGATAGCATTAGTAGTCCTCACTATTCTGTTAGATAGTGTGACAATAAATGTATTGAGGACTTATTTGTGTTTGAATACTGTCTAGATGACAATATTCAAGTTAAAACTCACAGAATGTATTTTGTAGTATCTTACACGACTGTTGTATAATTAGTTTGTATTTGATTTAAGTACCATGAAAGTGGCGACCCAAGATGGGTGATGTGTACCTAATTTTGGGGGCGTCACAACAGTAGCGACATAATAATTACTTTTTGCAGTAGCCGAAATGACAAGATTATCCCCCATTAAATTAATTCCCTGCCGCTACAGGCTGTAGCAGCAACCACTTTTGCATCTTGCCTTTTGCTTCTTGCCTTTTGCTTCATAGAATCAGATTGTTAGAAAGTTAACTCCCAAGTATTAATTGATATATATTGTTTCATTTTATAAAATTTAATGATATATTATTATTTTATATTTATCCTAAATATATTATTTATCTAATTTAGCATGAATGATATGATAATAAAATTAGGAAGGTAATTGTATGACATTATTTTATTTTTTACTCAAGTTTTTAAAAAATAATTTTTTAGAACAAAATAATTTGATAAAAAATAAGTAAAAAAATAAATTTTTAGAACAAAATAATTTGATAAAAAATAAGTAAAAAAGATTTTTTTAGAACAAAATAATTTGATAAAAAATAAGTAAAAAAAATTTTTTTTTTGAAAAAAATAATTTGATAAAAAATAAGTTAAAAAAAAGATTTTTAGAACAAAATAATTTTAAAAACTGATGCAGTTCTTATTTTGTTCTAAAAAAATTATTTTGTTCTAACAAAATTATTTTTTAAATATTCCATAATCGGTAAAAAAAAATTCAATATAAATATTCCATAATTTGTATGGGGTTGGGTTGGGCTGACCCAAAAGAAACTAAAGGTCAATCTAAACCCGACTAGGGCTAGAGTATTTAAGTTGAGGAGGAGTATACGGTTCTCATTTTAACGAAAACAAACGGGAGAAAAGCGTTTTCCAAAATACCTATTCGTTCCGCATCTACTCAATCTCGTTATTCAGGAATGGACAGTCACAGCACCCGTTAGTTTTCTTGTTCGATCCTCCTTGTTTTCTATATATATATATATATATATATATATATATATATCCTGTGGTGATTTTGTTAATGAAATTAGAGGAAAATATTGGGGGTTTCTCGTTAGTTTTTTTTTTCGCATGCCTTTATTCACGATTTACTCGATTATTTGATCAATTGTGTTTCTAATTTTTTTTCCATGTGTAATGACACAGTTTTGCTCTATTTGGCTGGCTTTCCGTTACTATGTACCTTTATAGCGGAATATATAGCGGAATCAAAAGAACGTAAGAATGTCTTGCGTAAAAGTGAGGAAAAGGTATGCATTCTGATAGTCAATTTGGGGGATGAATGTTGACATGTGATACTTTATCTGCTTTCATTATTATTATTATTATTATTATTATTATTATATATACATACATAGTTGTCAAATCGTGAATGGTAAAATACACCTTTACCCACTTGTAAGCATTTGGCCACCGAACTTTAAAAATATTCAATTAATCCATTGAACTAATTAAAATTTTAAAATTAGACATTTCGTCCAATTAATTGAACGGCAGTATAATCATTATCCATGTGTCTAAGAAAATAAAATAAAAAATTAAATTATTACCTCCGTGGATAAAACTGACAAAAAAAGCTTAAAAGAATTAATATAAAAATTAAAACATATTTGAGAAGCGGACAACTTAATTACTGGAAGCATCGACAAATCCAAATCACAACAACATCATTCCAAATCCAAATCACAGCAATAACACATCAAACATTTTATCAACAAGAAGCATCAGCTAGGTTTTGGTCCTCTTCAGAGATGCGCGTATTTTGCCGTGGTCAGATCTAAAAGATAGATGGAGACGAGGAGGGAAAAAACAAATGAAAAAATTAGGAAGAGAGAAATAATAGAAAGAGAAAAGAAAGAAAAATAAAACTTATTTTCTTTATTTAAATTCTTATGTGGATGCCAAATGGCTGCCAAATCATTGATCAATCAGTAAATATTTTATTTTCACTTTTTTTTTCTTGTAGCCACATCTAAATATGCAATTTAATTTAATGTCCGTCTAATTTTTTGGACAGAATGGTTCAATTGATAATTTTTAAAAAGTTCAATGTGTCAATTCCATTTTTTTTAAAGTTCAGTGGCCAAATGCTTACTATTCGACAACCACAAAATGGGGTAAAGGTGTATTTTGCCAATCGTGAATCGTATCGTGTAGGAAAATCCGGATCAAAACTCCAGCTGTTCCCTGGATCTGATTCTCACACCTCCCCATTATTTTATATGGATTAATTGGAAGCGAAATGGAACAAAGGCTATTCTTCAGATGATCTAGCTAATTTTATATACTTTTATCTAATTAGACTTCTTCTATTAGAAAGGCGAACCTATAGGCCTGTTTAGTGATTTTCCAAAGTTAACCTAACCGGTTACCTTTGTCAACGCTACTAAGAGCCGGGTGAAGATTGAAAAACATCCGCTAACGTTGGCGGGAGAAGCTCTTTTTTAGATCTGCAACGAATGCCTTGTATCTATGAAGAAAGATTTCTCCTCGGGGTCGGACAGAATTCCGAGCCACCTATCCAATATGTGAGTGAGTCCACCCTACGGCACTGTTCTAAAAATCCCCGCCTAGGTCCGCCTAGGCCCCGCCTAGGCGCTAGACCCCCCCTTGGCGCCCCGCCTAGGTGCTAGGCCCCCCTTGGCGCCTCTAGGCCCCCCAGGCGCCTCACCAAGGCGGCAAAATAATCCCTTTAAGAAATTAGGCGAATTCTAGCGGGAGAGATTTTTTTTTATTTTAATAACTACCCAAACCAAATCTTGATATATTTATTTTTCTAATGATTTACAATATTCATAATACATATTGTAACATATCAAATCACAACAAGAAGTGAACAATATCAAGTCAAAGTGGATAATTTTATTATAGTTGTAATTTTTTGAACTTGTACCAACTTCAAATTATATAAATGATGATACATTTGTAATATTTAGTTGAATTAAATTTTATAATTCTTAAATTTATGTTTAGTTTCTTAAGTTTTAATATTGAATTAAATTCTTGAAATTTTAAATTTTATTATTTAATATCAATTTTGTTTATAAATAAAATTAATACGTTAAAAATATGTTTAAACTTTGAACAATTGCATATTTGTGTTTGAACTTTGACATTAGCAATATGGATATGTGTTTGAACTTTAAGAAAAGGCCTTTATTATCTTTATTATAGGTTGTTTTGCTTTATACTATTATTTTGTTTGGATAAATGTAAGATAAAATATTAAAATTGGCTTAAAATAAAAAATTCCGCCTAGGCCCCCTAGGCGCTAGGCCCCCCTCGTCCGCCCGCCTCCCGCCTAGCGCTTTTTAGAACATTGCCCTACGGATCCCCTATATTTGTTCTATGAGAGAGGTTGCTTGCAATACCTTCCCTGTCCGCTTAGTTTTTTTATTAAATAAGTTTATTTGGGGACTACCGTAGATGTTAAATTTGCTAATTTTCATTCTCATCTGTCTCGTCACATGAATGAGACATAACTGCTTATCATAAGAATAATGAACTAGAAATAAATCATATTTTGATTGGTTTGAGGGTTCCAACCTCGAACTAGAAGAGGTTTTGTTTTCTTTGGACAGGCAAACCCGGAAGCTAGATTTTGGCAAAAACGAATAACAAATTTAGTGACTGGTCACTGGAGTGAGGTCGTAACAAGGTAGCCATAAGAAAACCCTTGGCTAGATTGAATCATTTTCCAGTAGAGTTAATGCTTGTTGGGTATTTTGATTTGAGACTTTGTGAGAAAGCAAGAAAGCTATAAAGAATTCACACCAACCGAATCTCGACTTAAGTAAGTACAAGCAAGGCAATTGACTTGATCAAGAAGGTATGGAACTTCTCGACGCACCTCTATCAACTTTTTCTTTGTCCCATCTCTCTTCTGTTATGAAATTTCTAGTTACTCGGTAATGCCCCATCCTTTTAGAACTACTTGCGAGGAATTCCTCTTGAAAGAAAATAAGCAGTTAACAGTGTCTTCTAGTGCCTTTTAGGCTTGGTCGCCCTTTCCCTAAAGGGATGTAAGCCGACACTGACCCCACCGACCATTGTTCAGTCTATGATTGAGCAACTGCAATCCATGTTTCCTTCGTCCACTATGGCTCAGTCTCATCAACAATTTTCAGATTTTGCTGACGTTGGCTCACGTTGCCACACAATCTAACGACAGCTAAACTCTCTCCTCTCCTAAGCTTCGATACCCTCGGGACCAGGTTACGTACCCACGAAGTTTGGAGTGGATGCTAGACCTCCTCGAGTTGATGCTCTATTTATTCTTGGTGCTCAACCCTTGGAACTTGAACCAAAATGTCTTCAATTGTTGGAATTGGTTCTGCTTCCTCGATTGGTCCCGTTCGGCTTTTCCTCCAAAGGGGGTTTGGGTGCTGCAAGATGCGGTCCAACTTATGTCCTTGATGTATTAGGTGTGTTTGTGTTAAAGTAGAAAGGTTTAAGATAGGAGTAAGAAAAGGAAAATACCTCTTTGTTCTCTGTTGAGGAAGGCAAAGAAATTTTTTATTGGCTTGCTATGAAAACGAAATGAAAAATGTGGTAATATATATTTAAACATATAAAACACACTTTATTGTACAATCAAGCATATTAGCATGACTATGTATAAAAGTAGTCAAGTAAATGTTATTATAGACTGAAAATAAAATTTAAAGTTAAATAATAACAAAAATACAATAAATTGCTTTATTACATATTATTTTAGTAATCTTCAGAGTAACAAGAAAAAACGATAATTTAGATCCACCTTTAATCTATAAAACAAAAGAGAATAATTCAAATTAGCAAGTGAAGAATTATGTATCTGCTTATGGAAAGTGATGTGAGAAACATAGCGCGGCATTATGAAAAAAATATATGCACTAATAAGTGATTAAAGGCTTATCAAGTGATATTGAATGTCTTGTGCTAAAAAATATCTTCAATTGAAATAGTAGAAGACTCGAGAGTTTTGATTTTACTCTTTTGAATATACATAAAAACTTTTATAAGTCGATTGCTAACTTTAAAAAGTATCATCCATTGTATCATATCGTAAGAATCGTAACGGAATCGTATGATATGGTGTAATTTTCGATTCAACCTACGATACAGATCGAATTGTCTTCATATCGTATCGTGCGATACGTATTGCGTATCGTACGATTCTAACAACTATGTATATGCGTGTGTGTGTATATATAATTAGAGCATTTTTTGGGTTTCCTATTTTCATAATGGGAGAATTTTGTACGATACTAGTGGTTTCTTTTACATTAGCAAATTGTATTACAAAGATAGAAAAAATCAAGAAAAATAGCATAGTTTTTGTTGATGTTGAAACAATTATAATATTTTGTTTTGTGCTTTTTGCAGACAGCAGAGCGCAAGGCATGTATGGCAATGGGGTTCGATACGTACAGAAATACTTATGATGCAAGATAATCAACTTTGGATGGTGTTGTTTCTTCTCAATTCTTACAATAATGTTTCCTTTCATTCTGGACTTGATGTTGCTATTTTTTTTAATGCTTGTAGAATTATATTCCTGTGTTGCTGACTGTAGGTTTATCGTGCTTAGTTTAAATCCACAGAAATTAGATAAGGTGCCACTGGGTATATCCTGTTCAAAATAGGCTAATTACAAAATCTGACTATCCAATAAAAATTTAATAGTGTTATTACTTCTATCGTTCTTAAACTTTGCCCTGCTGCATCTCATTTGTTGGGAATTCTGTTAAAAAATCTCCTAAAGATCTCCTTGGAGCAGAAATAGGATCTTGTAAGCAATGGCATTCCTTTTCTATTAGTGAAGTTGAACTAACAAACATTTTGAAAGGTGTAGCTGTTAGTATGAGGTGCTATAACAATGGTAGATGTTATATGTGGAGTTACAAAGTAATGACAGCTCTATGAGATTTTGGACTTGCTAATTATAACACCTTTTATTTTGTATTTTATCATATAGTTGAGTATGCAATCTGAGCCTTTTTATGTACGTGTGAATCTGCCTTGATCCTCTTCTCAGGCGACCGCCCTAAACAGAATCTTGTCACAGGCAGGAGAACTGCTAAGGATTACTCGCGTTCGTTGTGTGAGTATCTATCCAAGAAACATGAGGAGGTATGATAGTTGTGTTTCTTCGAAGATGGTGTTTTCTTCATTTGGACTCTTTTCAAGGCCAAGGCTGAGACAAGTTTCGTATGTTTTTAGTTCAGTTATTTTGTATGATGGGCTGTATTTTGACGTCTCTTTACTCTCTGTCGGATTGATTATTTAATGCACTGTGCATGATTTTATACTATTAGTGTTTGTTTACTACGTCAGCAGATTCCCGTGAGATGATATTTTGAGTATGATTATTATTACTTCTTTACTTGGGCCGCTAGAAAGTTGCAAAACTGTTGCAAACTATTTTGGGATATCTGAACTAATTGTGATTTTTATGTGGTATGTTTAACTATTTGAACTATTTTGGGATATCTTTAAACTATTTGTTTCCCTCCTTTGATTATATCTTCTACTCTTTTTTTAAAACTAGATATTTACTGTTAATTTTTTTTGGGTTAATATGTGAAATCCTAAAACTCAATTTCAGTTTGAAAATTTTAAATTTAGTACAAACGATTATAAGTGTTATAAACTAAGAAGTATTATTAATCGTCTTGTTTTTAATTTTCAAATTCTAAATGGATTGAGTTTAAAGATTTCATGAATTGACTTCCAAAAGATAAAATGTATTTTCTTAGATAAGTATTTCCTTTTACGTTATAGAGGTATTTTAAATAAAATGGAAACAAGAAAAAAAAAATCTCATTGCATTGCCTTGCCTATTATAGAGAAAGGTAGCTAAAATTATCAGTAAAATGGAAAAGTAAACACAGCTAGCAAAAAGTTCGCGTCCTTCCACAACTAGAATTGTTGAATCCCAAAAGCGTCGTGGATTCTTGCTTCGTCGAACACGTCTTTGTGTGGGGTTGGGGAGGAAACAAAGTCACAGTTTTTTTAAACTTTATTTCTTTTCCTATAAATGACGATGTTAATGACACCAAGTTGACTAAGTTCCATAAAGTGAACCTAGTGCTCAGGTTGAGATTTTATAGATTTGCCAACTTTGATTGCGATAAGAATGAGAGCGTATTGTATTGATGAGGTTGAGCTCTTGGGATCTGCCCACTTGGTGAAGGAAAAGAGGAAGATGATGACGGTTTGGCTTTAAGGCGAAATTCCTGTGTGATTGAGTGTAGGATATGCTATGTTATTTACTTGTATTATAGCATAGTTTTTGTTGATGTTGAAACGGTTATAATATTTTGTTGTGTGCTTTCTTTCAGTGTGCAAAGCTCCGCATAAGTGACGAACCACTTTGCAAGGCGTATAAAAATGTTTTGCAGGCAGATTGTCCAACTTGGAATGGTGTTGTTTCTTCTCTCTTCTTGCAATTATGTTTACTTTCATTCTGGACTTGTCTTGCTATATTTTATATGCTCTATGAGATCATATTCCTTTGTTGCTTACTATAGGTTTAGCGTGTTAGTTTAAACCACAGTAATTAGATAAGGTGTCATTGGGTACATTCAGTTCAGTATTGGCTTATTACAAGTCCGATGTATCCACAATAAATTTGTTAGTGTGCTATTACTTTTGCCGCTCTTAACTTCTCCCTGCTGCGTCTCATTTATTCGGAGTTCTTCCAATATCTCCGAAAGATCTCCTTGAAGCAGAAATAAGACCCTATAAATAATTACATTTCTTTTCTACTAGTGAAATTAAACTAACAAACAGTAAAAGAGGTTTAGGTGTCTGAGGTATTTTACTAATGATAGAGGTTATATGTGGAGTTAAGAAGTAAAAACAGTTCTATGAGATTTTGTGATTTCTTGGAGAGCTAGCCATGTTCATCCAAAGCTTCCTGATTACGACTCTATAGCTGCCTATTTACAGTCTCTGCCAAGAGTGCTAGCCATGTTCATCCAAAGCTTCCTGATTACGACTCTATAGCTGCCCATTTACAGTCTCTTCGGAAGGATCGCCAATGAACGTATACTACTTCACTTAATATATAGTTGGGATTATTTTCTCTGCAAGAATGCAATAATTGGATCGATTTGACCGAGTGATTTAAATTTGGTTGGAGTCTTGTGGTAAACATTCATATTCAGTTTTATTTTATTTTTTGTCATTTGCCAATGTGTGAGTACAACAGTGTCTATAGACATTACCAGTATGTATGTAAAGGAATGTTTAACAAGGAGTTTGGTCAAATTTTATTTTACACAGAAGCTCAATTAGTAAATTTTGGAACACTTTTATTAGTTTATACATTTGAAATTGAAGTTTTTACTGGATATTCCATTGGGTGATGGCACTGATGGGATACACATGCAATTTCAATTGGGATACACTTTTATTAGTTTATACACTTACAGAAGATGATACTATGAGCTATATGGTATGAAAATTAAGTGTTATCTTCCCATTTAAGATATGTTCATATGAGCTATATGATATGAAAATAAGGAGTCATATTTGCTCTCATCTAATTAGGGAATATGGTATGAGCTATATGGTATTATGCTTGTACTTAATTTCTATATTTGTGTCTTGCTTTTAATTTTGCAGGAGTATTTCAATCTTCAGGCTAAGATCTAATGCTGATGAGCCATGCAGCATGTTAAGGGCACCTTTGACCAAGCGATTCTTTATTTAAAATGACAAGCTCTCAAAACCATGAACATGAGGAATTTTATTTTCATTACCTTACTATTCCAAGTTAGTTTTGTATATTCTATTATCAAGCCATCTCTATCCGTATATGTTTTTATACACAATTTAAATTGCTAGGTAAGTAAATTATTCATACTTTGCTACACTTTTTACTGTCCTACATAAGTAAAAAGATTGATTTCCTTCTATACATGTATTTCTATATGGAGAGTTTCTTATTTACAAGTAGGGAACTGATATTTTTACATGTATTTTTGATATTTTTACACGATCCTCTTTTGTACGAGCGAGCATCAGTAGGTCTCACCTTCGTATGAGAATAAACTAATATCAAAAACACATGTAGAAATATTGGTTCCCTTGTAGTTATATTTCCTTAGAAAACATGATGTAAATTGCAGTATATAGACAAATGACATAAGATCATCTAATTGATTGATTATGTTCTATATATAAAGCAATTTCTTTTGTTTAAATCAATAGGTTCACATGCTTTATTTATTTATCTTGTGCAGGTTTTAGTACAACATGTAAAAAGGACATTTAAAAATGACTCAACAATAATTGTTTCTTTTTATAATTCATTTTTTTCTTGTATGTTTATTTATAATAGGTACTGGCTGTGTTTTATTTTATATGAGTATATTTTATTATGTTGAATTTTTAATATTGAAAATAATAATTATCCAAGCAATAGTTTTTAAATTCTATCACAAATACAATATGAATCCAATATGCTAACCGAACAATAGAATTATTTTGTTTTGATTTTGCAAATCAATGAACTGCAAATCTATAGAGTTACAAGTCAAATTGAATTCCAAAACAAATTATCCAAACACACCCTTGTGGTAGAATTAATATTCCACCACAGAGAGCGTAAAAAAAATAAATTCTAAATGAGATTTTAAACTTAGGTGGTGTTTGTTTATCACTTAATACATCTTAACAACTCTACATTTGATTCGGTAAGAGGATAGAGTTATTTGGTAAAATTTTGTTTGTCTTTTATCGTCGTCTGTAAGAGAAAAATATAAATTTAAATCATTAAGAGTTATCTTTTGATGAAAAATTTAAATATATGGAGTTTTTATAAATATTGTATTCAATCCATTCTAATTTTTAATATCATTATTAAGTTTTGAAGTGAATTTGAGATATTTTTAAATTTAAAAGTCTTTCACAAATTTTATACTTTTTAATTATTAAATAATTTTTTAAATTCAAATATTATTTCACTTGAATGATATTAAGATATAGTATCTTAAATGTTGAGTGACTTGGTTCTTTTAAGTGCATTTATATATAGTGAGTTCTGTATTATAAATATAAACATAGATATTGAGCAGCTGCCAGCTAGTCATGACAGATAATTAATTGAGGATCCTATATTTGAAAATTCGTTACACATATTTATGTTTTCCTATACAACTTAAAAGATAAAAATAAAGATAAATTATTAATTAAGTTTGGCTTAAATATGAATTAGTACCCTAAACTATAGGTCATATTCCACTTCGGTGATCCACCTTTTAATTTTGTCAATTAGGTTATTAAACTATCAATTTTTTTCAATTACACAAATTGAACACGCCACGTCAGCAATTGCTGACGTGGCTATCTGAGTAGGATCTGGTTGAGCTGATGTGTAAAAATTAAACACGCCACATCATTTTTTTTGTTTTTTTAATAAAAATAAAATAAAATACATTTTTTATTTTTTTTAATAAAAAATGCAGTTTTTTATTTTTTTAATAAAAAAAATAAAAAATGCAGTTTTTTTATTTCTGTTTATTAAAAAAAATGCAGTTTTTTTTAATAAAAATAAAATAAATTCGTTTTTTTATTTTTTTTAATAAAAAAGATACAGTTTTTTATTTTTTTAATAAAAAAATTTAAAAAATGCAGATTTTTTATTTCTGTGTATTAAAAAAATGCAGTTTTTTTAATTTTTTTAATAAAAATGAAATAAAATACGATTTTTATTTTTTTAATAAAAAAATGCAGTTTTTTTATTTCTTTTTATTTAAAAAATGCAGTTTTTTTAATTTTTTTAATAAAAATAAAATAAAATATGTTTTTTATTTTTTTTAATAAAAAATGCAGTTTTTTTATTTTTTTATTAAATAAAAAATACGTTTTAAAAAGAAATAAAAAAAACTGCACTTTTTAATTTTTTTTATTAAAAAAAAACTGCATTTTTTATTAAAAAAAAATACTTTTTTTATTTTTTTAAAAAGAAATAAAAAAACTGCATTTTTTAATTTTTTTTATTTAAAAAATAAAAAACTGCATTTTTTTATTTAAAAAAACAAAAAAATTATTTTATTTTATTTTTATTAAAAAAATAAAAAAACTGCATTTTTTTAATAAAAAGAAATAAAAAAACTGCATTTTTTAATTTTTTTTATTAAAAAAAATAAAAAACTGCATTTTTTTTATTAAAAAAATAAAAATCTTATTTTATTTTATTTTTATTAAAAAAAACTGCATTTTTAATAAAAATAAATATAAAAACTGTATTTTTTAAAATTTTTTATTAAAAGAATAAAAAACTGCATTTTTTTATTAAAAAAAATAAAAAACGTATTTTATTTTATTTTTATTAAAAAAATAAAAAAAACTGCATTTTTTAATTTTTTTATTAAAAAAATTGCATTTTTTTATTAAAAAAATAAAAAACGTATTTTATTTTATTTTTATTAAAAAAACAAAAAAAAAACTGACGTGGCGTGTTTAATTTTTACACATCAGCTCAACCAAGTCCTACTCAGATAGCCACGTCAGCAATTGCTGACGTGGCGTGTTCAATTTGTGTAATTGGAAAAAATTGATAGTTTAATAACCTAATTGACAAAATTGAAAGGTGGATCACCGAAGTGGAATATGGCCTATAGTTTAGGGTACTAATTCATATTTAAGCCATTAAATTTTAAAAAGAGAGAGAAACATACACATATATTTATGAGTTACGCCTAGAACCTCTAAAATAACAACAACAAAAAATTTGTTTGTGATAAAAGTGCATTTTTTTTTAAATTTTTCACAAAAAAGCATTGTAGCCTATTAATTATAGGAAATTGATATTTTCACATAAAAAATTAATATTTTTATGTGATCCTCTTCACATGAATGGCGAGTAAATCCCACTTCCATGTAAGAGGAGAAATTCATGTGAAAATATCATTTTAACATGAAAATATCAGTTTCTTAATTATATTATTAAAAAAATTTTAAAGTCATTAAACATTAAAAAAAAATTAGCATGAAGCTAATTTTAATGAATTGATTAATACAATAATTTTTCTTTGTTTGCCGGGGAAATTTTTTTATTTTAAGTGATTTTAGTATTTTACCATGAGTCGGCCTCACAAATTCAAATAAACCCTAGCACTGATTTATAAAACCCCTTCTAACACTACTTATTCCCTATGAGAAAAATTACTTTTAGGTTCTTCCATTGCCAATCTTTCTCGGAATTGTAAGCGTCTCTCAGTAGCAAGAAATTGAAATCAATGAAGCCCCTTAAAATGGACAACGGTGAGGAAAAACCCACCACCAAAAACGAGAAGAACGAAAATCTTGATTCAACTGGTGGTGGTCAAAACTCGACTCCGAAGAAGAGAAAACGGAAAGAAGTAGCCATTTTTGGAAATTACAGAAACTACTATGGCTATCGGGTATGTGATTTTATAAACTATTGCTCATGAGATTTCTGTTTTTAGGAATTTTACCATGTTTTATATTTATTTGCACATGCTTTCATGGTTTCTGTTAGTGTTGACCCAGATGATTTTAAATTGAAAGGAATTGAAAAGTTTTGATCTTTTTTACTGTGAATTTTTGCTTTGATGATGCAGATTAGTAAGGAGTTGGAGGAAGATCCAAGGTTGAAGGTTTTTAAGAAAGAATGGTTCGAAGGAAAGGATTGTCTTGACATTGGTTGTAATAGTGGCTTGATCACTATTAATATTGGTATTTTTACTTTTTCATTTTTTTGCCTATATATTTATTTTTTGTGTGCGATGTACAACTGTGTATTGTTCATGGTGGCCAATTAAATTGGTTGGGTATTTCTTTTTGATTTTCTAATTTGCTATAAATTTTTACGTGACACATCTATAAGGTAATGTGGGTCGTTAAGAAATTATTATTTCCACAAGCTCCCTCTTTTAAATAAGTGTGAGGGAGAGACCTTGTGGAACTAATGGCTTGTAAAAATAACATTTCCCAATTTTTATCATCTCTGTTTACAATAAATTTTGAATCTTTATGTGAAGATACTTAGAGACAAAAGTTATTGTTTCTTGGGAAAATATGGTTTGAAAATATAAAAATGATTTTGTTACATGTATTGCTATAGCCACAACCATGCACTGCTATAGCAAGTCCCTTCGTCTCATCTTACCATTAATAGCGTCCTTATTCTCAACTATAGTTATTTTTGTACTGTTGTTACAGTCAGCAATGTACCTACATATTGGCGGAATCAGGTTTTTAAATGACCAATTCAGACAATTATGAACAAATAGGGCATTCTTTAGAAAGTGTAAAATTCAACTTGCCTTCTCTTTTGTTATTATAATGTAGGAGCATATATTTCGGTTATTGTATATCTAACTGTTTGTAACTCAATTCACGTACATGTTTGTGGAAATTGGAAACCGTATGTCCTTGTTAGTAATTTCTGATTAAATTCTTATACAGTTAATCATTTTTATCTGCAGCGAAAAAGTTTTGCTGCCGGAGCATACTCGGTGTTGACATTGATTCTGGTGAGATTTCAAAGTACAATCTGGTGTATGTTTTCCAAAATAAGTAATTATGTATATATATTTTGCGTGTGTGTGTATTTTTGTGTGCGTGTGTGTTGCACTTTGATCTATTCGTTTTTGTTTTAACTTTTTCAGCATATTGACCTAATTTAAGAAACTGTACTTTCATATGTGCATAGTCATATACTTTGCGTTCTAAATAGCAAGTTACTCGGGAAATAACCACATGTAAACTATTCATGGTATGTTTACTGACCAATTACTTCCAGCATCTTGGTTTAGTATGCACAAAAGGGAAAAATAATAATGGTACATTGGATAATATCCTAATGTTTCATGACATCTTGATCAACTAGGTATGTAATATGAGTAGAATTGATACCGTGATCATGAAAGTTTTGGTTCAATTCATACTTCGTTCCTCTATCCACATAAATTTTGCTCCATTGATACTCTTCCAGAAAATATATACTTTCTACCGACTTTTTATTTAATATTTTAAAATTATTACTTTCTACCAACTGTATAAACTCAAGTATTCAGGCATTAGAAATCCTACTCTTAACATCAGTTCTTTTAATACCCTTTATAATGAGTCCATTAGCTGGCTTGAACACATATATTGGCCAATGAGTCCATTAACTGGCTTGATTGCTTAGGTTTCCTACTTTTAGGTTACTAGTTGAGTGAAGTTAACCGAATTGATTTTGATGATAAGCTAAAATAACAACTGTTTCTTATCTTCCAGACCGAATTGAGGAGGCATATTGGAACCTCAGGAAGATTGCGAAGACAAGTACTCGTAAGCTACTTCCGAAGGCTTCCAAAGAAAATGTTGAGGGAGTAAACAATGTAGATCACCCTGTAACCGAACCTTTAAGTGAGGAGACAAGGAAGGTTTCTGGGGATTCATCCCCATCTACACTTTTAGATAAAGTTTCTTTCCAGCGAGAAAATTTTGTGCTGAATAGGCTTCCTGAAGATAAGTGTTATGATACAATTATTTGGTAAGTTCTCTTTGGCTCTAGGTCTACTTGGTTATATACTGTATTATTTCAAGAAAATAAAGTGTTGCTCCTTGTTAGGTAATAAGAGAAATGATGAACATATATCCTTGAAAGTTGCGAATTTTTATTCAAAGTCTAAATTGATGAACTTTTTCAATTTTTTTCCCATGCCATCTAAAAATTGAAGAAGTAAAGTAAAAAATAAAAATATCTTTCTTAACACTGTTTTGTATATTACACTGTCTTTATGAAAACACATTATTTTTTCTTTCCTTTTTCGTAATATGGATATATTTCTAACTTTGCAGTTTAAGTGTAACAAAATGGATCCATTTGAATTGGGGTGATGACGGGTTGATAAATTTATTTGCAAAGATCTGGAGGCTACTTCAACCGGTAATGTTTGTAGCTAGTCTTTTTATACATTTTGTTAATTTCATCTACAGAGTGGGATTCTATTTTGTCCTGAATTCTTGAGTTTAAATCTCCAGATTTCTTTACAGTTCTTATCTGAGTATATATCTGTATCATATCTAAATCTGAGCAGGGTGGCATGCTAATTTTGGAACCTCAACCATGGAAGTCATATTACAAAAACCGTCAAGTGTCTGAGGTATATGTCTGCTTCCCTATTTATGTTTGTGATAATTTAAATAATAGTTTGACCATAAGAATGTTAAATGTTGTGTGCAATTTATTGTACCAATTCAGGCTAAGGTGGGAGGATGCCAAATTCTTTGAACCCTTTCTTTTGATGAACCTCTATATTCAACTCTCTAAACACTTGTCAAGTAGTTTATTATTTATTTTTTGATCGCCACCAAGTAGTTTAAATGACTTGGCCTTTCTATTTTATTGGTTGAAGCTTGTTCAATAATGTTCATATGTTTTCTGCAGACTGCGCAAAATAATTACCATAAAATTGAGATTTATCCAGAAAATTTTCAAGAAATACTTTTGGACAAGGTATGCCTAATTTTTTTTATATTTATGTGGCATTGGGATTTAACATATGATGGGGGTAGTACTCTGATTTCTTACCTGCACAAACTTATTTTTGATGTCTGATTTTCATGGTATTTCAGATTGGGTTCAGATTCGTAGAAAACATTAGTTGCAATTTACCTGGTAGCAAATCTGGATTTCAAAGGCCAATTTTGGCTTTCTGGAAATGAATTCATTTACTTTCCCAACTATCCACGTAAAGTAAAATCTAGAACAGAAATGCTTCGGTACTATTGAGACACATTGTACCCCAAAAGAATTTTGACAACCTCCTCCTGGTCTAACATCCCTGACAGTCCAGTCCAGTCCAGTGCACAAGCAGAAGAAATTACTATCTCCCTCTTTCTCTGACTTGATGAATGACTAGCAAAAAGGCTTGGCTTGAAGAAGAAAAAGGTGTGATATATATTTCTTACCATGGTGTGCCTTGCTCTGTTGCACCAGAAACCGCTTCAGCTTTAGCCAGCCAGGGCCTGTTTCTTTGCCCTTTTAAAACTTCTCACTAGTATAAGTACATTATTGAGCAAGAATGAGGATTTCCAGTTTGATTATTTATTTCCTAATTGTTGTTTCCTGAACATGAATTGCCGCAAGTGAACTCCTATTCAAGTACTCTAATTTTTCTACTAGATATTTATTATATTATTTTGATCAGTGAGTGAGACTTTTAGCTTCAGATGTAGTTTTGTTTCCATTCCAGAGAGTTATTTAGACTTAATTTTGAATTTCTTTGTTCATTACAAAGCAATAAGGTTTACAATACAAGCAAATGCTGAAACCAGTATACGAACAAGCGAGCTGAATAATCTGTTTGCCAAAGAGGAAAATTCTTCGTGTAGCATTTTATGTCAAGGGAACCACCACAAAACCCTAGCCTTACATCTATCTATGTACAGAAGACCAAGCCTGATTGGTATTCAAGGATCAACCAATGTTTTCAATCACCTTAGGGAGAACATCTATGCTGAGAAAATATGTGATTCCCGTTCATTGCAGGCACTCTGTCTGTCCTTCCTCAGTGATGATGCTGAACCCCTTGAAAACCTCGTCATTCCAGCCACAAACTACGGTATCAAAAATTCAAGCTGCACGCTACAGTAAGGACGAGAACTTTTAATTCATGGCATGTTTCACCGACAAAAAGAAGTGAAGCTACAAGGCCAGAAACCCCATAAGATGATAAAAATGAAACAAAATTAGTATTAGAAATAACATGGGAGATGGAATAATATGCATCAAGTGGATAAAATTACCATGTAGATCACTTTGCAGAAGAAATGCGGCGAAAGGAAGACATCCAGCCACTTGAAGTACCAATATTTTCACCCTGACCCTGGTTAGAAGTTTCAGCAGGCAACACAGGCTTTGAGGCATTTCTTTTTGAGACACCAGCAAGGGAATATGAATTAGATGACATGTGTGGATTGGTCAAATTCTACAAACCAAACATTTATATTAGTCCAGTTGAAATTAAAAAATAAATGGAAAAAAGAAATTGCGTCCTTATATAAATAATTACCCCAAACTTGGAAACAATGTCTAAATTACCTATTTATAATTCTATAATGATAAACAAGCAAAAAAGTCGGCTAAAACCAGCATTAGATTTCCATTCCCTTTTAAATAAAATGACTTACATTTCTCTCGAGGGGATTTTCAGAAGTCAAAATTCTGTCTGTTGGTGATTTAAATTGCATGCGAATGCCAGGGCTAGCAGCAGTACTCAATCTCATGCGATCAGTTAATTCAGTTGAATAAGAAACATTATTGCCTGCTGACACTGGAAAACGAACAAGTCATAAAATTAGTTTCTTGGCAAAAATAATCTATTTTAATGTCCATGTGTGTTTGATCAAATGTTACTCTTTCTAAAAGGTAAAAGAGTTGAATAATCTCTCTCAACCCTAGTACTTATAGATAACATGATTGGCAAGATGAGCAACTGCAAAACATTGTTGATATTTCCCAAAAACAGTCTACATATTCCTTACCGATACAGTTATACTTTAAGCGAGTGAAATGCACGGGAATATCTAACCTTGATGTTTGGACACATCCACTGGAACTGCTCGACTGCTGCTCTCCCCAGGAAGTGGCTGTAAATTAGGGTGTCTAATTTGTTAAAACAATGATCAACTTGAAAAAAAGTTTTCAGATCTTTGCATATGCAGTAAAGTATTAGATAAAAGATCCAAACTACAAACTATTTCAGAAAAATATATATTATTGACCAGTTAGACATAGCTGTGATGTACGGGACAGAAATTACAAAAATCAACAATCAGTACCCTTGTTTGAGTTTTAGTCTTTTGTGCTTGCTGGTACTTTAGGATGGTCCAATCGAATATGTAATCAAATTCATACCCTGCAAGAGACAGAAACACTTGTGCTTAATTTAGACATCCAAAAATGTGAGGAAAAAACTATGCACAGAACATTAAACAGTAGTCTTTCAGATCAACAAGAAACCTTGAAAATAAAAGTCCAGCAGGAATTTTTTATCAATGTTTCAGGCTATGTTACATGGACTCTGGTAAGGCAACAGAATACGCATGTGTGAAGGACATTAAACAGTAGTCTTTCAGATCAACAAGAAACCTTGAAAATAAAAGTCCAGCAGGACTTTTTTATCAATGTTGCAGGCTATGTTACATGGACTCTGGTAAGGCAACAGAATACGCATGTGTGAAGGAGTCAGATTTGACATGTGCACAAATTTGGAGTATTTAGATCAATGTTACTTGGAACACAAATTTTTTTGGTTCGCTGAACAGGTATGAGAATGTGCCACATTACATAGTTTAAAACATGTTACACTAGGGGTAGCTTATATGGATGCTTAGAGTTCGATATAATAAAGAATCTAGATGCAATTAAGCTACATTTAGTAGAAGATTATTAGTTACATAAACAAAATGATTGTTTTTGTGGCCCCGTATAAAAGTACCTTTATCACATTTATCACATTAAATAACTAGATATACATTTTCTTGAGGCCTATTATTAATATTTTCCTTACAGGCACACTTTAGGAGAAAATGCTGACTTTCTTAATTTGCAAATTACTTCGGACATTCATGGACAAATGGAGTATTATGTTTCTAAGGGCTTTTCTTTCACTTACTTTTTCTTCCACTAAATACTTAAATAGCATGTCCAAGGCAACAAGGTATGAGGATCCCATATGCCGTTCAACACAGGCACCCTAGGGTAAATAGGTGAGTCCATGTAACAAGACTGCCAGACATTTATTGTGAGCATTAAACACTAGAACATATAAAAATTCAGTGCCAATATCCTGAGAATGAGATAATATAAACTTGCTCCTTATTGACTTGAGATAAGTGGCCTAGTTAGCAGATACCTTCACGAGTGAACAATTCACGGAACAGACGGTTCAAGAAGCCGTAATCAGGACGTTGATCAAATGTCAATGAATGGCAATAATGGAAGTATGAAGCAAACTCCACTGGGTTAGACTTGCACAAAACCTTTAAAAAGAACAGACTAACATAAGCTTACAAATTTCAGACCAGGTTAAAACTCATTAGAAAGATAGATGGTATCTAAATACCTCAATAGGAGTTGATAACTTCTTCTCACATATTTTATCATACTTTTGCTTCTTGGTGGCAGCTTTTAGACCCTGCCATGGAAGACTACACATTTTTGTGTCGGTCAGAAAATGTAGTTTGAATTTATAAACGAAGTGATTTCACGATTTATTGTGCAGAAGAAAAAAGGAATGAAAAACAAAAAGAAATGCATCGGATGGCAACGGCATACCTTCCTCTCAAAAAATAAAGTAGTACATATCCAAGTGACTCTAAATCATCCCGTCGGCTTTGCTCTACAAAAAAGACACCCAAATGAGGAAAATCTAACAAAGTAATCCTAGTAAGCCACCAGCAGTTTAATAAAAGAAACTTTGCTATGCGCACCTATTCCAAGGTGAGTATTACAACTTGCATAGCGTGCAGTTCCCGTCAAATTTTTGTTCTCTCTGTTCAATAGTAAACCACAAAATATAATTCCTTTATTATGCATTAATATAGTCATACGTGTTAAGAAGTAAGAACCTAACCAATCAACAATATGATGGAGTTTAAATTAGACATCAGGTAGTACAAAAAAGAATGGATATTCATTTCTCGACCCCCACCCCCTGTCTCTCTCTCCCACACGCACTCTCACACTTTTTGATGAGTTAAATTTATTCAAATAATAAGCCAAACCGGTCTAATAGGGCCAAGACAGAAAGAAACTCCCACTTTTGTCCTAGTAAAATAAAAGTCCAAATAAAACAAGACACTTGCAAACTCTGGAATGAAAAGGATACCCACTACTAAGAAACATGTTAATATTGGAAATCAGGAAAGGCTAACATAATTTAACCTGGAAGGATACCTGTAAGGAATATGGCGGTTGGTTGTTGAATCTCGATATCTTTTTGCAAGTCCAAAATCAATAATGTAAACCTGATAAATAATGATGAGGATCAACAAACATTAAGTTTAAAAACTTTTTGAAAAATAAAAATATAAGAGCCATTTAGGTTTAAGTAAAAACGAGTAGGAGCAAAGAAGTTATAATTACCTGATTAGCTTTTCGACCAAGACCCATGAGAAAGTTATCAGGCTTAATATCTCGATGCAGAAACCCTTTAGAATGCACAAATTCTATCCTTGTTATCTAATTTGACACAGACAAAAAGAATTTATAATTACTAATAATTCCCAAATCGGTAATGAAATATATTATAAAGTGCAGTTATTGTAGGGGTAATAAGGACTGCAGAAAGATGCCGAACTTGCTGCCCCATTGACAATAGGGGAGTGGGCTAATTTAGAAAGACATTGATACTTGTACATGAGAAACATATGATGTTCAAAATACTTACCATTTGATCAGCCAACATTAAGACCGCCTTCAATGAAAACTTCCTTCCACAATAAACAAACAGATCTTCAAGACTTGGTCCAAGTAAATCAAGGACAAGGATATTATCGTCTGCATCTATGCCGGACCATTTTATGCCAGGTATACCACCTAAAAACACAGATCAAAGTTAAAAGACTAATACAGCACTAAAATAATTTTTTTTTCTTATGGATGTATTGAAATACAACAATGCATACAGGCATAGCTGCACACAAAGATTATACAAGAACAAGAAATCTGCATCACAAGAGTTTTATTTTCAGATGAAACTTACTTCCTCCCTGAAGAATATTATACAACTTGGCTTCGTACAAAAGTTGTGGATGTTTTGTCTTATTGTTCTCCTGCTCAGTAAAAACGAAAAATAAATGAGCCATCGATATCAGTGAGTACACCAAGCAAGTTCTTTTTTTAGATAGAAACACAAAATGTATCAAGAATGAGACCTTGGTATCAAATTTCCATGTCAAAAACAACAATTAACATAAACACACCAGCACAAAGAACGAAAATGTCAGTCTGTATAAGTTGGTCCATGGGCTTTAAAAAGTTCAAACAAGTTATAGAACATTAGAACTCAATGTAACAAATTCACTTAACTAAACCGATACTCCCGAATTATATTTCACACTAATTTACGGAGAATATGGACTCTTAAGATCAAAGCCACAAAACCAAGTGATTACAATCCCCTTAAATTTCCTAAACATCACAATTGCAAAACCTACAATCACACATGTCAGTGCTGCATGACAGTGCTGCATGAGCTGTCAAAGGACAATCTTTACTTCAATTTTGAAATAACACCCCAATTGTAAAAACAAATTATCACAATAGGTGCAGCAAAATAAGAACATTTTCGTAGAGAAAATAGATTGAGACGTACGATCTTCACAGCAACGATCTCAAACGTATCAACATGAGTAGCTGCACAAAAATCAAACAAAATTAGAAAAACAAATAAATAGATACGAAACCATAACTATACATATATATATATATATATAATAAGTACCGAGATGAATTTCTCCGAATGATCCACTTCCGATCTTACGGCCGAGCTTGTATTTGCCTCCGACGATCCTTTCCATGCTCTACGTGGACGGATCAGATCGAATTGAATTGAATCTATCCGACGGAGCTGGTGTTTAGAGATTTCGAGTTTCCGGAAAATTTGTCTAATTGATTTTTATCAACACGAGGTTTAAGGGAAAATTTAGAGATGAAAAAGAAAGTTCGTCAACGGAGTTTGAGGAAGACTAGTTGAGTAGAGTTGTACAGTAGGTAGCTACTGTTGTTGTTACGGCTTAGGGGAGAGAGGACAGAGAGAAGATAGAAGATGCCACGTAGGAACGGTGAGGGTTTGATACGAATGCTATATAGTATATATATATAATAATGAATAACGTTAAGCGGACAGGCGACAGGAAAATTGAACAGTTTTTTTAAATTTTTTTTATTTGTGATTCAAAAAATATATAGTATTTATTTTAATAAATTTTTTATAAAATATAATATTTTAGGTATAATTTAAATACATATATAAAAATAAGATTATACAATCTTCCCCGGTTCGGCAAGACTTACTGTATAATAATATACGCTTAGGGGAGAGAAGATAGAAGATGCCACGTAGGAGCGATGAGGGTTTGATATGAAGGCTATATATATATATATATATATATATATTAGCTGTGTCCCGTGTCTTCGAATTTATTTTAAATTTTAGACGGTCCAAATTATTTATTAGAGTGAGCGAAAAATTCAAATCAGTTATATATATATATATATATATATATCTATTTAATAAAATATAACTGATTTTGAATTTTTCGTTCACCTTAATAAATTATTTTAACCGTTCAAAATTTAGAATAAATCTCATCATCTATGTAGTACCGAAGTCACAAAACACAATTAGTATATATATATAAAAGGATTAGGCCCGGTGCCAATTCTTGGCCCTCCACATAAGCATTGTTGCTATATATATTTTACTCAAGTAGATATAAATGGTATCTAACGCTGAAAAATAAATTAAATTGGACTTGATTCGTATCCGTTCGAAATAAAATGATTTAAATATAAATAAATTTTAAATTTCGATAAATTATTCGAACATTTTCAAATTACAATTTTCTATTGATATTTAAATCATATTAACTAGAAAAGTTTAAACTATTCGGACTCGATTTGAGATAGTACTTTTACTCGGTATCTAAACAAATCTCAATCTCGATAAGGTTTATGAACTAAATTTAAGCAACTCAATACTTGATTCGACTCAGTTCATTTACACATCTAATAGTATCATTTTGACTTATAATTTCATGAGTTTTATATGTAACTAGTTGTATGACTGTATTAAAATTTTCTACTTATACATACATATATACATATAGGAGATAATCACTTAGGGGTTGTTTGTTTAGTACTGAATGATTGAATCGGTCATCAATTCAGACGATTTTTGGCTGAATGATTTAGTGTTATTTTTTGGCTGAATGACGTTTTATATCATTAACTATTATATTAAGTAATATTAAATAAATGTACAATAATTTTGAATTTTTTTAGAGTGTAAAATAATAAAAATATGTTATTCAAATGTTTCAGACATGTCAATTATGAAATGATTTTTTTCATTATTCAGATTCAGCTCATTTAGATTCAAATACATTCAGTTTTTATATTTGAATATTTTACATATTTTTATTGATAAATAATATATTGGTCCTACTTTTTGTGTACGCACATAATATTATTCATTTTATTTTTTAAAAGTTCTGACTGTTTCTAAATGGCAAAAAGCACCTTTTGGCCACTGTGGTTATAGTGATTTAACGAAATAGTCACTGTGCTTTTAAAATATTCAATTAATCCACTGTAATTTTTAAAAATTTACAATCAAACCATTCCGTCCAAAAAATTGGATGGACGTTAACAGATCAGCTTACGTGGCAATAGATCATTTTTGTATTTTCCTTTTATCTTTTTCTTTCTTTTAATAATTATTTTTATTTTAAAAAATAATTCCAAATAATATAAATAATATATCAAAGTTTTTGTATCAATGAGATCTATTACAACATTACATTCATTTCAACAAAAAAAAATCATTAATTATGTGACAAAAAATAATTAAAATAATAAAATTAAAATAAAAATATTTTTATGTAATATTTTCTCTTTTTCTTTACCTAAATATTTATAATACGTATAATATTAATAAAAATTAATATTATAATATTCATAATATGTTTTTCTTTTCCTTTTTTCTTTTCCTTTCTTTTAAAAATTATTTTTATTTTAAAAATTAATTCCAAATAATACAAATAATATATCAAAAATTTTGTATCAATGAGATCTATTACAACATTATATTAATTCCTACAAAAATAAAAAATAAAAAATCATTAATTAAGTAACAAAAAATAATTAAAAAATAATAAAATTAAAATAAATATTTAAATTTATTTTCTTTATTTGTATTCTTTTCCTTATCTCTTTTCCTTTCTTTTAATAATTATTTTTATTTTAAAAATTAATACTAATATATATTTTAATGATAAAGAAAAAGTAAGTACATAATTAACATAAAATAAGAAATTTGATACAAATAATCAAAATATTAATTTCCCAGGAATTCAATCATTGATTATGTGACAAAAAATAATTAAAATAATAATAAAATTAAAATAAATATTTTAATTCTTTTTAATAAAAGACCAAATTTTTTACAGTAAAAGACCAAATTTTGACTTTATATTTGACAATAAAATAAATATTTTAATTCATATTTATTCTACTGTTCATCTTCTTCCCTAAAAGACAAGTTCTAGATCTGAAGAAAAATTAAAATAAGCATTCATCATAGTTTCCGGCCACAAGGTCAAGGAACACAAACCATAGTTTCCGACCATAATTTTCGGCCACAAGGTCAAGGAACACAGACCATAAATTTGGATCTATCATCGGAACAGTGGAAACCAAATCATCGGAAATAAGAAACAAAAATATTCATCTGGGATTCAATATATTGTTTGTATGTGTGACAACCCGAGAAATTTGGGCAATTTAATAAAATCTTAAATGATTGATTTAAGGTCAAATATTAGACCTAGATAGAAAATAAGTGTATGCGTTTAATGTTATTGGGATTGAATTTTGAGGATTTCAAAATTCTGTAAAGGAAATAGGTGAATTATTCAGGATTAATTGTTTATGTGATTAAGATCTGTGAATATGGTTATGTTCTGTGTACAGAATGTGGTTAAGGGTCAAGGGTTGACCAGATAAACTATATCTGTGACAAACCTTAAGAATATATTAAGAACGACAATGTTTGGTTAGAAAATCCTAGCGTTTAACAAGAAACCCTAGAAATCGGTTTTGGAAACCCTAATGTCAGTTCCGAGAATCCAAAACTCTAATTCGGTGCATGAAACCCTAAAACGGGAACGTAATGGAATATGTGTAAATAATTAAAAGATTAATTAGGGTTAATCTTAACAAATTGATTACAAAACCCTAATTTCAAATTTGAAACCCTAATGTCAGATCTGAAAATCCTAGTTTCAGATTCTGATAAAATGAAACCATAATCTGGGAATATAACGGAGAATTTTAATGTTTATGAGGTATTAATTAAGTATTAATTAGGGTAAAAGGTTGATTGATTAAAAAACCCTAATTTTCAAATTTTGAAACCCTAATTGTTCCGCCAGAAACCCTAATTTTATAATTATGGAAAAAAAGTGTTAATTAAATACTTGTAATGTTAATTAGGATATATTAATCCTAATTTTAAAGTTAAGTAATTAGGAAACTCAAATCTAATTACAAATATTTAATTTCTATTTTAGAAAATTTATTTTCTAAAAGAAACCCTAATTTGTGGATTGAAACCCTAATGACCATTTTGAACCCTAATTGTTCAGTGGTGAATTTAATTGCTATATTGGCAATGTTAATTAGAAAATATAATCCTAATTGTCAAGTTATTAGAAACCCTAATTTAATTGGGAAATTTAATTTCAAAAATTGAAATTTTATTTTTCTAATTAAAACCCTAAAATGTGGTTTTTAAACCTAATGTACAAAATTGACCCTAAGTGCTAAATTAGTGATTTTAATTAGGATAAATTAAGTCCTAATTAACAAGATTGTTATGTGATTAGGAAATTACAAGATAATTAGGAAGCCTAATTATATTTTGGAAAATCAAAGTTTTCTATTTTAAAATTTTAATTAGAAAATTTTGGAAATTCAAGTTGCTAAAAAAAAAATAATTGGGGATTAAAACCTACACTCAAATTTTTGTCCAAATCATAAATCTAAGTATGCTCAAACCCTAAACCCTAAGGATTTCATCAAATTACAAAATCTAGAATAAAATGGAAATGGCAAAAATGCCCTTAAGTGCATTATTGTTTGTTGCTTGCAAGTCTTGCCCTAAGATGGTTGTTCACCAACCCTAGACCTAAATGTAGCCCTAGCATGTGACTACATCCAGCAAATCAGTCATCTAGAACATTATGGTGCATTGTATCTTGCCATTTAAGGATTAAAGTGAGATAAAATGCTAGCTTTATTTTTCACTTTCAACCAAGTCCCTTCTCTCTCCTCATTTTCGAAATCTAGAGTGAGAGAGAGTTAAAAGATGATCCATTATTAAGTATTAGCCAGCCAAGAACAGATCTTAAGGATCAGAAATCGAAAATCAAGCAAAAAGGAGGTATAATTTCTTTAATTTTTGAAATCCTTCAATTGGTTGTTAAATGTTGCAATTGATTGTTGATAGTAGTGTTAATAGGTGTCAATTGATGTTCTGGGTTGTTAAATCATGAACCCATAACATCAAAGTGCACGAATTGAAAGTTTTTCAAAATCTGGAAATGGGAAATTTTCGTTTTTTTTAGTCAAATGTCAGATCCTCTAGATCCGTGTGTGGTACGTTCTTTTGATGTTTAAAACTTGTAAACTGTATCCTGATATGTGTTATTTAAGTTGCAAAAAGAATCAGACCTAGATCTATTATAGATCGCAAGATATTCACGGTCAAAACACGTTGACCGAATTGCAAAAACCAGCGAACCCAGAAATTTCGTTAGTGCTGTCCGTGGTCGACTTTGACCAGTATATTCTAATTTGATCTGATGCTTTTATGTTGATATTAAGGTGTTAAATTGTAGTACTACATGTTATCTACAACCTGTAATTGATAGATCGCATAAAGGTTGCAGGATCACCAAGTTATTAAGCGTCAAAGTAGGTACCTATGAATCTAGAAAACCCAGAAAGATGAAGAACACACCTGTCAGAATCTTTAGGAGCCCAGATCTTGCTGTTATGTTGTGTTTTGGCTAGGATCTTGGTTGATAATTGTAGTATTACATTTATACTACACGATTAGAACAATAGTAAGCCCAGAACACATTCGGATCACAGATTAAATCGTGGTCAAACAAGCCATCTCGCACACTGATCTGTCAGTGTTCTTGAGTCAAGAACACCTATAGCGACAGACAAGTGTCGCTATATGCCTTTAGCGACAGTTTTATTTAATTATTTTCGGAAAATGAATTAAAATTAGAAAAAAATAGTTTTTAATTATTAAAAATACCAAATAAATTCTAAAAAATTATTTTAAAGTATGAAAAATAGTTTTTAACTATTTTGGGTATATTTCGAAAATAATTAATATTTTTGGAATATAAATGGTATTTATTTATTTAATTACAATATTAAATAAATTATTTAAAAATAGTTTTTAATTCATGAAAAATTATGAAAAATAATATTATGATAAAGAAAAATATTTTAAGTTATTTTTGATGACTTTTAATATTTTGTCATGAAATTCATTAATATATTATTATTAATGGTAATTAGTTTATTTAATAAATATATTAAATAAATTAAGAAAAAATTGAATTAATGCTTTATAAATCATATAAAAATGATTTAAGTATTATAAAAATATTTTAAGTTATAAAATATAACTTTTGATATTTTGGCATAAAAATATTAATATTTTAATATTAATATTAATTATCGGATAATGGATTTAAGTGTTGGAAAATCATATAAAAATGATTTTAAAAGTATTAAAAATACTTTGTAATATTATAATTATATTATAATATTATGTAATGATTTTCATTAATATTTTATAATAAATAAATATTAATGATTAGGGAATTATGTTGTATTTAATTCATTTAAATACGGTACTAAGGTATTAAAAATATTATAATTATATTATAATATTATGACATGTATTTCATTAATATTTAATAATAAATAAATATTAATGATAAAATAATTGTGGTATTTAATTCAATTAAATACGTTTTAAGGATTGAAAAATATTGATAAATGGTAATAATTATCTGAAAATTATTACGAGCATAGGAAAAATGTTTTGTCTGATTAGAAATTAACGGTGATATGGTTAAGTGTTAAGTCAGAGTTTAATTGAACTTAAATTCGATAAAAGTCCGACTAGACCGTCGGGATGATAGAATTGTGTCGGTTTCAACTCAGACTGTAATAGTTTGACTTGATACTAAGTCTTATGTGCTGTATAGACTAATAGGGTTATGTGATAATGTGTTTAGGTTATTTTGTGTACAATATAACAGTATATTACTGTGATGATATTATTCTAATTATTGGAGATCTATATATTAATATTAGGTCTTCGGGGTAAAGCATTATTAAATTGCGTGCGGTAATCAACGGTTCAGGCAAGTTTTTCTTGTACTTAACTCTAATAAGAGTATTTTATTCAAGCTTATGGTTAATCTTTGCTGATTGCCATGAAAAATTGTAATCTGTACATCTTGCATGTATAAGTCAGGTATGAAAGGCTGATCACCTTCATTACCAGTTGGTTCAGAAATGTTTGTTCATGTAAAATACTTGTTCAGTCAAAATTTTGTTCTTGCTAGTTCACAATCATATTGTTGAATTATAGCCAACCAATTATTCATACTCTTCAATCATGATATATTGTTATGTTATTGTATATAAAACTTGCTGGGCAACTTTCATGCTCACCCTTGTTATATCATGATAAAACATTGCAGATAAAGTGAATGCGTTCGGATACAGGAAACGATTAAAGTCAAGCTCAGCTTGGGATATAAAGTGCAGCTAGTTGTAATAGCGTATTGTAATAAATATTGTTGTGTATTAGATATTTTAAGAAATGTGTATTAAGTTAAGGTTACTCGACCTTGGGGGAATAGTGTGTAATGTAATGTATAAACAATTTATGTTTATATCTTCCGCAAATAGTAATAGAAATAGTATACCGGATCCGAGGCGATTCGGAGCCCGGATTCAGGGCTTTCACAGTATGTCAGAAAGAAAACCCATTTGAATTTAGAGAGAGAAAGAGAAATCCCATTAGTATTTTTTCTCTTTTGGTAGTTTTCATCAGTCATTAATGGCAGCGAACGAACGGTGCCGATCGCATCGGATTTGATGTACGAGCTCGACGAATCAGACGTTTGGAATTTTGGGCGGGCTGCGTCGCCGGAGCTCTGTAAAGTCATGCCGAATTCGAGAAAGAAGCCGTCCGCGATGGAGGAACGGCGTCGTCGATGCCTGTGAAAGTGCCGGAGTGGTCGAAGATATTGAAGGAGGAGAGAATCTGAGGAGAGATAGTGACGATGATTTTGATGAGGAGGAGAGAATGGATTTGGGGATTTGGGGATTTGAATTAGGGATTTGGTATTTGGGCGATTTGAATGAGGTGATATTTTGATTATTTGTATTATTTAGAATTAAAATAATTAAAAAAAGGAAAAGAGATAAAAAAAAGAAAAAATTATAAAAAATGGCTGACTGGCTTGCCACATCAGAAAATAATAAAATTTTGATTTTTTTTTCAATGCCACGTGTGTAAATATTTGACGTCCGTCCAATAAATTGGATGGAATGGTTTGATTGTAAATTTTTAAAAACTACAGTGGGCTAATTGAATATTTTAAAAGCACAATGGCTATTTCGTTAAATCACTATAACTACAGTGGCCAAAAGGTGCTTTTTGCCGTTTCTAAATATATGCGAAGTTTTATGTTTAGATTTGCCTCATCCTTAATTAAGGGTCCTTTACATAAATATACAACAAATAGAAAGTAATTACAAGAAAAGTGCATCAACTAAATAATTACAAAAAGAGTGTAATTAAAACTCATATTACAAAAATAGTACAATTCACATTAATAAAGAAACCTAAAATCAAGGATAACTAATAATTCAAATTCAAATTCAAATCTTGTCTCTAACAACAATTTCAAATCCATATTTCAAAATTCAAATCAAAATGAGAAAATTAAAAATAAAAAATTATGAAGGAGCTAATGTTCATCATCCTCCACACCTATATTTATTGGTTACCTTGAATAAAATTGGTAATCAAATACAACTGAATTGGTTACCTTGGTCTAAAAGTTTGACAACCAATTTCATGTTGGTAAATAAAAAATAGAACACTGCATATTTATACCAAAGGTAACCAAAACTTTATACCAAGGTAACCAAACTTTTATACCAAGGTAATCAAACTTTTATACAAAAATAATCAATCTACCTTCACACCTATATTTATTTGAGTTTGGCCTGCTATAGGTCTCCATTGCACCCAAAATAAAAACCCCACAACTTCACACCCATGAAGTTATAATAAACCAGTGGGATTTGACCCAATGAGAGGTGCTCCACTTCAATAAAATGGAGATCACATGCTCAAAGCTTCCAAATCCTGCATTTTGTAATATCGGAGTAAAATCGAAATCAAAATCCAAATCCAGATAAACACTCAATATTATACTGTAAAACTATTACTCCTATATATATTATAGATTTATGGACGTAATTAATTAATGTAAATCTATATATTATATGATAAGTAACTTACGGATCTAGCTACGGTTGCAATGGAGATCACATGCTCAAAACATTTAAATTCTAGAGAAGGATGCAAATCTACACGAGCTACAATTTCCATAAAAAAGTGAAATAAATTGCACCCAACTGCACGAAGGTTTGGCTACCAACTGCACGAAGGTTTGGCTACCAACTGCACGAAGATTTGGCTACCAACTGTATTACATGCAAAATAAATTGAAAACTTAATAAAACAGAATTAATTACCTTGATATAAAGGTTTGGCTACCAACTGCATTATAAAAAAAATGCAGAAACAGAGCAACGATGGCAGATGGAGGGGAAGCAACGGGTAGCGGAGGGGCCTCCATCTCGGCCAGTGGCGGGATCTCCATCGACGGCCATCTTGAATCGATCTGGGGGAGTAAGAGAAAGGGGGCGGGAGGAGGCGGAGGGGAGGGAAGGGAAGGGAAGGGAAGGGAAGGGGAGGGGAGGAGAGGGGAGGGGGTGGGGTTGGGTGGAGAAAGGGGGCGGGAGGAGGGGGATGGCGGTGGGAGGCAGATGGAGGTGGTGGGGCGTGGGCGGGGAAGGAGAAGGGAGGCGGAGGAAGGGGAAGGGAAGGGGAGGGGAGGGGAGGGGAGGGGAGGGGAGGGGAGGGGGAGGGGGTGGGGTGGGTGGAAAAAGGGGGAGGGAGGAGGGGGATGGCGGTGGGAGGCAGATGGAGATGGTTGAGCGTGGACGGTGGAGGAGAAGGGAGGCGGAGGAAGGGGAAGGAGAGGAAGAAGACTGCGAATGGAGGTTGATGAGAGAGATAAAATTTAAATCCCTACAAACATGGTCATTATCAATAACTGATTAAATCAGTTAACTAAATAAAAGGGATAAGATTGCACTATTTTTTGTTATTAAAATTGCATATGCACTTTTTTTATAATTTTTTAGTTTGTACACTTTTTATGTAATTATTTTTTAAAATGTAATAAAAAAATGTAATTGTTCCCTTAATTATTGTGGTGGTTGTTACCAGATGGACTGGTAGGGTTGAACAGCTAAGCCCATTTCTCACAATGCATGGGGCTGAATATTAGGCTGGAACTTGGGCCACATTAAGTGGTTATTCTGTATGGCTTGGCCCGTCAATCTAATTCAAGTTCATCAAATTTTGATTGATTTATTGTCGTACAATCTTATAATGTTTTGGTTGTGAGGTTTTAAATGGATAGAAGAGAATGAATAATTTTTTTTGGAGAACTGATATTTTTACGTATAAAATTGATATTTTTATGTGATAACTCTAACGTAAATAGTGAATGAGTCCCATCTTTATGCATACAAAAATATTTTCTTTTTTTGCTACTTATAAAGTAGGACAAAAAAAAAGAGAATATAAATAATAAGAGCAAGGATCAAGAGTATTTCTCCGTAAATAGCATTCCTCCTTAAATAGCACTACGTTATTAAAATTACGCCGTTTTGGATTTTTTTTTTAAAACAAGTGGGGTCGTGGGTGGTATTTTTGTAAATAAAAGGAAAACAAGTGAGACCACTCTCTTTTAAAAGACTCCAAAACGACGTAATTTTAATAACGTAGTACTATTTAAGAAGGAATGCTGGGAATGCTCTTGATACTTGCTCATAAAGATTGAGCAATAAATATTTAAAGAATAATGCTAGAGACACAAACTATTCTACAATATTTTATAAACTGATGATGTGGCATACTTCACATCAGCATATTGTGTGGGGTCGGAGACTACATTGAAATAATTTATAAATCAATATGTTGAGGTGGAGTGATGGGGCATCAGTAATTTATAAAATATTTATAAAATAATTTGTGTATATAGCATTACTCATTTAAATAGAAACATCTTTCAACTTTTAAGCAAGTGAAAAACAAAAAATAAAAAACCTTTTTTGCATAATGACATTACATGGTTCCAAACACGGTGTAAATTTTTGCCCAGCTCTCTCTCTCGCAGACGCAAAACGGGCACACCCATTTGAAGATGGTAGGAGACGTTGAGAAGATGATCGCAATAGGGGTCGTTTGGGGAGCTACAAACGCCTTAATGCGGCGGGGCACACTTATATGGGATCAAAAACTCAAATCTTCCCAGCATCCAAACAGAACCCATAACCCCGTGGTGAATACCCTGAAGAATTGGCTCAACCTTCTCTTGATTTGGCAGTACTCTGTTCCTTTCCTGTTGAATTTATCAGCCTCGGCTACTTTTTTCGCTATTTTAAGTGATACCCCCATATCGGTTGCTGTTCCGGTGACCAATGCGACGACGTTTGCTGCTACTGCCTTGTTTGGGTTGCTATTGGGTGAGGAAACTCGTGTTTGGCTGGCTTTGTTTGGTACATTTCTTATTGTTCTTGGTGTTTATATTTGTATTATGTGATTGATTACTTGGTTGCTTTGTAATTTCTGTTTTTTCATCAGTGTTTCATTGGGAAATTTTGAAATGACCCTTGTAATTTGTTGGATCAAACTCTGTTTGGATGCTGAGAAATTGGAAAAAGAATGAAGCTTTCTGTTATGTATAATGCGGTGTTTCAGAAATTTCTATTGGGTTGTTTGTAAAACTTAGAAAGTACTGTTTTTTTGTTCTTTCTTTCTTTTTTATGGTTATATTATGGTCTAGTAACAATTCTATATGGTGTTATTGCATCCTCTGTGTGGTTAGTAGCAATGATATAGATACTATCTGAATGGCATTAAATGGAAGATGAAAAAGTATTAATTATATATTCAAATTTCGTCAGGAATAAACCTATACTGATTTAGGCCGAATGTGTTATTCTTTGTTTCAGATTGCACTGAAAAAATGAGAACTTTGAAGAATTATAGGTGTGAGATGGTCACGATACATTTATTTTTAGTTGTTGGTGCAGTACTGGAGTTACTAAACAGTTAATTTCTTATTCGATCTGGATGTTTAAATGCCTTTTGATTTCCTTCTGTTTATTGTGGATGATCTGAGTCTTAAGCTAACTATTTTCTTTACATTGTTATGCTGTAAAACTTGTGAGTTAAAAATTTCTCCTCTTAAAGGCTTAGTTATAAGTTGCAGATATATATGATGTGACACCTGTTGCTCCTTATGTGAGGTTCATGATCGAACTCTGTTGTTATGATGGACAATAAGTGAACTTAAGGTCGCAAACTCCCATTGCATCAATCATGGCTCAGATGTTTTGCATCACTTATTTGGATGCAAATGAGTTCTATTTTTAATTTGTTCTAGATTTTGTTTAGACTGAATTTGGTCATATTTTTTTAACAGTAATAGTCCCGATATCCTTGTTCATTTTCTATATTATGACCTTGGACAACTATGGTGTACACTTCACTTGGATACTGAAATGAAACTGTAGCTTAAGTTTACCCAATGACAATTGAGGCAAATGATTTTCATTGACATAGTCTTACATTAGGTTGCAGCTTTGAATGTTAAAGCAGGGATGAACTTACACTGGATTAGGTTATTATGGTACAAATTTACTTGGAATATAAGTCAGTCTCGACGATGAGGGAATCCTTCAAAATGTGAATATTTAAAAAAAGTAGGACTAACTGGCTAAGCCATTTCATGTGCATATGATAGTAGCAAAATCAGGAGCATTAACAAGGCATAGAGATCCAGATGATGCTTATAAGTAACCTATCTTTAATAGGTTATGCAGAAGAAACAAGATGTAGACTTGTAGTATGCTGTTCTAAATTTTGATATTGATAACTTAGCGTGTTATACCATATTCAAATTCAAAAGAGGTCATATATTTTCTGATTGAAGTCATATTTGCTACATATTTGGGTTTGCTGTGGAAAACTGCACGCTATTATAGCAGCTTGATTCTCAAAATTTTAGTACACCATTTACTGGAAGGATCCTTGTGTAAAATTAAGTTCCACTACTAAGATACTGTTTGTTTTTTTTTTCTTTTCATTTACCTAGTTGAAAGATCTTTGCTGATTGCTCTAAATGGATGCGACATGCTTGCCTTTAGCATTAAAGTTCTATCACCAAAAACTCTGTATTGTTCATTTGTTTGACCGCAAGAATTACAATTTGTGGGATACAAGAATGAATTCAATCTGTTTTATGTTCCCGGAGAATCCAAAAAAGAAAAACAAAATGAAGAGAATATAAATTGATTTGATCACAAAGAAAAATGATAAAAGAAAAAGAAGACTTGTTGAAAAATTGAAAATAAGGGTGCTTGCTCTTCTTTTTTTTGGGTTGGTATTGTTGAATTAGGGTGCCGTTTGGCTGCTGCCATCGATGATTTTTCTTAGTATTGTGCCTTGCTACATTCAGGAGGCATCAGTCCATTGAATCGCTTTGCATCTTTGCAATAGTCATAGATCACGTAGTTGTCTCTAACCCACTTCATCTGACCCTGCTTACCAAAAGTCAACTGCTTGTGTATGGGGGAAGTCCACCAGTTGGCAGGGGACGAGGAGGCACATTAAGCAGTGCTAAACGGTCCGTCCCACTTGCAAGCCCTTGCCCGGAAGTTGTGTAGTCTGGCTATGAAGGGTGCACTATTCCAGTCGATCTTGACAAGGCCACCTCTAGTTGCCCAGTTATCAGCATTCCACAAACTGGAGTAAACCCTCATCCCTTGTTGATTTGGGTAATCAATACCTTGGCTTTGATAGTTTCTGAAGACGCATTATTGGCAGATTATCAATGTACCACCTGAAGGCATGGTAAGAGTTTAGATAGGAAATGTTTAATTTCTATGTAGGTTTTGAAATTTTTGGTAGATTGTTTTATTGTTAGTAATATACATTAAGGGATAATGATGATGCTTTGATAAAGCAGGAGGGAGTTTTATAATATTAGGGTAACTTACACAATTTCAGTTGGGTTCCAGTGTATGGCGTAGTTGTGGAAATCGGCAGTTGGGTCGAACCACAAGTAGAACTGCTGCTCTTTGTTTCCAACTCCTCGAGTGTATATGTTGGTGTGGACAATGTAAGGCTGTCCTGATGAATTCCCCAAGAACTCAAAGTCTATCTCGTCATGCTTATCTCCAGCAGCTGATAACTGCAATGGTTCAAGTGAAGAAAAACTAGTTATTTTTGTACTGTGTTAACATTCAGGTTTAGCCTTGTTATAGTTGGAGTTGTTACAGGTTTTATGTCTTGTTTTCTGTCACTTTGACCTTGTTTATATGAGATTTTGCACTTACATAGTATGCTGTGACAGTTCCAGCTGAATTCCCTGGTACCAGCTTGATCAACATTTCAATGCTTCCAAATAGGAATGATCTCTTTGATTGGACGCCTGAACCTACAAACAAAACCCAAAGTTCAATACAAGATTTCAACTTGTAAAACATTAGTTTTTTTTTTTTTGGAAAGCTGAAACTGCAATTGAAAATATTTTTGGTATCTAGATTAAGAGCCCGTTCGGCTAAAATTTATGGGGGTGTTTGATAAATACTGAATGAGTTGAATTTGAATCTGAATAAAAAAAGTTCTTTGATAATTGACATGTCTGAAACATCTGAATAACATCTGTATCACCTGGATCCAAATATTCCTGCCTTAACATTGCCCACTCTTTTGTTTATAAGAAAATTAAAATAAGAGAGTATATCAATTAGTCATGGAAAATGTTAACCGATGAATGTTATCTGTTCGGCAGGACGTCGATCCATCCCGAAGGATATTATCCGTTCGGGAGGATGTCGATCCGTCCGGAAAGATGTTATCCGTTCGGAAGGACGTTTATCTGTCCCGAAGGATGTTATCTGTTCGAGAGGACGTTGGTCCGTCCCGAAGTGTGTTATCCGTTTGGGAGGACGTTGGTTCATCCCGAAGGCTGTTATCCGTTCGGGAGGACGTTGATTCGTCCCGAAAGATGTTATCCATTAGGGAGGACACGGGTCCGTCCCGAAGGATGCCGATCCGTTTGGGAGGACGCCGATCCGTCCCGAAGGGTGTTATCCGTTTGGGAGGACGTCGATCCGTCCCGAAGGGTGTTATCCGTTTGGGAGTACGTCGATCCGTCCCGAAGGGTGTTATCCGTTTGGGAGGACGTTGATCCGTCCCGAAATTCGGGAGGACACAAGTCCGTTTCGAAAGATGTTATCCGTTCGGGAGGACGTCGATCCGTCCCGAAGGATGTTTTTCCTTTTGGGAGGAACTTAGACTTCCCGAAGGACATTTATCCAATCTTATAACCCTGTAACAGTGCTCCCGATCCCCTAAGGAGACTTCAAATAGAGATTTTGGAGAACCGTCCGACCTTATACCGCCACAAGAATGCTCCCGATCTCCTAGGGATGATTTATGTAGAGGTTACGAAAAATCTTTCGACCTTGTACCGCAAAATATAGATAACTAAAGAGATAATAAACTCGATGTGATATAATTCGAAGTGAGCTACTATCGTCTGAAGTGTCATAAGTGAACATCTCGAATTGTCGAAGTTTATACCAAACTTATATATAGTGGCCCACAACTTCTTTCACAGTTGTAACTTCAGATGAATTCTAAACTGCCTTACTTGTGCAAAAGCTTTCTTTACTATTTCACTTGTCTGCTACACTTCTCCTGTCCCCATAAATCTTCTCGATTCTTCATATTTGGATTACTCCAGCTACTAGTAGGGTTCCCAGTTATATTATTTCCTTTTGTCCCAAGCTTCGTTAGATTTTTACACCCATCACCATCCTGGTTATTATTTGAATCGTTGTTCTTGTCCCCAAAAAGGTGTCGTATCATCACAAGAATCAAAAGTAGTAACAATTTCAAGTTTTGCAGTACCCCAGTTGGACCCTGCATCGTTTCAAGAGCCGGGCCGATCACCGTTGGGCACTTTTGCTCTACCCCAGCTATCAGATGTAGTGCTGCCAAAGACAGTATCAGAAGTAGTCTTGTTCCAGCCACCATTATTTGGTTGAGGTGTAGTTTTCATAGATTGGATATGTTATGGCTGTTATCTGAACCTGCCTGCTATAAAATTGATGGGGATTCACATGAAAGACCTCTAATTGTAGTACGTAGAGATATAATTTAAACTAATCTTCTATGCCACTCATGGTTTATTATCCTGAATGTCAGTGGATATATGATGTCATGGTTTATTATATATCCTGAATGTCAGTAGATTAACGCCAAGATTCGTTCATGCGCCTCAATTACCAAAGCGCGTACATACTGAATAAAGTTTAACAATAAAACCTTAATGTTCTAGTGCTCTAAAATAAAGTTGTACTTTCAAAGTCAATTTTCTTAAAGAAAGAAAATCAAACTTTATACCGACTCTTTCTTTACGTGGGATAATTATCTCCATGCGAACTATGGCCCACCCTATCATCCCGATTAAAATATTCATGCCCCAACACCTCCAATTCTTAAAAAAATAAATGCATGTCACAAGAATATTTTAGTGGCATTTTCATCTTCAATCTAGTTAGAACAATATTGGCCTCCGATAAATCTACCATTCTGATAAATAATTTGTACTGTCTAGTCGCAATATTCTAGTGGAAAAGTTCGACATATAAATCATTTTCCATTCGCAAATTCCATACTTGTATTCCACGTTATACTTCATTCTTATAGTCCCGAAACGATACATACAGTTGATAGAATTTTAACGAGCATATCTCACCATTTAGAGGAAGTTAATGATAATTTCAGTGGTAGAAGCGCTACTACTCTCTTCATTCCAAAATTAATTATATAATTTTGAATTTTGAGAACATATTAAACTTTAAAATTAGTAAATTTTGTGATTAATAGTTTTTGTTATATATTATACAATTATAATATTTGTATCAATCAACTAAAATTAAATAAATTCATGTCAATTTAAAGTTTAATATGTCTTCGTTTAACCTCTAAAGTCAAATTGTATCTCTAATTTTAGAACGGATGAAGTATTTCGTAATCTTAACCGCACAATTTTTTTTTTACTTATAGGCATGTCAATGGGCCATATAAGAGCAAATCATACTCTGATCCAATGTGCTCTACCAAGTGTAAAAAAAGGTTGTTATTAAGCAAATTCTATTTTTTTTAAAAAATCTGCTTTCATTTTTTTAAAAAAGTTTGTTTTTTAAAAAATTCTATTTTTTTAAAAATTATGTTTTTTTTAAAAAATTCTGTTTTTTTTAAAAGCTTTTTTTAAAAAATTCTATATTTTTAAAAAAAAAAACTACTTTTAAAAATTTCCGTTTTTTTTAAAAAGTTTGTTTTTAAAATAAAATCTATTTTTAAAAAAATTATGTTTTTTAAACAAATCTGTTTTGAATTTTAGCATTTTTTGTTTTGATTAAATGATATATATTGTTTTATTTAAAATATATTTTATAATTAAGCCTGCCACGTCATCAGATTTTAACACCGTTTGTATTCTGTTAACGGCAGGGGCACAAGCGACCCAAAAATATAATGTTAAGGGTACTTTTGGAAAAAAAATTAGTTTAGGGTGCAAGTGGGACATCGGGGTAAACATCAGGGTTTTTTTTGACCCTTTTCCCCATTACAATAAGCCCGATGAATTGTAATCTTGTCAACTTGTCAATCTTTTAATGTTCCCCTTTAATAAGGTAAACATTATTTAATTTTAGCGGCTTAAAGAATAAATAAATATATATATATATATATATATACGGGAAGGATCAAGAGCATAATTCTTAAATAGCATAATGCCTTAAGTAGCATAATTTCATCAAAACGACGTCGTTTTCATGGGACGCGGTGGCATTTTTGTAAATACCATGCCACCGCGTATTTACAAAAATGTCACCGCGTCCCATGAAAACGACGTCGTTTTGATGAAATTATGCTACTTAAGACATTATGCTATTTAAGAATTATGCTCTTGATCCTTTCTGTATATATATATATATATATATATATATATATATATATATATATATATAGAAATTTGATCAGGTCCGGACCTCCCGGACGGGAGAAAATCCGGACCCAAATTTTTTTTTTTTTTTTTTTGATAGAACAACTAAAAAAAAAAAATATTATGGAACTGAAATTTTTCCATAATACATTGTTTTGGGTGTGTTTTTAATACCTACACCAACCAATGTATGTACAGTCTGCCCAAACTGTACAGACATGTTTTGTTATAGGCATCCAAATCACACCCAAAATACTGTATAATGTAAAAATTTCAATTCCATACATTTTTTTTTAGTTGTTTCAAAAAAAAAAAAAAAGGTCCGGATTTTAACAAAATTCGGGAGTCTGAACCTGATCCGGACTCTATATATATATATATATATATATATATATACACACACACACATACACACACATGAACACCAGAGCTAGAAGTGCATATATCAAGTTTTTAAACGTGACAAACATTTTAGCACAACCGAAAGGGAAAAGTATGACACACCGAGCCTAAATGATATAAAATTCAGTCCTTTTAAGTTGTCATTCACTTTTAAAATTATCTTTAAGTTTATTTTTCGTCAATTAGATATTTTTTTAATTCTGTTATTTTTACCCGATTTGACTATAACTCGACCAAAAATTGATCAAATCCGACCCATTTATCTTTACCCGATTTGATATTTTTTGCACTTCTATCCCTCCAAGTTATCCGATTTGACTTTATCATTATTATATGTATTCTTAATATTAGAAATTTTAAAACTAAAATAAAAATAAAAATAAAAAAAACAGTAAAAGATAAATAAAAAAATTGATTGAATTTTTTTTAAAAGAAATTAAAAATAATTATTATTTTCAGAGAAAAGAACTTAAAAGTTTTAAAAATAATTATTATTTTCAGGGAACAAATTAGAAAAAATTTCATTTTTTTAAAAAAAATAGTAAAATTTTATAAAATATAGATTCAAAAAAAATAAAACTTTATTTTCAGAAAAAAATAGAATTTTTTTTTATTTTTAAAAATGAGTAAAGTTTCATAAAATATAGATTAAAAAAAAGTATACAAAAATTTTATTTTCATAAAACAAAATTAGAAAAAATTATTTTTTAAAAGATGTGTAAATTTTCATAAAATAATTAAGAGCAAAAAAATTTAAACTTTATTTTTTTAAATCCATATTTTATGAAACTTTACTCATTTTTTGAAAAATAAAAGTTTCTAATTTTTTTCCCTTAAAATAATAATTATTTTTAAAAAATGTAATTTTTTTTAAAAACTGAATTAGTTTTTTATTTATCTTTTACTATTTTTAGATTTTGTTTTTAAAATTTCAAATATTAAGAATACATATAATAATGGTAAAGACAAATCTGATAACTTGGATGGACATAAATGCAAAAAATGTCAAATCAGATAATGACAAATGGGTTGGGTTACAATCAAATCGAGTAAAAAAATTAAAATCGATAAAAAATATCACTTTAAAATTATAATTGATGAAAAATTAACTTTAGAGATAATTTTTAAAAGTGAATGACAACGTGAAGAAACAAAAATATTATTCGGCCACACGCAAAATTGGATGGAAGGTTTGTTAAGAGTAGTGGACATGGTGTGATCAGTGTGAGATCTGATCTTTCGCTTGGTCGGACACTTTGAGCCACCAATAATTGATTTTGCGCCCCCATTAATTTTATAGTATTTCGAAACTGAACCCATACTTTAGACATCACTATTTAGGGCTGTTTGTTTGGAGCTGAATGGAGTTGAATCTGAATGGCTGAATCGGTCAGTGCGTTTGTTTTGGTCTGAATGGCTGAATCAGTAAGATGGACGAGCTGAATGGCTAAGTCATATTTTTTGAGCTGAATGACTGAATGAGCAGCTGAATGAAGTAAAAAAAATAAAAAAATATTATATTAATTAATATTAAATAAATTTACAACACTTTTGAATTTTTTCAGAAGGGTAAAATAATAAAGTTTTGTCATTCAGATGTTTCACACATGTCAATTATCAAACAGATTTTTTCATTCAGATTCAGATTCAGCTCATTCAGATTCAGATTCATTCAATTTTTATCAAACACCCCCTTAGTTGTATCCATGCACACACCCTAGTAGATACTATTAACACAGGATTCCCGTAGTAGCCAACTCCATGTAATATATATATATATATATATATATATATATATATATATATATGGGAAAAATATATGTACACAACTGTGTATTACACAGTAGATTATGACGACATTTTTTGGGCTATAGCGACGGTAAACTGTCGCCGTAACCCAGAATAGCTATGACGACGGATGAAACCGTCGCTATAGCCCAAAAAACCGTCGTTATAGTCTACTGTGTAATACACAGTGTGTATATACATTTTTCCCATATATATATTGTTTCAAGTTTATGTTCATAATTAGGTTCTTTTGCTAGGAGCTTAGCACAGAATTGAAAGAAAATTGACACTCCCTTAAAAACTAGAACACTCAAAAAATGCCACAAGAAAATTAATTAATTCAATTTGGTTATGCATAAAGTCAATCTAAGTTCCATTACAAATTGTGTAAGTTCCATGTTTGTGCCATTATCCCATTAATTAATTATGCTAAATATTCAAGATCATAAATAAATAAGTGATTTCATCACAGAAGATTATTGAAGAGACTATATAGAAAGTCTAAGCTCCAAATCTAATTCTTGGCTGCCACTTGATCCGGAGTTCTGATCACTGCCTGATCCCATCGAATCACTCCGGCCTTTCTTTTTCTTCTTTTCCTATATAAAATTAAGATGTATGGATTTTAGAAATAATACTCTTAATTCATAATATAATGCCAATGCTAGCTGTAAATGTGAAAACACACACAAACACACGCGCGCGCACACACACACACACACATATATATATATATATATATGGAGTTCCATTCACAACAACCGGTTATTGTGGAGCAACATTTTTTGGCCTGTTGAATTTTTTTTTACTCTAGCCGAAATTTAACAGGGCAAAAAAGAGTTGCTTCAAAAAAGAATTGCTCCAAAAAAGAGTTACAACCGGTTGCTATGTATGGAACCCCTATATATATATATATATATATATATACACACACCTCCACTTCTAGGTTTAGAAGGTGTCTGGTTATGCTTGATTGTTGATAATGTTGGGCGTCTAACGAGATATTTCCTGCATTCCATCTGTTTTTTTTTTGAATGTAACATATTGTTAGAAAATTAATACGGATTTATGGAAAAAGAAGAAGACAAGGAATTGAGATTATTAATAACAAGAATGGCAATAGAAACATGTTAAGAAAGAAATATAATTAGGTTAAGAAACATATATAAGCACCTTGCGTTAGTGGTAGGCTGGGAATCCCCATATCTGATATTTGCTCTTTCCAAATCACCCAAACCCATCTGCAAAACAAGAAATTTTCAAAAGATTTAGTCACACATATATAATACAAAACTTCACCAGAAAAAGAGCTCAACATATAATGATTACAGTAGTTAACTTTATGTTCAATTATAATTAAGGGGGCAAAAAAAAAGAGAAGCTTTTTTCATCCTCTTGAAAACAATTAAAAGTCTATATGGTGAAGACAAAAATCTTGGCTCATATCATAATAGCCATTTACTTTCTTTAAATGAAATATATATGTAAATTCCTAGTTAGAAGGAGCAGATATATATCTAGGTCTATTAGTGATCATCAAGTTAATTAGAGATATAGAATGAATCAATATTCAATATGGAATTCCATATGTCATAGACTTAATTCAATTCACATCCAAAATGAAAATGTACTTATAATACTTTTATCAATGATGATTACGTCTATTTTCAAAATCTCATATAAATGAGTCATACTTTTACCAATGACGACCATGTCTAGGTTTAAAATCTTGTATCGGACTCAAAATCAATTGACTATACGTGACTAATTTTAAGATCGCAAGCTTCTAATTGTCAGACGTGGAAGTTTATACGTTTTCTTCAACAAAAATCTTTTATAAGTAGCTAGGAATTTCTTATTTAATTATTTACTTAGAATGACAATAAGTACTTGACATACCATGATGGTTTGAGATCCATTGAAACCATAAGAAGATGAAGATGGTGCTGATGTATATGAGAAGGATGATGATGCTGATGAATAAGATGTTTGTAGTACTCTTATATCCTCCTGCAATTCACACAAACCAGCATGAAATAAAATCCCACAGAATAAAAACAAGAAGCACACACACACACACAGAGAGAGAGAGAATTAAAGAAACCTGGTTGGGATTAGCAATTATGTAAGGAGTTTGAAGAGAAGGAATATTATAGCCAGAACCCATTTGACTATGGAGTCTAATTTTCTCTAATTGAGCAACTCCTAAGCCTCTTTGTGGTTGCTGTGGCTTGTCTGAATTGCTCTTCTTCCCTTTTCTTGATGATGATGAACCTTGGCCTCCAGATCTTTCATTTCCCAAGTTTGGCTCCCCAAAATAACTGCTACCCATCTCTTTAAATTTAATTAATTTTCTGTGTAGATAAATCCACAAACTTTCTTTCAAATATACATACAAGCTTGATGATCGATCTAGGCGCTGCTGTGATATGATCAGGCCGGAGAGATCTCAAAATGGCCCCTTTTTAAAGCTGTCAACCCTTTGTATCCCCAGTAATAATTGCATCGCTGGATCAGATTTCATATAGATTCATATCATACACGTATATATATCTATCTTTCCATATATTTATACTTAGATTTTATGCTCTTCTTTCTTTAGCTTCTATATATAACTTAATTGCCCCTAATATTTAGTGATGGACTTTAGAGACTGAGGACATGAAAGTGATTGTCTTTGATCGTAACTGATAAAATATTGCAATAATTAATGAATAAGTTATTGCCCTATTTCAAGCGTGTCTAATAAATTAATTCTCTATTTTATAGTTGATTGGTGGATTGAATCTTATTTCTGCTGGTTCGACGAATGACCATTACGACAGGTTAGTCGGGGGATTTATTAGTAGCCCGATCTTGAGTTTTATTAATGTATTGGACCTCATGTATTTGAGCTCATGTTATATCAGTTAGGGTTTTTCTAGTTAATATAAAAATTAATATTGTTTGGTGTGTTTGAGACATTTAATGAATACATCAGACAAACAACACTAGCCAAATTGATGAACCTGGGTATATCGCATGTTCTTACTTTTCCGTCTTTTATATAATATCTATGTGATTGCAATATTATTCGTTCTTAAATTCTAACATTGATGATGAATAACTTTATCATGGCCAATTAAAAAAAAATCAAAGAATTGATTTTTTAGTTAATTACCAGATTTTGTATACCTGTCTAGGTATTTTTTTTTATATTCTTAATTATATATTTTCTCAGAATTTGAAGAAATGGTGTTTCTCACGCGCTTGTGGAGAGATTTGAAGAAAGATTTTGAGTATATATATGAATAGTTAATTTGTTATTGGACAATACCTTAAAGCACCCGACTATAAAATTCCTTAGACAACTTATATAGAAAGGTAAACTAAATAAAGAATCATATAATGTTCAGACCAAATCACATATAAATTATAGATTCTGGAAATCTTATAGCTAGCAACTTTATAGGGATTGTCATATTGGGAGCAATGCAATTCTTGGGTTCATATCATAAAATTATGGAATAGCTATTTTATGCTGATATGAAAATTAGGGATCAGGTTATTATGAAATTAATTTTATAATAAGTTGGTCAATTGATCAATATAGTTTTGACATGCAGAGAAAGATCACATCTCGTCTGCGTATCGACACTGTATTGATCAATTGACCAAAGTTAAATCCACGCTAACCGCTCTCGAAAATTAGACATGAATATTTTATAATTATACCTATTTATATTTTTACCCCCTATTGAAAGATAAAAAATATAAATATGTGAAATTGTAAAGCATATTCAATTTTCATGTCTAATTAATTATCATATCTGCATAGAATTTTTTTTTCATTATAAAATTACATCATTCAAACTTGAAATTTACTTCTTATTAAAGTTAATTAAGCCTCGAATTAATGTAAAGAGAATATATTTTGTGTTGAATACATATATATTTTATCGGATCTCTGAACATTTACTGCTCAGTTAGGTGAGGCAGTTTTCTGTGGTCAAATTATAGGAAAAAAATCTTTTTAAATTCCATAAAATAATTATATATATGTGTATTATATAATTAATGTGATCGAGTTGCCATACACCAAATCTAATTGAGCTGTTTCACGCATGATTTGTGGGTCATATTTAACGAGTTGTTATGTGGTGGAAAGTTAGGATCATCTCATTTCTTAAGCAGACATGTGAACTTTAGCAACCAAAAAACAAACCCATCAGTTCGACCAAATTAAAGCATGGATCCATAATATATATATATATATATATACACGATCCGGATTAAGTGCATACCCCTTATCTTACTCACCCGTGCTTACCCCTCTTTAGGCGACGGTTTCGGTCATACAACCGTCGTCTATACTTTTAGCGACGGACAACATATAGCGTCGTTAAAAGTATAAACGACGGTTGTATGATCGAAACCGTCGCCTAAAAGAGGGTAAGCACGGGTAAGTAAGATAAGGGGTATGCACTTGATCCTTGCTATATATATATATATATATATATATATATATATATATATATATATATATATATATATATGTATGTACAAATGATGAAAAATTAAATTACTATGTTAGAGAAAGAATTCAAATAACACGAACAGAATAACAAGCTGCCAAGATAACCTCATCGTTAATTAGCAGCACAATGAAAAATAATTTTCATAGGTGATAAAAAATAATCTTCAAAATGGGAAACAAAATCTCACAAAGAGATATATAATAATTATGAAATTAAAATTAATCTCCCGTAAAAATAGAAAGAAACCAATCCCAGAAGTAGAAAACCAAATCTCACACAAAGGGTACGTAAAACAAGCTAATTAACATAACAAGAGGACAATTATAATTTAACACACTAATTATATATTAATTAGTTATTTTTTGCACATATAACAATACTCTCATGTGACCAAAATGATTATTTTTAGTGTATTTGTTATTTTGTTTAGTTTAATTGATTGTTTTGTATTTTTCTTTTTAAAAGTATTTTTTTATCAAAACAAGTTTGTTTTATTTAATTGATGTCTTATTTTAAATGTTATTTTTTGTTTTATTTATTTTATTTTGCTAATTTTTATTGTTTGTAAATGTTAAATTAATTTAATTAAATTATAGATGTTAATTCAATGTTCCATTTAGAACCTTATATACAATCATAGCGTATTTTAATACGGTCAAGGCGTATTTCATCATCACAGTGACCGCTAGATGCACAATCCGGTCAATTTTTGCCGGAAATTGTTATTAGGGTCGACATGGTAATCAATTCGGTAAGTTATGTAAAAATTTGTAAGTCTAATTACTTTAGGGACCAAATTATAAATTTAGTAATTTTAAAAACAAAGACAAAACTAAGTAGAGAGGAGAGGAGAGGAGAGAGATTGGACATGAAGAATATCTACTATAGATTTCAGGCACATGCAAAACTACGGGTGCATTACTCCGCACAATTTGGAAAACAATCCCTTGGAAACGCTGCTTTTATATATATATATATATGATTGTGTACTATACAGTTGTGTATATATATTTTTTATAATATGTGCTATATGTATATACACAACTGTATAGTACACAATCGTGTTATGGCGACGGTTTTTTTGGGTTATAACGACGGGTCAACCGTTGCCATAGACCAGAATATCTATGGACTGTCGCCATAGACCAGAATATTTATGAACCGTCGCCATAGATCAGAATATCTATGGCGACGGTTGAACTGTCGCCTAGCCCAAAAAATCTCCGTCATAGACGACTGTATACTACACAGCTGTGTATATATATTTTTTACAATATATATTGTGTGTATATATATAAATATTGTATATATATGTACACATAATAATTTGTATGTTTTTTATTTGTGAGATAGAGAGAGAACCCTATCACTTTCAAATCAATCAAAATATACAAAAGATCAATCTCAATTCCATATAATATAAGATTCTCCTATTTATTGTTCTTATACCATATATACAAATGGCCGGGGATCACTTGTAAATATAAACCCTAATTCTTGAAGGTGAATGGTCTCTGTATCACTTTGTGGCTGTGCTTGCTGCTTAGAAACGTAATTTTGATAAGCCTAGTATTTGTAATCCTAATATATAAATGGAATGTTAGAATGCACCTAAGGATAGATCATTATGAAAACACACATATATACACGATCCATCTCTTCAGCTACCTATAGAAAGTGAATAAAAAACGAATTGATTAAAACGACTGTTTTTTCGGTCGCTATAGCATAGAAAGCCGATTTTCTATACTATAGCGATGGAAAAACTGTCTCTAGAACCGGTTCGTTTTAGTTCGCTTCCTATGGTTCAATGGTTCAATAAAGAGAGAGAGTCCGGTTCTCCGACAGATTGATCCATTGACAGACCAGCATTTTGTGACGGACATGTCCGTCACTAAAGCCCATAACATGTCCGTTGAATTCAAGACTTTACACACCGACAACTCTGATACGTACTATGTTAAATTTTTAACTCAACAAAAAGTTTAAATTGTTAGAAATAGATACTAACAATGTATAGTTAATAATCACCAATTTAATCTACACTCTTAGGAATATATATATTTTTTAGTGGATAAAATTACCACTTCTCTATTGATTTTATTTTCAACTTTACATGGTGATCCTTCTCTCCCACTAAATATTCTGTTCGAAAGAGATACTAACTACGTATATAATATTAATTAATAATAACCAACTTCAATACTTTTTAGTAGATTTTATTTTCAATTAATTTACTTGGTGAGCCAATCTCTCTCTCTCCTCCCCCTCCCCCTCCCCCTCCCCCTCCCCCTAAATATGCTTGGTGCAGTGAAAATTGGGACATGGAGGTCCCCCATACATGCATTTTAAGATTGGTCTATATCGTTGTTATCATGTCTAGTTATTGCATTACATACTATTATCTTTTCGTTATACAAGAATATTTGAGAGAGAAATCATTTTATAAAAAAATATTTATTAACTAATATAATAAAAAGTTATATATAGAACTTATTAATGAAATATTTTTTTTAATCAATGCAATAAAAATTATCAAAATTATTATGGTAAAATTAGTGTAAACTTTAACCTAACAAGATGTCTGTCTAATAGTATCAACAAGTTAAGTAAGACTTTAAATTTAAGATGGAGGGGGAATGTGTATTTGCACGTATATACCCAAAGGTGTGGTACAATTTATATGCTCTCTTGCACTCGTGAATTTGTGAACATGTGGCTAGCTAGCTATATGTATATGTATATGTATATACAATAACCAAGGTTCCCAAGAGTATTAAAATTAATCTGCATGATTAAATCTGATCATCAGAACCTCATGGATTCCTTGTTAGGTGATGCTTTGCTTTGCTTTTATATATATAATTAATACAACTTGTAAGTTTTATATTTTAGACGACATGGAGGAAGATTTGATCTTCTGAACTAAGAGAGAGAAAAGAAGAAAAAGAAAACATATACTATCAATTGCAATTGTGCAAGAAGTCCGTGTCCATACGTGTGTACATGAGTTGTGCTATTATTAAAAAAACAAATAATTAATAAAGAATATATATATATATATATATATATATATATAAGATTATGGGTGTATTGTTCTTTAATTCCCAATACAACTGGGAATGAGGACTTTGGAAACTACAAAGAGAGTTCTGAACCACATGTGAAGATGCTACAATAGCTCAACAATTGGTAGATTCAGATATTATTATAATCTTTAGAAGAAGAAAAATTAAAAACCCTAGAAAAATTAAAGGTGGGTCCCCATGCATGCATGCAGTTGTGTCCAGGAATTGGGAAGTTTTAATGCATTAATTTGGTGTCAAATTAATTGTTTTTGTACTTGTTGCAAGTTTTAACTCCTAAAAACCAACATCCCCAGTGCTCTAAAGATCTATTCTTAGATTTTGATATGTTTTTATATAATTCATAAATCAATCACAATTCACAACTATATATATGCATTACCTTAATCTTATCTTTAATTTTAATTTTTTTCAGTTTACTTATGACATAAGAGTATATATGTTATCAAGATCGATACACATATTAATATGCATGTTAATAATGCATTGTTCAAAGGGTTATCCAAAATTAACTATATGAACTTATTATAGTAAAGTTGGTGTCAACTTCACAATATATACATAACCGGATCAGTTGTATATTTATAGAAGAACTCACTCGATCTCTATCTGTGTGTGTGAGAGAGAGAAGTTTGTGAAGTCAAGGATGATATACTATCCGGAATTAAGTACCAAACCATGCTCGGCAAACCAGTAGGATTTTATTTATTATCCATTTCCTTCTAGTTCTGAATCCTTAAAAGAGTCTTTCTTCTAGTTTTAAATACTTTGATGTCTTGCGTTTCAACTTTCAATGTAAATTAAAGAACTCTCAAGATAAGTTAAATTAATTAGTTTTTCGATCTTTAATTACTTTGTATTTTAACAATTATATAAGCTTAAAAATTAAAGGAAGTAACATTCAAAAGGGTCTTCACAATACCACCCATACAAGTGCATTATGAGCAGTTTGGTTTGAAGACATTAAGGCCGTATATAAAGGAATGGTCATTGACTTTTGGTATGTTAAGTTTGGTCGGAGTGACCATTTTGATGGAATCGCGATTTTAATGAATAAATGAATGGGGAAAAATTAAGATAAAAATTAGACTTAACTAGAAACGTAGACTTAGCTTTACGATCGATCGTAGACCGTGTGCACCTCAATTGATCCCTAAATAAATCTATCTAATAAGATACAAATAATTTTGAATTTTCCGCTCACTCAATAAATCATCTGGGCCGTCCAAAATTTGAGATAAATCCCACCGTTCATACATCTATCTAATAAAATACATCTATCTATCTAATAATCTAATATCTATCTAATAAAATACAAATGATTTTGAATTTCTCGCTCACTCAATAAATCATCTGGGCCGTCCAAAGTTTGAGATAAATCTCACCGTTCATACATCTATCTAATAAAATACATCTATCTATCTAATAATCTAATATCTATCTAATAAAATACAAATGACTTTAAATTTTCCGCTCACTCAATAAATTATTTTGGTCGTTCAAAGTTTAAGATAAATCATATTGTCCATACAGTGCCGGAGGCACGGGACCCAACTAGTATAATATATTATATTATATTTTTAATATGTATTATTTTTGTTTTATGTTATATTATAATTATATATATAATATCTATAATATAATATATATTATTATATTTATTTTATTTTATGTTATATTATATTATAATATTACATATGAATCTATCTAATAAAATACAAATGATTTTGAATTTCCCGCTCATTCAATAAATCATCTTAGCCGTCCAAAGTTTAAGATAAATCCCACCGTCCATACATATATCTAATAAATCTATCTAATAAAATATAAATGATTTTAAATTTTCCACTCACTCAATAAATCATCTTGGTCGTCCAAAGTTTGAGATAAATCCCACCGTCTATACATCTATCTAATAAAATACATCTCTCTATTTATCTAATAAAATACAAATGATTTTGAATTTATCACTCACTCAATAAATCATCTGGGCCGTTTAAAATTTAAGATAAATCTTACTGTCTATACAGTGCCGGAGGCACGGGACCCAGCTAGTGTCATATATTGTGTTTTGGAGTTTTAAAATGGATATATGGAAAAAAGTAAAAGAATTTTTTTTATTTAATTACTTTGTTTCCAAGAAGAATAGAAAAGAAAATGGCAGAACGAAAATATTGACTTATATATATAACAAATATTTATACTTTTTGTAGAAACCCTACATATAAGACTATAAAATGAACAAAATAGTTCAGACTCAAACTAAATTATATAGTCTTATTCCGTCACAATATGACTATTTTAGACGGAATATTCTTCGAAAATTTGGTAGAAAATAATTCCGTCGGAATTATATTTTTGAAAGAATTATTGTCGGCGATATTTTTGCCGGAAATACTTCAATTTCGACATAATATATATTCGACGGAAAATTCTGTCGAAATTATACTGCCACGCGTCGGTGCCATACTTAATTGGCATAATTTATTTCCAACGAAATATTCCGTCGAGAATAGTGTTATTTCGACGGAATAAAGTATTTTCGATGAAATTTTCGTTGAAATTAATTTGTCACATGTCAGTTACTGATTAAAATAGTCAGGTTTAATTCCGATAGAATTTTTGTCAGAAATCCCTTAATATGTCGAAATTAGTATTTTTTTTGTTTTTACAATTTCCAGCTTTTAAACCACAATTTGTATCTATACCTATTTTTAGCCAATATTTCCCAATAATAACATGTGCATATATATCCTAACAACCAACGTACACATCAAAACGACAATTCCTCTAAACAACACGTAAATATATATCCCAACAACAACATACACATATCGAACAATAACAAATACTCCCTCCGTCCCAAATTAATTGCTCAATTTTGACTTTTTAAAGTCAAATTGACCATTTTTAAAACTAATCGTTTTACTATTTTTGCTAAAATATAGGTGAAGAGATTATAATCAAAAGAAAGTATATACAATTTATTACTAATCCTAATTTTTATAATTCTAGAAATATATTTATATATGCTTAATTAGTATTTCTAAAAATAGTCAATTTGACTTAAAAAGGTCAAAATTGAGCAATTAATTTGGGACGGAGGGAATATAAACTGAATTACGATAAATAAGATTACTACCATAAGTTAAACTAAAAATTGTAATCAACAATGACTTACAAAGTAAAATAAGCCTAGCTATAATTTACATCTAAGTAAGACTAAATCTATCTAATAAAATACAAATAATTTTGAATTTCCCGCTCATTCAATAAATCATCTTAGCCGTCCAAAGTTTAAGATAAATCTCACTGTCCATACATATATCTAATAAATCTATCTAATAAAATATAAATGATTTTAAATTTTCCGCTCACTCAATAAATCATCTTGGTCGTCCAAAGTTTGAGATAAATCCCACCGTCCATACATCTATCTAATAAAATACATCTCTCTATTTATCTAATAAAATACAAATAATTTTGAATTTATCACTCACTCAATAAATCATCTGGGCCGTTTAAAATTTAAGATAAATCTTACTGTCTATACAGTGCCGGAGGCACGGGACCCAGCTAGTGTCATATATTGTGTTTTGGAGTTTTAAAATGGATATATGGAAAAAAGTAAAAGAATTTTTTTTATTTAATTACTTTGTTTCCAAGAAGCAGAACGAAAATATTGACTTATATATATATAACAAATATTTATACTTTTTGTATAAACCCTACATATAAGACTATAAAATGAACAAAATAGTTCAGACTCAAACTAAATTATATAGTCTTATTCCGTCACAATATGACTATTTTAGACGGAATATTCTTCGAAAATTTGGTAGAAAATAATTCCGTCGGAATTATATTTTTGAAAGAATTATTGTCGGCGATATTTTTGCCGGAAATACTTCAATTTCGACATAATATATATTCGACGGAAAATTCTGTCGAAATTATACTGCCACGCGTCGGTACCATACTTAATTGGCATAATTTATTTCCAACGAAATATTCCGTCGAGAATAGTGTTATTTCGACGGAATAAAGTATTTTCGATGAAATTTTCGTTGAAATTAATTTGTCACATGTCAGTTACTGATTAAAATAGTCAGGTTTAATTCCGATAGAATTTTCGTCAGAAATCCCTTAATATGTCGAAATTAGTATTTTTTTTGTTTTTACAATTTCCAGCTTTTAAACCACAATTTGTATCTATACCTATTTTTAGCCAATCTATCTAATAAAATACAAATGATTTTGAATTTTCCGCTCATTCAATAAATCATCTTAGCCGTCCAAAGTTTAAGATAAATCTCACTGTCCATACATATATCTAATAAATTTATCTAATAAAATATAAATAATTTTGAATTTTCCGCTCACTCAATAAATCATCTTGGTCGTCCAAAGTTTGAGATAAATCCCACCGTCCATACATCTATCTAATAAAATACATCTCTTTATTTATCTAATAAAATACAAATGATTTTGAATTTATCACTCACTCAATAAATCATCTGGGCCGGACCCAGCTAGTATATAATATAGTATTATAATATTAATATGTATTATACTTATTTTGTATTATTATATATTTTGGTCATTATATTTTTTTTATTCCATTTCATATAGCTTTTAGGTAACGTACCAAACGTGTGAACAAAATGTTCGATTCCGATTTTATTATAATTTTAATTTCAATTCCAACCATCATTCCATTCAAGAAATATTAGTCACCAAAGTATTATTATGAAGGATATCGTTTTGAATTAGTCTACTATTGAGTTATTTCGTTAAAAAATATATAGTATTTATTTTTTAAATTTTTTTATATAATATAGTGTTTTGGGACAGAGAGAACATAATAATAGCGGTAGTCAGTAGCTGATGAGATAAGGGATAAAAGCCTTACAGTTCATTTCCCTCTTTTTCATCATCACTCATATACAACTACTATTATTTATATATATATATATACACACCCAGAAAGAGATATATATAGAGAGAGAGACTTATCGATAGAAAGCTTCGTACTTTGGTGTCACAAAAGGGAAAGAACAGTTGGGTCTGTGTAATATGTTTATCTGTATTACTTGGGACTCTTAATTGATTAAGAAGGTCAGATTTTTAGTTTTGATGGATTGGATTTTGAGTTTGTTTTTGCTTTTGGTGCTATTTTGTGTGCGACTGTAGCTTCCCTACATTGAATTATTGTGATTCTCTTAGTTTTTATTGGCTTAGTCATCTTTTTGCTACTGGGTGGTAATTTAGGACTTTACTGGAGAATTTTAGTGTAATTATTTTGAAGTTATGATTTTTTTTGTGTGTATAGAATTGGGGTTTATGGAATGTACTCTGTAGACCAAAAACTGGAATGGGTTGTATTTGTTTGCTCTGAACTAAAATGATTGCTCAAGAATCTTTTTTCCGTAAGGTAAGAAATTACTGGTTATCATACTTTTTCATTTCTATGAGGTTTAAGGTTATTGTATGCGGGTTGTTGTTGGATTTGGCCAGGAGTGATATGGTTTTGGCTTGATTGAAAATTTAGGTTAAGTGTTTGGATTGAATTTAGATAAGAGCTAGAATGATTTTGACAAATATTATGGAAATTTTGACTCCAGGTAATGAGAATTTTGTCTTCTATGAAGCTTTGGATTAGCCCAGTAGAGGAAAAGAGAAGGAGAAAGTTGAATTCATTTGAGAATTTTGTAAATTAATCACCCATGATGTGTATAAAGTGATCACGGCAGTCAAATTTCACTTGCAAGTAGATATATAATATGAATTGTGTAGTACTCCGATTTGTTTTAATTATCATGTAGTATTCCATCTGAGTAGCTTATTGTGATTGCATCAATTCCATTTATACTTGGGCCCAGTATATAGATGTTTCCTCTTAATTTTTAGCTGAAGAAACCTTGTTGGTGTCTATTTTTAATGGTCTGTTTAGTGTTTACACATGGATCTGAGTTGCCCTTTAGGTGGTACTATTCATTCAATAATGTCAATGCCTCGTACAAAATTAGGTTTCTCTTTCTTCTGCTTAAGTGAAAGTAATCATGCCTTTAATCAAGGTCACTCTCGCTATTCATTATTAACCTCATTTCATTTCCCCAAACAAAATGAAGTTTTTGTCTGCTTTCAGTGATACATAAGCATTTCTTTTATTTTCTTGGGACAACGAACAAGGTGAAGTATAATATATATTTTTTAGTTTAAATATTATAATCAAGGATTAATGATGAACATTCTCGCAACGTTTTTGTCCTTACATTCTAGCCACGTGTTATTTCTTGAGTGGACTTTACATTCTGCACGAGCAAGACAGACCAACTAGCTAGTTCTTGGGAGACTGAACAAAAAAAGGAAACAATAACTTTTACTTTGGAATGTCTTATCTTCAAGTGTTTCCAGGAGAATGTTAATGGAGTTGTCTATTGTAATGTGGCAAGTGGTAACTGTCACCAGTGTTAGTGTTGATCCAACGATGTGTTTAATGAACAAATTTGTGTCTGTGTTTGTAGTATATTAGTATGTTTAAAACCGACAAAAAGTTTCCATCAAGCATGGAGGGGAGGGGGAATGGGGAGGAACCCATACACACGTGATAAGGAAGATATTCTTTCATCCTTTAAACAAACCATTTCTTGAAAATTATAGTCACTTAGAGATTTGCTATTTTATTGGATTTGCTTGGGATGGATAGCAAGCTTCATTTTGTCTTCCATGTTGGCTACTAGTCATTGCTTTAACATGGAATCACGGGATGCAACTTTTGGTTTGACTCGTTCTTCCAGATTTTAGGACCATATATAATGTTATGATCAACAAACTTTTCATGTTTTGTTCCATTTTCTTCTTGTTGTTGATGTTTAAATGTTTATCTCTATCTGCCCTACAGGAGAAATTGATGAACAAATAACTGTAACACCTGACTATACCCAGCCTTTTCCTTTCAAGTTGATATGACACCTGTAATTCCGAGTTCAACAAGCAACATTTCTCTTATATCTGGAGATGCCTTTACAAGAAGAAAGAACGATTGTTTAACAAGATGCTATAACTTGCGGAAATATACCAAGCAAACGTCATATGCACAAGTAGTGGTCTTCCCTCTGTCGACATCTGTTCGATTATTTCCACGTATTAGAACATGTGGTTTACATTATAAACCAAGAATTCAAGCAGTATCAGCCACAGGGACTGATGTAGCAGTGGAGGAACCAGATTCTCCTGTTGCAGATAAAGATTCTAGTGAAGCTTTAGGAATCTCAGCTGTTGCTGAAACGAGTGAAAAAGTTTCCAGCAAGGTAGATACTAGTCCTACGCAAGGTCAGTCCAGACGTTCAAGACCCGTTAGGAAGAGTGAGTTGCCTCCTGTAAAAAATGAGGAACTGGTTCCTGGTGCAACTTTTACTGGAAAAGTAAGATCAATTCAACCTTTTGGTGCTTTTGTTGACTTTGGAGCTTTCACAGATGGCCTGGTGCATGTTTCCCAGTTGAGCGATAGCTTTGTGAAGGATGTTGGAACAGTGGTTTCTATTGGACAAGAAGTGAAGGTAAGGTTAGTGGAGGCAAACACCGAGACAGGACGAATATCTCTTACTATGCGTGAGAGTGATGATGTTAGTAAGCTACAGCAATCCCCTGGTGACACTGATAAAACAAGACCTCCAAGAAGGAATACTCTAAAGTCCAACCAAAGGAGAGATGACAAGAAAACCTCGAAGTTTGTGAAGGGACAGGATCTAGATGGCAAGGTGAAGAATCTAGCCAGAGCTGGTTCTTTTATATCTCTCCCTGATGGGGAGGAAGGATTCCTGCCTACAGAAGAGGAGGCTGATGATGGATTGGGGAGCCTTATGGGGGCCTCCACACTGCAGGTTGATCAAGAAGTTCGTGTTCGCGTGTTACGCATCGCAAGAGGACGGGTAACTTTGACTATGAAAAAAGAAGAGGATGTTGGAGCGCTCGACTCGAAGCTTAGTCCGGGGGCTGTCCATACGGCAACAAACCCCTTTCTCTTGGCTTTCCGTAAAAACAAGGATATTGCTGCATTTCTGGATGAAAGAGAAAAAGAGGAGGATTCGACTGAAGAGTCAGAAAGTTCCCTTGTCCATTCTGCAATTAATGAAACCTTAGAAGATGATAAACAACCTGAGCACAAGGTAGATGTAGGTGCAGGTACAACAGTTGATACTTTACCCGCAATGATTGTTGAAAACAAGGAACTAGAAAGTATAGTATCTGATTCATTGCAGACTGTGGATACTGCAGTGGAAAGCATAGAAATAAACGCTGAAGTAAGTTCTGAAATATTGTCCCCTGAAGGAAGTGTATCTTCTGCGAATCCAATAACCGAGGCAGCTCCTGCAACAGCTGAGGTAGGAATTGGAGAATCTGAGGAGGCTATAGAAAAAGATGAACCTCAGACGGAACCACTTATTCTGGATTCCGAAGCTTCTGCTCCCATATTAGTTGAAAATGAAAAGGTGGAGTTCAATGCTGATGAAAGTAGAAGCAGTACTGGCTCAAATGGACAAATAGATGTTCCCCCACCCCAGGAAAGCACAAGCAAAGGTTGTAGCCATACTCTTGGTTTCACTCGTTATAATTGGTTTATTTTCTAGCAATATTTTGCAAAGTGGCTAGTTGGAAACATAATAATAAATCTAAACTATGACTATAATGATGTATCTTATAACTATGACTATAATGAGTAAAGATACATCGTGTTACTAATAATTTGTATATTAGCAGTACTGATTGCCTCTCATCAATCTTGGGTTTATGAATGGATAGATCGGGTAGGCAACCTATATTCCAGTCGGTGGCGGAAAGAGTGAATCTAGCTGCTCTACGCAATAGGATAGTTTATGATTACTTGACATAAAAGGATTTCAAAAATAAATAACAAAGATAAACGGAGAGAAGAAAGTCCCGCTTGCCAGCCATTCCATAACATGATCAGTTATGTTACTTTTCATGATTTATATACTATATATTGTACCAAATACTTATTTACATTGCCTTAGTATCTTGTCTGGTCTTCTCATGGTAGTATTTCATGGCATGGAAATCGATCCTTTTTTATATTTTGACATATAGGTGATATGTTGTAAAGATTGTATGTTCTACTTCTAACAGATTAGAAAGCGATAGAAAATGAATATGTATCTAATGATTCATTCTTGTCTCCAGAAAGTCAGCTCAGTGAAGTTGTGGATAATCAAATTGACAATACCTCAGCAGCGGATGAAGTCCTCGTGCAAACTACTCCTACAGACAGTGAAGTTCCTTCTACCACGCCAATTGAAGACAATGACGTGGGACCTATCCCTGAGCAAAACGGCAGCATTAACAACTCAAATGGACAAAGCAGTGCTCCTTCCCCAAAAGTAAACACCACTAAAGGTTTATACATTATCTATGATTCTCTTTTGCTTGTTTAAATCAGTATCAAATTTTCCATGTCATATTCACAATACAAAACTTATAAAGAACAAGACAATGATATTGCTAGGAAGGCTTGGTCAAACTGAATATGTGGCAGTAATAAAACAAGCATGACGATAGGCCATTGGGGAGTCCCTTCCCCCCCCCCCCCAACACACCCCAACACACCCCAAATTGGCATGGGCTCATCTGCATTTGTTTGTGAAGTGCAATCAGAGAAAAGGAGCTATACGCCTATATCAATTTCCAGTAACAGATTTACTAATTTGAGCCGATGAGACATGTTTCTGGATTACTGTATGGCTAATGTGTTAGTGAAGCGTTTCTTACACGTCATTTTTATGGTCACCCTGTGATAAGAGAATTCCATTTTAATACACACCTGCATATACTGATATTAACTTATTTAAGTATATTCTTCCTTCTGTCCCTGGCTGCATCCACTTGATTAGATGTGAAATGTTTCAATCTCATTATCTACCTTTTATTTTTAAAAGGAAGAAGAAAGTTTTAAGGGAAGAAGGGTTAACCAACCTTGAGTGGGTGAGACATACTATATGTAACCATTATGCTTGGAATCATTTGGCTAGTTAGATGTGTATTGCATATTTGCATATCATGCGCAATGGGTTCAGGCTCATCATAGATTTTCTGATTACTGTAGTGCTTGTTAGCTCCTTGTAAGTTTGCAATCCTTCTTCTGGGAATAATCTATTCTTCTACTGAACGTACTTGTGTTTGGTGACAGCGGCAATATCACCGGCTGTTGTAAAGCAGCTACGAAATGAAACAGGTGCCGGAATGATGGATTGCAAAAATGCTTTATCAGAAACAGGCGGAGATATAATAAAAGCTCAGGAATACCTAAGAAAGAAAGGATTAGCAAATGCAGATAAGAAAGCCAGTAGGGCCACAGCAGAAGGAAGAATCGGTTCATACATTCATGATGGTAGGATTGGTGTACTGATAGAGGCAAATTGTGAGACAGATTTTGTATCTCTAGGCGATATCTTCAAGGAGTTGGTTGATGACCTAGCCATGCAAGTGGCCGCATGTCCTCAAGTGCAATATGTCAATACTGAAGATGTTCCAAAAGAGACTGTGGAGAAGGATAAAGAAATTGAAATGCAGAGGGAAGATCTACTATCCAAACCAGAGCAGATCAGAGCCAAGATTGTTGAAGGACGGATTAGGAAAAGGCTTGAAGAGCTAGCTTTGCTTGAGCAGCCTTTCATAAAGAATGATAAAGTAGTGGTGAGGGACATTGTGAAGCAAACCATTGCACTCATTGGAGAAAATATGAAAGTGAAGAGGTTTGTACGCTTCAACCTTGGAGAAGGCTTGGAGAAGAAAAGCTTAGATTTTGCTGCAGAGGTGGCGGCCCAAACTGCAGCAAAACAAGTTCCTGCACCACCAAAGGAACAGGCTGCTCCTACTGAAACCAAAGGAAAGTGATGAGAAGTAAGTAGCTACATTCTTTTGAGTTTTTATTATCTTGTGGTAATATGATGCCGTTTCATAAGAATGAGATAGCAAATTAGGCAGCATTCTGTTGTATAGTCGAGCCTATACAACTTAATAGTCTAATCTGCTGCATGTTTCCTTGCAAAATTAAATTATACGTTGCTCTCAATAATGCGTTACTTCAAGATTGCTTTATTTGTTCTCTCGCAAGGTCATATACCGGAAGGACTCGTTATTTTGTTACTTGTTTTCGTTCTATCCGACACTTCTCCACCTGCCTTTAAGTATCTTAATTCCTCCCACGAGCCAATATCCTTCTTTTTCATCTGTCCTGAACTTTGATGCTTATGTTATATTAGTTACTTCTGCATCTTGCTGGTGATTAATATGTCCCTATTTCAGGGCACCAAAAGCAACAATTTCAGCTGCATTGGTTAAACAACTGCGGGAGGAATCTGGGGCAGGGATGATGGACTGCAAGAAAGCACTCTCTGAAACCGGAGGTGACCTTGGGAAGGCACAAGAGTACCTAAGAAAGAAGGGTCTTTCAGCCGCAGACAAAAAATCCAGCCGGATTGCTGCTGAGGGCCGGATTGGATCTTACATTCATGACTCCCGCATAGGAGTTCTAATTGAAGTGAACTGTGAAACCGACTTTGTGGGCAGGAGTAAAGAGTTCAAGGAATTGGTTGATGATCTAGCGATGCAAGTTGTGGCTAGCTCACAGGTGCAGTATGTATCCGTTGAAGACATTCCTGAGAGTATTGTCAGCAAGGAAAAAGAGCTAGAGATGCAGAGAGAGGACATTCTATCCAAACCGGAGAACATAAGGGAGAGAATTGTTGAAGGGAGAGTCTCGAAGAGGCTCGGTGAGCTTGCTCTTTTAGAGCAACCCTTCATTAAGGACGATAAGATCCTGGTGAAGGATTTGGTAAAGCTAACCGTTGCTACCCTTGGGGAGAACGTGAAAGTTAGAAGGTTTGTTCGATTTACTCTTGGTGATGCAAAACCAGAAACTGAAGCTTGAGATGAGGAAAATAATTGGCATCAATCCATCTGCTGAGGAAATTATCAGAAATGGCAAGTTTCTTGAGGTCTCGAGTCACTTTAGATTAAGAAGAATTTCATTCTTTTTGTTACGAGGAAAGAAACTAGTTTCTTTTGCGCGATATAGTTTAAATTGTTCCAAAGGCTGCTTTTGGCAGCTACCTTCTGAGTTTTGAGATGCCAGAAGGAAAACCACTCTTACCTTTATTTAAACCACTTATTGTAAAGGTTTTGCGGCATAATCATTGTTTATTTGGTCAAAATATGCTACAATTAGAAGGGGGGAAAAAATATCTAATCCCTGGAAGTGGAACATATGCCAGGCAGCAGAACCTTACAATACTACCTTGTGTTGAACAAATCAATCATTTTACTTCTGTCATGCTGCTTCAGATCAGTTCCCACCAGACTTCCAGTATTAGGAAAATATATTTGCTGAACATTTTGCAAGTTGGTTAATGAAATAGTTCATTCTATTACTCTAAAAGACAAACAACTAAACAATATTAACCTTGCCAAAATCTTTATAAAAAAAAGGTCAAAAGAGTAATATACAGCATTGCTAGTTATTCTCACTGATGCCTAATTACTGTAGGAAGCAAAAGATTTCTACTATCTTCGAATGTTATACAAAAAGGATATCTTCTCTCTGAATTTTCCTTGTATTAATTGAATTGCCATCATCTTGGTATTCTGCTAAACAAATTTCTCTGCTTTTCTTTGGGGACAAACCGCCATAGGTCTACAGCAATATCAACTTCCTTTTTCTTGTGAAATTTGTATAGTTGCTGTACATCATATCGAAGCTGAAAAAAAATAAAGGAATAAGAATTCAGATCATGTATCTTCACATTAAAATATATTGGACAAGTGCACCACCAAACGGTTGGCCTTTTCAACTATCAAAGGTAAAAGAATCCATATAAATGGAAGCACTGGTTGAAGACTAGTATTCAGGCAATCTTAGAGGGAGACTCGCAATTGAAATATTTCAAACGGAAGTAATACTTGATTATCAGTAATTTAACGAGTGTTACTCATGTTGAATGTTTATATTTGGTTAGTGTGGTTAAAGCATTAAAGGGATTGATTCAAATGATAAACAACAATGCTACTATCACATAAAAAAGGTGTACAAAATTTAAATGAATTGAACGCATGGTATAAACAAGTTGACATGTTTAATTATTAATATTTTTTTCTTTTTCCTGTAATGAAACTCACATGATGACCGTATGTCAAGTTCAACAAATCATGATCCATCAAAACAATAAGTACAAATTTGATGCCCAAGTTCATAGACAAAAATAAAGAAGCTCCAAACCCATTGGCAGCAAAATAATTAGTAGAAAGGTGACAATAAGAAAGGAAAAATAAATCCCAGCTATGAATTAAACTGGCTTGGAGCCGTTTGAGAAGATGTCCCCATAGCTTTCTTCATCTCAAAAAATATATCTGTTAAATTTTGAAATTTATTGAGGATAAAAAGTACAGTGAATTTGTGACCCTTTGACTAATATTCTCCCCCACCTCTCCTCCCCTCTCCTCCCCTCTTTCTAGGTGTAGTATTCTAGTGTGTTTTTTTTTCTTGATAATTAAGGCTGTAAAATGAGCAAACAATTCGGGCTCGCTTCGTAACTGCTCGACTAAAAGTTCTATTCGAGCTCGACTCAAAATATAAATGAATTAAATATAAACAAATTTTAAAGTTTAGTAAATTACTCGAACCTTCTCAAATTGTAATTTTCTATTGATACTAGGATCATATTCGTTCAAAAAGTTCAAATTATTTAGACTCGATTCGAGATCATACTCGACTCGGTAGCTAAATAAGCATCAATCAAACCTAATTTTATACTCGATAAATTTTGCGAACCAAATCCGAGCAACTCAATACTCGGCTGGACTCGATTCATTTACACCCTTATTGAAAATACACAAGTCTCTTCTATGGTCTATACCAACTCTTTTCTTAATATTGTCTTTGCAACATTTTTCAGATACTTTGGTGACTTCTTCCTTTTTCTCTCATCTTTGTCTTGGAAGCTTAACTGCAACTCAAAAATTTGAGGGGCTTTTACATCACTAGAGCTGCTGCGAAAGAGATGAAGCTTAAGAAGATGTGAATGCTTCAAAGTTCATAAAATGTGTAACTGTTGGAGATGGAGTTGTTGGGAAACTTGCATGCTCATTTGTTACACCAGTAATAAGTTTACTGTGAGTTTTTTACACCAGTACCCATCTCAAAAAAACCTCTTCTTTTTTTTAATTCAACATTTTTCCCTCTTAATTTATGATTTTTTTAGCTGCAGTTTCTGATATTTACCCTGTTTCTTGACTTTCTTGGTATGGGTATATTCCACCTCATGATTGCTTAATTCAATATTAGGTTTTCACTTCTGATAAGTATGCTTAGTTCTTATTTGTATGCATCTGTTGACTGTATGAAGTCTTCTGATTAGCATTTAATTTTTTAATTTTTTTATGGACTATATTCCAACAGTGTTTGACAATTTTAGTGCTAATGTAGCTGTGGATGAGAGCATTGTCAACTTGGGACTATGGGACACTGCAGGTAATTTTTCAGCATTTGCTGAGTTTGAGTTTGGGTTTAGGTTTTTCAGGGTCCTTTATTTTTGTCTGATTGAGTTTGGGTTTTGTTTTTAGGTTAAAAAGATTATAGCAGGTTGAGGCCTCTTAGTTATAGAGGTGCAGACACATTTGTGTTGGCTTTCTCTTTAATCAGTAGGGCAAGCTATGTAAATGTGATGAAGAAGAGGTATTCATTTCAGAGCTAATATCTCTCCCTTCATTTGTTCTTTCTACTTATACTATTTCTTACTTTTTCCATGATATGCTGATGTTCCAACTGTGAATGAATTAGTCCCTTTTCCTTTCCTACAAAATCATCCTTCATGATTGTTTGTTTTGCATATATATTATAATTTTTTGAGAGTTTCAAATCTTAATTTTTGATATGGTTTAAATATCATCAAGTGATGCCAGAGCTTCGTCAATTTGCACCAAATTTTCCGATTATACTTGTGGGAACAAAGCTAGGTATATTACTAGAAATGTGTAATCAAGTTTTCCTAATCAGTTCAGTTGGCCGAGCTTGGTCAGTTGTATAAAACACCTTTTTTTCCTTTCATTGTCCCGGATCTTTGTGAAGATAGGAAGATATTTAACCGATCATATGGAATATAATTTCATTAGGACTTCAACAGGGTTATTGTGTGTGGAGGTTGTGCTCTGCTGCTTAGAAAATGCTGATCATCATCTGATGCCAAGATTGGCCGACCACTTTTGACTTGGATTTTTGCTCTGTTAGTGCAAGTGTGAATCAATATTTTTTGGTTTTCTTTGAAATTGTTTTAATGAAAAAAAGTAGAGGGAATTATGAATTATGTTGGGTGTTTCAAAATATTCTTTTTTCATATGCTACAAATATTTTCATGTCTTTGTTTAGTTGTTCACTTTTTCCCATTTTAATTACAACTTCCTTTCTACTCTAATAAGCTCTGTCAATAGTTTAGTTTGTGGTATCAATTCTATGTTTCACGGCGTATTAGATAATAACCGAATGCTAGTTGAGCTCAGAAACCCAATCTTCATCAAAATCCTCTCATCCTCACGACTCCTCACAATGAATCATCTACTCTTTAAACGTGCTGCCGCGGGCTCGCTATTTCGCAGTTAGAAGGCCTCCACCGGCAATGACCTCGCCGGTAATGCCAAGACCAGCTACGCCGAAAATGGGTAATGGTAAATTGATTAAAGAGTATTTTCTTAAAGGCTGATATTTTTGTCGGCGGACCAACCTTACTGAGGGAATAGATTATATAAATAGAATATCCAACTTTGTTACCATAACTGTTGCACTAGTATTTGGGTTATTAGCACCCAACTCCACCTTAAGCGGCACTAATAACCCAAATACCCTCAGTAAGGTTGGTTCGATAAAAATCTCAGACTTAAAATAAATACTCTTTAATCAACTTACCATTACTCATTTCAGGTGGAGGCCTTCCAACTGCGAAATAGCGAGTCGCAGTACGAGAGTAGGCGCGGCAGCACGTTTAAAGAGCAGATGATTCATCGTGAGGAGAGTCGTAAGGAGGAGAGGATTTTGATGAGGTTTATGAGCTCAACTACGTATGAGAGTGAGCATTCGGTTATTATCCGAACCGAACAAGAATTTCGATTATAACCGAAAACCGAAATTACACTGTTTTTGGTATCTAAACAATTAACCGAAATCTATGATAACCGAACTTAAAAGACTAAATTTGGCTAGCCCAAAATGCTTGAAAGTTGAAGCTGCTATTGACCACTTGCTGCTGTTGCTGTTGAGTTCGACCTGCAGTCCTGCACCTCCTAGGCTCCTACCACTTGCTAGCTTGCTGCTGTTGCTGTTGAGTTTGTCTTTACTGCCATGCTGGAAAGAACATAATATGGGGTTCAGCATTTGCGCTTTCCTAAATTACAAATCAATGTTGAATCCAACTATGCAAATGTCTATCTACCAAGAACTGGAATAAAAATGCTAAGCACATTATCAAACCTCAATCTGCTTCACAATCAAAAGTTTAAAATTCACACAAATATAAAGGCATTTGAATGACCGCGAGAGAAAGAATAAAAAACAAACAAGAGACACAAACTCATATAGTCGATCCATTTGATTTTTCCCTTTTTCAAATAAAAATTCCTACTTCAATTTTTTTAGCAGGTAATTCTGAGTGTTCAGGGTCTTTAGAAGGGTTAAAAATAAAATGGGTTTCCACTACTACTACTACAGAATGACTGCCATGAAAAGAAGAAGAGTCTATTCAAATATAGCAACACTTACCTGTATTACCATAATTGTTCCAAGACACAAATTCTAAGTCATCAGTTCCCTCTTGTTAGTAGTATAAATGATATCAAAATCAGCATCTCTATCTATCTAAGTAGTCACATAATCAAACAACCTAGTTTTGTGAAATTCTCTAGCTCTAATTACCACCTTCCACCAAAAGCATCTCATTTTTCATTTGTCATAAGCTTGCCAATCATCTAAATTAGCTCATAATCTGTTCTATAATTTAAATTAAAGCTTTAATCTTTTCAATTCACCAGTAGACTCCATTCTGTAATCAAACAATCGGAACCTTTTTCATTTTGTTCTCTCTTATAAAGTCAGTCAACCATCTTGACATTTTCTACACAAAGATAACTAATTTGGGGATTAATCTCGAAGTACAACAAATATATCAATTCAAAAGTATTTAGTAAAGGGGCAAGGACACATACCCACTTTAGTACCTTTCTCAACAACACGTACTGACAAATCAACATCCTTTTCTCTGCACAAATGCTTCAACCTTATAGCCGCCGATTAAAAGCTCCAAACTTTATCAAATTTAAAGAGCGCCCAGATGTGAAAAAACCGATTGCAACACAAATTAGAACCCAAAATTCTGTGAAAGGAACGGATACCCATTTGCGGTTATGGAATTTGAGCAAGATTTTGGGGGTTTCTGCAAATGAACCCCACACCACACCAACCAAGCAAAAATAAAAAGAAAGAAAGAGAGAAAAAAATGAAACCCCCAAAATCTAGCTCCAGCTCCCGTGCCAATTGTTTGCCTTAGAGACTTGAGACTTGAGACTTGAGAGATCTAAGAGTTCGAGAGTTCGAGATGAAGGGCTGCCGAGAGTTCGAGACTTGAGGCTTGAGAGATCTGAGACTCTGAGAGTTCGAAAGTTCGAGAAGACGAGACTTGAGAGATCTGAGAGTTCAAGAATTTAGTAAAGTAGTAATGACTGATGGGCGGCTGACTGCTTAATCAGATAAGTTTTTTGTTTAAAAAAAATCCAACACCGTAAATAAGGAATTACTACTTTACTAAATCAGAATGGTGGAGAATCTAAACAAGGAGAAAGAGATAGGGTTTGTAACTTGTAAGTTGAACACCGTACTTTATAGTGTACTTTATATAAATATACAACAAATAAAAAGTAATTATAAAAAAAATACATCAATTAAATAATTATTAAAAGAGTATAATTAGGACTCATATTACAAAAATAGTATAATTCACATTAATAAAGAAACCTAAAATCAAGGACATTCTATCATAATTAATAATTCAAATTCAAATATTTGGATCTAACAACAAAAACAAATTCAAATTCAAAATTATAATTCAAATTTAAATATTCAAATTCAAATCTTCATCTCCCTCACATATTCTGCCGCGAATCTCTGCCGCTACAGCGCTACACCGCCGTTACACCTCACATACTCTGCCGCTACACCGCCGCGAATCTCCGTTGTCCAAAACGTCAATGAGAATAAGAAGAAGATTCGTCCTACAAAAAATTTAAAAATAAATAGATGTAACTATTAATTTTCTGAAATTTTGTTTATAACTATTTTGTTATTCATAAATAATAAAATGATTACCTTTGTATGAATGATTGACTACCAACTGCACCACATTCAAACGAAATTGGTACTTAATAAAATTGAATTGGTTACCATGGTCTGAAGGTTTGGCTACCAACTGCACTATGAAAAAATTGCAGGTGTGGATGTGAATTAGTTACTTTGGTACGAAGGTTTTGTTACCTTGGTACGAAGGTTTGATTACCTTGATCTGAATGTTTGGTAACCAACCGTACTAAGAAAAAATTTAAAGTGTGGAGGTTGATTGGTTACTTTGATATAACAGTTTGGTTACCTTGATCCGCCCTCCGTCGTCGTCACCATCTTAATTCCTCTCATTGATGATATCACATAACCTGACAACCATTGTTGCTTATACTTGTTTTGGTTCTTTTTTTCCCTTCACGTTACCAAATGCTCCTGATATGGAAATCTTTTCAATGTATGGAGTTGGCATCCCAACTGAAATAGCATATGTTTACAGGCTCGCTCATTCGGCAGAATATACTTCAGCAAATGGTTGTCACGATGGTGATGATCGATGATAGAGAAATTAAGACAATTGAAGATGATCACTGTAAGACCCCAACTTATTATAAATAAATTAAATTTTCATCTATTCATTATTCTAAATTAATAAGGATTAATTTGATATAATGCTTTGGTTATGGGTGAAATGTGCAAAGTTTACAAAATAAACAAGTGGTTATGGAATATTCTTTTTGTCGGGAATCTCCGTACGACGGCGCAGTCATTTGTGGGCCCCATAACGAAAAATGGTTGGATGAAAGGAAACGACAAAGATTGAGTTTTATAAATAACGGCGTAAATTGTTACCGTTAACACTGTTGGGTTACCTGGTGGTTAAAATACAGTAATATGCGTGGTTGCACAGTAGCACACGGTATTGCACAGTATTGTTGAATTATTGATTCGTACGTAAGAAGACACTACTCAATAATTGTTGCAGTAATTACTGTTCATTATTTTATCTTATTGATTCAATAATTGCTGCGTTGATATTTATATTATTATTGTTTCAATAATTGTCACTGCACAGTATTTTCCATTATCAGATCAATAATTCATATTATTTGAATAATATTATCAGATAACATTATTGGCAATGTCTAGAAAATTCTGTCTAAGGAGAGGTTTGGTCACCTAATTCCGCGCTAGTAAGGAGAAATTCTTATTGGAAAGCCCCCTCTATCCTGGGAACGACCTGGTTGTCAGTACTGTGATTCTGTAATATTATTTTTAAATAATTAATTATTGATTATTATGATAAAGAAAATATTTATTTTATGTGGATATAGATGGAGAAAATTTTTAATGTGACAATTGTTAGAAATTAATATTTTATCTTTATCTGATAAAATAATTCATTTAAATATATTATTTTAATAATATATTAATGGTGATATTTTTACAATGAATGTGGGATATATGAGTATATGAGGAGGAAGAGTATTTTTGTGACATTAAATATTTAACATATATTTTGTGTGTCGGTGGACACAATACTTGACCGAAAATTGATTATAGACTGTAAAATCGCTCGTTTGTGGATTTCGGTCAATTTCTGTTTGGAATTTGGAAAAATTTTCTTTTGTAAAGTTGTAGAGAATGGAATTTCCCATGGAAAGTTGCGAGTTTCGAATTTTTCTGATAAACGAGCTACTTTCTATGAATTGTTGAAGTTTTAGAAAATAAAATGATTTTTATTAAATTATGGGTGGGTCCCACTTTTTGGTTGTTGTTGAATGCATGTGGGCTGCTGGAATTTTCAGCATTGAGGGGCTGGTCTTGAGTCTTAATTAGCATACGTATTAAATTTGTTATATAAATAATATTAATTTATTATTTAGTCTCCTTTGGCGTTCTAGCATTTTCCTATAAATAGAGGGCTAAGTTAGAATTGAAAATCACACCAGAAACAAAGTTTTCTCTCTTTCTCTCTCTATATTATCGAGCGTATTCTTGTAAGTATGCTTTGAGTGTTGCTATACGGTGCGAGTTTCTGTCAGCACTATACCGAAAATTCAGTCAGAAGTACGGTTATTTTGAGGTAAGGGATATTATTTTCTTCTTAAATGATATTTTTCTTCAATATCATTATACCGAAGTATTGGTGAACTTTTTAATCAAATTTAAAACTTGTTGTGTCGGGGTTACTATTCACGTATACGGCACTATTCGCGTATACGACACTATTCACGAATACGGCACTATTCACCGAAAAATAAAAAATTTTCTTTTTGTCCAAGATGTCTATTTTGGCTACTATCTTTGATTGTATCCATGTTTTGATCGTTATTTTTGAGTTCTGCTTCAAATCGTTTATTATGAAGTATTATTGATCTTGGATAAACTGTTGTACGAATCCCTAATATTTGTCCTTCTATCTCACTGGATTCGTTCTTAAAAATGTTTTTCATCATCCTCGGTCCTTAATGGTGATACTTGATGAATATCTTTGGCCTGTAGTGCAAAGATGAATGATTAAACTGATGAATCTCTTTGGCTCGTAGTGCAAAGATGAACAGGTGTTGAGATGAACATGACCAACTGGTGATACAAATGAATATCTTTGGCCTGTAGTGCAAAGATGATTAAAGATGTATATTGATTGTTGTTATAGGGATAAAATATTGATGATGGACTTTTAAACCTTAGAAGACAGTAGAATTCTTTCTCTACGTGACTCTTCTAATGGATTGCTGTTTCCGCTGCATTTGTTGATCTAAAACTTATTGTCTATTATATTTTATCAGATTATTCCATGTTGAAGACTAACGATAATTTTTTTGTATATTATCTTAGTCATAATATTCTTTACTGGGCTAGTTGAGCTCACCCTTTCCTTTTTGTTCCATTTTCTTCTCAGGAGGTGAGAACATAGCAGAATCGAGTCGGGGTATGGAGTGATGGTTCTAGGAAGATGTTTTAGCAGTCCTCACTATTTCTATAAAATAGTGTTTGAATAATTGTAATGAAGACTTATTTGCGTGTGGATATTGTCTAGAAGATAATATTTGTATTTTAACTCACAGTATGTATTGTCGTATTTCACACGACGTTTGTATTATTGAAGTTGTAGTTTACTTTATGTACCATGCATTTGGCGACTCAGAATGGGTGTTGTATACCTGTTTTGGGGGCGTCACAATCACTAATTTAATTAATTAGTTTCTGTTTTCAATTTTGTTGGGTAGCAGGAAAGGGATGGATGAATTGGATATATATATATATATATATATTGAGAGAGAGAGAGGGGGAGAAAGAATACTTTGAATGAAGAAGAAGGATGATGACTAACTAATGCAGTTGTTATAGATGAGGAGAGAGAGGAGAAACCCAAAATTAAGGAATTCTAATTGAATACTAATTCCCTAAATTAAAAAATCCTAAATGCACTAGTATTGTAAATAAATATGGAAGTGTATTACTTGTGTAAAAATTTTATGAAGGCACTATTGTTGTAATTATTTTTAAAAATGTAATAGAATATGTAATTGTTCCTTTATCATACGTATTTTATCTTGGGTCGTAGTCTATTTGGTGGGCTAATAGGCCGATGAAGTCTCTCATATTCTATTTCTCATTTACATTTATTAGCTACACTCAAAGGCCTACCATTTGATTGAAATTCTAAAAAGAACAATTACACTTTCTAGTATATTTTTAAAAATAATTACAACAATAATGCATTTTTAAAATATTTACACAATTAATGTATTTAAATATTTTATTTACACAATAGTTATCTTTCCAACACCGTCGTTTATTTTCAATTTAACTACATACGTATTTTATCTTGGGCTATAGTCTATTTGGTGGGCTAACAGGCCGATGAAGTCTCTCATATTATATTGCTCATTTACATTTATTAGCTACACAGAAAGGCCCACCATTTGATTGAAATTCTAAATGCCCTTTTCAAATTTAATTACCTAGGATATCAAACTTAATTACCTAGGCTATGTTTGTTTGTATAATTTCAGGATTATAATTCATGGAAATATAATTCCAATACTATTAATCCTAATATTGTAATATCTGAATTATGTTGGCCACATGGACTGATCCGTGTCACATCAGAATTATTTTACACGTCTGCAACTTATTTGTCAAATTCCGTCTAAAGTCAAAATAGTTAACGGAATTGCAAACTTTTTGTTAGTAAAATGTAGTTCAGTGAGTTGACTGTAAGAAAAAAAAATTCAGTGACTCATTTGTAGGTTAACCTAAGGTACAGTGACTTAAAAAGTATTTAACCCGTAATTTTTTGATTGATCACCAGAATCTTGGCCAAGTATTTTAGTAATTCAAATTACAAAAATATTAATTTAATTTATAAAATTAATGTGTGATCAAAAGTTTATAAATTATGTAGTCAAGGAAATAAGCACTAAACGTAGTGGGTTAACAGTTTTATTTCTGCACGCGTATATGGATATTATTGTAGAGGAGTATTTTGCAAGATACAAATAGTGGAAGGATTTAATTAATTAATTTTAATTCTATTAATTCTAGAGTGCAATCATAACTATTTAGTGAAATTAGTTATAATTAATATAATTCTAATTTAATTAATTAAAGAGTTAATCAGAAATTAGTATTATATTGGAGCTAGAATTGTAGAATCCTACTTGATCCCCACCCTAATTCTTATTAAGATATAACAAAATAGCAGGATAAAATATATCTGAAAATCTTACAGGTAAGTTGTAAGTTAATCTGACTTACAAATGCCATTACAAATCTTGCAGGTAAGTTGCAAGTTAATCTGACTTTCATTAATGTATGCTTCATAAGATATGAGAATGCATTATTACGATTCAGGTTATGTATTTGGTAAAATATGAACCTTACAGGTTTCTGATATGATGCAGCTTCTGTTTTGGATAATAATGGAAGTTAGAGCCTATAGATCCAGACAGGAAATTGGGATGGAAAAAAGAAGTCGATTAGCCCCTATCTGTTACGGATTACATTGTTGAATTTGTCCATTCGCAACATAAATCAAAGGACGGAACAAATATGGAGGTCAAATCTCTTTGTATCATGGATTTTCTAACTTAAAACGTTGACAGACACTTCATTTGCACTTCCATTATCTTTACGAGAGTATACATTGTAGACCTCAGTACGCTTGATCCTCTTTGACAGATACTGATTGTGACGTCCCAAAATAGGTATACATCACCCATTTTGAGTTGTCAAATACATGGTACAGGAACAACTACGACTTTATTAATACAATATAAAAACTGTGAGTTTAAAAAAATAAATATTGTCTTCTAGACAATATCCACAACCAAATAAGTATTCATTACAATTATTGAAACTTTATTTTACAAAAATGGTGAGGACTACTAAAATAACTTCTAGAACCATCACTCCATACCCCGACTCGTACTTGTTACATTCTCGCCTCCTGAGAAGAAAAATGGAACAACAAGGAAAAGGGTGAGCTCAACTAGCCAGTAAAGAATATTATGACTAAGATAATATAGAACAAATTATCGTTAGTCCTCAACAGGGAAAAATCTGATAGAATACAATAGACAACAAATTTCAGATCAATATTCGCAGTGGAAAATAATAATTCATAGAATAGTTACGTAGAGAATGAAATCTACTAGTATCTATGAATTTAAAAGTTTATCATCAATATTTTATCACTGTAGCATCAATCAATATACATCTTAAATCAAATATTCATCTTTGCACTACATGCCAAAGATATTCGTCAGTTGGTCATATTCACCTCAACACTTGTTCATCTTTGCACTACGGGCCAAAGATATTCATAAGAAAATCAACCATCTTTGCACTACAGGCCAAAGATATTCAGTAACATCATCATTTAGGACTGAGGATGATGAAAAATAATTTTAAAGAAACGAATCCAGTGAAACAAATTACAAGGATTAAGGATTCGTAATTCGGTTTATTCATGTCCAAAAATACCTCAATAATAATCATAGTGGAGTAAAATTCAAGAATGATCAAAACATAGATACAATCAAATCTAGTATCCATAATAGATATTTTGGATAAAAATGAAAATTTAACTTTTCTGTGAATAGTGTCGTATTCTTGAATAGTGTCGTATACGTGAATAGTGTCGTATACGTGAATAGTAACCTCGACACCAAAAAGTTCTAAATTTGATAAAAAGTTCAATTCAATATTTTGGCATAATGATATTGAAAGAATAACATCATTACGAAAAAAATATAACATCCCTTACCTTGCAAAAATAGTACTTCTAGTTGAAACACCGGATATAAGCTATGACTTGAACTTGCACCGTATAGCAATACTAAAAGTATTATAATACTCACAAGAATAAGCTCAATATATCGAGAGAGAAAGAGAGAGAAAACTTCAGTATTCGGTGTAATTTTCAATTCTAACCTAAGCACCCTATTTATAGAAAAATACTTAGAACACCAAAGCAGAAAATTTAATATAATAATATTATTTTTAATTAAAATTCTTACGCACACCTAGCATCTGAATTCAGCCACCTAATCACATGTTAAATGAGTCCTAACAATGAAAAAAAATGTTTTTTGTAAAAAAATATTTAAAACTTCAAAAAATAATTATTTCGGAGCTTCAAAACTTTAATAATTCATAATAAATAGCCTTTTTGTCAGAAAAATTCGAAACTCGAGCTTTTTGATAGAAAATTCAATTCTCTAAAACTTTACAGAAGAAAGTTTTTCCAAATTCAAAACAGAAATTGATCGAAATCCACATACGAATGATTTTACAGACTATAATCAAATTTCAGTCAATAAATGGGGTCCACAAACATGTTTAACATGTTTTAAACAATTTTAGTAACAAAAATACTCCTCCTCCTCATATACTCATATATCTTACATTCATCGTAAAAATATCATCATTATTATATTATTAAAATATAATAATATATTTAAATAAATTATTTTATCAGAAAAAGATAAAATATTAATTTTTAACAATTGTCACATTAAAAATTTTCTCCATCCATATAAAATCAATATTTTCCTCATCATATAAATCAATAATTAATTATTCACAAATAATATTACAGAATCACAATACTGACAACCAGGCAGTTCCCAGGATAGAGGGGGCTTTTCAATAAGAATTTCTCCTTACTGGCGCGCAATTAGATGACCTAACCTCTCCTTAGACAGAACTTTCTAGACATTGCCAACAATGTTATCCAATAATATTATTCAGATAATATGAATTATTGCTCCGATAATGAAAAATACTGTGTAATGATAATTATTGATACAACAATAATATAAAATATTAATGCAGCAATTATTGAATCAATAAAATAAAATATTGAACAATAATTACTGTAACAATTATTGAGTAGTGCCTTCTTACGTAAGAATCAATAATTGGTGTAATACCGTGTGCTACTGTGTTTTAACCACCGAGTATTTTAACAGTATTAACGGTAACAACTACACCGTCATTTATAAACAACTTATATTTATCATTTTCTTCATCCAATCGCTTTTCGTTATGGGGCCCACACAAGGCTGCGCCGTCGTATGAATATTCCCCGACAGTAAGAATATTCTGCGACCAAACGAATATTTTATAACCACTTGCTTATTTGAAATATTTGCGTATTTTACCCATAACTATCCACATTAATCAAATCAACCCTTACTATTTCAAAATAATAAATGGAGGAAATTAAATTTCATTTATTAATAATTTGGGGTCTTACACTAATCACACAATAGAGAAGAAACCTTCTCATGAACAAACCAGCTTTGCGCAAGTTTGATGAAATGTTCAACGTAAGAACCCGATGCCTCCATTATATCTCCTTAATATTGATACATAGGATACATATATCATAGCCTATTAAATATTAATTTAGCTAAATGATATTTAATAGGATTGCCTAGATAACTTCAAGGAGCAGAATGAATTCGGGTATGTCTCGAAAGATGTCGGTGAGTCTGAGAACGGTGTACAGAGAGACGGCAAATGGTGGCTACCAACCATTAAGGTTCCCCCAGATGGCTTATCTGATGCATCGCGAAAATGGCTACAATATCAAAAGGAATGTGTCAACCAAGTTCCGAAAGCATCCATGGCCGTAAATGCTCAAATTATATTTGAAATGGAGATTCCTGAAAACTACCTTGAAATTTGAGAAGAGATTTTTTTATATAATTTCCAGAAAAGGTTGGCAACTAAAATTTGTCTCATTTTTTCGTATATTTTCTTTTGGTAGAATGGCAGATCGAGTCTTGCTGACTATATATATAAAAGCATTACGATAGAGTTCTTTGATCCTATCAACCATGGATATGCCATCGGAACATAAAATTCTTGACCTCAAGAATAGAATCAAAGCATCTATTGTGATTTGGAAGATGAAAATGATTCAGAATGATGCAAAGTCGACCCGTGGTTCAGCTATTAGCTCAGAAAAGAAGGAGCTCTTTGAAGAGAGAGCAGAAACAATCTTACTCTTAAAACAACAGTTCCCAGGACTATCATAATCCTCACTGGACATTAGTAAAATCCAATACAATTAGGTTAAAACAAAATTTCCCATGTTGGGTCATGATATTTCGCTTATTGGGCCGAATGGATTGGGCCTACTTATTTGGTTTGTGACGCCCCCAAAATAGGTCCATTCCATCCAACCCATTTTGAGTCGCCAAATACATGGTACAGAAACAACTACAACTTTTACAACCCATAAACTGTGAGTTTGAATACAAACATTGTCATCTAGACAATATACATACCCAACTATGTCCTCAATACAATTATTGATATATTATTTTACAAAAATGGTGAGGACTACTAAACAACTCTCTCAAGGACCATCAATTCATACCCCGACTCATACTCGCTATATTCTCGTCTCCTGAGAAGAAAAATGGAACAAAAAGGAAAAGGGTGAGCTCAACTAGCTCAGTAAAGAATATTATGACTAAGATAATATACAACAAATTATCGTTAGCCTTCAACAGAGAAAAAATCTAATAGAATACTATAGACAACAAGTTTTAAATCAATATTCGCAGCGGAAAATATTAATTCATAGAAGAGTTACGTAGAGGATGAAATCTACTAATGTCTATGAATTTAACAGTACATCAACAGTATTTTTATCCCTGTAACATCAATCAATGCACATCTTGAATCATATATTCATCCTTGCACTACAGGCCAAGGATATTCATATGTTGGTCATGTTCATCTAAACACCTCTTCATCTTTGCACTACGGGCCAAACATATTCATCAGAAATCATTCATCTTTGCACTACAGGCCAAAGATATTCAATAATAACATCCTTTAAGACTGAAGATGATAAAAAATATTTTTAAAAAAACGAATCCAGTGAAACAAAGTGACAAGGATTAAGGATTAAGGATTCGTACTTTGTTTTATCCATGTCCAAAAATACCTCAAAAATAATCATAGTGGTGTAAAATTCAAGAATGATCAAAACATGGATACAATCAAAGCTAGTATCCACAATAGATATTTTGGACGAAAAGAAAAAAAATAATTTTTCTGTGAATAGTGCCGTATTCGTGAATAGTGCCGTATACGTGAATAGTAACTCCGGCACAAAAAGTTCCAAATTTGATAAAAATGTTCACCAATATTTCGGCATAATGATATTGGAGAAAATAATATCATTTAAAAAGAAAATAACATCCCTTACCTCAAAATAGCCGTACTTCTGACTGAATTTCGGTATAGTGCTGACAGAAACTCGCACCGTATAGCAACACTCAAAGTATACTCACAAGAATACGCTCGATAATATAGAGAGAGAAAGAGAGAAAACTTTGTTTCTGGTGTGATTTTCAATTCTAACTTAGCCCTCTATTTATAGGAAAATGTTAGAACGCCAAAGGAGACTAAAATAATAAATTAACATAATTTATTTTTAAAATTCATACGCATGCTTTTAAGACCAGCCACCAGCCATCTTTGAATAAATTTTCAGCAGCCCATGTGTTTGAAAAATCAAAAGTGGGACCCACTCATAATTTAATAAAAAATATTTTATTTTCCGAAACTTCAATAATTCGTAGAAAATAGCTCGTTTATCAGAAAAATTCGAAACTCACGACTTTCCATGGGAAATTCCATTCTCTACAACTTTGCAGAAGAAAATTTTTCCAAATTCCAAATAGAAATTGACCGAAATCCACAAACGGGCGATTTTACAGTCTATACTCAATTTTCGGTCAAAAATTATGTCCATCGACACACAAAACATGTGTTAAACATTTAGTGCCAGAAAAATACTCTACCTCCTCATATACTCATATATCCCACATTCATTGTAAAAATATCATCGTTAATATATTATTAAAATAATATATTTAAATGAATTATTTTATCAGAAAAAGATAAAATATTAATTTTCAACAATTGTCACATTAAAAATTTTCTCCATCTATATCCACATAAAATAAATATTTTTTTTATCATAATAATCAATAATTAATTATTAAAAATAATATTACAGAATCACAGTACTGACAACCAGGCCGTTCCCAGGATAGAGGGGGCTTTCCAATAAGGATTTCTCCTTACTGGCGCGCAATTAGATGACCAAACCTCTCCTTGACAGAACTTTCTAGACATTGCCAATAATGTTATCTGATAATATTATTTAAATAATATGAATTATTGATCTGATAATGGAAAATACTGTGCAATAACAATTATTGAAACAATAATAATATAAATATCAACGCAGTAATTATTGAATCAATAAAGTAATCAACAGTAACTCCTGTAGCAATTATTGAGTAGTGCCTTCTTACGTAAGGATCAATAATTCAAAATACTGTGCAATACCGTGTGCTACTGTGCAACAACGCGTATTACTGTATTTTAACCACCGGGTATTCCAACAGTGTAAACGGTAACAACTACGCCGTTATTTTTAAACAATTTCTATTTGTCGTTTTCTTCCTCCAATCGCTTTCCGTTATGGGGCCCACACATGGCTGCGCCGTCGTACGAATATTCCCCGACAGTACGAATATTCCACGACCAAACGAATATTCCCCGACAACAATGAATATTTTATAACCACTTGCTTATTTTGAAACATTTGCGTATTTTACCCATAACTATCCACATTAATCAAATCAACCCTTACTATTCAAAATAATAATTAAAGGAATTTAAATTTCGTTTATTAATTATTTGGGGTCTTACATGGTTAATCCATTGGATCTTCTCTATTGGGTCTTAAAGTTCTTGGGCCTAGTCACAATCTTATTTCTTTTACGTCTCTACAAGTTCGGGTCGGGTCAGTGAATTGGCTTACCAGATATTTTAATATCTCCATCTTTGACTGGTAATGATGAAAAGGCATGATGGTTAACTGTTGTAGCTGCAATGCATTAATGTGGATGGGATTATAACCGGCCAGCGGCATAAACAGTGCATGGAAAAGGTGCTGGCCTGCATGCAGTCGGCAAAAATCACTTAGGAATGGGGGGCTGTGTCTGACAGTAGTGGGTGGCACGGTAAACCGGGCAAGAGAGTATAACCTAGCAAGGAAGTCTTCACGAAAAAGGTACACACACATACAACTGATAATTTTATCTCTCAAGACTCTAGACATTTTTATCCTCCATTGTTAACCTTGTGATCGCCTTTACTGACTCTCACGCCTGAGCTATCCCCCGACGGTCGAAGCCGTCAAGCTTTTGGTGTTGACTGTGTTTAGTGTGCATGATCAGGGCGTCTTACGTGATTGGGACGTTGGAGAAGATCTTGGCATTAACATTGGCGCTAGAAGGAGGGCTGAGTTCTAGTGTCTTGTAACTTTCAATCACAGCTTTCATTTGTTCTACGTCGGATAAGATGGTGAAGAGTAGAGCAGACACGCCGGAAGGACAGCCGAGGGTCGTTAGCTCGTCTGTCCAGCATATTTCTGTCAATGATCGTCTGGGTCCTTCGAAGAGTGCTCATGAGAGTGAGAGCACTGCTTCCAAGCATGTTTCCAAGGGTTCTCGTTCGAGAGCTCATGGTGGGGCCAGACGGAGGTTGGTGTTTGCTGATGACAAAGACCGTGATCAGGATCGGAGGCAGGTGGAGGGTTCTCCGCCTAAAACTCACCACCGAAGTGGTCGAGATGATAAAGCGGCCAAGTTGGCAAAGATGACAGAAGTGGCAGACAAGGCCTTAGAAGTTCTTTTAAATCAGAGGGAAGATATAGCCGTGCATAGGGCTGTAAATGGTAACCGAAAAATTCGTATTCGTCCGCATTCGTATTCGAAAAAAAGCGGATATTATTCGTATTCGAAAAAAAATGGATATATCCGTATTCGGTTTAAAGGTATTCGTAAATAAACGGATATGAATACGGATATAGGCGTATTCGTATTCGATTAACATCCGTCCGTAAATATATCCGGCGGATACGGATATCCGATATCTGGAGTCCGTATCTGAATAAATTATATATATATATATATATGTATATATTAAATTATTAACAACTTATATAGGTAAATTAATAACTTAATTAATGTAAATATTAAGTGTATGTGTGTGTGTGTATATATATATATATTCCGTAAATATTTTGAATGAATTTTATATTAGGTTACTAATAAACGAATTCGGATATTCGGATATCCAAATAATTTGTCTATTCGGATAAAATAAATGGTAACAGATATTATCCGTATTCGAATATTTTTTCGAATACCGGATACGGATAATATTTTTAAAATTCGTCGAATATCGGATACGGATACGGATAGCGAATTGGTTTTCTGGATACAGATACGGATATACCTGTATCCATATCCGTTTTATACCGTTTACACCTCTAGCCGTGCAAATGCTTCGGATGGCCGATCTGAAAGACGAGACGTCTACTTATGTCCGAGAGGCGTAGCAGGCATAAGGAGGTACAAAGGTGAGAGGGGAAAGAGCCGGAGCATTCCATGCATGTATCTCGAGGCCGTTCCCATGACCGAAGGAGATCGAGGAGCAGAACTCCTGAGGCATCAAAAAGAGCACTTGTCGTCGTTGGTTCTCGAGGTCGAGATGGTGGCAGACAGAGGAGCAGGTCGAGGGAGGTCGTGCCAGAAATTAGAAGGGGAGAGCAGCATCATGATCACTCTCACCGTGATGACAGGGCCACACGCCGAAGTAAATCCAAAAGCCCATCAAGGGCGGTGGTTTCCGTTAGAGAGGGACGATCCATTCCGAAGAGGAAAGAGTCACAGGAGAAAGAAGTCTCCTCGTAGCTAGAAGGTGTGGATTTCTTGGTGAAGGAGTTGAAGGAGCTCCGAAAGCAGTTAGCTGAGGTTCAACAGGTAAAGGATACTCCGGGGAAGAAGGCGTCTCCTTTTTCCTCGGATATTCTTAAGGAGAAGGCAGACACCACCAAGAAGTTGCCTCACATGGAGAGTTACGATGGGTCCAGGGACCCTTATGACCATAGCCATGCATTCGACCGGCTGATGGATTATTATGATTTCACTGATGCTGCTAAGTGTCATATGTTTGTCACAACGTTGAGGAAAGATGTGAAGCAGTGGATGGGGACTTTGCCGACAGATTTAATATCTTCATGGACCGAGCTTTATGACAAGTTCCATGCTCGCTTTGGGAGCAACCGGAGAAGAGGGAAGCCTACAGGTTCTTTGGCACAGGTCCGACAGTTCACCAATGAGTCTTTAGGTCAGTATGTGAAAAGGTTCAGGAAAGCAATTGGCCAAGTGTCCGACCTCAATGATCTTCAAGCTGTAGGTTTGTTTTAGAACGGGCTAGATCTGGTGAAGTCCGAAAATTTGGTGAAAAAGTTGATGTTTCACCATCCGAAGAGCTTGGCCGAAGCTTTTGACAAAGCAGAAGGCTATATTGTAGCGGAGAAGGCTATAAATAGTCTGAAACGTCCTTCTTCGGACCGAATAAAGGAGGTAGATGCTCCTAAGGCCGAAGGCGATCAGAAGAAGGCGGGAGGGTATAATGATCGGCCAGAGGGCAGTTCGAACAAATACAACAACTCATGGCGACAGGGAAGTAGTCGCCCACCTGCTCCCACCTCAAAGATGAATAAGATTTACACCAAGCTGAATACGGATAGGTCAGTGATTTTGGATCAAATCAGGGGCCAGCCGTTCTTTGAACCGCCTCGTGATAACTATAAGCCTGGACAGGGCAATGCTCGAAAGTATTGTGGCTATCATCAAGCCGCAAGTCACTACACTAATGAGTGTTGCAATTTGAAGGACTTCGTGGAGAGGAAGGTTCTGAGCGGTTTGCTGGTTCAATATGTGGCTGGGAGGGATCAACAAGATCAGCAGAATGTTGACCGTACTGTTCAGACAATTCAAACAGTTCCCCCCGTCCAAAATGCTCCACCCACCACCAAGGCACGTCGTTGATGTAATAACCGGTGGAACAACAGGGAAATTAGTAGGAAAGAAGAGGAGAGGATATCTGGCCTCGGTCATGTCCATGGTGGGTGCTCCCCTGAAGATCGACAGACCGTTTCCAGGGACTGTTATATCCTTCACCGATGTAGATTATCCTTCAGAGCCCATCGAGCCTCATGAAGGAGCATTGGTGATCACTGTACAAGTAGGCTCGGTAGATGTGAAACGTATGATGATAGACAACGGGTCTTCTGTGGACATTCTATATGCTCATGTTTATCAGAGGATGCATCTTGATGGGCGAAAAATGGAGGTTAGGCAGGAGGCCCCTTTATATGGCTTCAACAACGATCCAGTCAAAGTTGCAGGCACCGTTGAACTACCAGTGGTCTTCGACATAGCTCCTCAGCAGGTAGTAATAACCTGTAAATTTTATGTTGTGCATGTAGATTTGGCCTACAACGCCATACTGGGAAAACCTACTCTGACAGCTCTCCAAGCTGTGACTTCCATCCCTCACTTCAAGATCAAGTTCCCAAAAACACACGGAGTCGGAGAGGTGGCAGGGGACTTGGATCTGACCCGGCGCTGTTATCGGAACGCTGTTATTTCCTCGGGAGTAGGGGTCAGCAAACAGAAGCAAACCATGGTAATTAAGATTGAGCCCTTCACTGAAAGCAGTTCGGAGCCATTGGTTATTTCTGCAGGAGAAACGGAGGAGATCGAGCTAGTCCTTGGGAAGAAAGACAAAATAGTGAAGATTGGTTCAGGTTTGACGGAACCTCTCCGGACAAACCTTGTGGAACTTCTTCGCTGCTATGCGAACATCTTTTCATGGGAGTCACAAGACATGCCTGGAATCAGCCGAAAGATTGACGAGCACAGACTGGATGTGGATCCATTAAAGAAGCCAGTTCAGCAGAAAAGGCGGATCTTTGCACCTGAGCGTCAGAGGATCATTGATGAAGAGATTGCCAAGCTGATAACTGTTGACTTCATCTTTGAGATCGATTATTCGGAGTGGATGGCAAATTTAGTGCTGGTGCAGAAGCAGAATGGGAAATGGCGGGTTTGTATCGACTACACCGACCTGAACAAAGCTTGTCCGAAGGACTTCTATCCTCTGCCCCACATTGATCAACTTATTGATGCGACTTCGGGGTATGCACTACTAAGCTTTATGGATGCTTTTTCATGTTATCATCAAATATCTATGTGCAAGGAAGACATTCCAAAGACAACATTCATTACACACCGTTCGGTGTACGCCTATAAGAAGATCACCTTTGGCCTAATAAATGATAGAGCCATTTACCACTGGATGATGAACTTTGTCTTCTAGAAGCAGTTGGGAAGAAACATGGAGGTGTATGTGGATGACATGATCGTGAAAAGTATGATTGTTCAGAAGCATTTGGATTATCTAGAGGAATGCTTTCAGACAGTTCGTTATCACAAATTGAGGCTTAACCCTATAAAGTGTACCTTCAGACTCGGTGCAGGGAAGTTCCTGGGTTACCTGGTCAGTCAAAGGGGCATTGAGGCCAATCCAGAGAAGATCCAAGCTATTCTAGACATGAAGACTCCTCAGTCATTCAAAGACGTTCAACGTCTGACTAGTAGGATTGCAGCTTTGAGAAGGTTCATGTCCAAATCTGCGGAGAGATGCTTGCCATTCTTCGACACACTGAAGGGACCGAAGAATGCGAAGACGTTCCAGTGGACTTCGAAGTGTGAAGACGCCTTCCAAGGCATAAAGACATATCTGTCTTCGGCTCCTTTATTGGTGAAGCCTGCTCCTGCTGAGACTTTGTACTTGTATCTGACAGCTAGTTCATTGGCAGTTGGAGCAATTCTGGTTCGGGAAGTAGGGGGAAGCAGCATCCGATTTATTATGTCAGTCACGTCTTAAGAGATGCTGAAACCAGGTACCCAAATATTGAAAAATTTGCCTTTGCTTTAATAATTGCTAGTCGAAAGCTTTGGCAATATTTTCAAGGTCGGCTCCTGGTTGTCTACACGGATCAACCATTGAAGAAAGTGATGAGCAAGCCAGAAGTTTCAGGAAGATTAGCAGCGTGGACTATAGAGTTGTCCCAATTTTTCATTGAATATCATCCCCGAACTACTATCAAAGGTCAGGCCTTGGCCGATTTCATGGTGGAATGCTCGTTCTCTGAAGCAGATGCTGAACTTCCAGAAGCTGAGACGTCCGATCGAGCGGTTGCAGTTCTTCAGTATGGTAAGAATTCATGGACGTTGTATGCAGATGGATCTTTTTACATGGATGTCAGTGGGGCATGGATTATTTTGACAAGTTCGGAGGGATTCAAGGTGCAGCAGGCCATCAGATTTGGGTTCAGAGCAACAAACAACGAGGCTGAATATGAAGCAGTGCTGGCAGGAGTCCGATTAGCAAAGAGTCTAGAAGTTCAGAAGCTGATCATCTACAGTTACTCTCAGCTAGTCGTCAAGCAACTATCGGGAGATTATGAAGCTCGGGGGTGAGAATGGTCAAGTATTTAGCAGAGTTGAAAGACCGAATTCAGTACTTTGTCTCTTATGAGTTTCAGGGCATAGATCGTAACGACAATTCCATTGCCGATGCATTGTCGAAGCTGGCCACCACGGATGCTGTCGTTTTCAATGGGTCAGTTTATTTGGAGGTTCTGCAGCAGCCGAGTATCCAGCATGAAGCGGTGATGTGCATTGAAGGATCTAACTGTTAGATGACTCCCTACATTGAATATCTGACATATAGCGTCCTTCCTTCGGATCAGATGCTGGCAAAGAAGATCAAGTACAAGAGTGCCAACTTCGTTCTTATTGATGGGGATCTTTATCGAAGGGCATTTTCGTCACCATTGTTGAAGTGTCTGGTTCCATCTGAGGCTGAGTATGCTCTTTGGGAAGTTCACGAGGGTATTTGCGGTGACCATATGGCTGCTAAGTTTTTGGCCTATAATGTACTTCGGCAGGGGTACTACTAGCCTACGATCTTCAAAGAAGCTACAGAGTATGTGAAGATGTGTGAGAAGTGCCAGCTCAATAGTCAGATCCCACATCAGCCACCAGAAGAGCTATACTCGATTTTATCTCCTATACCCTTTGCTGTCTGGGGGTAGATATACTAGGTCCGTAGCCGAAAGCTAAAGGTCAGGTCAGTTTTGTCATAGTTATTATCGATTATATGACCAAATGGGTAGAAGCGAAGCCACTTCGGTTAATAATGGAGCAAGAGTGTTTGAAGTTCATGAAGAAGTTTGTAGTGTTCCGCTTCAGAATTCATAAAGTAGTGATATCGGATAACGAATGCTAGTTTGTGGGATCGAAGTTTGAAGGATTTCTGAAAGAGTTGGGAGTTCAGCACAGGAAGACTTCGGTGGCTCACCCATAGTCGAATGGGCAAGTTGAGGTGACCAACAGAACGTTGCTGAACCGGATCAAGCGCAAATTGGACGAAGCTAAAGGAAGATGGCCATAGGAGCTGCTCAGTGTGTTATGGGTTTACCGAACTTCACCGAGGACTACAACAGGGGACTCACCTTTCAGATTGGCCTATGGTACTGATGTCTTAGTCCCAGTCAAGATTGGATCTCCAAGTCTTCGGGTTAGTCAGTTCAAAGAGATCTATAACGAAAAAGGACTGAAGGTCAACTTAGATCTGTTGGAAGAAGTCAGAGAGGTGGCTTAGATCAAGCTGGCTGCATATCAACGGAGAGTAGCCAAGCAATACAATAAGGGGGTAAAGCTACGAAGATTTGAAGTGGGGGACTTCGTCCTCAGAGAAGTCGAAGCATCTACGCCTCAGAACATGGGAAAGCTGATGACAAACTGGAAGGGTCGTATGAAGTAATTGAAGTACCGAAGCCCGAGATTTATCGATTAAAGGCATTGGATGGATCCGAGATCAAGAACACTTGGCAGCAGGCTCCGGAAATATTTTCAATAGAGATCGAGTCAGTTTATCGGAAGTATGTAAATGGTGGTTCATCATCAATAAAAGATTCACTTTTTCACAATTGATCTTCTTCCTATTGGTCCTATGTTCACAACGGTGTAAGGAGGACGGGGGGGGGGGGGGCTCGCTGACCATTCGATGGTAGCCTTTTTAGCAGGTGGTCCTTATAAATTTGTTAGGCCCTTCGGGGTAGGCGAACTTCATCGGTGTAAGGAGGACGGGGTGGACTTGCTGACCATTCGATGGTAGCCTTTTTGGCAGGAGTGTCCTCATGAGTTTGATTTACCGCGAGTGGTAAACAAATTCCACAGTCCTTTTAATTTTGCTTTATCGCTAGTGGTAAACAAAATTCAACGAAGTAAGGAGGTTCGGTCGGACTCGCTGACCATTCGATGGTAGCCTTATTGTTAGGTGTGTCCTTATGAATTTGTTCTACCGTGAGTGGTAAACAAATTCCATGGTCCTTATAAAATTGTTCTACCCCGAGTGGTAAACAAATGTCCTTATATACTTGTTTTACCCCGAGTGGTAAACAAGATCTTGATGGTGCAAGGAGGATCAGCCGAATTCACCTTATACATGACCTGCCTCACACTTCGGAAAAGATAAGTATGCATTACTTTATTTTGTTCAAGTGTTGAGTTCGGTCCATTCAGTTCAGTTCATTGAATTCAGTTCATTTCATTTCTTAACTTAACTGTTATATGCCTCATCTGATTCATAATCTAAGTTAAGTTCATTCAAGTCCATTAATGCTTAATTATTGACAAGAAGCAAATTAAACAGAAGTCATAAGAAAGGAAAATTGGAATTTATTAATATAATAATTGTTTACACAAAAAAGATAGAAATTTTTACAATAAAAAGTCCTAATATTAAAATGAAGCAATATCAGATTCAGGCAGCACTTTCATCTTTGGAATCAAGCAAGGCCAGATCTAACTTAGCTGCAATCAGTTTTTCCTTGCCTCGATCCCTGCAGACTTCGTAACCTTCTGAATCAACCTTCATAATCTTTGCGTTGAGCTCATCAGACGTTCTATAGTCCATCTGTATCTGCTTACGCAACTCTTCAGTCAGAAGAGGACCTCATTCCTTAAACACTTTTATCTTGCAATAAAGTCTACGACTTTTGGCCCTATGTGCTTCCTTATCATCCTGAGCCTTCGTCTGGACTTCACCAAGTTGTATTGCCAAGCTCCGATGGGTTGTGACGAGTTCTTTATCCTTAGTCTTCAAAGCCAGATTCTCTCCAACCAGGCCGACGTTCATACCAGCTAGAGATTGCTGGCTGGCTTTGGTCGCCTTTAGTTCCTCTTCAGTTGCCTACCGTTCTTTATCAGACGCCTTCAGGCTCTCTTTGACTTGAGCCAACTCTCTCCGAAGACCCTCGTCAGTATGAAGAAGACCTTCGTATTGGCTTCTCTCCCGAGCCAGCGTCGCCTTTAACATATTATTTTCCCTTTTCATGACCTCCTCTTCGGCCTCATCATTTACATGTCTAGGACATAAACGCCCGAAGACTGCATTTGCCTGCATATGTTCAACAGTGTCCAATCAGTTTCATATATTTAAGCAGAAACAGAAGTGTAGAAAGTAAGAAAACTGTCACTTACCTTCGCCAAATAGCTCATCCCTTCATCAAGCAGATCCCCGTCCAAGTGGTTACCGAATCGGTGATCGTCGGTTTCCCGAACGAAGGTATCAAAAAGCTGAAATGAGAAATTGGCGTTGAACCAAGGCCACATGGTCGGTGTTTCTATTGCATCGTTTTGAAATTTTTGTGACAAAGGCCTTGGGGGGGGGAAGGCATAGGTTGGTCAGGGTTGGTGAGGGGTCCAAGTATATGTTCTCGGGAAATGGAGACCGAGAAGGAATGAGCTCGCGTACTGGTGAGGGAATGATTATTGGGCTCGGCTGGCTATCCGAAGGATGTTTTTCTTCGTGACAGAGAGGGGGTAGGTTCGACCTGTTCTTCCTCATCAGAAACTTGTATTTCCACAGGAATGGAAGGGGGCGGACCTGCTGAGGATAAAGGCACCCTGAGTTCGTCGGTGGTCAATGGTGTGAAACCCCTGATTTTATGAATAAATATTTAATTTTCTCGAAATAATTTTTTTTATATTATGGTGTGGATTTGATATAATGTTATAGTTGTGGGTAATATTTATAAATTTTGCAAAGTATACAAGTTGTCATATTATATTCAATTGGTCGAAAAATATTCTTTTTGTCAGGGAATATCTGTACGACTATACAATCATTGGTGAACCCCACAACAGAATTATTGTTGGATGGAGAAAACGATAAAAATATTTTATTGAAAATAACGGCGGAAGTTGATTATTGAAAATACTGTTGAACTACTCGGTAGTAAAAATACAATAATACTTGTGGTTGCATAGTAGGACACGATATTGATTATTGATGCTTCTGTGATAAGTCACTCAGTTTTATTTTATTAGTATTATTAATGTAATAAAACAGAAAAACTTTTTATATAAAACAGAATACTTTTATAAAGTTATTCGTTTTATTAGGCTAATAGTAATTTTTTATATAAAACAGAATACTTTTATAAAGTTATTCGTTTTATTAAACAATAATTAGATTATATTATATTTTATTATGCATAGTATTGTACAGTGTTTGCATAGTGCCTGCATAGTAAAATCTTTTTATATAAAACAAATACTTTTATAAAGTTATTCGTTTTATTAGATTATAAATAGAATATATTATATTTTATTTAAAAGATTTTGCTTTAAATCTGGATCGTCCGATTAAAATTAAATCAATCTGAACCGTTCATGAATTAGTTACTATGCAGTCCATTCTTCTATAAATAGAAGTTCATTCCTTCATTATTTTCTTACGAATCTACTGAAACTCTAAAGAGAGAAATTATAGAAAAAAAGAAGAAGAGTATTCTTCTACTTCACTACTCCGATATCATGTTTCTTTTATGGTAAGGGATATTATTTGTTGTACCCGTAAGGGGTATTATTTCTTTTGTATTCATGAAGAGAATTTTTGTTATTCCATTCTTTATTATTCAGTTGGAATAACCTGTATACGCGGGCTATGTAAGACCCCAAATTATTAATAAATGAAATTTAAATTCCTTTATTTTGAAATAGTAAGGGTTGATTTGATTAATGTGGATAGTTATGGGTAAAATACGCAAATATTTTAAATAAGCAAGTGGTTATAAAATATTCGTTTGGTCGTGGAATATTCTTACTGTCGGGGAATATTCGTACGACGGGCGCAACCTTGTGTGGGCCCTATAACGGAAAACGATTGGATGAAGAAAATGACAAGAATAAGTTGGTTATAAATAACGACGTAGCTGTTACCGTTAATACTGATGAAATACTCGGTGGTTAAAACATAGTAGCACACGGTATTGCACCAATTATTGATTATTACGTAAGAATGCACTACTCAATAATTGTTACAGTAATTACTGTTCAGTATTTTATTTTATTGATTCAATAATTGTTGTGTTGATATTTTATATTATTATCATTTTAATAATTGTCACTACACAATATTTTCTATTATGGGAGCAATAATTTATATTATCTGAATAATATTATTGGATAACATTATTGGCAATGTCTAGAAAGTTCTATCTAAGGAGAGGTTAGGTCATCTAATTGCGCGTCAGTAAGGAGAAATCCTTATTGGAAAGCCCCCTCTATCCTATGAACTGCCTGGTTGTCAATATTGTGATTCTGTAATATTATTCATGAATAATTAATTATTAATTTATATGATGAGGAAAATATTTATTTTATGTGGATATAGATGTAGAAATTTTTTAATGTGATAATTGTTAAAAATTAATATTTTATCTTTTTCTGATAAAATAATTCATTTAAATATATTATTATATTTTAATAATATAATAATGGTGATATTTTTACAATGAATGTGAGATATATGAGTATACGAGGAGAAAAAGTATTTTTGTTACAATAAATGTTTAAAACATGTTAAACATGTCGGTGGACCCCATTTCTTGACTGAAATTTGATTATAACCTGTAAAATCACCCGTTTATGGATTTCGGTCAATTTCTATTTGAAATTTGGAAAAACTTCCTTCTACAAAGTTGTAGATAATGAAATTTCTTATGGAAAAGATGCGAGTTTCGAATTTTCTGACAAAAGGGCTATTTATTATGAATTATTAAAGTTCTGAAGTTCCAGAATAATTGATTTTTGAAGTTTTAATTATTTATATTAACAAAAAAATATTTTTGTTGTTGGTTGGTGGGCTCATGTGTTGTTAAACATGTTGAAATCTGAATTCAAAGGCTGGCGTAGACAAAATTTGATAATTATTATTATTTTATTAAATTTTCTACTTTAGTGTTCTAAGCATTTTCCTATAAATAGGGTGCTTAGGTTAGAATTGAAAATCACACCAGAAACTGAAGTTTTCTCTCTATTTCTCTCTCGATATATTGAGTGTATTCTTGTGAGTATTTTGATACTTTGAGTGTTGTTATACGGTGTAAGTTCCCTTCAACAGTATACCTAGTATTCCAGCCAGAAGTAGTATTCTTTCGAGGTAAGAGATATTATTTTCTTCTTAAATGATATTAATTTCTTCAATATCATTATGCCGAAGTATTGATCTAAATTTAATCAAATTTGGAACTTTTTGTGTCGGGGGTTACTATTCACGTATACGACACTATTACGAATACGACACTATTCATTAAAAATGAAATTTTTCCTTTTCGTCCAAAATATCTATTATGGATAGTAGCTTTGATTGTATCCATGTTTTGATCATTCTTAAATTTTACCCCACTATAATTATTTATGGGGTATTTTTGGACATAGATGAAATACGAATCCTTAATATTTATTCTTTTATTTCACTGGATTCGTTTTCTTTAAAATATTTTTCAGCATCCTCAGTCCTAAATGATGATATAATCGAATATCTTTGGCCTGTAGTGCAAAGATTAATAATTTTATGATGAATATCTTTGGCCCGTAGTGCAAAGATGAACATGACCAGCTGATGAATATTTTTGACCTGTAGTGCAAAGATGAATATATAATTCAAGATGTGCATTGATTGATGTTACAGGGATAAAAATAATGATGATGGACTGTTAAATTCATAGATATTAGTAGATTTCATCCTCTACGTAACTCTTCTATGAATTATTATTTTCCGCTACGAATATTGATCTGAAACTTGTTGTCTATTGTATTTTATCAGATTTTTTCCTGTTGAGGACTAACGATAATTTATTTTATATTATCTTAGTCATAATATTTTTTACTGGGCTAGTTGAGCTCACCCTTTTCCTTGTTGTTCCATTTTTTATTCTCAGGAGGTGAGAATGTAGCGAGTACTAGTCCGGGTATGGAATGAAGGTTCTAGAGAGAGTTGTTTAGTAGTCCTCACCATTTTTGTAAAATAATATTTCAATAATTGTAATGAGTACTTAGTTGAGTATGTATATTATTTAGATGACAATATTTGTATTTAAACTCACAATTTTTATGTTGTATTAATAAAGTTGTAGTTGTTTCTGTACCATGTTATTGACGACTCAAAATGGGTGATGTATACCTATTTTAGGGAGCGTCACAGGCTACCCTATACTTGGTGAAATTCTTCTATTATTACATTCTTTATTATTCTATTGGAATAACCTGTATACGCGGGCTACCCTATACTTGGTGAAATTCTTTTTTTATTCCATTCTTTATTATTCTGTTGGAATATCATGTCTGTGTGTTTTACACCGGACCTGGTTCCGTCTTTATTATTCTGTTGGAATATCTTGTCTGTATGTTTTACACCGGACCTGATTCCGTCTTTATCATTCTGTTGGAATAACATGTCTATGCGAAGTACCGCATGCATGGTGATTTCTGTTGTTATTCCATTCTTTATTATTCTGTTGGAACATCCCGTCGGTGCGAATTTTGCCTGACCTGGTTCCGTTATTTATTATTCTGTTGGAATAACCTGTCTATGCGAAGTACCGCAAGCATGGTGATTTCTTTTGTTATTCCATTCTTATTTATACTAAGTTGGTTAATGTTTTAACTTCTACACTCCATGAAATTAGTAGAATATCCTTGATATTTGCGCTTCATCCGATATCTTTTCATGGAAATATTCTTCTGAGCATTCTTGAATTTTACACCACAAAGCAGTATCAGGTTGACAATTTGGACATTATTGGTTCCTGGATAAATTAATTCTTGAACTTGTTTTTTTGAATTCTTATATTATTGTCATCATCCTCATGTTTATATTCTGTTGAAAGTCATCTGTGGCCTGTAGTGCATAGATGGACTTGGTATGATTATGACCAGGGATTATTCGGTATAATCATGACCGTAATGTTACAAATGATGTGGAAAAAGTCCTCATTGGCCCGTAGTACATGATGGACAGTTTTTGGTATGATTATGGCTATGGATTCTCTTCGGCCAATGGAGCAAAGATGAATTGTTTTATGGCATGATCATAATCGTTGATAAAAACACGATTATCTTTGGCCTGTAGTGCATGGATAATTTGTGGTCGTGATACTAAAGAATATCCTTGGCCGTAGTGCAGGGGTGATTCGATGATGTGGATTATTTATTGAGCTGAGTCTCAGTGATAAAAGTGATGAAAAACCTTTTAAATCATATAAGATAGTAGATTTTATTCTCTACTTGACTCTTCTAATGGATTGTTTATTCCGCTGCAGTTGTTGATCTAAAACTTGTTGTCTATTATTCTATCAGTTGTTATACTGTTGAAGGCTAAGGATAATTTTTTTCTGCATTATCTTAGTAATAATATTTCTTACTGGGCTAGTTGAGATCGCCCTTTCTTTCATTGTTCTCTTCAGAAAATGAGAACGTAGCTGGGACTAGTCGGGGAACAGAGTGATGGTTCTAGATGGTGCATTAGTAGTCCTCATTATTCTGTGAAATAGTGTAATAATAAATGTAATGAGGACTCCATTGAGTGTGGATATTGTCTAGATGACAATATTTGTATTAAAACTTCACAGCATATATTTTGTCGTATTTTACACGACTGTTGTATAATTAGTTTGTATTTGTATCCAGTACCATGTATTTGGCGACTTCAACATGGGTGATGTATACCTGTTTTGGGGGCGTCACATACGGGGTGACCTTGGTTCTTAACTTCTTAACTCGAATGAAGGTTTTTTTCGATCATGAGCAGGCAGATCGAGCAAACCTCCTCGAGGGGGGACTGAGTTGGTGATTGGTTCAGTGTCTGGGTTAGGTTCAGAAGAGGCTGACATGGGGGTTGATCGAGGTTTTCAGATGGCCCTCTTCTTACGACGAGGTTGAAGAGTCTCTTCTGGTAGGGGAGATTCATCAGGTTCTGGTTCGTTTATTTGAGGTTCATCAGTATGTGTTTTGGGGGTAGGGTTACCTTCAGTTACAGTTTCTAGTAGGGGGGTTTCGGCAACTTCCGAAGATTTTCCGGATAGAAAATCTTCAAATTCCTTTACTTCTGAGGAACTCGGTCTGATCAGAGATACTGCATAAAGTAAATAGACCTATGTCAGAATTCACATCATGTAAAATCTTCAAACTTATGTATGTATAAGACAGATTAATACTTACGCTTGTGGTCCGAACAACCACGCCTGCTTGGAGAGAAGTCCATAGTTCCATTCGTCCTTCGGGAAGTTGTCAAAAAGTTCTATCATTTCGGCCTCACGCTCCTCAGAAATGTCTCCGAAGTCAGTAGAAATCTTCTCATCGGTGGCCCAGTTCGGTAAAGAGGTGATTTCAGGTCCCTTGACGAAAAACCACTTTTCATGCCATCCCCTGTTGCTCGAAGGAGTGTTTATCAACGAACGTCTCTCGAACTTCTCTCCTGTCTTCGAGGAATGCTTGCTTATGGCCTTAAATCCTTTCTCTCTGGATTGACCGATCTTGTACACGGTGAAGAAGAAGTCGAGTGTAGGTTCGACGCCTAGCTCATGGCAGAAAGCAACGAATGCTAGGATGTGTATTTAAGAATTTGGCACCAGTTAGGCGAACCTAACATCCAGAAACCTCAGGATGGTTACTACAAAAATATGAAGAGGGAATCGAACCCCCTTCTCAAGAATGGACACAGGAACGGCCATCCAACCTTCTGGCCGTTGGTACATTCTCTCACCGGATCTAGGGACTCTAAACATGTGAGTATCCAAAATATGATATCGACTTTGAATCCTTTTCAGATCAGTTTCAATGAGGACAGAAGGAGTGTTGGCGTGTGAGAAGCGTTCTGTACTCCTATAGAATTCAGAAAGAGTTAGGGGGATTTTTGGAGGTGTTTCTTGCTGGTTTTTGCACCTTTGGGATTAGAGCTCGAGGCTTCTTTGTTGGGGTTTGGATTTGGTGGAACAGCATTAATCGGTGTCACTAGAAGAGGCGAACCTTGCTCAGAATCTTGGGAGGCCATTGTTGAGATTTTGCAGAGAAGAGAAGAAAGGATAAAAAGACAAGAAAAAGATGCTGGTGAGTCTGAGAAAGGTGTACAGAGAGACGACAAATGGTGGCTACCAACCATTAAGGTTCCCCCAGATGGCTTATCTGATGCATCGCGAAAATGGCTACAATATCAAAAGGAATGTGTCAACCAAGTTCTGAAAGCATCCATGGCCGTAAATGCTCAAATATATACTATCTGAAATGGAGATTCTTGAAAACTACCTTGAAATTTGAGAAGAGATTTTTTATATAATTTTCAGAAAAAGTTGGCAACTAAAATTTGCCTCATTTTTTCGTATATTTTCTTTTGGTAGAATGACAGATCGAGCCTTGCTGACTATATATATAAAAGAATTACGATAGAATTCTTTGATCTTATCAACCATGGACATGCCATCGGAACATAAAATTCTTGACCTCAAGAATAGAATCGAAGCATCTATTGTGATTTGGAAGACAAAAATGATTCAGAAGGATGCAAAGTCTACCTGTGGTTCAGCTATTAGCTCAGAAAAGAGGGAGCTCTTTGAAGAGAGAGCAGAAACCATCTTACTCCTAAAACAACAGTTCCCAGGACTATCGCAATCCTCACTGGACATTAGTAAAATCCAATACAATTAGGTTAGAACAAAATGTCCCAGTTTATATATTGTTTATTCTAATCATTTGTGCGTCTAAGATAAACCTAGACGTAATCCCTTTATCTTAACTATATTTTATGTTGGTGTTTATCATCCCCTCCTTCTGATCAAAATTTTGTGCTCTTATTAAGTAGAGCCAGCAAACCTAGCATAGTTGTCTGTCTACTACGCAGTAAAAAAAACTATGGACTGAAATGTCCTATGCTAATCAAATCAAGAACTTATATAATTGTGATAATCATTTGATTCATTTATGCCTTTACTCGTCCACAACACGTCTCATACAAGTAGATATACGAATTAATCTGGCTCAAAATGTTGTGATTAATTTGTTACCATTTGGGATGTTACCCTATTGTCGACTTCATGCCTTCGCTACCTACCTGTCAGGGTATTGCAAGGATCTGTTCACAATAATTGAGTGTTTTCGGTTTGATAAATTGTAATCCATAAAGTTTTTCAAATTGGATTTCTCCCATAGAGTGGGAGGAACTGAAAAGCGCCAAAGATAGTGTATTCTTTTGGTTGGGGGTCAATACTCACAAATTTCCTGTTGTGAAATTGAATCAGAATCCAGAACTTATATTTAAGGTATTTGGGATTGGTGCAATGTATACTCTCTTATATCAGGGAATTTAGTTTGTCTTTTATTGGGCCAAATTTTTATATTTTTGGCAACTTATTGATTGTTATTTGGTATTGAATTCATGATATAGCTTATGGGTGTTGTTTTAACCCAATTTATGCCATTGAGATTTTAAATTTAATGCATACAAATTTGATCTGGAGGGCAGTAATAAGGAACCGAAAAACATGTATCAATAGAATCATCTATCTATAGCTATCAGTAGTCATACATTGCGGATTTGAACAATGGAATAGTTTCTACTAAAAAAAAGTTTGACAAAACTTTGTTGGTTTTTTATCTTTAATCGCACACACATGCCCTCGGAAATTTCCTATGCATAACTAAAACTTTTATAAGGGTTTTATGTATTTTTTGAATGGTGTCTCAACTAAATATTATTCAAAGTTATGCTAACATGATCCTTTATTTGATGGATGTAACTGCCACCCTCCAACCCTCCATATCTATTCAAAATTCAAACCCCATTATAGTATTATTCCCCACTCCAAAAAAAATATCTATTTCATTTTCATTTGAGAGGAAGAAATACACAGATATGAGAATCTTAATGCCAAGTTAATTTGAAATGATGAACACTACAAGATTCATCAAGTGTGTCACCGTAGGCATCAGCGCAGTGCATGCTAATCTGTTACACTAGCAACACCTTCTCCACGATACAATTCAATAATGTTTTTTATTAGTGATTTTGACTTAATTTAGGTTTAGTTTTATTTTATTTTTTCCCTTTTAATCTGATCATATGATTGTGTACCTACAGTTTTCAACAACTTCAGTGCTAATGTGGTGGTGGATGGGAATACTGTTAACATTGGACTTTGGGATACTACAGGTAAGTATAAGGTTTTGTGCAACTTTGATTAATAAGATGACTAAATTTGATAAAACTAGATTTCCTTGCCACAATTGTTGCAACTGAACTTATTATTGGCTACACTTTATTATCGAAATTGAGCTCCAAGTTTTAATTAAATTTCAATTCTAATTTGAAAACTTGAAATTGAGTTGTCAAACACCTCAAAGTTTTAGTAGACTCGAGCTTAAAATTTCACATTCTCAAAACAGATCCCAAGCCATCATAACTCTATTCCCTTTTGTTTCTTCTCTAGATATATATACTAAGCCAAGTTAATTTGGTGTTCATATTTTAGGGATGATTTTAACAGGCTGAGGCCTCTAAGTTACAGAGGTGTTGATGCGTTCATTTTAGCCTTCTCCCTCCTTAGCAAAGCCAGCTAAGTAGCATGAGAAACCTGCTAATACATGCATGATCTTGTTATTATTTCTACTACATAAGAAAACAAATGGTTCAACATGTGTAAACAAACATTTCTGTATGTAAAGGTCACTTGCTTGTGTTGTTTATTCTTGACTTCTAGAGCGGACAAATCTGTTATGTCCTCTTAAGGATTTCAGGCCGACATAAAAGCATTGCAAAAGGTCTTGGCAGCTAGGCACCTGGTGAGGTTTTAGAGAGTTATTCTATTTGCTAGGCTTTTTAAGATATTGATCTAAGACAGACCAATTCATAACTTTTGAGTTCTATATTATTTTATTACTCGAGGTTAAATTCTGTTTTTGAAACTGACGTCAAATGGTTCTCTTTTTCTTGATTCAGACTTGTCAACATCAACACAAAAAGCAAATAAGTAGTTGCTCTCAAACACCCTTCACTACAAAAGATTCTTCCCCTATTATGTGTTTAATGTTCTAGGTGGTCTTGATAATGAACCCATGCTCTTGGGTAAATTTCGATACCATTTTTTTTATTTATAGTTTGCTACTCCTTCCTTTCCTAAAAAAGTTTTTTATTACCTTATACATAACTCGATGTGTTATTATTATTATTCTCAACTTCAGGTTTTAATTTTTTTTTCCCCGGATAGTTGGGAAATGGCGAGCTCGGTTGACAAGAAGGAATAAGTTTTCTCCTTGTAGCTCCCTGCACCTTCTGGTTGGAGCAAAAAGGTTTCTTTCTCTCTCTCTCTCTTTGCCCTTTACATGTATATATCTCATATTTTTTGAAAGTTTATGCTACTTCCCGTTATGAGTTGATTTTATTTATGTGCTTCATTGTTGTTTGTTGGTGTGAATTGGGTTAATAGGTATTGTCTAATTTTGTGCTCTTAATTTGGCAAGAGTAATTTGTAAGTCAAACTCTTAATCTGACCAATTTCATATTTTCATCATACAGTTTGGTTTAAAGCTCTTGTTTTTGATTCAGACACTCGGTATGGGATGGAGCTACATGCCTCTACGTACTACGTACGATCAAATTGAGGTATATTTCTTCGAAAGTTGAATATGAACATGTTGTATCAATATGTCAATTGTGTACTATTCAATTGTGTCCAAATTTTTGTACTAGTATCCAAGTATAAACTCTATTATGTTAAATTATTGACAATTATATTTAGTTATTGAACCTTAAATGTTTGTAAATAAAATATCTTAAGATCTATATTAAACTGTGCAAGATTTGTTTAAGATGCTACTAGGTTTGATAAAAATACAATGTGTATCGCATTAAAGGTGGAAGTAATATTATAACAAAATCAACATGTTTACAAATGTAAGTGATATGTTATGCAAAATTGTATTGAAAAGTTTATATGAAAATAACTTATTATAAAAAAAATTCTCTATCGCAATTTTAACGAATTATACAATCCATTATTACGATCTATTCAATTTGAAAATAGGTGAGTTAACTCTGTTAATTATAAAATTAACTCGGTCAATTTTAAAACTAGGTGAGCCATCTCGGTTAAAAATTACTAAATCATTCATTTTCCTTTTCTTCTTGCTTTTCAGATCCTTTCCCTCGATTTGGTACAATCTGTCGCTTCCTCTTTAGTTTCCTAAATTCAATCGACTCTTATTCTCTTCTCACTCTCTTCACTCTTCAGTCGCCTTCAACATCTTCTTCAATATTTTAAAGCCTAAATTGAGACACTCAGCAAGGCTGTGCAACGAATTTTCTCCTCCTTGACGCCTCTCTTATTCATCCACGAACTCCCAAAGATTATAAGCAGCGGAGGTAACGAGAATTCAAACAAATTTCTTCTTACCCAATTTTGGGGTTTTAACCCTATTATTTTCAGTCCATTATCTTTATCAGACTTGGAGCGAAACCAGCTAATCTGTTCACCATGGTATATTTTTTCCTCTCTTTTTATTTTTATTTTTATCTAATCAATTAGAATACACCCAGAGTAATTTGTAAGTTGAACTCTTAATCTTTCAAAAGTAATTTGTAAGTCTAACTCTTAATCTGGCCAATTTCATATTTTTATTATACAGTTTGGTTTAAAGCTCTGGCTTTTGATTCAGACTCTCAGTATGGGACGGAGCTACAAGCCTCCACGTACGATCAAATTGAGGTATATTTCTTCAAAAGTTGATAATTGAACCTGTTGTATCAATATGCCAACTGTTTACTATTGAATTGTGTCCAATTTTTTGTTGGTAAACCGTAAATGTTTACGATTAAAGTATCTTAACATCTATATTCAACTTTGCAAGATTTGTTTAAGAGGCTATTGGGTTTGAATCGAATTATGTATTACCAAGCTTTTGACACTTTTGTAGTGATAATGTTCAATTAGTGTTGTGAGTTATATTTTCTTGAATAATTTTACAATAAATGTATGCTATTATTTCTGTTGTTGTAGTATTATCTTACTCTTGAATTCGGATTTCATTTTTACTATTTCTGACTTATCAGGAATGAGTTCACCTTAAAAGAAAGATTTATCTTTAGTTGTTAGTTATATAATTTGGTATATATGGTTGAGGCATTTTTTCCATCACATGTTGACTATATAAAAGTAAGATAATCTCTTTTGGAGTGTACAAGTGTAGGATTATAGATCACTTCTACTGTACGAAGATATATAGATTCATAGTATTGATAATAGTTTATACTTTTCAGTTTTGATGAGTGAGGTTCAATATTTCTATGATCCTATTTTTATAAGATAAATGTGGTTTTGAAGTTAGGTTATTTGACTTCTTAGCGAGTAGAAAGTAGCTCTGCAATAAACATAGCAGCTCATGTGGAATCTTAAAGGAGGTAAGACTACTCGATCATATGTTTGATCCCCAATAAATTAAATTTCTCGACATAGTCTAACCGTCTTTTAAATGGGCAAGGAAGGGGAGTAGATGATTAATTGTTTAACCTAGATGAAAGAGGAAGGAAACTCGAGATTTGTTTCAATAAGGTGAAGAATGATACAAATTGTTTGATAGCAATGAAAATCATGTTTTGTTATTATTCGAATATTCTATTTCTGAGTTTTATGCATTTTTAATGCAAGTTGCCTTCACTATTCAACTATTGTATGTGATTTGCATGTTCTTGGCATTTTCTTAATAAGTTTATTTCTAATAGATGATTTCTAATAATGAAGTGTTGGGGTGTAAAATGTTGAACCAACAATTCAATTCAAGTTTGTGACAAAAGAAGACAGGCATGAGATCATATGGAAGTTAAACATTGAGTTGCATAATTTTATTGGGTCTACTAAACATTTAAATTTTAACTATGTAATAATATTAGTACTTTGATTTTTAGGGCCAGAAGATCTATAAAGATTGATCCCTTTCAATTCTAATTTTTGATTTCTGCATATGGTATATCTACAAAAGCGTAAAGGCTATTGAATAAATTGCAGTGATGTAGTTATACAACTTCACTATTCCTGCATTTGGACAAAATTGGTATCATTTGAACATTATAATATTCAGTTCATAATTGTTTCCTTAGCTATCGATATAGTATGTATGCATCTTAACAAAAATTGAATATGTTGTCATCCTTAATCCTATTTCTTTTTTCATTATCCCTTTATTTTATATTATTTGAAATGTGGCATGCGCAGGAAAACATGCTAATTCACTTAAATTGGGATTTTGTTGCTACTACTACAATTACTTTTCTCCAATTCTTTTACTAACAATCATTGATGTCTGTTCGTCTACAAGTGATTTACTTAAGATAAGAAAGGTGGTGGATACATGAAAGCTAATTAAGTCTGTGTTAGTTGGTTAAAAGACTTGTAAGGAGATATAATTAATCTTGGTATGTATTTCGTCGGTGCCGAACTTTTCTTTTTTGATGAGTAGAAATTAAATCTAGCATATAAAAGTTTCATTTTCATACTTTTGGTCTATAGTTAAAGTTGTAGATTCATTATTTTTGCTTTTACTTCTGCTAATGACATTTCAAGGTTATTTTCTCTGTGTAGCTTCTCATAAGTTTTTATATTAATGCCTTGGTTATGTTTTGATTTACTTATTTGGAATGTGATGAAGTTTTGTAGTTTCGGTTTATTATATTTGAAAATTTTTTAGACTATAGTTTTGATTTTTGTTTATTCTACGTGCAATCAAGCAAACATGTTGAGATTAGAATGAGAATTAACCTCGACTAAAAGGCTTAAACTATTTAATTTATTCTTCATGGTTGCATTTTTGAGTATCTCTTAAATAAGTATTGATGCATATTTCAACAATCCATAACAAGGTTTAATCAATCTCATTCTCTGCTCAGTAACATCCGACTTTGAAGCTCGCCAAAGGTATGCCAAAATTCAACACACTTTTTACTTTTTTGTATTACTACTTTGAGGTTTCATAAATTGAGTGAAATGATTTTACAGAGCTTCAGCATTGTAACTTAATTCATTTGGGTAGTGTAGTTAGAAGTGTAGTTGAAGTGTTTGATGAAATGAGGCTAAGAGAATGTTAGCATGAACATAAAAACCATAAAGTTCAACTCAACTTTATCCCTTGTGTTGTTAGTGAAAAGTCTATATAAAAAAAATTATTGAAAAAATATATCAATCTCATTGCATATTTGACAAATTATTCAACCATTTCCCCAAACTAGCCCGTGCATTGTACGGGTTATCAACTATTATATATAAAAGCAGCAAAGGCGATCCTTTAAATTGAAAACTTTACGGAGTCAACTCTTAATTAATTAAGAGTTAACTCGGTCAATTGAAAAACTCAGGTGAGTTTGGAATCGAGTCCATCCTTCAATCGAGAAAACCGACGTCTCTTTAGATTTCCCAATTCTCTCTCTTCCTCTTCCTTGAGTCACTGTGTTTCTTTAAACGAAATTCAATCATCTTTTCCTCTTCATCTTTCATGTTCCTTTTCGAGAAAATCTAAAGTGAAGAAGCAATGGTAGTGCTTGTACATTAAATCAGATTTTCATAGACTTCTCCCTCTCAACCGTTTTCGGCTTCTCTGTCTTTTTCGGACATGGGCCACGACAGTGGCAGCGGCGGGTGACCCACCGAAGTTAGCTACTTCTAGAGGGAAGTTGAGAATGACTTCGCTTCCACGCAACTTGAAGGCAACTTTGTCATAAGCCCTAGCGGCTTCGATTAAAGTGTCAAAAGTTCCCAGTCAAAGTCCGAGTCCTTGACACAAACTTGCCTCATCATCTTCATTTTCACCTTTCTTTCATCTTCCCAAAGCCCTAAAATTTTCCCCCTTTCAACAAATCCAATTGTTACTCCAGTCAATCTTCTGGGCCTCTCCAAAACTGTCAATAACCCTCCCTCGCTCTTCATATGGGCGTGCCCATGTTAGATTACAAAGCCTCACAATAGGTTCCTTTTTTTATATATCCATCATGTTATTAATTTTTGTTTTCTCTATTTTTGTTGTATTCCCATGAATTTCAATATCAATCTTGAAAATTTTCTTTGTTTTAATTCGCAGTAGGGCGATTTTTTGCCGGAATTGTTCGTAAGTTGCATTTCTCCCCCCTTTTTAACCATAAATATATAATTGGTTATGCTTTTATGATGATTTCAACTGGATTCTCTTTAGAAACGTATGAATGTTATATGGTTTGAAATTAGTTGTGTAGGTATTGTCTTAAAACTTAATTTTGGGCTTAACTAAGTTAAAATTGACTCAAATTAACATGGTGAAATGGGATATATTTATATTATGATATTTTGGTGTTAATTTATGGCAGGCATGGTTTATGGTGGATATGAAATGTGATGGGTGTGTAATCGCCGTCAAGAATAAGGTGCAAACTGTTAATGGTGGGTGACAATTTTCAAATTAGCTGGTTAAAAATTGATTAATGATTGTGATTTTGTGCTATATCTCATACTTGAGTGTCCGTAAATGATCTTTCTAAGTAATCAAGTGGTTAGGGTTCTTGGGTCATCTCATGTAAAGGTCATGAGTGAAGCTTTGGAGCATAATGATAGAAAACCCGATTGATCGGCGAAGGAGTCCCTGAAGGTTAGTTGACACTTGATAATCACTTCTTCGTTTCACTGTTTCAACTGTTCCTACATTAACATTAACTTTCTCTTACTAACCAAAATTCAAAGTGTAATTATCTTTTTAATTTTTTTCTAACTTATTTGCAATCTTACGTATTTTCAATTTCATTTCTTACCATTCTTATTCATTCTTTAAATTATGGCATCTTCAAGATTCTCAACCCCCAATTTAATTATTTCATCAACTCCTTCGTCTTTTACACCTTTCTTTCATATCTTGAAAGAAGGGTGGCACCTTCTTTTCTTTTCATATTACATGTTTGGTAGAATTCCACAAAGAGCCACAAAAAGGATAACTTTTCTTGGTAAGCTCTTTTAACTTTTCAACATTACTTGATAAAGTTCTCTGTCTCTCATGCACTACTGTGTGTTTTTTGTGTGTGAGCGATTCATATTTAATTATGCCTAATTCTTTAGATTGTATTATTTGGAGTGTAATTTTCAGAATCAAGTTCATAATACATGTTTGAGTTTCATAAACTTATTAATTTATTCCAGATGGTTAAAGTTTATTCAATTTGTCTGTAGCTAATTTCTATGAATTTTTATATATATTTTTGCAAAAGATGAGTTGTTCATGCATTTCTCAACCTTTTATTGGGTTTTTGACCAATTGAGTTTATTAATACAAGTGCTAATTATGGATTTTTGTTGTGTTAGCTTTTCTATATATTAGTATTGATTCTAGAGAAAGTTGGAGGAAGTAGGCTGGATTTTTAAGGTTAAATTCATTTTTTCTCACATAAATTGTATACTACCTGTTTGATGGAATAACATAAAGAGATTTTTTTTTGTTTAATATCCGTATTGCTATTCAATTGAATTAGAAGGTTAAATAAGAAATTGACAACTTTTCTACTTCATGGTCTTTTACATTGGAGTTCTAATTTTGGGACAGAGATAGCACTTTGTACACTTTTACATTTCTTAGTGCTACTTCATTGATGCCTCAATATTAAACTCTTCTAGCTCGAGATATGGTCTCTGCTCTGTCTAGCCTTATAGTACCAAAATGCTAAAATGAACCATTATATACAATTGTTATGCCATGGTGTCATATTTTGTTAATTACGGCTTAGCAACTTTATGTTTGTGGTATAGATGGATTGCTTGATGGTTATTTGGTTGATGTAATCACTTTATATCATAGAATATGGAGAACTGAATTTGGAGCTTTTTATTAATATTATTATTATTTTAAATTAGGTAAAATTATGTGAACTAAATTTTAATTGTATTAATTAGTACGATTTGTTTCTTTTGCTGCAACTAAAATTTAGGAGTGTGTAGTGTAAGGAGATGTGGGTCGGAATGGTTGAGACTGTGAGTGAGCAGTCTGAAGTTGCAAGTTATTGGAGGAAATGTCAAGTGGGCAATAACAGTGTTGTCAGTCCAGTGTAGCATAATACATGTTTGTTCACAGGTAAGCTGAATGCATTTAAATGGAAAGGAAGTAATCTCTTGCGTTATTTGTTTAGGGAGTTGATTGACATCAGATTAATAATTTAAGCTATCTCATTTATATAATTTTGATTTAGGGTATGGATGTATTTGAAGCCTTCTATAAGATGGACTCTTGCTAAAAGACTACTGTTAGGAAAGAACTTCTATTGACGATTTCTAAGGTAAAGAATGTGAAAATTACTAAACTTATGGCTATTTTTTTTTACAAAAGAAGAAAAAGACGTGATTATTTGTAAAAGGAATTTTCTTTTACCATTAAAACGGAGTGTGACAGTCAGTTTACTAACAAATTTGAGTGGATGTTCAAAGTATGCATCTCTCTATCAATTCTTAATCTGAAATTGTGGGCTATGAGTTGGTATATGAATTGTATACCTTCAATCCCTTTTTGATATAAATATTTGGTAAATTATTAAATCCATTATTCAAACTGCCAATGTTCTAAAAGGCGCTAGGCAGGAGGACCGGGGGGGGGGGGTTCTAGTGCCTAGGGGACTTAAGCGATTTTTTTTTATTTTAAGTCAATTTTAATATTTTATCTTATATTTATCCAAACAAAACAATAATATAAAGTAAAATAATCTATAATAAAGATAATAAAGGCTTTTGCTTAAAGTTCAAACACATATTCATATTGCCAATAAATGTCAAAGTTCAAACACAAACATGCAATTGTTCAAAGTTCAAATATATCTTTAACGTATTAGTTTTATTCATAAACAAAATTGTTATTAAATAATAAAATTTAAAATTTCAAGAATTCAATTCAATATTAAAACTTAAGAAACTAAACATAAATTTAAGAATTATATTGAAGTAAATTAAATATTACAAATGTATCATCATTTATATAATTTGAAGTTATTACAAGTTCAAAAAATTACAACTATAATAAAATTATTCATTTTGACTTTATCTTGTTCACTTCTTGTTGTGATTTAATATGCTACAACTTGCATTATGAATATGGTAAATCATTAAAAAAATAAATATATTAAGATCTGGTTTGGGTAGTTATTTAAAAAAAACCTCTCCGCCTAGGTCCGACCTAATTTTCTAGAGGGATTTTTTTGCCAACTTGGGCTTAAGTGAGGCGTCAGGGCCAAGGGAGCTATTGCATAGACGGGGCGCCAGGGGGGCCTAGCGCCTAGGCGGGTCCTAGGCAGGGATTTTTAGAACACAACAAACTGCAGTGGCTATCAACTAGTTGCAAAATTGGTAGAACTAAAATAAAAATTATTTTAAAAGTTTCTTTTGTTATTATAGGTATAAAAACAAACAAAAAAAAAAATCCTTTTTTACTAAGGGATTGAGCCTCTTTTGAATACTTTACAAATTTGGACAGTAACAAAAAAAATTGAAGTAAATATTTATAACTATTAGTATAAATTTAGACATCACTTATATAATAATTTAGATAAAAAAAGGGAAAAAACTGAACTAAGAATTTGTTTATATAGTCGACTCTGAATCTTAAAAAAAGAAAAACAGAAAAGTCTTCTCATCTTTGGTAAACGAATCTGAAAGCTTCGAATTCATTAAATCACTTTCTCTGACTTAATTTTCTCCTTATGTTTCCTAAATTTCAATCATTTCAGTTCAATCCTTGCACTTCAATGAAACAGTAAGGAAATATTGATTCGAAAAATAATAAGATTTGTGGCCACAAATTTAGAGCCATAATGATTCACACGAGCTTCAAGCCTGCTAAATGGTAAATTTAAAGTTTAATTTTTTTAATACGTGTCTTGCATATATATATATATATATATATATATGATTGTATACATATGTATGTAATGGTTGATTTGATTGAGTTGTATGATTGATGCAGCAAAACATCGTTAAAGCTAGCGACGTCTCGGATAAAGTTGATGAAGAATAAGAGAGGAGTACAAATGAATCAGATGAAGAGAAAGTTGGCCCAATTGCTTGAACCTGGCCATGACCGTACTCTGCCCGAATTCGTGTATGTATTTTTTTTTCTAAAAATAAATAAACAAATGTCAGTAAAGACTTTATATTTTGCTACTGAATTAGTATCGTATTTATTCTCTTTTTATTCAGGGAAAAAATATATTTAATTGTGGTTATACACAAATGTATGAAACTTATATGAAGAATTAAGCAACAATTTTTAACCAAGTAAATGAACTATTAAACTAAAGTTTAGGAATTAAGAAGTTGGAGTTTAGATTTAGGCTCAACTTTTTATTGTTTTAAAGTAAATTTCCACAGTCAACTTTTTCAGTTGTAGATGAATATTGTCTTTTTTTTAGCTGTAAAGAGGGTACTTGAAACTGATAAGTGATAAAGATAAATATAGGGTTGAAGTTGACCGAAATTACAGAGTTCTGTAGCCAAAATATAGGTTTGAAGGTGTTCAGAGAGAAAACAAATTGTGGCTACCAACCATTAAGGTTCCCCCAGATGGCTTATCGGATGAATCGCGAAAATGGCTACAATATCAGAAGGAATGTGTCAACCAAGTTCTGAAAGCATCCAAGGCCATAAATGCTCAAATACTATCTGAAATGGAGATTCCTGAAAACTAACTTGAAACACTCCCCAAGGTTTGAGAAGAATTTTTTTGATATAATTTCCAGAAAAGGGTAGTAACTAAAATTTTTCTCATTTTTTCGTACATTTTCTTTTGGTAGAATGGCAGATCGAGCCTTGGTGACGAAATATATAAAAGCATTATGATAGAGTTCTTTGATCCTGAACAATTCCTATCAACCATGGACATGTCATCGGAACACAAAGTTCTTGACCTCAAGAATAGAATAGAAGCATCTATCGTGATCTGGAAGAGGAAAATGATTCAGAAGGATGCAAAGTCTACCTGGGGTTCAGCTATTAGCTCAGAAAAGAGGGAGCTCTTTGAAGAGAGAGCAGATTCCATCTTACTCCTAAAACAGCGGTTCCCAGGACTACCACAATCCTCACTGGACATTAGTAAAATCCAATACAATAAGGTAAGAACAAAATGTCACAGTTTATATATTGTTTATTTTAATCATTTGTGCATCTAAGATAAACCAAGATGTAATCCTTTTATCTTAACTATATAGGATGTGGGGCATGCAGTTCTGTAGAGCTATTCAAGAGTATTAGAAAGCTTGGCAAACACATTCATTTCTCGAATAGAAGATGTCCTATACGCCGATGTTATCACTCAAGATCCATCACTTGCAGTATCTAGAAGAGAAACATCAATAGATTCCTCGTCATTTTCACGATTGGGTAATTTCTCAAGCCCTAGGGACGAGACAGAGAAGTAGACTCTAGCAGAAACACTCAATTCAATGACACTATCCGATTTCATGGGTTAGAATATGGTATGGGGGAGATATATGTAAAAAGAACTAATCAACTTGTAGCTTAGAGTCATTAAATCAAGGAAGAAAAATATATATATTAGCAAACCTGCTAACATTGTGACCAAGAATAGTTGTATTAAAACTTATTAGAACTTCTATTTGGATTAGAATTTCAAGTAAATTTTGTCAATATAAATGCTACTCCCTCCGTCCCAAATTAATTGCTCAATTTTGACCTTTTTAAGTCAAATTGACTATTTTTAGAATTAATAATTAAGCACATATAAATATATTTCTAAAATTATAAAAATTAAGATTAGTAATAAATTGTATATACTTTCTTTTGATTATAATCTCTTCACCTATATTTTAGCAAAAATAGTAAAAAAATTAGTTTTAAAAATGGTCAATTTGACTTTAAAAAGTCAAAACTGAGCAATTAATTTGGGACGGAGGGAGTAATATATAATTTCATTACAAACTCAAATAAAATTAACATAATTATTTGACTAAATAAATATTTACTCCATTCAAATATTTTAACTTAATAGTTACTCCAAGTAACATATAATATATAATTTAATATTTATTATTTAATAACGTAATAACTACAATTATCTATTCAAAATTTTAACTAATATTTATTTATTTAACCTAATAAGAAAGCTGAACCAAAAAATTGTGAAACTAAATCAAATCCTGAATTGAATCAACAAAACTTGTGAGACATAAATCCTAACAGTAACAGGATCAATCGTATCACTACTACTTTCTCTCTGTTTAGGCAAAGATAAATTGATGAAGAATCATCAGATTTGTTGTGGTAGAAAAAGTTTGGTTCCCCCATTACAATACTCTTGGTTAGTTTCTTATGACTCTGAATGCAAGGAGGACACAGATCATATTTTCTTCAGCACCACCTGATCACTAGATTTTCATCAAAATCAGCATATGTTTTCATGGCTGGTTACTTCTCTCCAGGTATCCTCGTCCATATTTGAGCCTCCTTGAGCTTTCTCTTTGGAATCCTAATACTTTAAGGTTTATACATCTTCGTCGTTTAAAACAGGAACTAAAACCGAAATCATTGGGAGACAAAGGAGGAGATGATGATGCTAATCAGGCCGACAAAGAATATTTTATGTGGGTGTTTATCATCCCCTCCTTCCGATCAAAATCCCGTGCTCTTATTAAGTAGAGCCAGCAAACCTAGCATAGTTGTCTGTCTGCTACGCAGTAAGAAAACTACGGACTGAAATGTCATATGCTAATCAAATCAAGAACTTATATAATTGTGATAATGATTTGATTCATTCCCTGGCTTGCTGCAATGATAAGGTATACGTCGCCCACAACACCGTCTCGTACAGGTGGATATACGAATTAATCAGGCCAGAAATGTTGTGATTAATTTGTTACCCTTTGGGATGTTACCCGATTGTCGGCTTCATTCCTTCGCTACCTACCTGACAGGGTATTGCAAGGAATTGTTCACAATAATTGAGTGCTCTGGCGGGCATGCTATATCTCAACGTGGGTAATCCTGAAAGCAGGTATTGCTACTTTTCAATTGATTTCTTTATGAGTTGTGAGTCGTGTTTCTGTGCTATTCTATTAGGTATTTATTAATAATACCCATATACCCATATTCTATTAGGTATTTTTTAGGTATAATACCCATATGCCTGCCATCTTTTGATTCAAGATGCAGTTATGTATTTGTTTACGTTGTTATGTGGTGTAGGTTAGTAGATGATCATGGAGAAGCCAGGTGCAAAAGTGAAACCGAAGAAGAGCAGGGCAAGGAGGAGGAGTTAGTAGTAAGGTCAGTTATTAGCAGTGAAATTGACAGGATGATGAATGAGCAACGGGGAGAGAAGTTGTTAGCCACAACTGATCAAGGAAGTCTACTACTTAATATTCCGCTTCATATTCTAGATTTGATTGTTGATTACCTGAATGGGCATGTTGTAATATGCGCTATTTGATTGTTGATTACCTAAATGGGCATGTTGTAATATGCGCCTCCAAATATGGTTTGGTTGCTTATATTTAAAGGTGATGTTAAACAGTTCACCTCACTTCTCCACAGTGTTCTAAAAGGCAGCCCGCTTAGGTTCCTGGCGTCTCGCCTAGGCCAAAAAATCACTTCAGAAAATTAGGAGCGGGTCTAGACGGGAAGATTTTTTTTTAAAATTTTAATAACTATTCAAATCAGATTTTGATATATTTATTTTTTAATAATTAATCATATTCATATTATTTCTCTCTAATCCCTATTCAGACAAAGTCTGCTCTTGAAATTTTAAAATTTATTATTTAATAGCAATATTGTATACGAATAAAATTAATACGTTAAAGATATGTGTTTGAACTTCAAGTAATTTTTTTTTATTATTTATTGTTTTGTTTGAATAAATATAAGATAAAATATTATAAATAATTTAAAATTAAAAATTCTCTTAGGCACTAGGCCCCCTGTCGGCCGTCCGCTTGGTCTGCAATTAATATCCATCTTGAGATCCCATCCAACCTATCATCACATATAATAGCCCAATTTTTCATGGCCAAAATACCTGTTTATCATCACTACGTTCTTATTTATCTCTCTAATAATCTAATAATAATCTAATAAAATACAAATTACTTTAAATTTTCCGCTAACTCAATAAATTATTTTGGTCGTTCAAAGTTTGAGATAAATCATATTGTCCATACACTGCCGGAGGCACGGGACCCAGCTAGTCATCACATATAATAGCCCAATTTTCCATGGCCAAAATACCTGTTTATCATCACTACGTTCTTATTTATCTCTCTAATCCCTGTTCAGACAAAACCTGCTACATTCGATTTATTCTTCCAGTGTGTCATATATATGGTGCAACCACACCGTCTACATGTGAGTTGAGGCACCCAGTCACAGTCATATCTCTTCTACTTATCGCCTGCTCTTCCTTCTTATTTAGATTCACCATAGCATTTCTATGTTTGACTTTAAATTAAGTTTCGTCTGTAACTGTTAAAGATGAGATCGAATTCTTTTCCTTATAAATATATTAACAATAATGTAATTTTTCTTGAAGTATAATAACCGTAAAATTAGTTGAATTAAAATTTTATTTTCATGGTTCTATTCAAATTATAGTTTGAAATTATGCTTGTCAAAAATGCAGTGAGTTTTGTTTCAAAATAATGTTAATACGAGAAAAGGGCTTATTTGTTTTTTTTTTTCAAAATAATGTTAATACGAATACATAAAAGGGCTTGATTGTTAACCCACCAAACCCTAACTCTTCTCTTTTATTATCGCGCCTCTTCTTCCTCCTCCTCTAAAATCCTCCACCACTTCTCCTTTGCCATGACTAAGCTCCTATTGATGTTGAAACGTGCTGCTGCCGCATACCCACGACTAAAACGTTCTACCGGTTACCCATCCTTTCAGCAAACTAGAGGTTATGCGGCCGCCTCTACCTCCGCCAGGCGTGCCGTGGGTTCTCTGTCTCCGCCGGCTGGCGGTCTCGCCGGCAGGAGGTTATTCTGCGGGGATCATAAGTTCAGTCATGAGGGCTCTCAGGACTCTAAGGGTGAGAAAGACAAAGATGCTGCCAAATTTATTATGAAGAGTGTACGGATGACAAAGAAATTTTACCCTACAACCGTCCTTGCATTTGCTCTGATATGTCTACTCTTGGCCCTGAAACAACGCCAGGAACATCTGGAGTCTATCTCAAAAAACATGGATGAGTTAATGCAGAAAATGGATCAGGTCATAACTGACCTTCGTGCCGCTCTAGGTTTCAGGCTCCTTCTCCTCTCCTTCTCTTCTAATTCTCTCTTCTAATTTCAGGTTCTGACTGATTTGGTTTCTCTTCTAATTTTTTCAGGTTCTGATGATGAATGAGCAACCGGGGCAAGGGCGAGGGCGAGGTTGTAAAGCATTCAACAGTTCAGCTCATAGTTTATCCTTGTTAGTGCACTTTCTATTAATAATCACAGTTAGTTAATAGTTAGTTATTAATTGACTGATATAGGAGGCAGGGGTAGTTTAGTCTTGGGATATAATAGTTGAGGTCTTGTTAGTCTTTTTCCTTCAATTTATGTGAATCTGTTGCTCAGAGCGTGAATGCTGATATGTAAGGTGTGAACATCGATGTATGGGATCATGTGATTTTGAATGAGAATTTCTTCTTTCTAATCTCTTCTAGATTTCCTCCCCTTTCTCTCTGAAAACCTCCCTTCCCCTCTCTGCATTTCTGCTTAATCATCCATATACAACTCACTGATTCACAGTGGTAACACTGAGATCATTAGATTTTCCTTATTCATCAACTCAGTTGCATATACTACTTGATTGAGCTAAAAAGCCACTTGTTCCTTACAAATTGGTATCAAAGCCAACCAATCCTACCATGGCTACTAACAACCAACGACTCAGCAATTTGGAAGAGCAGATAGGGAGTCTCAAAAATGACTTTGGTACTCAAATGGAGGAACTCAAGCAGAATTTTGATGTGAAGATGGACCAGAAAATGCAGCAGATGATGAAAGGATTTGAAGCCATGCTAACACTAAGGTTGCTGGTTGACCAGAATCGTGCAAGTAATCACAATGATCCCATGGGTTCAATATTAGGCTCTATAAACAGTGGGGGAAATAATGGAAGAGATGGGACTAGCACTAACAGTGGTAATGGTAGTAATATCTTCAAATCTATCAGATTTGAGTTTCCTAAATTTGATGGAACTAATCCTAGATCTTGGATTAGAAGGTGTAACAAATTGTTTGCACATCATGTTGTGGATGAGGAATAGAAATTGTACCTAGCTACCATAAATTTGGAGGGTGAGGCTGAGGAATGGTACGCTGGCTTTGTTCCTGAAGGTGTGATTCTTACTTGGACTGGTTTTGTGGATGAAGTTTTAGCAAGATTTGGTCCTGAGGCACATTCTAATCCAATTGGTGAACTCAAAAATTTACATCAAGTTGGAACTGTAGATGAGTACAAAAAGAAATTCGAAGAGCTAAAAGGCTCTACTAAAAAATCCTACCCTCAATGAATCTTTTTTCATGGGCTGCTATATTAGAGGACTTAAGGAGGAAATAAGATTGTGTATACAAGAATTGAAGGTCACTAGTCTCAAGGAGCTGATTAGGGTTTCTAGAGTAGAGGAAGCCAAGTTTGAGGCTTGGGTGAAAAGGAGTAGGATGAGCATTAAATATGGTGTGGTGGGAAGCTCACAGAGAAATACAATGTTATCTCCAGCTAAGCCTCTGTTGACAACTAGCAGCACTAACTCAGTTATTCCTCCCAAACAGTTGGAGTATAGCAGGTCACTTCCTATAAAAGGGTTGACTAATGAGCAAATTGCTGAGAAAAGGAGGAAGAGGTTGTGCTTTTCCTGTGATGAACCATATAACCCTGGTCACAAATGCAAGACACCACACTTATTCATGTTATTGCCTTCTGGGGAGGAGGTTGAGTAGAGTGAGGAGGAAGTATATGGTGAACTAGAAGATAAGGATATTAGGGATGAGGGGGTTACACAGGAGGCTCACATAACCTTACATGCCTTGTTTGGACACAGTAAGAATAATACAATTAGAATTTTGGGAATGGCTAATGGGAAGTTCCTCAAGATACTAATTGACAGTGGGAGTACCCACAACTTCATGGACCCATAATTAGCCAAGAGATTGAGAGCCATAGTGCAGTCTACTAAACCAATAACAGCGTCTGTAGCTGATGGATTCAAAGTTCATAGTAATCAAGAGTGTGTGGGCTTTCATTGGACAGCACAAGGAGAGGAGTTTAGCAATGATTTCAAGATTCTACCCTTGGGGGGAATTGATGTTCTACTTGGAGTGCAATGGTTAAAGGATTTTAATCCTACCACATTTGATTTCAAGGAGTTGACATTATCCTTTGTTAAGAATGGGAAATCAGTGGTGTAATTGTGAAATTAGAAGATATCATCCATGTCTAATTGTGTTCTTGTTGGTCTAAGTTCTCTTACTTAGATTGCTTGTAAGCATCCAATGATGAACGGGATTCAACCTCAACTTCCGATGTTTAGCGGAAAACACTTTGATCAATGGTGTATCCAGATGAAGGCGTTGTTCGGTTTTCAAGAGCTATCCGAGACTGTTGAACTTGGATATGCAGAACCAGTAGATCAAGAGGCACCAGCAGCACTTAAGTCCAGAAGGACAGTTTGAGTAACAATAGGAAGGACACAAGGCCTTATTTTTTCTCTACCAAGCTGTAGACGAGGTTGTCTTTGAAAAGATTTCAAGTGCAACTACGTCTAAGGAGGCATGGGAGATGCTTCAGAAATCCTACAAAGGCGATGAGAAGGTGAAGAGTGTAAGGTTTTACGAGGTGAATTCGAATATCTTAAAATGAAAGATTCTGAATCTATATCTGACTACTTTTCCCGTGTTCAATCCGTTGTCAATCAATTGCGGGTTAACGGTGAAAAAAAGGAAGATTTACGTGTTATTGAAAAGATCATGAGGTCCTTGACAGGTCGGTTTGATTATGTTGTTGCTGCAATTGAAGAAGGAAGGGATCTTTCAACCATGACAATTGAAGGTCTGATGGGGTCATTATGTGATCACGAGTACCGAATGAATCAGAGGTCAGCCGAGCCTGTTGGGCAAGCTTTTCGGAGCAAGGTAACTCTGTCCAACAAAAGTAGTTCCAATGGTGGTAAAGGATCAACACAAGACAAGGATGGTAAGAGTACGAGCCTCAAAATTGGTGGCCCTCTCAGAAAAGTAACTCTGGTCAGCAAACTTCTGGTAATGGAGGGTATGATAAGTCCAAAATTCAGTGTTTTCGTTGCAAAAATTATGGGCATTATCGATCACAATGTAGAGTTAAATTACCTAAAGTTAACTGTGAACGTGCTAACTATGTTAAAGCTGACATACAAGAAAATGAAACTTTGTTGTTAGCTTGCAGCGCTTCCGAAGAACACTTCGACAAGTGGTATCTGGATACTGGATGCAGTAATCACATGTGTGGCAAGGAGTTATTTTCTTGTTTAGACGAATCGGTACGCAGGGAAGTGAATTTTGGAAACAAAGCCAAAGTTCCAATTTTGGGCAAAGGTAAGGTCCTCATACGATTGAAAGATGGCTCTCACGAACATATCTTTAATGTTTTTTACGTTCCTAGTTTACACTGGAATTTATTGAGTATGGGCCAACTCTCTGAAAAGGGACTTAAAATCATCATTGATGATGGGGTTTGCACTATTGAAAATCAGAAAAAGGAACTTGTTACTAAGGTAAAGATGACTAAAAATCGCATGTTTCCTTTACCTCTACAAACGGATCTGATATGGGCTTTTAGTGCTATTGTTATGGATACTAACTGGTTGTAGCATTTCCGTTTTGGTAATTTGAATTTTAATGGATGAAGGTTGTTGGCAAAGAAGGAAATTCTTAAGTTTGAAGTTTATGGCCAAACCCATTTATGGGTTTGAAGTTTCTGTATGAGCCTGCTTTTGGATTTGTATTTGTAGTTTCTAATAATTATGAACATGGTTAGTCCGCATAAACATACTCCTTTTTATGGGTTCTCAAGAAAGTAAAGTTAAATATATGTTGGACCATCTTAATTAGTCAGTATGAAAATTTGGTGCGACATTAGGACAATGTATATGTTCTGTTGCAACTTGCATGTCATTAGGACAATGTTAGGCAAGCGGTTTGTTAGTTAATTTCCATATATTATATACTCCCTCCATCCCATAATTATAGGCTGATTTCTTTTGACACATAGTTTAAGAAAATTAGTTCAAGTGACAATTTTAACACAAATTTCCACATATACCCCCTTAATATGGAATTAATGAATAAATTAATTACTCCTTACTTATTACATTGGAATTCTTAACTTCATTGATTGCTAGTACAATTGTCTTTTATACACAAAATATGTTAAACTAGTAAAGCCTAAAAAATTGAATTCTTTTATTGAGAATACAACAACATTAAATGTGGTGATAAAAATAATGACATTGAAGGTTGTTTCTTCAAAAAAGAGAGTAATGGTTGAATATTTATTATAAGGGCATAAAAGTAAAATAATGAACCAACTAAATTTTATAAATAGTAAGTAACCTATATATTGGGACATCTCAAAATAGAAAATCAACTTATAACTATGGGACGGAGGGAGTATATAATTTGGGTATGAGAGTTTGTCAAAGTTTTGGTTCCTATGTCGGTGGTAATTGGAGTCTAATGCAAAAATTATTTAATGTGATGTATTATGTCCCTGATGCACCTTTCAGATACTTGTAATTGTAACCATAAACTAGTCGGATAGAGTCAACTTAAATGGCCGGAGTAATTCACTGCCATTGTCACAGCCCAACTATGTTGATAACTTCTATTTGAATCCTAGTCGTCGATTTTATGGATGTAAAACTGCAAGAGTAAGTAATTTTTCTTCAATTTCATTTGACATGCAGTTTGTTCTGAAGAAATTCTTTTTTGATAGTCTCATGGTTGTGGGTTTTTTATATTATGCATCTCAAATCATAAAATATTTTATTAAAACTGAACTGAACTAAGTTAAACTGGTGTTGCATATAAAAGGAAAACTTGTGACAAAAATGAACTTGGCAATAAGAATCCTGAACCCATTTGGTCATATCAAAGACTCTAGAACTAAACAGTTGATCCTACCTTCTACCAATAATATCATTAAATTCTGTGGAAGGCATACATCACAAAATCATTTTGTAAAACTTAAAAGTAGCAAACAACAGTCTATTCTACACTTGCACTCCACTGAAGAAGGAACTTGAAAATTCCGTTATACAAAATAAAGTTTGAATTAATTGTTGGGGCTCTATAGCTATTATCTTAAGCAGCAACAAAGGACAAACAATATGCTTCATTTCTTTGCACTAATCTCACCCTCCACAATACCATGTCTAGTTAGATACAATCTCCTTTACAAGGTTGTTGTAAACAGCTCGGGGGGGGGGGGGGGGGGGGGTAATGATCTTCAATTGCATCCTGAAACAAAACCGAATACCACATTAGATAAAAAGTGAAAAACAAATTTTTACCGTAATTGTATATGTAGTCTTGATATATTTCTGCATTATTTCCACAACTCCCCATTTCATGGTCCATGTCATCCATTTAAATTTTTAGTCTGCCAATATCAACTGAATTAAGAATAAACAAAATTAAGCATTACTGACAGAAAATACTACCAAAGATAGATAACATGAATAATGCAATAATAGTACATCCTGCACAGAGAGGCTAAGACAGGGTGTGTGTGTGTATGCACAAGCATAAGCAAACTTATAAAGAAGATAACATGAAACTCATAGCTTTTTCGATCAAAACATAAGTTGTTTGATATGATTTCTTTGAACATTTCAAAATTAAAAATTCAACAAGCTTGTTATCTTTTTTCTATTCATCTTATTCTTTGAAATTTTGATTCAAGCTATCACAAAAAGTTTTCAAGTTCAGTTTCAGCAATTTGGTTTTAGTTTCAATTTGAGATACTATATTACATATTCTAATGGTTGAAATTAGAATTGAAACTCAAAATGATAGTTGAAATTTATTATAAATATTGTTTGGATAAGTGAAAATAAAATAAAAAATAAAGCTGGTAAATAAGTCAAAAAGTGCTACAAATTACATTTTAAAAACCTGATTAATAAAACTTTCAGAGAAAACTGAAAATTTATGGGAATTTTTTTTTCAGACAGATATAAAGCAGAGTTTCTATGCAGGTTAAGCAATCAATCAAACAAGTCATATTAGGCACGACTAGATTGATCTATGTTAGTGTCTTGTATAAGTAACCATCAAAAGAATCAATTTTACCGCAAAGAGGTTCTAATTTTACTCTAAAATAATGGAAATTGGACGGCTAGAGATGCTGCCATCGAAGTCGGACCAAAATAAAAACCTAGAAATACAATTGTAATGGAGAAAAATAATTAAACCCTTACCGAATCGAAGTCGAAATCAAGGTTTTGGTCTGAGTCGAAGTCGATTTGGACTGAAATAGGAGATGCCAAGTGCCGATCTGTTCAACCTAGATGCTGAATCGTGAAATCAAGGTTTTGGTCTGAGTGGTCCCACTTGCTTTCTTTTTATTTACAAAAATGCCACCCACGGTCCCACTTGTTTTTTTTTAAAAAAAAAGACTCCAAAACGACGTAGTTTTAATAAAGAAGTGCTATTTAAGGAGGAATGTTATTTAAGGAGAACTTGCTCTCTCTCTCTCTCTATATATATATATATATATGGGATGCGATCCATAGCATCTATATGTTATGGGACAAGTATTGGCATATAGGCTCTAAACCACACGTTTTATTGATTAACGGCTGGGATTTAATAGGGGAAAATACCGTCCGCTAGTATTACTAACGGATGCAATTAGTATAAAATCCGAACAATTTTACCCTTAGCCACAACCAACTTGACTTTAAAACAGCATGGTCCGATAATATTACTAGCGGATGCAAGTGTCCGTTAGTAATACTAGCGGATTGAAGACATTACTTCTGTATGGGTCGGTAATAATAAATTATTCATGTGAGGTACTATATTAAAAAAAAGTTAATATAAAATACATAAAGACCACACATCTTGGGGTGGTTCTCCCATTTAGATCAAAAGACATAATAGGTTTAACAAAAGCAGGTAGACTGCGATGATATTGATCCTGTCTTCTTGGGTATATAGTAGTATGTTTTGCAAGACAATCTATCCTGTTTTTGCTTCCCGAGGAACTGGACGCGTCTGGATTTCCCAATCCTTTTCAATAGGTTCCTGCAAGCACACAAAATATGAGAAAGAAGAGAAGGACGTGTAGAAGGAGAAATCATAAGGTTCATTATTTCCTGAGCATATGATTCCCAACAGAGATTGGGGCCATCAAAAATTGCCCAAGCTTCTTCCAGAATGGGGCATATGCCAAAGAGTTTTCTGGTTACTCCTGCACTCCAAACTTTATTAAAATTTTGTATGACAGCAGTTGCGCCTGCCAGACCATTCTCTTCAACAATCCTATCTGTATTGACCTTAATGAAACCCAAGGGGGCGGAGTCCAAGCTAGAAGATTAGGCAGATTATGATTTTTGATGAACTGCATTGCGCTTGCCAAAGTGAATCTGGTTTACCACATTTTACACTGAATTTCGCAAGAGCCTCAAGAGTTAGTAATATTCCAGTTGCTGTTTCAAATTGAGCCTACTGACTTGCATTCGCTAGTAATACTAGCGGACCATGCTGTTTTGAAGCCAAGTTGGCTTTATTCGCAGTGGCTAAGGGTAAAATTGTCCGGATTTTATACTAATTACATCCGCTAGTAATACTAGCGGACGGTATTTCCCCCTATTAAATCCCAGCCGTTAATCAATAAAACGTGTGGTTTAGAGCCTATATGCCAATAATTGTCCCATAGCATATAGATGTTATGGATCGCTCCCCATATATATATATATATATATATATATATATATATATATATATATAAGAGAAATTTGAGGTATTGTTAAGCTATAGAGTGATAAACTACGCAAAAGGCAAGTTCCCTAATTTTCACAACTTCGGATATTGTGCGAGTTCGAATTGTTGTTATATCAACCTTATATATGTTGAGAAATTGTCTATACTTGTACAAATCATTATTCATATTCAGAAATTTAACTTAAAATTTTATCTTGAATCATGTTGCGAACTTTTTGTTCTTAGATGATCTGAGAAAAATGTCCAAGTCATTTAATTCGACTAGACTAATATCATGTGTTAGAAAGTTATTCAAACCAATTGTTTTGGTGCGGACTCTTATAAATCTACTGAGCTGAACAACCCTCATTGAAGAGGAAATTATATATTGTCGGGGAACCGACGTGCGCACAAACAACACGTTTAAATGTTATGCATAACGTAGGGTATTTTGGGCTGATCACCTATTATACTTGTTTTATTGGATTATCAGTTTAATACTGATGATTCTAGTAAAAGTTCTTGGTCCATAGTGACTACTCAGTGTTGGAACCTTTGAATCTTTTTAAAATCCTTCGATCTATAATGACTCATTGTTTATGATTCAAATGACAGATTTGGAACAATTGATACTTTTTGTTACAACGTTATTCTTTTAATTCCTGAACTATTATTTATGGTTATACCCTTGAGATTTCGAATTTATGCATGTTCACCCTTATTGTTATATACTTGCCATAGTTATCAAGGCGTTAAGTCGAGGTAAAGCAGTAGCCGGGAGCTTAAGCGTTTAGTCGACAAAGCGCCCGACTAGTCGTCCGCAAGTCGACAAGTCGTTAATAATGTAAATTTTATACATATAAAATTATATATATTTAACATTTATATGAATATTTACATATTTATATTTCTGATGAAAACATAGATGGCATTGAAAAAAGAAAACATTGCATTAATGATTAACCTATTTTTGAATTAATGGCATTGCTTTATATTTGTATATGAATATTTGAAAAGTGTTGGCTGCACTCGGACATATCATTTCCCATACTATGCTCGTGGTCAGTATTCTAAAAATTTCCGCCTAGGTCCAATTAATCTTGCCTAGGTGCAAGGCGGTCCTGTACTGCCTAAATTGGTTGGACGCCAAGGCCCTCTACCTAGGCATTCCAATACTTGAAATAAATTTTTTAAGCCTTGAAAGATTATTTTTTTGGTAATTTTCATGTAAAATTAATATATATATATATATATATGCTTTGTATAGTTTAACAAATATGTATAATAGAAAATAAATAAATGAGTCCGTCTAAAAAAACGCCTAGGCACTAGGCACCCCTTCCACCACCTCGGTCCACCTAGCGACTTTTAAAATACTACTCATGGTCTCCTCAGTGCTAAACAATTACAAACTCCAAAATAGTGAAAATGATCTAAAAATAGACGGGTCAAGTGACAGACACTTCTAGGGGTACTTAAAGGGATCCGTCCCAAAAACATTTCTTCCACTTTATTATATAGTCATTAAAATTCCTTTCAACTATTATGTGAGGAATAAGATACAGAAGTGATGCATAACAATATTTTTAAGGCTTTATATTGCAAGATTTAATTACGGGGAAAAAATGGAACTGGGGTGGAACTTTGCACTCCACTACCTGGGATACTAAATTGCAGAACAGTTTAACTTAAATAATAGTATGTATAATGTATGAATTAAAGAGCTTGAGGGGATTACAACGCTATTTAAAGAGAATCAAAACCCTTATTTTACTTGGACAAAAAGAAAAATACTAAAGGACTAAATACCCTAACTAAATAATTAAATTTCCTAATCACTATAAGATATTCTAAATACTCACATCAAGTGAAATCCTAAATTACATAAATTTCAATTAAATTAAACATAGTGAAAATCCCATAAAAAAAGTAAAACAATTTCTTTGGTTCTTGACTTGTGGCTCCTATCAAGACGTCCTAAGAGAACACTACATATAATCAAAATGAAAAGAAGACTAAATTTCTAAACCCACAAACACATGACTCAAGAGCCAAGGCCAGTGACAAAGAATCTATAAAATGATCCAAGCGAAGGGAGTCGCCTACAACCAGGATACAATCCGTTCTTTCAAAAATTTAAAGTTTCAGGTTGCCTATTTAACCCCCAAAATACATTTATCATTAGTTTTCACTTACAGGCATCTAGTTTTCACTCTCATCGTTGTGCTTAGGTTCCAATTTAGTAATGATAACCGTGCGACACTTGCATAGAGAGGGGGTAGCAATTTACTAACCCACTCAATGTATACATAAACAACACTACAGATAAAGATAGGCCAAAAGACAACCATATAACAAATTGAGGGCAACCAACAAGAAAATGAAAGCAATCATTTGAACTCGGAAGAATTCACCAAAATCAGTAGCATTGCAGTTGAATGAGAAATTTTGAAGCACAATTTTTACAATAATGAAATTTTATAGGTGCAATTTTCTACAATATAATAAGCCTGCAAATTTTCATTTCTCCTGAAAAATCCTGAGAGGAATTTAAACACAAGCACTACAAAAGTTTGCAAAAAAATTTGCCATGCAACTTGCATTTGCTTAGTGTAGAAGTACCACAAACAATAAAAATTATTTATCTAAAGAGAAGACAAATTGGAAATATCAAGATTTCACCTTTAGCAATATTTTTTTCTTCCAAATCCATGATGTGAACAAATAAGAATGTAAAAGCAACCCTCCCTGAGACAATCAGTTAGTATGGAAACCTCAGCGTTGTCGTGCATTTAAATCAAATTAAATAATTGTTTGACATAAAATCAGAAACATTGTGATGCATAATTTTTATTAGTATTAGCATAGCACATATTTTCATCAGTTTCTCAAAATGGGCATATAGAATTGAAGTCTATTGTTTTGCAGAAATACATGTTAGAGTTAAAATGGGTCAGGTTCATGTCTGATGATGTTAAACACGAACTTAAAAATTCAAAAGCAGAGTATTTGTCAAGATCCAACCATTCACTACAACCTGCGACTATCATGTACACAGAAAACTCCATGAGATAAGTTTCCTTTTCGATGAAAACAAATATTGAGATTGTTTGAATTACATATGGAGTGAACATAATTAATGGAGTAGAATAATAAGAATTTTGAAAACATTTATTTAGAAAAATGTATGACAAAGTATAGACTTGATAGGAATTGAAAGTTAAGAAGTGAAACCAATTAGCTGCAATAAAGCTCATTCAGATTAAATATGATTGCAACACCCAAACACATACCAGCTTAACAGGTTAACACATTAACAATCACTAAGGAAAGACCACCTATATTGGCCCACTCACAACAATTAGGGTAAAAGGAAATCTTATGTCGTCCACAAAAAATTTAAGGACGTAACAAGAAGATTGTTATAAATGGTGGTATGGTCCCAAAGAATTTATTTTATATCTTATATACTCTTTTAGATTGATAAAATCATAAAAGAAAGTATTTACAAGGGAAAGAATGAGGAAAACAAATAAGATTTATCAAGTTTGTTTTCAATATGCCGAACATGGCTATCAGTGGCTTAGAAAGCTCAATGAAAAAAACACCACAAAATCTTAGTAGTTAATGCCTCCCAAAGTACCCATGGTCAGGAAGTAATGCCTCCAATGAAAGTAGCATAGTTATCAAGGCGTTAAGTCGAGGTAAAGCAGTAGCCGGGAGCTTAAGCGTTTAGTCGACAAAGCGCCCGACTAGTCGTCCGCAAGTCGACAAGTCGTTAACAATGTAAATTTTATACATATAAAATTATATATATTTAACATTTATATGAATATTTATATATTTATATTTCTGATGAAAAACATAGATGGCATTGAAAAAAGAAAACATTGCATTAATGATTAACCTATTTTTGAATTAATGGCATTGCTTTATATTTGTATATGAATATTTGAAAAGTGTTGGCTGCACTCGGACATATCATTTCCCATTTTAAAGCAATTTTTGAAACAAAAATAACTCCAATTATTAGGTAATTACCTTAAACAGTCAAAGTAAAAAATATTTACTTCTCATGTTAACTCTCTAAGTCTCTATTAAATTGGTATGAATATATATCAGATCCCATTTATTACTTCAACAGAAAGAATATAGAATAAACAAGTCCAACTGAATAATTAATAAATTTTTAAAATTTAATATAAATGAGTAGAATTTTTTTACATATACTAAACCAATAAACAACACTCACTGTTATAATTTATACATATACTAAACAAATAAACAACAGAGACTTAAGAAGTCATTATATATTCAGCAACAAAGTCATGTCATGAGTCAACAAAGCACGTCAACAAAGCCAGAAATAAAGTCACTAGTCACTAAGCAGAATAGACAAGAAATAAAAAAAGAAAAAAATGGGAAGCATGTCAACAAAGCCAGAAATAAAGTCGAATACTACATAGTAGAAGAAGAAGACGAGAAGTACTGAATCATAAATCAGCCAATAGAAGAAGACGAGAAGTATTTTGTATCCCCAACTAAAGACGAGAAGCAGGGTAGAAGAAGAAGAGAAGAACTGAAGCAAAGTAGAAGAAGAATACCTGTCAGTCGCGCCGGAGTCAGTCGCCGCCAGAGTCGGTAGATGAAGAATCGATTAGCAGGTTCGTTTATCTCTCTCTCGTTTCGTTTCTTCCTCTTTGCTTGCGATCGATGGTTTGGGTCTGTCCGAAGTGAGCGATCGATTACGTTCAATCGAGCTTTAGGTTTTTTTACTGGGTCGGACCAAACCTGCTCCAAAAAAGTCGGCCGCTTACCAGTATTTTCGTCCAAGTCGCTCGGCAATCGACCAAGTCGTCCGAGTCGGCGTCTGAGCGGTCGACTATCTAATCTCTCACCAAGGCGGCAGGACGACTTGGCTTCTTTACCGACTTGACGCCTAGTCGTCGCCTAGGCGACGACTAGTCGACGACTTGATAAGCATGATACTTGCTGAGTAAAATTATTGCTCATCCTTGCTTTCTTTAAACCTTTCAGTTAAGGCAGAACGTGGTGAACCTTCAGGTAAGGATAAGGGAAAAGGCAAGGCTACGACATAACTTTATTTTTTTATATTAGAAGATTTATCGTATTATTGTATTTACGACTTATCAATGATTATGTATTAAGACTTGATTAGTATTATGTATTAAGTTATGTTTGTATTTAAGATATGTAATGTTGTATTAACAGTTACGAGACCTTGAGACGAGAATATTTATATTAAATCAATGTAAATTATTATATTATTCCGCTGTATGAGTTATTAGTGTATTATTAGAATGAGATCATAAAGCACTGAATTTGAGATATTATTATCTGAATTTGGGGGCATCACATCACTAGTTCCCAAAACAAATTTACAAGTATCTAGAAACAACTGAGGATTCCAAATTCTTAAAAACAATTAAAATAGCACACCTTAAGATGTTTTTGGCGGGGGATAATATTCCGGCTATAAGCATCATCTTCAGTTTCATTCCCAATTTTGTTTGGCGGATCTTCAAAATCAGACTCCAAATCCAGCAATTCCTTACGCTTCTTAGACGCCTGTCTCCCCGATTTCTTATCCTTAAGAAGGAATTTGACCACTCCCTTCTTCCCTTGCTTTGGGAACTTGACCACACCAACCTTCACATATTTCTCTAAATTCCTATAAGAATCATCCTCCCTAATTCTTTTCCTCTTTCCATCATTCTTCTTATCAACCATCCTCCCAACATTCTTCCTCGTAGAAACCATCCTATACAAAACCACAAGAAATCACAAACAGAAACAGACCAAATTCAATTCCCTCTTTCAATAAATCACACCATCAAACTTGACAAAAGTAAAAGCAAGATTTTGAAATGAAGAAGTCTGGGAAAAGTAACAGTGATGAACGCAGGGGGGGTTTTATAAGCCGAGTTGCACGAAACCCAAGGGCGGCTATTAAATGCCCAGAGTGGGCCCAGGTTTGGGAAGACGTGCAGCGTTTCGAGGAACGAGGAAAAACCGCTTAGATTCCTCAAGCAACTCATCATTAGCTATCGTGACTCTTCGAATCCATGACCTTTCAAGTCTCTAATTATAAATATATTATAACAAGAGACTGGGGGACAATGTTCGGGAGCATTTTACCGACCTGCAAGTGGGCTAAAAGCCTGGTGCTAGAAGGGGATGTTAAGCCCATTGGGCCGAAGCCCTCAAAGGTGATTAAGGGGTTCGGGCATCCGAGTCCTCTGGACCGGAGTATCGGTAATATGGTGTTCGGGTTCGGGTATCTGAGTCCTTTGGGCCAGAACCTTATTCTGGAAGGATGATGTTCGGGGCCGGGCCTTCGAGTCTTTTGTGCCGAAGCCCGGTCCGGGGAGTAAGCTCGGTTGGATTGGGCCTGTACAGTGGGTTGTCCCGTGTGCAGAGCTTGGAATCCTAATCATATCATATTTGATTAAGGTAACTCCAAAAGTAGTGATTGGATTGGATTCCACTTCCACCTTTTAAGGAGATTGTGTTGGACCAAAATTATGGTAATTGCCATGTTTAGGAGTCCTAATCCGACTGGGAGAAGGATTCTAAGGTGATGAGAGTACTATAAATACAAGGCCAATGTTACAATTAACAGGTAATACCCTCTTTGAGCACTAAACACTTAGCCTCCATCGTTAAACCTTGTGAACGGCCTGTACTTATTCTAACACCGGAGCTATCCCCCGGCGGCACAAGCCGTCAAGCTTCGCTTGTGATCTGTTATTGTGCAGGTTTAAGCGCGTGGATTCTGTGATTGGACGCGCCGGCGAAACTTGGCGTTAACAAGTTGTATCCGTAGTAGCTTTGTATTTCTGGATTGCTTTCTAGTTGTAAATTGGACTAAAAAGTAGTTTAGGTTCCGGGAAATGTGTTGGTTGTACTAGAGAGGATAATGAAAGCACAAACTACAGAAAGGAGAAGATAGAAACCCAAGTATTCTCGTTGTACGTTTCCATGGCATCAGTAAAAGACAATCGAGTCCGACTTTCTGCCCATTTCCGAAGCCGATCCGCTTCTGCTGCGTATAATGCTCTTCCCTGAAAGATATCATGCAAGGAATCAAGATCTGCTTTGTATTTAGCAAAAAAAACAACAAAAGATCTGCTTTCTTGTATAAATCATAGCCTAAACAAGTCTGGTGAAGTGTATAATAAATTGGCTGAAGTAAAAAAGAATACCTGGTCATCAAACCAACGACCTCGTCGCAGCCATGCAGTGATCAAGGCGAGTAAAATCCTAGGAGGGGTCAAGTAATTAATGGCCTTTCCACTTCCCTTTACAACCCGCATCCGTGGGAGGACTAAAGTTCTTGCCACTGTCTCAGGAAGCTCACAGATGATGTTAAACATTTGCTTGTTTTAGATAGTTGAGCCGCTGCAGATCAGGGCCGGTCCAATGGTTAAGTCATTTAAGCAATGGCTTGAGATCCCAAAATTGAAAAAGCCAGAGCCCATTAAAAAAGTCCAAAAAAAATTTCCCAAGAAAATTAGTAGCTACAAGTACAATCATACTCGTTTGATCAATAATTTTACATCTAAAAGAGCAAGAAAAATGAAATTCTATTTTTTTTAAAAAAATCATAGATATTAATTTAATTTAGTATTGAATGGTTAAAAAAAAGGCCTCAATTCTAGATTTGGCTTGAGACCCCCAAAAAGTTTGGACCGACACTGCTGCAAATATACCACCAACAAGGCTTCTCTTGTTATTTCCGTATTTAGCAATAAAAACTAAACCATTTTCCCATAATAACAAAGAACACCACATATTTAGTTTGATTGACTCAGACTGATGCATCAATATGATGAGCACACAAAATCAATGCACGCAAGATGAATAAATGAAGCAAATAGTCGAAATAGTTTAAAATGTATGAGCTTCTAAATTAATCGAGATCCACAACAGGGTATTCAAGTTTACCGCAAAAGCAACTGTCAGGACCATGCCTGGAGAGGCCATGTGCACTCCCACTCTTGACCTTTTGCTTTCCTTCAACAACGATGACTGAAGCTGCCTAAGACCACACTTTGTCGACCCATAGCTACAGACCAAGAGGAGATCAAACAGTGTCAGAAAAATCAGCGAGTAAAAGGAATACAAAGTTGATGCACTCCACAAATTCAAATAATCTTTCAGCCTCAACACGAGAAAAGGTATGTTTTCAATGGTAATCACAAAAGGAAACTTACACAGCTGTCAAAGGAGTACTAGATCCCCCAGAACCAGCACCATCCATGTTGAATATGTGACCTCCCTTATGTTGGCTACTCATGACACGCATGGCTTCACGAGTGCAGAGTATAGACCCAACCAAGTTTGTTGAGACAATCTATCCACATAATTACAACATACTAAGTAAGCTAGTTTACAGTAACAAGTAACTACTTTAGAGAATTATTCATCTGAAGATCACAGATTGTTGACAAACCAACAAGAATTCCCTGCATAAATTGGTTACATTTTATGCGCATAATCTACACATATTTGTAACCAAATTATTTCACATATTTTTGTTTTTGCTTTTGAAGCTTTTGCAGATAAGATGTATATTTTCAGAAAAAAAAACAATAATAAGGAACACATTCATATTTTTTCTTATTGATTAATTTTGAAGTTTCCACGAGAAAAGAGAGTTTAGACTTTAGAATGACAGACGAGAATTAAAATACTTTTCAAAATCGTGTCCTGACTTACTACGCCAGATATATTATTTTGATAATCAATGTGGTCTAATTAGTGTGCTTTTGAGATGATTTCATGTTTAAATTTAAATATGAGAAGACCAAACCTCTCCACCCAACATCTAGAAAAAGAATGACATGAAAATGAAGTGATCAGATTCATACCTGTTGAATATCTTCATCACTGAACTGCGGCAAAGGTCTAAAACCTTTGTTTGTTCCAACATTGTTTATCTGTACAAGGATTACCAGAAAAACTTGAGCCAGGTCAGAAAATTTAACATTTGCACTCCACATGGAACAAAAGTCTCTCATTTATTTCAGTATATTTGAGTTTGTTACAAATGAGGCGACAGATGGGGAGGCAGTACATATAGTAGTAGCACAGAGAATATTTATACCCACAAAAGTCACAAATTTGAACACTACATCAAATGAATTATATTATCCACCTTAGCGGTTAGATAGGAGGAAGAAGATATTAAGCACAATGTTGTGAAGTTCAGATCAAATTACGATTGCCAACAGGAGCTGAGCAAATACTACCATTTAAACTCCCAAAGTATGCAAAGATTAATTTCTTAAACTTAAAAGTTTGTATAAATGTACGATAAACTTTTTAGAAGAAAAGGTCATGCGGTTTTACTGGTTTGAGAATGGTGTTCTGCTTGTGTTGAAAACACATAAAAGTAAATAACAGATAAGGCAACAATATTTGAGAAAAAGAAAACATAAACCGTAATAAAAACAAGAAGAAGCTAAATTAACCTACCCAGATGTCGATGGAACCTAGTTTGTTGACAACAAAGTTTGCCAATTTTTGTACATCTTTAGGGTCACTAACATCACATGTTATGCCCACAACTTCTGCATACGCTAAACTACTCCTAGATAAGTCATCTGCAGTTGCCAAAACTTCTTTTAGGCTATCTTCAAGCTCTCTGATAGTCGTGTCTACAGATTCAGCACTGCTTTCAGAAAAAAAGCAAACATGAATGAGGTGTGGTGCAAAGAGACGAACATAGGACAATCAAAGAATTGTATTCCCACCTACGAGAAGCCACAACCACACGATCTCCAGAAAGTAGAAATTCACGGGAAAGAGCTTTCCCTAGTCCTCTTGTACTGTAAAGCCCAAAAAAAGAGGAAAAAACTACGAATAATATAGAAACAGAACTTGTCAACGCTCTGGCTTCAATAATAGCTTCTATATAAAAAGGTATTATCCCTGATGAATGGGCGATAGTAAGTTGTATTTAACAGAATCCTTCCCCAAATACCATATGGAACACCAAATTGAAGATAGCAATATCTTGCATCCTGATTACGTTGTTAAGTTACAACTTAGAAGACCAGGTATGCATAATCCATAATTTTACTAAGGGAAACCCATAAAGACCCCTTAGTAATCACATCATAGCTGCCTAACTTCTATTATTAGCAGTTCTTATTTACTTATTCTTGAAACAAATCCAAAACATTTCATAGAGCATTTGAAGTGCATTTTGTAGTGGTTAGAGCCACAAAAGGGGTACCTTCTGGTTATGACAAGGTTCCATGGACCAGCCCTGACTGACTTCATCTAAAACCATGTTGGAACCAATCATAGTTCCAATAATAATCCCTCCAAGCCAGCTATACCATATCAAATCATTCAACTGACTATCTCCACCTTCTTTGCAAAAGATATAAACTTTGCCACATGCACCATCCATGCTAACAGTAAATCAGCAAATAATACATAATTAAATACATGCCCTTACAACAAACTGATTATTAGCTAACCTGACAACTGAAATCCAGTTAACAATATTACACCAGTGCTCATCATGGTCACAATATATCTCCCAATATGAAGTGCAATCAGCCAATTTCCCAGTGAGAGAAATCGATCAAAAATCACTTCAAAATAACCATAAAAACTAAGAACACTACAACATTAAACCAACAAACTTAACTGAATCGAAGGGTTTTATATATATGCTCTCATCCGTCTCTTAATATAAGTTGTTTAAAAGAAGTGTTTTATCCTTTAATATAAGTCGTTTGAGAATTTTAAGCAAGCATTAATTACTTAGTTTCCAATATTAATCCAAGTATTAAATATAACTTTAGTTCTCTTACTATTTTTTCCTAATAAATAACACTATCTTTTTCTAATATAAGGACAATATATACAATTGATATTATATTTAATGTTATACAATCATTTACTTAATACTTGTGCACAACTCTAAAACGACTTGTATTAAGAGACAGAGGGAGTAATATTTATCTCAAAGTTTGCAATTTTGAAAATTTAAACATGTAGTATTCTTAATTATTTATTTTAGAGATAATCAGTTGAACCCAAAAAATAATAGTAGAGAGTTATCCTAAAACAAATGGACTAATTATTGTAGCATATAAAACCAAGATTTTGTGTCATTCAGTAAATAATCAGGTGTTTTTAAGAGTCTGTTTTACTTGACGCGTCCAATCACAGAATCCACGCGCTAAACCTGCACAATAACAGATCACACAGAAGCTTGACGGCTTTTGCCGCCGGGGAATAGCTCCGGTGTGAGAATAAGTACTGGCCGTTTACAAGGTTTAACAATGGAGGCAAAGTATTTAGTGCTCAAAAGTAGGTATTACCTATTAATCGTAGCCTAGACATTGTATTTATAGTACTCTCATCACCTTAGAATCCTTCTCCGAGTCGGATTAGGACTCCTAAATATGGCAAGTTACCAATATTTGGGTCCAACACAATCTCTTTAAAAGGTGGAAGTAAAATCCAATACAATCACCACATTTGGAGTTACCTTATTCAAGTCTGGCTAGGACTTTAGACTCTGCACGCAGGACAGCCCACTGTACAGGCCCAATCCAATCCTAGCCTGCTACGCGGTTCGGGCTTCGGCCCAGAGGACTCGAAGGCCCGACCTCGAACACTTACTTCCAGAATAGGGTTCCGGCCCAAAGGACTCGAATACCCGAACCCCTCTAGTACTCTCGAGGGCTTCGGCCCAATGGGCTCAACATCCCTTTACAGCACCAGGCCTTCGGCCCACTTGCAGATCGGTAAAGGGCTCCCGAACATTGCACCCCAGTCTCTTGTTATAATATATTTATAATTAGAGACTTGAAATGCCAGGAATTCGATCACGATAGCTAATGATGAGCGGCCTGGGGAATCTAAGCGATTTTTCCTCGTTTCTTGAGGCACTGCACGTCTTCCCAAACCCGGGCCCACTCTGTGTATTTAATAGCCGCCCTTGGGTTCCGTGCAACTCGGCCTATAAAAACCTCACCCCAGCCATCACTGTCACTCTTTCCAAATTTCTTCATTTCAAAAATCCCTGTTCAAATTTTCCGGCGAGGCGATTTCCGGCGAGCTCATTTCTTCCCCAAACTTCTCCGATTCTGTCTACTCTGCGTATCTTTGAACTTCATTTTTGTTCGTTTTCTTCTCAAACCTAACATTTGTGTCTCCTCTTCCTTGATCAAATGGCTGATTCAAGCATTCCACCCCCCTCCACTGAACCAATTCCTACCTCCGTTACCACCGGCGATCTAGTTCCAGTTGTTTTGCCGGTGGCTCCTACCGATGACCCTTCTTCCTCGGTATCTCCTACCCCCATTAGTGCCGAGGCAAAAATCCGCAACGCCTACCACTCCGAAACGGAGTTCTCTCATATCAATACCCCATCTTCCATTACACCCTCTCAAATCCCCGACATCCGAACCCTTTTCTACATCCCCCAAGAATACAAGCTTCGGGCTCCAAAACCTGATGCGAAAATGTTTTGGAGGCCCGAAGGCGAATGGGTGGTCGTTCCCCTATATCAAAAGGAATGTGTCAACCAAGTTCTGAAAGCATCCATGGTCGTAAATGCTCAAATACTATCTGAAATGGAGATTCCTGAAAACTACCTTGAAATTTGAGAAGAGATTTTTTTATATAATTTCCAGAAAAGGTTGGCAACTAAAATTTGTCTCATTTTTTAGTATATTTTCTTTTGGTAGAATGGCAGATCGAGCCTTGCTGACTATATATATAAAAGCATTACAATAGAGTTCTTTGATCCTATCAACCATGGACATGCCATCGGAACATAAAATTCTTGACCTCAAGAATAGAATCGAAGCATCTATTGTGATTTGGAAGACGAAAATGATTCAGAAGGATGCAAAGTCTACCTGTGGTTCAGCTATTAGCTCAGAAAAGAGGGAGCTCTTTGAAGAGAGAGCAGAAACTATCTTACTCCTAAAACAACAGTTCCCAGGACTATCACAATCCTCACTGGACATTAGTAAAATCCAATACAATTAGGTTAGAACAAAATGTCCCATGTTGGGTCATGATATTTCGCTTATTGGGCCGAATGGATTGGGCCTACTTATTTGGTTAATCCATTGGATCTTCTCTATTGGGTCTTAAAGTTCTTGGGCCTAGTCACCATCTTTTTTCTTTTATGTCTTTACAAGTTCGGGTCGGGTCAGTGAATTGGCCCACCAGATATTTTAATATCTCCATCTTTGACCGATAATGATGAAAAAGCATGATGGTTGACTGTTGTAACTGCAATGCATTAATGTGGATGAGATTATAACCGGCCGGCAGCATAAACAGTGCATGGAAAAGATGACAGCCTGCATGAAGTCGGCAGAAATCACTGAGGAATAGGGGGCCGTGTCTGACAGTAGTGGGTGGCACGGTAAACCGGGCAAGAGAGTATAACCTAGCAAGGAAGTCTTCAAGAAAAAGGTACACACACATACAACTGATAATTTTATCTCTCAAGACTCTAGACATTTTTATCCTCCATTGTTAACCTTGTGATCGCCTGTACTAACTCTCACGCCTGAGCTATCCCCCGACGGTCGAAGTCGTCAAGCTTTTGGTGTTGACTGTGTTTAGTGTGCAGGATCAGGGCGTCTTACGTGATTGGGACGTTGAAGAAGATCTTGGCGTTAACATTGGCGCTAGAAGGAGGGCTGAGTTCTAGTGTCTTGTAACTTTCAATCACAGCTTTCATTTGTTCTACGTCGGATAAGATGGTGAGGAGTAGAGCAGACACGCCGGAAGGACAGTCGAGGGCCGTTAGCTCGTCTGTCCAGCATATTTCTGTCAAGGATCGTCTGGGTCCTTCGAAGAGTGCTCATGAGAGTGAGAGCACTGCTTCCAAGCATGTTTCCAAGGGTTCTCGTTCGAAAGCTTATGGTGGGGTCAGACGGAGGTTGGTGTTTGCTGATGACAAAGACCGTGATCAGGATCGGAGGCAGGTGGAGGGTTCTCCGCCTAAAACTCACCATCGAAGTGGTCGAGATGATAAAGCTGCCAAGTTGGCGAATATGGCAGAAGAGGCAGACAAGGCCTTAGAAGTTCTTTTAAAGCAGAGGGAAGATATAGTCGTTCATAGGGCTGTAAATGGTAACCGAAAAATTCGTATTCGTCCGCATCCGTATTCGAAAAAAAACGGATATTATTCGCATTCGAAAAAAAACGGATATATCCGTATTCGGTTTAAAGGTATTCGTAAATAAACGGATACGAATACGGATATAGGCGTATTCGTATTCGATTAACATTCGTCCGTAAATATATCCGACGGATACGGATATCCGATATCCGGAGTCCGTATCTGAATAATATATACAAATATATATACACACACACACACTTAATATTTACATTAATTAAGTTATTAATTAATGTAAATTATTAATTAATAATTTACCTATATAAGTTGTTAATAATTTAATATATACATATATATATATATATTAATATATATACATATATATATATATATATATATATTTCGTAAATATTTTGAATGAATTCTATATTAGGTTACTGATAAACGAATTCGGATATTCGGATATCCGAATAATTTGTCTATTCGGATAAAATAAACGGTAACGGATATTATCCGTATTTGAATATTTTTTCGAATACCGGATACGGATAATATTTTTAAAATTCTAGAGAAAGTTGGAGGAAGTAGGCTGGATTTTTAAGGTTAAATTCATTTTTTTCTCACATAAATTGTATACTACCTGTTTGATGGAATAACATAAAGAGATTTTTTTTTGTTTAATATATGTATTGCTATTCAATTGAATTAGAAGGTTAAAAAAGAAATTGACAACTTTTCTACTTCATGGTCTTTTACATTGGAGTTCTAATTTTGGGACAGAGGTAGCACTTTGTACACTTTTACATTTCTTAGTGCTACTTCATTGATGCCTCAATATTAAACTCTTCTAGCTCGAGATATGGTCTCTGCTCTGTCTAGCCTTATAGTACCAAAATGCTATAATGAACCATTATATACAATTGTTATGCCATGGTGTCATATTTTGTTAATTACGGCTTAGCAGCTTTATGTTTGTGGTATAGATGGATTGCTTGATGGTAATTTGGTTGATGTAATCACTTTATATCATAGAAGATGGAGAACTGAATTTGGGGCTTTTTATTAATATTATTATTATTTTAAATTAGGTAAAATTATGTGAACTAAATTTTAATTGTATTAATTAGTACGATTTGTTTCTTTTGCTGCAACTAAAATTTAGGAGTGTGTAGTGTAAGGATGTGGGTCGGAATGGTTGGGACTGTGAGTGAGCAGTCTGAAGTTGCAAGTTCTTGGAGGAAATTTCAAGTGGGTAATAACAGTGTTGTCAGTCCAGTGTAGCATAATACATGTTTGTTCACAGGTAAGCTGAATGCATTTAAATGGAAAGGAAGTAATCTCTTGCGTTATTTGTTTAGGGAGTTGATTGTCATCAGATTAATAATTTAAGCTATCTCATTTATATAGTTTTGATTTAGGGTATGGATGTATTTGAAGCCTTCTATAAGATGGACCCTCGCTAAAAGACTGCTATTAGGAAAGAACTTCTATTGACGATTTCTAAGGTAAAGAATGTGAAAATTACTAAACTAATGGCTATTTTTTTTACAAAAGAAGAAAAAGACGTGATTATTTGTAAAAGGAATTTTCTTTTACCGTTAAAACGGAGTGTGACAGTCAGTTTACTAACAAATTTGAGTGGATGTTCAAAGTATGTATCTCTCTATCAATTCTTAATCTGAAATTGTGGGCTATGAGTTGGTATATGAATTGTATACCTTCAATTCCTTTTTGATATAAATATTTGGTAAATTATTAAATCCATTATTCAAACTGCCAATGTTCTAAAAGGCGCTAGGCAAGAGAACCGAGGGGGGGGGGGTCTAGCGCCTAGGGGACCTAGGCGGGATTTTTTTTATTTTAAGCCAATTTTAATATTTTATCTTATATTCATCCAAACAAAACAATAATATAAAGCAAAACAATCTATAATAAAGATAATAAAGACTTTTGCTTAAAGTTCAAACACATATCCATATTGCCAATAAATGTCATATTCAAACACAAACATGCAATTGTTCAAAGTTCAAACACAAACATGCAATTGTTCAAAGTTCAAACATATCTTTAACGTATTAGTTTTATTCATAAACAAGATTGCTATTAAATAATAAAATTTAAAATTTCAAGAAATCAATTCAATATTAAAACTTAAGAAACTAAACATAAATTTAAGAATTATATTGAAGTAAATTAAATATTACAAATGTATCATCATTTATATAATTTTAAGTTGGTACAAGTTCAAAAAATTACAACTATAATAAAATTATTCATTTTGACTTTATCTTGTTCACTTGTGATTTAATATGCTACAACTTGCATTATGAAAATGGTAAATCATTAGAAAAATAAATATATTAAGATCTGGTTTGGGTAGTTATTTAAAAAAAAAAACCTCTCCGCCTAGGTCGGGCCTAATTTTCTGGAGGAATTTTTTTGTCAACTTGGGCTTAGGTGAGGCGTCAGGGAAGGCCTAGTGCCTAGGCAAGGCACCAAGGGGAGCTATCGCCTAGACGGGGCGCCAGGGGAGCCTAGCGCCTAGGCGGGTCCTAAGCAGAAATTTTTAGAACACAACAAACTGCATTGGCTATCAACTAGTTGTAATAAAATTGGTAGAACTGAAATAAAAATTATTTTAAAAGCTTCTTTTGTTATTATAAGTATAAAAACAAACAAAAAAAAACCTTTTTTACTAAGGGATTGAGTCTCTTTTGAATACTTTACAAATTTGGACAGTAACAAAAAAATTGAAGTAAATATTTATAACTATTAGTATAAATTTAGACATCACTTATATACTAATTTAGATAGAAAAGGGCAAAAACTGAACTAAAAATTTGTTTATATAGTTGACTCTAAATCTAAAAAAAAGAAAAACAGAAAAGTCTTCTCATCTTTGGTAAACGAATCTGAAAGCTTCGAATTCATTAAATCACTTTCTCTGACTTAATTTTCTCCTTGTGTTTCCTAAATTTCAATCATTTCAGTTCAATCCTTGCACTTCAATGAAACAGTAAGGAAAGCTTGATTCGAAAAATAATAAGATTCGTGGCCACAAATTTAGAGCCATAATGATTCACATGAGCTTCAAGCCTGCTAAATGGTAAATTTAAAGTTTAATTTTTTTTAATACGTGCCTTGCATATATATATATATATATATATATATATATATATATATATATATATATATATATATGATTGTATACATATGTATGTAATGGTTGATTTGATTGAGTTGTATGATTGATGCAGCAAGACGTCGTTAAAGCTAGCGACGCCTCGGATAAAGTTGATGAAGAATAAGAGAGGAGTACAAATGAATCAGATGAAGAGAAAGTTGGCTCAATTGCTAGAACCTGGCCAGGACTGTACTCTGCCCGAATTCGTGTATGTATTTTTTTTCTAAAAATAAATAAACAAATGTCAGTAAAGACTTTATATTTTGCTACTGAATTAGTATCGTAGTTATTCTCTTTTTATTCAGGGAAAAAATATATTTAATTGTGGTTATACACAAATTTATGAAACTTATATGAAGAATTAAGCAAGAGTTTTTAACCAAGTAAATGAAAAATTAAACTAAAGTTTATGAATTAAGAAGTTGGACTTTAGATTTAGGCTCAACTTTTTATTGTTTTAAAGTAAATTTCCACAGTCTACTTTTTCAGTTGTAGATGTATATTGTCTTTTTTTTAGCTGTAAAGAGGGTACTTAAAACCGATAAGTGATAAAGATAAATATAGGGTTGAAGTTGACCAAAATTACAGAGTTTCTGTAGCCAAAATATAGGGTTGAAGGTGTACAGAGAGAAAACAAATGGTGGCTACCATCCATTAAGGTTCCCCCAGATGGCTTATCGGATGAATCGCGAAAATGGCTACAATATCATAAGGAATGTGTCAACCAAGTTCTGAAAGCATCCATGGCCATAAATGCTCAAATACTATCTGAAATGGAGATTCCTGAAAACTAACTTGAAACACTCCCCAAGGTTTGAGAAGAGTTTTTTGATATAATTTCCAGAAAAGGGTAGTAACTAAAATTTTTCTCATTTTTTCGTACATTTTCTTTTGGTAGAATGGTAGATCGAGCCTTGGTGACGAAATATATAAAAGCATTATGATAGAGTTCTTTGATCCTGAACAATTCCTATCAACCATGGACATGTCATCGGAACACAAAGTTCTTGACCTCAAGAATAAAATAGAAGCATCTATCGTGATCTGGAAGAGGAAAATGATTCAGAAGGATGCAAAGTCTACCTGGGGTTCAGCTATTAGCTCAGAAAAGAGGGAGCTCTTTGAAGAGAGAGTAGAGACCATCTTACTCCTTCTAAAACAGCGGTTCCCAGGACTACCACAATCCTCACAGGACATTAGTAAAATCCAATACAATAAGGTAAGAACAAAATGTCACAGTTTATATATTGTTTATTTTAATCATTTGTGCGTCTAAGATAAACCAAGATGAAATCCTTTTATCTTAACTATATAGGATGTGGGGAATGCAGTTCTGTAGAGCTATTCAAGAGTATTACAAAGCTTAGCAAACACATGCATGTCTCGAATAGAAGATGTCCTATACGCCGATGTTATCACTCAAGATCCATCACTTGCAGTATCTAGAAGAGAAACATCAATAGATTCCTCGTCATTTTCACGATTGGGTAATTTCTCAAGCCCTAGGGACGAGAAAGAGAAGTAGACTCTAGCAGAAACACCTAATTCAAGGACACTATCCGATTTCATGGGTTGAAATATGGAAGGGAGGAGAGATATGTAAAAAGAACTAATCAACTTGTAGCTTAGAGTAATTAAATCAAGGAAGAAAAATATATCTATTAGCAAACCTGCTAACATTGTGACCAATAATAATTGTATTAAAACTTATTAGAACTTCTATTTGGATTAGAATTTCAAGTAAATTTTGTCAATATAAATGCTAATATATAATTTCATTACAAACTTAAATAAAATTAACATAATTATTTGACTAAATAAATATTTACTCCATTCAAATATTTTAACTTAATAGTTACTCGAAGTAACATATAATATATAATTTAATATTTATTATTTAATAACCTAATAACTACAATTATCTTTTCAAAATTTTAACTAATATTTATTTATTTAACCTAATAAGAAAGCTGGACCAAAAAATTGTGAAACTAAATCAAATCCTGAATTGAATCAACAAAACTTGTGAGACATAAATCCTCAATCGTATCACTACTACTTTCTCTCTGTTTAGGCAAATATAAATTGATGAAGAATCATCAGATTTGTTGTGGTAGAAAAAGTTTAGTTCCCCCATTACAATACTCTTGGTTAGTTTCTTATGACTCTGAATGCAAGGACACAGATCATATTTTCTTCAGCACCACCAGATCACCAGATTTTCATCAAAATCAGCATATGTTTTCATGGCTGGTTACTTCTCTCCAGGTATCCTCGTTCATACTTGAGCCTCCTTGAGCTTTCTCTTTGGAATCCTATTACTTTAAGGTTTATACATCTTCGTCGTTTAAAACTGGAACTAAAACCGAAATCATTTGGAGACAAAGGAGGAGATGATGATGCTAATCAGGCCGACAAAGAATATTTTATGTGGGTGTTTATCATCCCCTCCTTCCGACCAAAATCCCGTGCTCTTATTAATTAGAGCCAGCAAACCTAGCATAGTTGTCTGTCTACTACGCAGTAAAAGAAAACTACGGACTGAAATGTCATATGCTAATCAAATCAAGAACTTATATAATTGTGATAATGATTTGATTCATTCCCTGGATTGCTGCAATGATAAGGTATACTTCGTCCACAACACCGTCTCATACAGGTGGATATACGAATTAATCAGGCCAGAAATGTTGTGATTAATTTGTTACCCTTTGGGATGTTACCCGATTGTCGACTTCATTCCTTCGCTACCTACTTGACAGGGTATTGCAAGGAACTGTTCAAAATAATTGAGTGTTCCCGGTTTGATAAATTGCAATCCATAAAATTATTCAAACTGGATTTCCCCACTATGAAGTGGGAGGAACTGAAAAGCGCCAAAGACTGTATTCTTTTTGGTTGGGTGTGACTCACAAATTTTCTGTCGTGCAATTGAATCAGAATCCGGAACTTATATTCAAGGTATTTGGGATTGGTGCAATGTATACTCGTACAACCTAGAAGATAAGACCATCTCTCTATCTTCTTTACATTGTCTAGATTTATCACCTGAGCTCTAGCGGCCATGCTATATCTGACCGTGGGTAATGCCTGAAAGCAGGTATTGCTACTTTTCAATTGATTTCTTTATGATTTGAGAGGGTGTTTCTGTGCTATTCTATTAGGTATTTATTAATAATACACATGCAAATTTTTTTATTGTAATTTCGGATGTTTCACTTTTGGAGCCTGCCATCTTTTGTGCTGTTGCAGTTATGTATTTGTTTACATTGTTATGTGGTGTAGGTTAGTAGATGATCATGGAGAAGCCAAGTGCAAAAGTGAAACCGAAGAAGAGCAAGACAAGGAGAGGAGGAGTTGGTACTTGGTAGTAAGGTCAGTTATTAGCAGTGAGGTTGACAGGATGATGAATGAGCAACCGGGAGAGAAGTTGTTAGCCACAACTGATCAAGGAAGTCTACTACTTAAAATTCCGCTCCATTCTTCTTCAATCCATTCACAAAGGTCACTGTCCAGCTTCCAGAGTTGGAGCTGTATTTTTTAAAATCTTTTTGTAACTTTGCTTTTCTCTGAACCGCCTACGTCCCCTTCTTGTATGGTTGCTGCGTTTAGAACAGATTATAATGAAACGGTTGTCCTCACTTCTCCCGGATAATCCATATGGTTAGCAATTAATATCCATCATGATATCCCATACAACCTATCATCACATAATAGCCCAATATTCCATGGCCAAAATCTTTATGTCTTGTGTCAAGATGGAGAGCTTGGAATCTTAAGATTTGACTTGGGAAATTCTTGTAGCTGAACCAACTCTTTGCACATCTAGCACCCATCTTTTATCGATCAATATGGGTGAGTTTGGAGAATGGGTTGAAGTATTCAAGCTGAATCATTCTACACTACAGTGGGAGTGGGAGAGAGTTTATGATATCGGAAACCACATGATTTTTGTTTGCGATACGTCATGTTTCTCTGTAGTTGCAAAAATCACTGGAATGGGGAACAAGATCTACTTTCCCATGTTTCGTGGTGGGAGCATTGTCTTTTATTCTCTTCGACACATTCATGTTTCACGCTTTTGGGGGCAAGGGCGAGGACAAGGGAGGTGCATTGAAATATTTCTTCCCCGCCAAAGAACAGTTGATGTGTGTCAGGATTTAACCTAGTTGCTCCTGCTAACATTAATGTGTGTCAGGATTGATGTTAATGGAGTTGTCTATTGTAACGTGGCAAGTGGTAACTGTCACCAGTGTTAATGTTGATCCAACGATGTGTTTAATGAACAAATTTTTGTCTGTGTTTGTAGTATATTAGTATGTTTAAAACCGACAAAAAGTTTACATCAAGCATGGAGGGGGAGGGGGAATGGGGAGGAACCTATACACATGATAAGGAAGATATTCTTTCATCCTGTAAACAAACCATTTCTTGAAAATTATACTCACATAGAGATTTGCTATTTTATTGGATTTGCTTGGGATGGATAGCAAGCTTCATTGACTTCCATGTTGACTACTAGTCATTGCTTTAACATGGAATCACGGGATGCAACTTTTGGTTTGACTCGTTCTTCTAGATTTTAGGACCATATATAATGTTATGATCAACAAACTTTTCATGTTTTGTTCCATTTTCTTCTTGTTGTGGCTGTTTAAATGTCTATCTATATTTGCTCTACAGGAGAAATTGATGAACAAATAACTGTAACACCTGACTATACCCAGCCTTTTCCTTTCAAGTTGACATGACACCTGTAATTCCGAGTTCAACAAGCAACATTTCTCTTATATCTAGAGATGCCTTTAAAGTTATAGCATCTTGTTAAACAATCGTTCTTTCTTCTTGTAAAGGCATCTCCAGATATAAGAGAAATGTTGCTTGTTGAACTCGGAATTACAGGTGTCATGTCAACTTGAAAGGAAAAGGCTGTGTATAGTCAGGTGTTACAGTTATTTGTTCATCAATTTCTCCTGTAGAACAGATATAGATAAACATTTAAACAGCCACAACAAGAAGAAAATGGAACAAAACATTAAAAGTTTGTTGATCATAACATTATATATGGTCCTAAAATCTAGAACAACGAGTCAAACCAAAAGTTGCATCCCGTGATTCCATGTTAAAGCAATGACTAGTAGTCAACATGGAAAACAGTGAAGCTTGTTATCCATCCCAAGCAAATCCAATAAAATAGCAAATCTCTAAGTGAGTATAATTTTCAACAAATGGTTTGTTTACATCCTAATATCTTCCTTATCATGTGTATGGGTTCCTCCCCATTCCCCCTCCCCCTCCATGCTTGATGGAAAATTTTTGTTGGTTTTAAACATACTAATATACTACAAACACAGACACAAATTTATTCATTAAACACATCGTTGGATCAACACGAACACTGATGACAGTTACCACTTGCCACATTACAATAGACAACTCCATTAACATCAATCCTGACACACATCAATGTTAGCAGGAGCAACTAGGTTCAATCCTGACACACATCATTGTTGAATTTGTCCCTTCGCAACATAAATCAAAGGACAGAACAAATATGGAGGTCAAATCTCTTTGTATCATGCATTTTCTAACTTAAAACGTTGACAGACACTTCATTTGCACTTCCATTATCTGTACGAGAGTATACATTGTAGACCTCAGTACACTTGATCCTCTTTGACAGATAATGATCACACAACAGAGAAGAGACCTTCTCATGAACATCCCAGCTTTGTGCAAGCTTGATGAAATGCTCATCGTAAGAACCCGAGGCCTCCATTATATCTCCTTAATATTGATACATAGGATACATATATCATAGCCTATTAAATATTAATTTAGCTAAATGATATTTAATAGGATTGCCTAGATAACTTCAAGGACCAGAATGAATTCTGGTATGTCTCGAAAGATGTTGGTGAGTTTGAGAAAGGTGTAGAGAGAGACGGCAAATGGTGGCTACCAACCATTAAGGTTCCCCCAGATGGCTTATCTGATGCATCGCGAAAATGGCTACAATATCAAAAGGAATGTGTCAACCAAGTTCTGAAAGCATCCATGGCCGTAAATGCTCAAATACTATCTGAAATGGAGATTCCTGAAAACTACCTTGAAACACCCCCCAAGGTTTGAGAAGAGATTTTTTTATATAATTTTCATAAAAGGTTGGCAACTAAAATTTGTCTCATTTTTTTGTATATTTTCTTTAGGTAGAATGGCAGATCGAGCCTTGCTGACCATATATATAAAAGCATTACGATAGAGTTCTTTGATCCTATCAACCATGGACATGCCATCGGAACATAAAGTTCTTGACCTCAAGAATAGAATCGAAGCATCTATTATGATTTGGAAGAGGAAAATGATTCAGAAGGATGCAAAGTCTACCTAGGGTTCAGCTATTAGCTCAGAAAAGAGGGAGCTCTTTAAAGAGAGAAAAGAGACCATCTTACTCCTTCTAAAACAACGGTTCCCAGGACTATCACAATCCTCACTGGACATTAGTAAAATCCAAATACAATTAGGTTAGAACAGAATGTCCCAGTTTATATATTGTTTATTCTAATCATTTGTGCGTCTAAGATAAACCTAGACGTAATCCCTTTATCTTAACTATATTTTATGTTGGTGTTTATCATCCCCTCCTTCCGATCAAAATTCTGTGCTCTTATTAAGTAGAGCCAGCAAACCTAGCATAGTTGTATGTCTACTACGCAGTAAAGGAAAACTATGGACTGAAATGTCCTATGCTAATCAAATCAAGAACTTATATAATTGTGATAATGATTTGATTCATTTACGCCTTTACTCGTCCACAACACGTCTCATACAGGTGGATATACGAATTAATCAGGCTCAAAATGTTGTGATTAATTTGTTACCATTTGGGATGTTACCCTATTGTCTACTTCATGCCTTCGCTACCAACCTGTCAGGGTATTGCAAGGAACTGTTCACAATAATTGAGTGTTTCCGGTTTGATAAATTGCAATCCAAAAAGTTTTTCAAACTGGACTTCTCCCATGGAGTGGGAGGAACTGAAAAGCGCCAAAGACAGTTTATTCTATTGGTTGGGGGTCACTACTCACAAATTTCCTGTCGTGCAATTGAATCAAAATCTGGAACTTATATTCAGGGTATTTGGGATTGGTGCAATGTATACTCTCTTATATTCAGGGTATTTAGTTGGTCTTTTGTTGGGCTAAATTTTTATTGTTTTGGCAACTTATTGATTGTTAATTGGTATTGAATTCATGATATAGCTTATGGGTGTTGTTTTACCCCAATTTATGTCATTGAGATTTTAAATTTAATGCATACAAATTAGATCTGGATTCTGGAGGGCAGCAATAAGGAACCGAAAGACATGTATCAATAGAATCGTCTATCTATAGTTATCAGTAGTCATACATTGCGGATTTGAACAATGGAATAGTTTCTACTAACAGAAAAGTTTGACAAAACTTTGTTGGTTTTTTATCTTTAAATGCACTCACATGCCCTCAGAAATTTCCTATGCATAACTAAAACTTTTATAAGGATTTTATGTATTTTTTGAATGGTGTTGAATGGCAAGCTGGATGCAAATCTAAATAAGGGAAAAGAGTAGAAGAAGCCAACAAAGAAGAAGGAAGAAAAGGATGAGAAGAAGAAGGAAGAAGAGGGAGAGAAGCCAAAAAGAAGAACGAAGAAGAGGGGGCCAAGCCAACAAAGAAGAGGAGAAGCCGAATGAAGAAGTAGGAAAAATAGGAGTATTTGAAAAATGAGTTGGTTAATTAAAAAATATATATGGGTCAGTTAATTAGAAAAAAATATATGGGTGAGTTAATTAGAAAGAAAAATATTTGGGTGAGTTGGTCCGACTCCCCGTTTTCCTTTCCGTAAGTAGTATAACTTGCAAATTTCTTTTTCCTTGATCTGGACAAAGATGGAGTAATATAATGGAACTTAAGCATGATCTTACAAAAATTGTATTGATGTGTGCTGTTAATGACTAATATTAATGTTTTGGCTGGGTGATTATATAACCTACCTGACTAATATTCATGTTATCCCTTCCACGGTCTCTGCCCCAATCCAGCTGCGGCATTAGTCTATCAAGCCTGCTCCTCTCCCTGAAATCATCTTCAAGATAATCTCGTTGATCTCTACGAATCGGATGATCAAAAAATGCCTGGGATGTGGACGACCCCCGAGCCCAAGCACTCTAGGACCATCTCTAGCCCAACTACGAGGTGGGGACCCTAGGGATTTGATAATCTACACCCAAATTCATTCATCTCAAGTAGCCAATAACCTTGGTGATGATTAAGAAGAGAGCAACATCCATGTTGCCACCCATAGATTGCCACATGGGTAAACAGGTAAGAATCCTACAAAGATTCAGTCCAATACCTTCACACAAAAGCACCGGCAAGAAGAAGCAGAAAGACCAACTGGACAAACCCTACGAGGGAGGAACAAATAAACCAAAAGCCCACGGCATTCTATAACAAATGACTGAATATATAATTACCACCCCATACCCATTTATCCACTTCCTTGTAATAATTCAGTAATTTGTTAGAGAGGTCAATTGAACTGCCCAAATGTAAAACCAAAATCCTATTAGTGTGCAAAAGGAGCTAGACAATATGAGATGAAAGTATCCAAACATCCCTGTACTCTTGCACCCAGCTTTGGCTAAGCAGTTTTGAACCAATAACTTTCAACAGATCCCTGTTTGAACATCCAAGCATACAAAAAGGTAAAACGTCCATCAAACCACTGACCCTCGTAATGATGATGTGAAACAAAAAATCAGTAAGAGACGACAACAAATTTTACTGACATGAACCACAACAGTATACCGGGATGCTCAGTAGTAAACATCATCTTCAAATTCACCATTACAGCCTGCATGATTTTTTTTTTTGAGGCCACTGCGTTATATTACGGAATATTCCATCTTACCATTTAACTAAAAGTCCGAAAGTACGTCAGTTTTACTGCGTGTTACTACCAAGATTACCCCCCCCCCCCCAAAAAAAAAGAACATCTCTATCAACTAATAATCACACTTCGATGGTAAAATTACTCAATTTTATTAATCTGAGTCGACCATCGTCAATTTCTTATAGCAATTCTTCATGTGAGGTCTTACTTGCTCATAAGAAACTGCAAGCTAAAAGTTCACCACAATATCACCCATAATATAAAAACACAAAACCCTACCATGGCTTGGCAACACGTAACACCTCATGAGTTCATGATCATGCACGAATATCTATAAATGGCATTCACACATGCCTGTCCCCTCACTCAAGACCCAAAACAACAATTCCCAACCCAAAATCCATTCCCGGCACTAGGGTTGAACAAGGAACCAAATTGGAACCAAAACCACACAAACCGCACCAATTAAAACCGTACCAACGGTTCCGATATATGTGGCGGTTTTAGGTGGGTTGAAAAACCAAATTTACGGTTTCGGTTTGGTTACTAGTCAAAACAGCACGCATAAAACCGAAACCGCACCAAATAATCATCATGTTTTCTCAAATTTCCTACAAGTATATATAATTTCTCTACTATAAAATATTCTCCTCATTTTATTTTAGAAGACAGATATTGCAGGGTTAAATGAAGAATAAATAATATCAATTATGTTTGCAAATCAAGAGTAGCTTGTTATTTCCTAAATCAAATGTAATAACATAGTATTAATTAACCATATAATTGTTGATGCCTGGAACTATTTTGCTAAATTAGCTCCATGATTGTGTTCACAGCGTAATATGTTTGCGTGAATGATTTTGTTAACTATTTTACGATTTTGTTAATTCAATTGGTTTTGCACTAAACGAAACCAAACCGCACGATTCAAAACCGCACCGCACCAATCACAAATGGTTTCATGTGCGGTTTTGTATTTTTCAAACCGCACCTAAGCGGTTTCAGGTGCGGTTTGAGCTTCAAACCGCACCATGCTCACCCCTACCCGGCACACACTAATGTGCCTTCCTCAAAACCCCGTGTTCTTGCACCAGGCATCGTTCTCTGTTGTAAAACACGATAGCAAAATTCATTTACAATTCGACACTCCATAATCTTAGTGCTTGATACACAACGCAAGGCATATAGAACAGGTTGCAAAAACCTGTTTTATACCACAGCTAGCTGGTATACATCAGAAATCTAACAAGCAGGAAGAATCTCAGCTAATAATAGTTAGGGAATCCTTAATGATTAAAGTTAAGGACTAAGGTAGTATGATTCAAAAGGATATGGTCTATTAAAAAGTGAAACGTTAGAGTCGAAGGAGAAACAGTAACAAAAATATAGGACAAATTGGCCGATGCGTCGCAATAGATGCTACAATTCCCAAAACAATGATAACTCCAAATTTTCAGTTAACACTCTGGACAGAAACAAAGTGTCAAAACACTAAGCTCTACCTTTTACAAGGAATTCAGAGACATGAATCCTTGCTAAACGAAGTAACGAACTGAAGCCATTATAAAAAAAATGAAATTATAAAACATAACCTTTGAATGTCATGAAAATATTTTATTTTGAATTAACTTGCTCATGCAATATATTTATCTAAACATTATTGAATTAAACTAAGGTAATAAGAAAATATTGTGCAAGACCAAAATCCACAGCGTGGGCCATTCCGGAACAATGGTATTCATATTAATGTCATAACCACAACAAAACAAATTGACCCATGTTGTGAGTCCTTCAGAAAAAGAACAGAAAAAACAATGTTTAATCTATTTTTCATCATTCCCAACTAATTTTTCTAATGGAAAAGTTGTCCATATGTTATCAATATTAGGAAATTAGAGGAAGAAAAATTAATGTTTGCTCTACAATTAATACCCAAGCAAACAAAATGAAGTCTTGAGATCCCGAACAAGGAGATACTGCACATAACTATATTGCATGCTTCGACAGTTACCTTACCACGAATATTATCAGTAAATGTAATACCTGTACTCCATAGGCTAAAATCAGCTGCCCCTACTTACCATATGGTATAATGAGGTAACAGAACATAAATTTGGTGGACATGGATGTGTATCTCAAGAGTACCCATCATACTTTATATCTGAAAATGCACGCAGTAGATTCAATCTAAGGTACTAAATAACATTGAGACAATTAAGAATTTTAGTACAACTACCACCACACATCTAGAATTAAGATGACGAGGAAGCCCTTTTCAATCTTAGAACACACAAAAATCCACGCTTGGATACCAACTCAAATTTCAGTTCTCAGGAATTGAACCCAAAGATTTCTGAAGACTGAAATGACATGAAGATTTTTTTTGCACATTTTCAACACGAACAAGAAATAACTGTTTTAAATAAGACTTTAAAACAAGACAGTATCAATACAATTCAAATTACATTATTTGGGGCGGTGTGGGGGTTTAAAACAGTCTACGAACAATTTCCCTAGGTAAAAAATTCCAGGAAAATTTACTTTTTGATGCTCACTCCCCTCCGTCAGAAATGGTGGTAAGACAAGGTTGTATCTATCTAGGTGTATATAGACCCGGAGCTCTAAGCTTCAATATATAGGCATGATTTTTGGAAACCTAGTTGAGACCAGGATAATACTATATCCCTAATCCCGGTTGGACTCACCTGTAAGGTCTGGTACCAGTTACCACTGCCAGACACTGCCTCAAAATTTAAATTTGGAAATTTGATTTACAATATGTAATCAAAGACAAAGAGAGGTTGACCAAAGGAGGATAACAAACTGTTTCTCGCCCCAGATTGTCATTGTCTCCTATCAAAATGAAGATCCAATCACAATTAAGAATTTTAGTACATATACCACCTCACATGAATTAAGATGATGAGGACAACAACTCCAATATATATGTTACAAACACATGCGAGCATAACGCACGTAATATCAAACATAAAAGCAAAAAGATCTAAGACATATTGTATAGCTTATACTAGTTCTGAATTGCAAAAAAAAACTACCTATATTTTATGGACTCTAACATAGAAACATAATAAGCAAAAGGAATAAAGATAAGGACGAACCATGATTGTCGGGGAATCGGTCGGAACGAGAATACGGAGGCGGATCGCCGCGAACCTCGCCGGGTTCGTAGTCGCTGGCGCCACCAGCTCCACCACCTCCTCCGCTGTCGGTGGGGCGGACGACGAGGCTGCTTAGAAGAGGCTGATGCGGCGTCTCCTGATCCTCGCCTCGCGAAGCCATTCTCTCTGCTTTATATTAATTTGGGTTTGGTTGCGGAGGAGAGTGGAAATATCACTTTTCAGTTTTCGCTAGTTTTTTCTAAAGTTCGCTCTAGTTTTTAGGATGACAATTCAAATATTTGTTGGACATAGGTAGTGCTAAAAATTAGTCTAAACTTAAAAAAAAAATTAGGTATATTGTACGTCTCTTTTTACGTTAATGTTAATAAATATTATTAATAATTTTTTAAATAGATATATAATAAATTGGGCCTCTATAATTTCTACTAATTTTATATATTGATAATTTTTTTAATTATAATTTGACATAAATTTATGATAATACATAATATTTATTATTTTTTATTGAATCCAAATTAAATTAAATTATATTTAAATTAAACAAGTTATGCACACATACACACATGCAAATGCTCTCACAAAATGTGTGCTACGTGTACAATTCATAATAAAATTATGCTCACACATAAAATGTGTGCTACGTGCAAATGCTCACACATAAAATGTGTGCTACTGACAATACATAATAAAATTATGCACACATGCAAATGTGTGCTACGTGTACTAGTATAACATAAAAATGCTCACACATAATTTTCCTTAATTTTATTTACTTAATTATTAACAAAATAAAGAATATAATAAAAAAATATTTATAAATATATAGGCTGATGCGGAATGAGTAGTACAATATTATATAAATTGCGTTAAAAATCAACCAACTTACACGTATTTTTTATTTTAAACAACTAACTTCAAAAAATCAATTAAATATCAAAATTAAAAGATTTTCATCTTATTTTTAATCAGTTGGCTAAGGGGTTGTTTGATTGCAGCTGAATGGCTGAATGACTGACCGATTCAACCATTCAGTGCGTTTGTTTTGGAAAAAAAATCGTCTGAATGGCTGAACCGGTCACCCATTTAGACAATTTTGAGTTGAATGATTTAGTCCAATTTTTTGGCTGAATGAACTTTTTTTTTTTACCAGATTAACTATTATATAAGTAATATTAAATAAATTTACAATACTTTTTTGAATTTTTTTAGAAGGGAAAAATAATAAAAATATGTTATTCAGACATGTCAATTATCAAACAACTTTTTTCATTCAGATTCAGATTCATTCAGTTTTTATCAAAAACTTGTTTATCAAACACCAAGTTTGGCCGTCTATTTTATTTTTAAAATCAATTTTTATGCAACAAATAGTGAGGTAGGTAATGATTGAGTTCTTCTATAGAGACATTTTTTTTTTGACCGGATTATTGGATATGTCTAATTTTATTTTGATGAGAACTTGAAGACATTCTAGAGAGTATTGTCAGCAAGATGTAGAGAGAATACATTCTATCCAAACCGGAGAACATAAGGGAGAGAATTGCTGAAGGGAGAGTCTCGAAGAGGCTTGGTGAGCTTGCTCTTTTAGAGCAACCCTTCATTAAGGGTGATAAGATTCTGGTGAAGGGGAAAAATATCTAATCCCTGGAACATATGCCCAGGCAGCAGAGCCTTACAATACTACCTTTTGTGAAACAAATCAAACATTTTAATCTGCTTCAGATCAGTTCCCACCAGACTTCCAGTATTAGGAAAATATATTTGCTGAACATTTTGCAAGTTGGTTAATGAAATAGTTCATTCTATTACTCTAAAAGACAAACAACTAAACAAGATTAACCTTGCCAAGATCTTTATAAAAAAAAAGTCAAGAGTAATATACAGCATTGCTAGTTATTTCACTGATGCCTAAGAAAAATATTTCTACTATCTTCAAATGTCATACAACAAGGATATCTTTTCTCTGAATTTTCCTTGTATTAATTGAATTGCCATCATCTTGGTATACTGCTAAACAAACTTCTCTGCTTTTATTTGGGAACAAACCGCCATAGGTCTACAGCAATATCAACTTCCTTTTTCTTGTGAAATTTGTATAGTTGCGGTACATCATATCGAAGCTGAAAAAAATAAAGGAATAAGAATTCAGATCATGTATCTTCACATTAAAATATATTGGACAAGTGCACCACCAAACGGTTGGCATTTTCAACTATCAAGGTAAAAGAATCCATATAAATGGAAGCACTGGTTGAGACTAGTATTCAGGCAATCTTAGAGGGAGACTCGCAATTGAAATGTTTGCTAAAATCAGAAAAGTAAACTCAATCTGATGTACCTCACATAAAACCTCAGCACTGCTGGCATTGTAATCCCGCAATGCAGTCCTTTTCACATGCTGTAATTAACAAATGATGAAATTGACGACAACACTAAAAATTATATTTTACAAAGATATATTTTGACATGGTATTAATAATAACAAACAGTGCGCATCCAATAGCAACATGTTACATATGTAATTTAGGAGAAAATCAGGCATTTCAAATCCTGTATGATTAATTAAACAGTTTTACTATGGTAAATAATAGTTACACAATCTATTACTACAATATAAATCCCTTAGTTTTCTCCTAAATTTACCTACGTGGCATGTTGCTATTGGATGGTATCAAAACACTAGTTTTACAAGTCATCCTTATATAATTTATTCTCAACTCGAATACAGATGGAAAGAAGTTTGCATACATAGAACTGGAAATGGTGGAAACAACATTGACAGGAACCTATTTTAATTGCTCTAGTGGACCTGTGAAGAGTACTAGAGGAAATATACATAATAAACCAATGTAGTTTATCCAAGAGGCTTATGCATGGTGCATTGTGATGAGTTTTTTATTTACCATCTAGAGCCAAACACATCAGGCCCTTGTAACAGATGATCACAAAAGGCTAGAGTAATCAAGAAATTTGAGGTATGCAACAATAATTTTCAAGTTTAATAATCCAAACTTCCAAGTGGACAGGACTTACATCTCTGGTTGTGGTCTTATGCAATGAATAAACTGCTTGAGAAGCAACCTGACACGTCAATTATTTAGATAACAGTAAAAACAATTAGAACCATTCACAAGCATTTGACATGTCAGAATATAGTCAATCTTATTCTTTACCTTCAATGCCACAAAGAGAAAATCCATGTCGGCACCTTTTTTCCGAGTTCCAAATGGAGGATTCATTACAACAGTATCAACAAGTTGACCTAGAAAAGCAAAATAAGGATAGATAATACACAAAATGAGCACAATTAAACTACTAGTAGACTGTTCAGCTAACTTGAGCTTACTTTATCATTTGTGGAGATTCTAATATCTCCAGAAGTTATTAAGCTGCAAACTATGACACATTAGAACAATGTTTCAACAGTTTAATAGGCATATCTTACAACAAAATTGAGAACTGATTTTCATCTCTACAAAAAATGGCTAAATTATTTTGCAATATCTAAAGAAGTAAAGTCCATCAGATAAGACGCTACAGAATCATGAAAACTTAATATCCATCCAACAATAGATACAAGTTGCTCCATGAACCACCTTTGGGAGGGGGAATACCTAAGTTTCGAATATTAAACAACTGGTTCAACCATGGTAAATCAGAGAATAAGAAATATCCTCACCACAGTCATCTATTCAACTTTAGTTATATCATTATAAAGTGCAACTGTAAAAAAGAAAAAGAACAAACACCACCACCTCAGATTGATGGACTTTAATAAACAGAAAAATTACCATCATCACCTCCATTTTATATCCCACCTATGAAATTCAATGCAAGGCAATATCCAGACAGAAGAAATTGAAATACAAAAATTAGCTGCAATTCAATGTTTTCTGTGCCAAACTATCACAATCTAGCATTGATAGAGATGATTTTCGTATAAGGCGACAAGAGGTGGACGGATATCATTGGTTAAACAAAGAAATACCACAGTACTATAATCCATCCATCACCAAAGAAATAATTGCATACAAAAGAAATTCTTAAATTTACTTTCCACTAACGTAAGGCATTGTAAAAAACTATATGAACAAATTTTCAAGAGTATAATTTCATTAGTAAATTTGTAACGCCATAAGAATTTAATAGCTTAACTGATCAGAAGGAACTTTTATTTGGTTATATCCTAAAAGGAAGGAAAGACCTATAAAATTAGATGTTGGGTGTGCTCTAAAACATGAACAGCTGCAAATAAGTTCTATAGAAGAGGGGGAGAGAAGGAGAGAGGTACCTCTCCATCCAAAGTTCCTGACATCACATTGAACAAAATCCATTTCCAACTTCAAGTGTAACATATAGACAATCGAAAAAAGCATCATTAATCAACTGTTAAGGCTCCGAACTGTGCAAAATGGTCAAGGAATAGAAGTTCATAAAACAAGAAAAGTACAAATGATGTTAACTAAACAAATACTCTCACGCTCCATAACTCTTCAAATAAGTAGTAATACCATAAGAATAATTACCTCAAGATCATCAGCATTTGCTGATGCAATTTCAAGAGACTCAGCATCAATATCTAGTCCAGTAACATGTCTGTTGAAAAATGATGAAGACATACATAATAACGACTCCATATATAACTACATACCCAATTGCGACCAAGTTTAAAAGCATGAAATCAAAGAAAAAAAAATCAATGGAGTGAGATAAAAACTTACTCTGCACCCAAGAGACCAGCAGCAAGACCTAATGTACCACACCCACAACCAAAATCAGCCACCACCTTGTTGCTGATATCCCCAAATGAATTCTCCGCCTAATCAATTTCAAAAACATGTATTTCTTCGTCTTTTTTTCCAAACAAATTTGTAACCCATAATGACAGTCACTAGTACAAATTTTACATAACTACCTCAGACACTTTTAAAATCAAAACAATCTGATAAAGAATTGAAACAATCTCCTACAAAAGTATATTTACAAAAGAATGAAATAGGAAAAATAGAGTGGTACAGTGAAGAGCATCCTAGAAGCAATGTGGGGTCCAGTTGGATATTGTTCCAATTCAATCTGCAATTGCAATAAAGCATACCCATTTCATCAAATTTACTCCAAGAAAATTAAAAACATGCATGATCCAACAACACCCTTCCACATAAAAGGGGCTTTAGGGAACAAAAAAGTGTTAATCATATATAAAGATACAAACTTTACAGAAGAAAGAGGGAGAGTAAATAAAAGACCTTAGGAGTAGAGAATTGTTCAAGGCTTCCGAGGAGACCCTCTAACTGCTTGAGCTTCATCTTCAGTAGAGAGAGAAACAGAAAGATTCAGTCTCAAAATGCACTGGATAGTTATGGGATATACGGGAATATAACCCTAGACAAGAGACTACTAAATAATTCCTGCCCCTACTATTTCTCTCAACTATTAGATTACAATTTTACAGTTATACTATTAATCTTGCTTTGTTTGTATGTAAAGGATATAATATAAATTTTTTAAAAAAATTGTAATACTTAGTTTATGTTCAGATCTTTTTATTATTGAATAAGAAACTCTGATAAGAAAAGTGACTAATTTTTTTTTATTCATTTAAAAACTTCAAAACAAGAAAAATTAGAGTGAATTAAAACTCTAAAAACAAAACTTTAGGTCTTCTAAAATATACTTATTCTGTCCCAAAATAACGTCCTAAACGCTAATTAATAATATATATTAATTACCTAAATTATTCTTTTAAATTACTTATTAGGATAAAAGAATACAAAATAAAATTAGGTAAAAAGGCCTTCTAAATTATAAAATTCTTCACATTTGATGTAATTTTTTATTTTCTTTTTTAAAACAATAATGTTGTACTAGGCACCTCAATTCAAAAAAAAGTGTCTTATTATTTTTCTTTTATGCTGAAGTCATGATATAGTCAAAGACATTATATCATCATATACTATTATTAATCAAAAAATGGATCTTTTTCTTTCTTACTTTTTTTCTCTACTTCGCATTTTCTTTATTTTTCAAATTTTATTTTGTTGGAGTATTTAGTGCTAGACTGGATTATAAAAGGCTACCTTTTTTTAAAAAAAGTTTCAGGGAATATTTAGCAAAAGAAGTAAAGACTGTATATGACTATAGTAAAGATTTTTGGGATGCACATTTTGTTTTTTTAAAAGGAACAGAGAAATTTAAATAACACAAAATCTAAAGAATGACAAGTCTTGCGGTAACAAATATAGCCTTTATGTATGTATATTACTCTGTTTCTCCAGCGAACTGAAATGAGTGAACAAAGAGACGATTTTTTCCGTCGTTATAACATAAAAAATTAATTTTTTTATGCTATAACAACAGAAAAAACCGTCATTATAACCGGTTATATAGGAAAATGAACCATAGCATGTATTTGCTATGAATAAAAATTGAACAAATAGCATTTTCACCATACATTACATAAATTAAGGACTGAAATTAAAAATGATAATACGCCATCGGCTAGTTAAACTAATGGACGCATAAATCATAATTGGTCCTGCTGCTTAACGCTCATTGGCTTTGTTTCAGTCCATCAATCCGCTAGTTCAACTAAGCAACCACCATTAATGACTTTCTCTCTTATCATCTCCTACTTTTCTGTCTCTCCTTCCTCCACCAACCTCTCTCCTCCACTGCAAACATCAACAAAGCAGACATGTTTTCATCACATATAATCTCTCAACCCAAACCCGCAATCAATAATTCTAAGGCCGATTTGACCAGCAGGAGAGTCAAATCTGTCTGAAAATTATGATTTATGCGTTCGTTAGTTTAACTAGCGAACGGCGTATTACCATTTTTAATCCCAACCCTTAATTTATGTAATGTATGATGGAGATGCTATTTACCCAATTTTCATCCATAGCAAATACATGTTATGGATCATTTTCATTTATATATATATATAGGGTATCCATCCACAGCAACCGGTTGTTGGGAGAAACCCCTTTTGGCCCGGCCGCTACAACTTGTAGCTGCTTATAAAAAAAAATTTCTACGACCGGTACAAGTTGTAGCGGCTGGGCCAAAAGAGGTTGCTCCCCAACAACCGGTTGTTGTGGATGGAATCCCATATATATATAGAGAGAGAGAGAGGCCGGATCCTGTCCGGACTATCGGACAGGTTTAAAATCCAGACTTTTTTTTTTTGCTTTTTTTTTTTGAAACAACTAAAAAAAAAATTATGGAATTGAAATTTTTACATAATACAGCATTTTGGGCGTGATTTGGATGCCTATAACAAAATATGTCTGTACAGTCTGGGCAGACTGTACATACATTGGTTGGTGTAGGTATTAAAAACACACCCAAAACACTGCATTATGGAAAAATTTCAGTTCCATAAATATTTTTTTTTTTAGTTCTACAAAAAAAATAAAAATTGGGTCCGGATTTTCTCCCGTCCGGGAGGTCCGGACCTGATCCTATTTCTATATATATATATATACACACACACGGTTCGTCTCTCCAATAAACTATAAGAAACGAAATAAAATGAATGACTAGGGTTATTGTTGAATGAATTTATATGGGTAATTATTGTTAAAGATTAAAAGTAACTTTTAATCTTCTATTGTGAAGTTGTTAGACGGTGTTTTTTTGCAGCTTCCAGCATGTTTGTGGAAGAAGTGGGGTGTGCCCAAGCTCTTGTTTCTGGATAGGTTATCCTTGATTTGATTTGAAGAATGAGAAGTTTGACATAGACGGAAGGATCATTTTATGCAAATTCAAGCAAGCATGAGTCCATCTCAAACGCAGTGCTGAAACCCCCATCAACAACATATCAATTGCTTTTGATTTTTAAATTATCTTTTATTGGATTCACTTATTTGAATCACCTGAATCTCTCGAAAACTCTGAAAAAGCAACTCCCTTCTTTTCTCTTTTTTTAATCATAAACACCAATTATCAGATTTAAAAAAACTTCAAGTTGATAAAAATATAGAGTCCAGAAAAGAAAATCTCAATCCAAGATCTGCCATAAACATGTATGCTTTCTCATAAGCAGAGAAAAAATGTCAAACCAAAACATGACAACTATAAGGCTATATAACACATGACCAAGAAGCCTAAACTATATTTACATATATTGGGTAAATCTCAAGAATCTATTACATTAAGGGGGAGGGGGTAAGAATCAAAGGAGTGGGTCTCATAAGCCAAAAAGTAATGTTAAATACAGGAATTACCATGAAATGGTTTTTTGACTTTTCACAATTTGAGGTTCTATACTGATGATGATGAAAGTTTAAACAACATATCGATAAGTGACATAACGTCCTGCAGTCTCACTTGGGCGGATAATTTTCACAACGTACCCACGTTGCAGCCCATAATATCTGGCAATAGGATCACTCAACTGAATCCGGGGTAGCTGGAACCATTAATCATTGAAAGCAGATATAATAACATAAGTACGGTAGGACTAAAAGAACAAACGCATGAAGAAATATTATTATGCAATCATACCACTATATGATGTTTGATAATAATCAAAATGATTTTGGATACTCCTTACTACTGAACAGTTCAACTTTGATGTTGAATGTGTATAACTTTATATGCCTACAAAGTAGAGAATGTAATAGGCTAATAGCATTTTCATCAAAGTCTAGGTATATAAACCCGACCTTCTTCAACTAATCTTCAAAGTATGTTAATCTAAGAAGTGTGTCAACAAAATCACTAATAACTCACCTGTGTTTCTTTTACAGTATATCTCTCCAGCAATGTCTTCTTTTCTTCTTTTGTTAGCACCTGGTGTTCAGGAACTAGAACATGCTCCTTGATATTGACCAACAACTCCGCCTCCTGTATCAAGCAAGTCAACAAACAAGTTACTACTGCTGTTAACATCCTATACCAAATTCAGTATATAACGAGTCTTCAGTTATTCTTTATCTGATATATATTAAGCAATGCCTTCTTAATTTTGGTGAACAGTTTCAATGATATTTATTAACTAATAATTATCATCTCAAATGCGCATATATCTCATTCAACCTACTGATGGATAAACTTCAATAGCAAAATAGCTTATTGCTCTCATTGTAACCTATTCAAGAGGCCTCCTACCAATTGTCTCTGCAAAGCCATTTGCATCAAATAGACATCTATGATGTTACCTGGAACGTGGTTCGTTTCAGTACGTGGTACGCTACATAGCTAAAACGCAATACGTTAATGTATCTTTATATAAGTTCTTCTAATTAAGAATTCTCTTAGAATCTAAATGTAATAAACTAAGTTTTATAGAAAGATTTTTAGTTGAATCAACAAGTTGATTGTTTTATAAATAATTTAGTACAAATGAATTGATATTTGTGGAATTATAAGTTAAATAACAAAGAAATTTTTCGGTACACTAAATATAAAGTATTGGTACGTAAGAATATCTTGTTTGGGAACGCAAGTACCAATACGCGGTTTGCTAGGTTAATGAAAGTATTTGGTAACTCTGATTATGACAATCAAATCCTATATATAATGTAACAACTTATTATATGTCTTAATATTTTCACATATCATAAAAATGGTCATTTTAAACCTCCAAGATACCTAAAGTTAGATGCCCACTAGGGTATCTCCCTTTTTCACATAATATTATGCTTGCATTTATAGTTTATACCATCAGAAGAAATTAACATTCACCTGGAAGACCTCTAAATTGAATTTTGTGGATATTTCTGCTATGCATGTACGGGCAAAGGGAGTCAGATTTGTTAGTATATATATATACTCTATGGTTTTAATGATGACAATGTTTTATGGACTAAATTATTTTTATATATTAAGTCATGTTTATCAAATATTTTGTAGCATGAAAAGTATACTGCAGATAACATGCTTCCTGATTTAGGTTGAAGACTAATTCAAATATGTTTGTTATATCAATTCACGTATATTGCAGATCTTGATAGAAATTGGTATATCTTTGGACTCTTATTTAAATTGGAACTTTAGTTATTTTTTAGAGTATTCAGCAGTTGGAGTTTTGAAGGAATCTTGTTAACAATCTATTAGGACTCTTTCTTGCTAACAGAAGTAGTTGTTTTGAAGGAATATTGTTTTCAGTCAAAAGGACTCTATTAGCTAGTCTTTATTTTTGACTGCTTCTCTTATCTACTGAGTTGTTGCTAACGTATCTTACTATTTCAAAGAACTAGCAGATTTATTGGAACGGCTGTTATCAAGCAATATAGCCGTTGTTTTCTCTTCTATTTATTCTGTCTTACTCGGCTTCATGAAGAGAGACACAAGACTGCAGAACGTATTTTTAAAGAGAGCTATCTGAGATACAAATCGTCATATTATTCTTTTAGTCTCAATTTGCACTATAGTTCTTATATTTCTTCATTCATATCTATTGTAAACATAGTACAAGTCTAGGTTGGCTTGGGTTTTTATTTTAGTAATATTCAGTCTGTACAACGAAGGTATCAAAAGTCTCAGAGGTGAGAAGTGTTGCAGAGGTGCAAAGGGGGCAGAGGTGTCCAAGTGATCGTCGTTGTAACAGGGAGTTTTTATTTACTTTGTAATTGCTGAGTATTATTTTAATAAAGTGAGTCTCCAATCCTAGTTGGGATTGGACGTGGATTAGGCTACTAGACTAGAGGATAGGGGCTGAACCACGTAAAAAATCTCGGTGTGATTTACTGTTGTTTTGCTTCTGTTCTTAGCTTTTAATATTCTGCTGAGTTTTGATTCACGTTGGAAAAAGTTTTATACTTATACGGACAGGTATTAGCTGTCCGTTTTTAAAAGTTAAGAATATAACTAATACGGACAGGGTTAGACCGTCCGATTATAGGCTGTTTTAGTAAACTTTAAAAATTGGCCATTTTAGATCACTTCTAAGTATTTACACCTATTCACCCCCCCTCTAGGTGTGCTTAATTACAGAATTACATTTGGTATCAAAGCAAGGCTCTACTAATATTGATCTTTGCAGGTCGTAGGGAAAGATCCTATGGCACACCTCAATTTTCAAGAAGGTCAATCCACAAGTCGGCCACCTTTGTTGCTCGGAAGTGAAAACTTCAATTTTTGGAAGTTTAGAATGATGATTTATCTCAAACGAGACCCATGGGAATGGTGGGTTATTGAGAATGGCCCTGTCATTCCAAGACATGATGATGGAAAACCGAAGACTCTCATGGAAATGGATTCAAATGAATCATATATGTTTTCCTACAACTCCAAAGCCATGAACACGTTGCTAAGTGGAATGATTCAAGCTGAAATTGACAAAGTTTCCGCATGCACTACTGCTAAAGAAATATGGGATACAATCATCATGAGCCATGAAGGAACTACAAAGGTAAAAGAAGTCAAATTAAGTTTACTAATGCAAGAATATGAACTTTTCAGGTTAGAGAAGAATGAAACCATCAAAGAAGCTCAAGCTAGATTCCTCACTCTTATGAACTCCCTAAGCATGCTTGGCCGAAAAATTGATCAAAGGGAGATAAATAGAAAGATTCTTAGAGTCATGCCCAAACGATTTGCACCAAAAGTAACAACTCTTCAAGACTCAACTACAATCAGTACGATGGATACTCTAACTTTGTTTGGAGAACTTGAAGAATTCGAAAATCAACTAAAGAGGTATGAGGATGAAGATGAAGGACCTAAAAGGAAGACCTTAGCTCTTCAAGTTGAAAGCTACATAGAAGGTGATGATGAAGACTCGGATGAAGAAATAGCTATGATGTCCCGAAAATTGAGAGAGCTGATTAGAAAGAAAAATAAATCAAAATTTCAAGGCAAGACATTCAACAACAAGAAAGATGCCAAGCAAAAGCCACAAGAAGATACCTGTTTTGAATGTGGAAGGCCCGGACATTTCAAGAGAGACTGCTTCCAATTAAAAAGGAAGAACAAAGCAAACAATTCAAAAGGAAAGGCATTAATGACATGGAGCGATGATGAGTCCAATCATGACGAGGAAGAAGATGAAACTGCTCAACTGTGTTTCACTGGATTATGCAATCAAGAATCATCTGAGGTAAACTCTGAACTTGGTGATATTACTATCTCTGATTATCTAGTTTTAAAAAATGAAAATATTCGTATTAAAGAGAAAAATGCTCATTTAAAAAATTGGATAAATGATTTAATGAAAGAGGTAGAAACATTGATTGAAGAAAAACAAGAAATAGTTAAAGATTGCACTTCAAGTGAAGTATCTAAGTTAAATGCTAAAATTGATTATCTTGATAATTATAATAAAATTCTCTATAATCGTGCAAACAAATTAAATGAAGAATTCAATGTTCTTAAAAAGGAAAATGATGTTTTGACAGAAAGTCTGAAAATGAGAGATACTTGTATTGATGCTTTTAATGATGGAAAAATATTAAACATGCAAAATAATAATGAGGAAGAAATAATTTCATTAAAAAGGGATCTTGCAAAATTTGTTCAAGGGGAAGAGAATTTAAATATAATGTTAGGTGCTCAAAGGTCAAGTCTTGATAAACAAGGAATTGGATATAATCCTGTTAAGAACATCACAAGCACGACTAATAAAATTAGAGTAATTAATAATAAACCAAAGAACAAACCTCTTTATTGCTCACCTTTATGTTACATGCAGAAAATGTGGTTTAAAAGGACATTTTGATACAAACTGTAACAAAATGAAAATAAAGAAAGTTTGGGTAAAGAAAGGAGATTTAATTGCTACTAACAATACTGGACCCAAACAGATTTGGGTACCAAAACGATGAGCTGCTTATTTGTTTTGTAGGTGTGTTTTAAAGCTAAAGTACCATCACATAAATGGGTACTAGACAGTGGATGTTCTAGACACATGACGGGTGATAGTGCTAAATTCATCTCATTAACAACTAAGAAGGGAGGAACTGTTACCTTTGGGGATGACACCACATGCCAAATCATCGGTAAAGGTAAAATTGGGAATGGTAAGGTTTTCATTGATAATGTTCATTATGTTGAAGGATTAAAATATAATTTAATTAGTGTAAGTCAACTAATGGATAGTGGACATAAAGTAGTCTTTGAAAAAGATAAATGTGCTATTATTCATGCTTCTCACAATGTTCCTTTAATTGCTCAAAGGGAAGGTAATATTTATACTATTAATTTTGAAAATCAAAATAAAGATATTTGCCTAACTGCTATTCAAGATCAAACTATTCTTTGGCATAGAAGGTTAGGACATGTGCATATGGAATTGATTAACAAACTAGCTACCAGGAATCTTGTCAAAGGATTGCCAAAGCTTAAATATGAAAAGATAGGAATTTGCAATGCATGTCAGTTAGGTAAGCAAGCAAGAAATTCCTTTATCAGCAAAAATAAGGTATCAACTTCTTTACCTCTTCAATTATTGCATCTTGATTTGTTTGGACCCGAGAGATATGCTAGCTTAGGAAATAATCATTATGCCTTTGTTATTGTTGATGATTTTTCAAGATTTACATGGGTGCTATTTTTGAAAACTAAAGATCAAGCTTTTGCAGAATTTGAAAAGCTTATAAAGAATATTGAAACAAAACACAGCCTCAAGCTAATTGGTATTCGGAGTGACCATGGTGGAGAATTTGGAAAAGACTTTATACCATATTGCAGCGAGAGAGGAGTTACTCATGAATTTTCTGCACCAAGAACTCCACAACAAAATGGTGTAGTAGAACGCAAAAATCGTACTCTCCAAGAAACTGCAAGAACGTTACTTCAAGAAAGTAAGATGCCTAAAAGATTTTGGGCAGAGGCTGTAAGTACTGCATGTTACATTCTAAATAGAGTATTGATTAGACCCATATTATTGAAAACACCATATGAGTTACTAAATAAAAGGATTCCTAATATTAATTATTTTAAAGTGTTTGGTGCTAAATGTTTTATTTTAAATACTAATAGTAATCTTGGAAAATTTGATGCAAAATCAACCGAAGCTATTTTTATTGGTTATTCAACACATAGCAAGGCATATAGGGTTTATAATCTTGACAAGTCAAAGGTTGAAGAATCAGTACATGTCATATTTAATGAAGTTAACCATGATCTATCAAAAGATGAGGATTCTGCAGGAAATGACAATTTAATTCGTGGAAGCCAAACTGCTAAATCTGGACAGCCTAAGCCGTCCGAATCAGAAGGAAATATAGCTGAAAACCGACAGCCTAAGCCGTCCGAATCAGAAGGAAATACAGCAGAAAATAGACAGCCTGACCCGTCCGTTTTAGTAGAAAACTCAGACATGCAGACACCACAAAACAGACAGTCAGACCCGTCCGATTTAGAAGGAAATTCAGACGAACTCACTGATGCAGAATGTGAAATACCACAGTTTGAATCCAACGAAAATATGACCACTGCCAAGCTTCCTAAATCATCTCGGACTGTGAGAAATCATCCTCCAAACTTGATTATTGGAGATCCTGACACTTGGATGAACACAAGAAGGAAAGCAAGGAATTATTGTGCATTTTCAGCTTTTCTTTCTCAAGTTGAACCAAAAAATGCGAAGGAAGCTATTCAAGATGAAAATTGGACAATCGCCATGCAGGAAGAGTTAAACCAATTTGAACGATGTCAGGTATGGGATCTTGTTAAACCTCCTAAAAATGCATCTATTATTGGTACAAAATGGATTTTCAAAAACAAATTAGATGAAAATGGTGTTATAACAAGAAATAAAGCCAGATTGGTAGCTCAAGGCTATAATCAACAGGAAGGTATAGATTATGAGGAAACCTTTGCCCCTGTTGCAAGGTTAGAAGCTATAAGAATTTTATTAGCCTATGCATGCTTTAGACAATTTAAATTATTTCAAATGGATGTAAAAGTGCTTTTCTAAATGGTTATTTAAATGAAGAAGTATATGTTAGACAACCACCCGGTTTTGAACATGAAAAATATCCACATCATGTGTTTAAATTAAAAAAGGCTTTGTATGGATTAAAACAAGCTCCAAGAGCATGGTATGAAAGACTCAGCAAGTTTTTATTAGAAAATGGTTTTAATCGCGGTAAGATTGACTCTACTCTTTTTATTAAAACTAAAAATAAAGATTTATTAATTGTTCAAATTTATGTGGATGACATAATTTTTGGAGCTACTACTAACTCTTTGTGTGAGTGGTTTTCCCAATGTATGCATAATGAGTTTGACATGAGCCTTATGGGGGAATTAAACTACTTTTTGGGGCTTCAAATCAAACAATCCAATGAAGGGATTCACATTCACCAATCCAAGTATGTAAAGGAGTTATTAAAAAGATTTGGGTTTGAAAATACCAAACCAAAGTCAACACCAATGAGTACTACCATCAAGCTTACTGCGGATGCTACAGGTAAAGATATTGAAGTAACAATGTATCGAGGTATGATTGGTTGTTTACTTTATTTAACTGCATCTAGGCCAGATATTATGTATAGTGTATGCCTTTGTGCTAGATTTCAAGCTCAACCGAAAGAATCTCATCTTAAAGCGGTAAAAAGAATATTTAAATATTTATCTGGTACAATTAATTTTGGCTTATACTATCCTGTATCTCCTAGCTTTGAACTAATTGGATATTCAGATGCAGATTATGCAGGGTGTCAAGTTGATAGAAAAAGCACAAGCGGTGCTTGTGAATTTTTAGGACAAAGCCTTGTGGCTTGGCATAGCAAAAAGCAAACATCAGTTGCCTTGTCTACTACGGAAGGTGAATATTTGGCGGCAGGTAGTTGTTGTTCACAAATTTTATGGATGATTCAAACGCTTCATGATTTTAATGTGATATGTGAAAATGTGCCCATTATGTGTGACAATACTAGTGCAATTGATATTTCAAAAAATCCTGTGCTTCATTCTCGTACTAAGCATATTGAAGTGAGACATCATTTTTTAAGAGATAATGTCGCTAAAGGATTAATTAAATTAGTATTTGTCCCTACTGAACAACAATTGGCAGATATTTTTACAAAACCTTTAAGCGAAGAGCGTTTTTGCACTTTGAGAAGAGAACTTGGAATGTCTGTGTGTGGTTAGAATTTTTTTTATATATATATATATATATATATGTTTATGTATTGTTCTTATTTTCTATAAAATAAATAAATAAATAAATAAAATAAATTGTTATATTTGGATTCAATTCTCATTCTATAAATTATTTGTTTTATGTGAGTTATCATAAGGCTGAAATTGATAGGGGTATGATTGGAATTTGTTATATTGGATTTTGAGCGGGAATAGACTCTTTCTGGTACTTATCTGTTTCGATTTTTTTTAAAAACTCTTCATCTCCACTCTTCTAACTGATCAGATATTTCAATCCTTTTAGTATTCTGGTTTCTATTTTCTTTCTTCTTTTCGTTATTTTTTATCTGTAATAGAGATTTTTTTTAAAACCCTTCCCCTTCCCGTGTTCATTCACGTCATTTTTTTTCTCTCTCTTCTATCACGTTCTTCTTTCCTTCTCTCCTAACCTAGGGTTCCCTCTCTCCTTCAAGCTTTCACCGATTGTTCCTAATGGCTAAAACAAGGGGTGGATTCATCTTTAATACGGGTCGCCAACCAATTCCTCGATCTCAGGCGACAAATTTGGAGTCTCTGGAATTGGGTCATCAAAATGAAGCTTCTTCATCAACGAGACTGCAAGATAAAAGGCGCCTCGACAGAAACCTCTCCAAGATGGGCTCTGATTCGGGAAAGAAGATGAAGAAATCAGGTGACACATCTAAGAGAAAACACAGAGTTGCTGTGAGTATACCCATTTCAAACTCTCGTTATATCACTCATGCCTCCTCTATTGTTTTTCGTTCCACCAAATTTGCAAATCAATTTCAAAAACTAATGGTGAATAAACCCATTGTGTATGGAAAACCCGTTGACCCTGTTCTTTTTCACAAAATTGGGATTACTGAACTTTTCAGTAACATTGGTCTATCTAGTTTACTGTTTCCCCCAACCTTTGCCTATCCGAAATTAATTAAACAATTTTATGGGAATTTGTCTGTTGCCCATAATCAAATTCAAACTTTTGTGCAAAACAAGACTCTGTTAATTGACTCTGCTTTACTAGGTTTTTTGTTTGATATCCCTTGCACTGGCCCATCCCCATTCACTCTCAAAGGGCCACTGGAATTTGAAAATTTATCTGTTCTGCAACAGTTGAGGATAGTTAAAGATTGTCCCACTTCTGAGTTAGTTTCTCTACCTACTGTTCTTGAGACCACACCATTAAATAGTGTGATACATAAGCTAATTCGTGCCAATCTTGTTCCTAGAACTGGTGGTAGGTCTGAGATGACGTACCAAGATTTAATTTTGTCATCTCTCATTTTGTCTCAAACACAATTTAACTGTGCTCTTCTAATGATACATCATATGGAAAGTTGTGTCAAAACAAAATCAAAATGTTTTCCATATGGAGGTTTTTTAACAAAGATATTTTCTCATTTTGATATCTCTTTTGAAAATGAAGAAGTGTTTCACTTAACTGAAGTCATTGATGACTTGGTGTTTAAAAATTCAAAACTCAAAATTGGGGCTGATAATATTTTATCATGGGACATTGCTGAAAACATTCCTGATCCTATTGTTCCTCCTCCTGTTTCTGTTCCTGTATCTCCTTCTCATTCTTCTTCTATTCCAATTCCTCCTAATTCAGAACTTTTTCACCTTGTTACTGAAATGAATTCTAAGTTTGACAACATGCTTGATCTCATGCAAACTTTTTCAGATTCACTCAATTCCTTATCTGCTAGAGTACTCACAGTAACTGAAAAGGTTGACTCTTTAGATGTGCAATTCAAGGATTTGTCTAAGAAGATTGAAGATGGGGTATTTGAAACTGATACAGACGATAATTAGATGTGCACTTCCTTTTTGATGATGTCAAAGGGGGAGAGATTTGGCTATGTCTGGTTCGGTTCAGTTCTGTTTTGGGATTTGGCTATGTTTGGTTCGGTTCAGTTCTGTTTTGGGGCTTCTGTTTTGGGGCTGTTCAATTTGGATTTGAAATTTATTGGATATGTTATTCTGTTTTGAGGCTATATTCTGTTTTTGGGCTGTTATATGTGTTGGATATTGGATATGTTATTAATTTGGATATTTGAATCTGGGATATTTGAATATGGTATTTGAAGTATTTGAATTTGTTGGTTAAAATCTATTTAGATATTTGATCCTTCTTTACTGGCATTCTTTGGATATGATAATACCATGTTAAATTTTTTATGCCTATTTTAAGGGGGAGCCATATATTTAGGGGGAGTGTGTTATATATATTGTCATCATCAAAAAGGGGGAGAATGTTAGTATATATATATACTCTAAGGTTTTAATGATGACAATGTTTTATGGACTAAATTATTTTTATATATTAAGTCATGTTTATCAAATATTTTGTAGCATGAAAAGTATACTGCAGATAACATGCTTCCTGATTTAGGTTGAAGACTAATTCAAATATGTTTGTTATATCAATTCACGTATATTGCAGATCTTGATAGAAATTGGTATATCTTTGGACTCTTATTTAAATTGGAACTTTAGTTATTTTTTAGAGTATTCAGCAGTTGGAGTTTTGAAGGAATCTTGTTAACAATCTATTAGGACTCTTTCTTGCTAACAGAAGTAGTTGTTTTGAAGGAATATTGTTTTCAGTCAAAAGGACTCTATTAGCTAGTCTTTATTTTTGACTGCTTCTCTTATCTACTGAGTTGTTGCTAACGTATCTTACTATTTCAAAGAACTAGCAGATTTATTGGAACGGCTGTTATCAAGCAATATAGCCGTTGTTTTCTCTTCTATTTATTCTGTCTTACTCGGCTTCATGAAGAGAGACACAAGACTGCAGAACGTATTTTTAAAGAGAGCTATCTGAGATACAAATCGTCATATTATTCTTTTAGTCTCAATTTGCACTATAGTTCTTGTATTTCTTCATTCATATCTATTGTAAACATAGTACAAGTCTAGGTTGGCTTGGGTTTTTATTTTAGTAATATTCAGTCTGTACAACGAAGGTATCAAAAGTCTCAGAGGTGAGAAGTGTTGCAGAGGTGCAAAGGGGGCAGAGGTGTCCAAGTGATCGTCGTTGTAACAGGGAGTTTTTATTTACTTTGTAATTGCTGAGTATTATTTTAATAAAGTGAGTCTCCAATCCTAGTTGGGATTGGACGTGGATTAGGCTACTAGACTAGAGGATAGGGGCTGAACCACGTAAAAAATCTCGGTGTGATTTACTGTTGTTTTGCTTCTGTTCTTAGCTTTTAATATTCTGCTGAGTTTTGATTCACGTTGGAAAAAGTTTTATACTTATACGGACAGGTATTAGCTGTCCGTTTTTAAAAGTTAAGAATATAACTAATACGGACAGGGTTAGACCGTCCGATTATAGGCTGTTTTAGTAAACTTTAAAAATTGGCCATTTTAGATCACTTCTAAGTATTTACACCTATTCACCCCCCCTCTAGGTGTGCTTAATTACAGAATTACAAGATTTTGCTGGACAACCAAGATAGCTCGGAAAACATTCTCTGATTTCATACGATTGGTATAAGTCTTCATTGCCTTTACACCAACCTTTGGTTCTTCAGGATAGAAAACATAAATCTGGTCCACAAACAACCACTTATAAGTAGTAAAGAACAGCATAAGGCAACAAGGTGTAGAATCTCAAAAACTATATTTACCGCAATGAAGGGGAATAATAAATTCAGAGAAGGGGTTGCAGGGGGAGAATAAATGAAAAGAATATACAAGATAAGGCACAGAAGAAGGATTACATTACATAAAAAGATTATAAACATTAGAACCTTAAAATAATAAAGTTTATGCATAGGCTACCTACATATAATATGTTAACAAACAGTTAGGATAATTCTCTTCAAGGCATGTCGAACTTACACAAAGAAGAAATTTCAAATTTGGCAATGAAACCAATTAAGAATGCCCGGAGCAGAGGTGAATCTCTGACCCAGAATCCTTGTTGAAATACATTATGGACAACATGCCAGTTTAGCTTGCCCTACGCCAATCCTCCTCTTTTCCCTTTTATGCTCTTTTTCGCTTTTTCTTTGATTCTTATTTTTTTAGTTAGAGAAGATTAAAAGGTTTGTGGCTTGTTATCAAAAGTCGCCATCATCATAGGTGTGGCTAAGTGGCATGGAGATACTGAAGAGAACCAAATGCTCCCTCAATGTATCCTAATAAAGAATAACTACATACACTACAAACATTGCAGCACTACACTAGTAAGATAACATTTAGCAAAAAAATTACAAACTAACTTGTGTGCTTGCTTTAAAAATTATAACAAGAACAGAATTTTAATAAAGCAAAAAATAAAATAAATAAACTACATTAAATTAAATAAATTATACATAAACCTGCTCAGATGGATCATTTTTCTTGGTTTTACTGATGACAAGGTCTTCCCGTTTCATGTTTTCGCCATATTTCTGAATAAATTGATATTTCGTCATCTCCTTCTCGGCTTCGCCGACCAAATAGCCTCTGTCATCCAGCATTTGCATCACCGTCTTTCTAATTCTAAACAATCGAGTTATTTCTTCTTCCGTTAGCACCATCTCTCATATAAGGAATTCCTGCTATATGCATATCAAACATATTCAAAATTACGCTCAGAAAAGAGAAAATCATATAATCATTTACAATCAGGAAACAAATAAAAATTTCGAATCATGTGATTTACGGTATGATCAATTGATAGAAATATTACAACAGATCACGAGCAGAGAGAGAAGGAGAAGGCCAAGAGGAGAATTTTCGAGCTTAGTTGAGAGGATTGAACTGGAGAAGATGAAGTATTATGGCACTTGTTTACTTCCTTAGGGCTTCCTTTTTATTTTTTAAAAATTTATTGTGGGTCAATGACTGGGCCGAATGCAACCCAGAATACCAAGCCCAAAACCCAATGGATAAAATCTTCACATAACATGTTGAGAGCATATCCTCTATCTCCAATTTCCCAGTCCCCTTGTCTCCCTCCACTTAAATTTTGACACCTAGTATCTTACTTAACACTAATTAATTCTAAAATAAAATAAAAGCACATGTGTCAAAATTTAAGTGGTGGGACACAAGAGAGACATGGAATTTGGGGACAGAGGATCTGCTCTCTAACGTGTTTGGGCAAACCTAATTTTGTTTGCAAGGTGACAAGGTCTCTCTGTAACTTCGCTCGTTCGATTCTTCCGAAACTACTTTTCACGCAACGCTCAACTTTTGAAAAATTTCTTATTCAGATATATTTTAATTTTAGTTTTCTAATTTCACAAATTTAAAAATTATTTTAGGAATTTTTTATATATTTATGAATTCTTTTTTTTTTGTACTTTTATAAAATTAGGGCTTTTTACTTCTTAAATCAACACTACAATAATGAAGAGAACTGAATCAAATAAAAGTTTTTCAAGAATGTATTATATTATATTTTTACTTTCTTTAAATTTTGTAATTTATTTTATAATGTTACTTGTTAGTGGTTTAATTGAGATTGTTTATTGTTGTTGCTAATTACACTTGATTATTCATATTGTGTATTGATCTTGTTTTGATGTTTATGGATGAATAACTGTTTAGTAACTTACATTGAGGTTATCATGCAACAATTTCAAGTAATGAAATCTCAAAAAATGTCATTGTAAATAATATTTGAGAATAATTTAGTTTTGTGTTCATTTTATTAAATTTTTATTCTTAAGGGATTTTTTTTTTCAAATTTGTCCCCACTAAATTAATAGGTTGATTCTGCCCCTAATAGAAAATGATCATATTGTGTTAAATAAAATATGTGATTACCGATAATTGCTATTGTAAATGTTTGGTACAAATTTAAGACTACTGGGCTTATTTTTTTTCTTCTAATAATGATCTTTTACTTTAATATCCTTGTATTAATTTTAGTTGAATGATTAATTCAATATTACTTATTAAAATCATATTTAAGTTATTAATTTAATTATTAAACACAAAATTTTCAAGTATGTCGTTAATAATACATTAAACTTATAATAACGAATAACAAACAACGTCACATACTTTGTACGGACATTGAGTTATTTTAGATAAATTAAATATGTGGACAAACAAAAAAGAACAATTTTTTTAAAAAAATAAATGTAAATTATGTGACAAATAAGGATATTTGTGTCTCAATTATTAATTAAATATAAATGATATTTTTGTTTAAATAATAATTTCAAGATGACCACTATGTGATAATCTCATATTACCACCTATTTTTTAGTTATCTAATTATCGGTAATTTTGATCCTTTACTGAGTATCTAATTATCGGGAATGTAAGATTATCAGTTTAACAAACACGGTGTATAAAAGATGATAAATTATATTATCGAATATTTTAGATGACATATAACAAACACCCCCTTAATTCATTGTCAAATCAATGGACTGATAACCTTCTAATCAAACAACATTTACTTTTTTCCCTTCTTTTTAAAGATTATATGCTCGACTTTAGTTTAGAGATATTGGGGACGATTTTAGAGTAGATAGGATTCTGCACTACATGATATACCATTTTTTAAGATAAGAAGATTGATGTTACCAGTTGTAGTGTTTTTTTATTATTGTTTTTGCTGCATGTTAGAATTAGGATAATTAATAGAGAGATTTATGTGATTTTTTAATTTGGGTATAATTTCTCGTTATATACGGTTTTACTTTACAATAAATAGTATTTATAGTCATTAATTCTATTCCAACCTTACTTCACATTATGACTCAAATACTCATAATATCTTTTCAAAAAACAAATCATTAAATTTCAATCAGCCGACCGGCGCTCCCCGCGCTGCTTCCAAACTGTCATTGGCGCGCCCCGTGCCATACAAGCAGAATCTGCACCGATCCTGGCCAGTGGCGGAACCAGAGGGGCCAGGGGGGCAGCTGCCCCCGGTAGGGTGGCGGCAGGTGGGGAGCAGACCAGGGGCAGGGAGGGCAGCCGCCGGCAGACGGGGAGCAGGCCAGGGGCGGCGAGACGCCGGACGCGAGCAGACGAGCAGAGTTCTTCTTCAGGTTTTTTTTTTTTTTAAACTAGATGAAACGATGTGGAATATTGCTGGAATATTGCAAGATAGGATTGATCACCAGACCCCATGTGGGTTCGGACTAAGTTTTGGAGCTTATATTTAGCCCTCTGTTTGTCATGCTTCTTATTAGACAATAAGGCTGCTGCTCCCCCCATTCGGAACAATACGTTGGCTAATAGTATGGACTTGAGTTTGCCTTGATAGGCATTCATACTAACAGCTTCCAGGCTAATCATACTACTAATTTTTCTACTGCATGACTTCTTTCCCTCTTATATTCCCATCACTTGAAGTGTAGCTTGCAATTGCAAAATGTAATGCCTGGGAGGCTTTTCCTTCAGTTTTCTTGTTCATGTGTTAGAGTAATTAATGTTTTGTTTTTCTTTTCCATTTTCTTATTTTCATGTGCTAGAGTAAATCTGGTTAGAGCTCTTTCAGGCAAGGTCTGTCTAGTTGGGTTTTCAGAGCGCACACAAGGTGTTCGATAATTTGCCTGAGAGAAAAATTGGACTGTTTTGGCTTAGAATTAGTGGGTTTAATTGGGGATTTGCTGTGCATTGCTTCAAGGGTCGTTTCTGTTGAGAGTGACACTGCTTAGGGACCGTTTGTGAACCAAACCAACTGAAATTCCGACATAGCACAACAGAGGCAAGTGGATGTATTAATAATTTCGACCCGCTTGGTTTAAAAATTTTGCCCCCCCTACAAAAACCTTCTAGTTCCGCCACTGATCCTGGCGCGTTCCGCGCTACTCCCAATCTTGCACCAGCGCGTCCAACGCTATACATGCAGAAGTTTTGTACTGTACCGCGGGGGCTCCGCACTAGCTTTTTTCAATAATTTCTATATTATGAGTCACAAGTTCTAATACTACACAATGAAATTGATATAATCAAATACAGTTATTTTGTAATATCTAATTATATCGTTTATGAGCTGTCTCTTACCATATGTACTATATATGTAGTTGATTATAAATTAATAAATGCATTTTATATTTCATCATTTGTAATCAAATGTAAGGTTAAAATTGAAGCAAAACTCATGTTATCATATAGTACAATTTCGCTATGAAGTGCATTTATCTTCATACGTTAAACCAGAAAAATAGAGCCAAGAACATGTTCCATAATTCTAAAGTACAGTCCTTTCATATAAAATACATATTAAATAGTTATGTCCCCTCAACAACCATCATATATATATACTAGCAACAGTCCCGTGCCTCCGGCACTATGGACGTTGGGATTTATTCTAAATTTTGGACGACTCATATGATTTATTGAGTGAGCGAGAAATTCAAAATCATTTGTATTTTATTAGATAGATGCATGGTGGAATTTATCCCAAACTTTGGACGTCCTAGATGATTTATTGAGTGAGCGGAAAATTTAAAATCATTTGTATTTTATTAGATATAATTATTAGATATAATTAGATATATAGAATATAGATATAAATAGATAGATTGTATTTTATTAGATAGATGGATGGTGAGATTTATCCCAAATTTTGGACGGCCCAGATGATTTATTGAATGAGCGGGAAATTCAAAATCATTTGTATTTTATTAGATAGATTATTAGATTATTAGATAGATAGATGTATTTTATTAGATAGATGTATGAACGGTCGGATTTATCCCAAACTTTGAGCGGCCCAGATGATTTATTGAGTGAGCGGAAAATTCAAAATCATTTGTATTTTATTAGATAGACTAGCTGGGTCCCGTGCCTCCGGCACTGTATGAACGGTGAGATTTATCTCAAATTTTGAACGGTCCAGATGATTTATTGAGTGAGCGGAAAATTCAAAATCATTTGTATTTTATTAGATAGATGGGTCACTAAGGTTAAGGTTTGAACGGTTAGATTTATCAAAAGTTTTTAACGGTCCTGATCGTTTAATAATTTGAGCGGAGATTGAGTTTTTTTAAAATCATTTGTGTTTTGTATAGATAGATATATATATATATATATATATATATATATATATATATATAAAAGGAATAACCATCATATATATATATATATACATGTATATATGGTCATAGACAGTTGTGTATGTTTTATTTGTGCATAGTCTGTTAAAATTACTTCTAACATATTTGTTTTTGATTCCTGATTTGGGTGGAGAGAAAACTGTTTTTTTTAAGAAACAAACTTGCCAAAACGACGTACTTTTGACAGATCGTGCACAAATAAAACATACACAGCTGTCTATGATCATATTGCTCATATATAGAACGTCAATCCAAATATCGAATGATTGATATAGTGTTGTCCGTAGTTTAATTCTCAATATTCTGCAGTTTAATACTATAGACGAGACAGATGATCAAAATATCCCTTTTTATACAAGTCTCACATCAATAATATTAAACTGTAAATGCTAAATTTAATATATATTTTTAATTTTCATATGCTCTTCCATGAAAAAGGATTCAAACACAGTAAATTTGGTTTCCTCCTTTAAAACCGTTTCATTTAATAGAACGCAAGTGGTTTGTCTGGCTGTCTGCATGCGCCCGTGTACACAATGCGATTGACTGTTGAGTAACATGCATTCACTTTTTCTCTCTTAACTTATGTGCTGTACTACCCACATAGACATAGGCAAGTACTGAAGGACCCCACAACTCTTCTGCTCAATGAAAGAATTTTTTAATATCTTTTTTTTTATTGTTTTGAAGATTGATTTAAATTTTAAAAAAATTTATTAATATTATTTTATAAAAAAATTGATATTCCATGACTTTATAAAATTTTCGCATAAAAACTGTTACTGTAGTAAATCTTATAACGACGATTAAAACACTAATCATATGAAAATATTAAAAAATATGTAAAAATATCAATTTTCTTTTTATTATTATTTGAAGATTGATTTAAATTTTATCAGACTCTATTTGCGAGAGCTTTTGCATTTATTTTTATTAAAGACTAGTAGAAAATTAAGGAAGCCTTTAGAGACTTCTGCCAGGATGACATAGGGATTATTGCTTCCCTTACTGACCAGAAAGACGCTGCTATTTGTGAGAGCTTGTGCTATGGCATGACCTTTTTCTTTGAAAATTCATATATATATATAGAGAGAGAGAGAGGGAGCTAGAGAGAGAGAATAGCAAACAAACCATTTACATATGTAGTATTGAAGCCTTGATCAAAAAGCAATTAGATTACACAAGGGGGAGAGAAGAGTAGACAGACAGACAGTCGCATGCATACCTAAGATATCTAAAATATGTCGGTAGTTATTATACATTCCTTGCTAATTAAGGCTTGAAGCACCCACAATTCCACAGACAAGAACTGCATGATTATAGAGTATGAATCCATTTTCAGTGATAATGATGCATTAGTTACGGTTTCTGCACTTCTCCATGGCTCTGGGGGCTGCAAAAGAACCATAAATGAAAAAGACAACTTAATTACTAGGCGATTTCCTCCAATATAAATTGATAAACTAGCTTCAAGTGTTGCCTAGCAAACCAAAAGCTAAAGCTAATCGGCGTGCTTCATAGAGGATATTGAAATCTCCATCATTTGAAAGGCGATACAAATAACTAAAGCGCATGCAAACCACCATTAAAATGTATGCATTCCTCCGTATTGCATGCTCAAAAGATGATGATTATAATTAAAGGAAGTAGAAAATTATTTGATATGCTCTACTTAACATTGGATTACTATTTAACATGCTATATATTATTATACATCTCATACCTAGCCCAGTTGCATCTGAACTTTTCATGATCCTCAACCTCTTGCAAGACTCCGTGAACATACTGCAACAACAAAAGTTGCAAATTAGGAAGGAAACCTTTTCCTTCTTTCAACTCTCTTTTTTGATTACTCGGCAAATATATGTTTCAGCGAAATATCATATATTAACATATTTAAATCTTAAGTCAGAAGCATTAGCTGAAAATAAGTGAGTTCGATATTGCAGGCTACGTGTCAAAAGAATTCTACCTAGTAAATCATATCATAAGTTTCGTAACTTTAAATGAATGTCATGCATCATCCCTTTATTCCATACACTTGTTCCTGAACTGGTATACAAATTGGTTTATGGAAACTTAACAACTCACTCAGATTATCAATCTACAAGCGAAAATAGCTATTGCAGTCGAGTAACATTTAAATTAAATTATCCATGCAATGGAATTGGAACACGGTGATGCTAATTTAAATGTTAAACAAAAATTTACTTGGATTCAATTATTCAAATTCCAAAGGTAAATATGCTTTCCTAAAATGCAGCCACTCAATTTATTTGACATATTATCTGTAAAAACACCTACAACTTCAGATCAGGATTATATCAACATATAACATATGCAGGAATGTGATAAGAGAACTTTTGAAACTTAAATTTTGAATCACACTTACTCCCATGGAACGTCACCAACAAGCATCCAATCCCCATCTTTGTCTTCATATGTAAGTACATACTCAGAACCATGGAGGAGATCCATCAACCGGCTCTCGCTTAACCCATCTCGGGCAGAAACCCCATGAGAACCACATTGGCCTAACCAGTCACAATATGATTAGCTCCCTTCAAAAGCTCATGTACAAATTACAACATATTAGAGAGAGAGAGAGAGGGAGAGAGAGAGAGAATGAACCAATTTTCGAGCCTTTATGCAAGCATGCTGGTCAATTTCAATATTGAGCGATAGATTTTATAATAAATATGTGTATTTCTTATCTTTTGGATGTGGGGTGGGGTGGGGTGGGGTGGGGTGGGGTGGGGTGGGGTGGGGTGGGGAGGGTAGATAATGAAACTCACAAGTACAGAGCTATTAACATCAAGAAGCAAAAAATTCATGAATATTGCTTCCACACAACAGCAACTAAATACATCATTCCCTCATTTTTTCTGCGCAAGTCTAATTACATCATTCATTCAATATCTTTAGGTAACCAGGAGAAATGGGAAAGATTAGGAAGGCTGGAATAATACCAAGGTAACCTTCCTTACAAGATACTCTACGGTAAAAATCAGTAGTGCGACATCAAAAGCTACATATTCTATTCCAAAGAATTATAACTTTGAAATATTTAGTTGACAAAAAAAAATTGGAAAACCAGCTGTTGTAGAGTATCTTAATCGTAAAATTACCATACAGTCAAAATCCTCATGAAGTCTATTCTACCTTCTTCAGCAACAGATTGGCATAGTTAGAAACGATATAGGTCAACACTGTCTGGACGACTTCACAAGCGAAATTTTATGTCTCAGTATATCATTTTAGGAATTTGAAGGAAAAAACTGCGGTTGCAACAATTTTGGATAAAGGGAAACAGAATACAAGGAGAGCTTACCAATTGTAAAACAACTGAACATCTTTTCCAGACCCAAAGATAGCTCCAAATAGCTGGAGTAGGTCTTCAGATCAACTTTCCTCAGGTAAGGTGCACCATCCATACTGACTTTAACATAAAGACAACCTGATCCCAACTTTACATCTGCATCATCATCGTTCTTAGGAGGATTAGTAGCCATGGAATTTTTCCGAAAAGATCGAATTGGAGGCCATCCTACTACCTGTGCCCTGTTTAAACACAAATTTAATTCAATTTTATTATCTCCTTAAGGGTGAAGGAACACAAACTTCTCCCCCCCCCCCCCAATTAATACAAACCACCCTTTTACAAGCTAAGGGTAAAAAAACAAGATAACATGTTCAAGTGCAACTGAAATTCCCTATCTTATTATTCCTTTTTATTGTTCCTCATTGAAACCTATGCATCATATCAACACCTCAGAAAGAAGCAAACTTTGCGGAAACCCAAACTTATACATGTATGAGTGAAATACAAGCTTTAAACACTCGGAATAGCAAGTAAAACACAGTAAACCAGATAACCAAGAAAGCAAACCCCCAATATCTATAATAAACCAATAAGATGGAGAAGAAAAAATCAAACAATTATTGAACTACCATGGTAATTACTTCCACAACTATCTCAAAAAAACAAAATCAGGGAAATTTACAAAAAAAAAGATTAAATTAAATTAAAAAAGAAAAAGAAAAAGAAAAAGAAAATTACTTTGCAGCTGGAGGAACCCCATGTCCATTTGCAGCTGAAATCTGAGGCTTTTTCTCTGGCACCGGCTTCTGCACCGGTGGAACAGCCTCTTTCACAGCATTGGAAGACATAACAGACGGCTGACTGTTACTCTCAGACCCACCAACACCATTGATACCTCTAGGAGAGAATAAAGCACCATTCTTGACCAAATCAAGCTCAGATCCGCCACTACCAGAGAAAACCCACTTCCCAGAACTAGCATCAATGGTGTCAGAAAAACCCCTCTTAGCCCCAGCTGACACTAAACCCTTTAGTGGGTACAAATTCTTATCCTCCACAGAATTTCCATTTTCTCTCTCTGGTGACTCTGAACCAGGCAAGCCGAGTCTAAGCTCAGTGGCCTTCAAGTTCAGGCTTTTGTTGTTCCTTCCATTATCAGATTTCTCCATTAAAGGACCATGTTCTTCTAAGGGCATAGACATCAGATTTCACAAAGAGCTAATAGTAATACAAAGGCAGTATGTGTAGTATTAAAACTCAGAATACACAAAATGAGCTGGGTTTTGATTGTAGAGAAAAAAGAGAACCTCCTTTAGCCTTTCTGTAGACTTTTATTTGTATGTAGTCATGTATCCCTGGTTTCTCTCTCTCTTTTTCTCTCCTATATCCTCTATAGACAGCATGTTTTCTCTCTCTTCCCACTGTAACACAGGAAGGGATGGAACAATTATGGATTTTGGTTTCTACAGACAACAAAATGTGCACAAGTTGGTAGTATTTGGTAACTGTTATCATATAAAAAAAGTCACATAATACACTCATACACAAGAACGGTTCAGATTCATTCTAACTTAATTCTTCCAACTTAATCTAAAGGCTCATATTTCTTTCAGCCCAAATCAAATTCACTCATACACCATACTCTCTCTCATGTTCACACACAAAATCTTTATCTATCCTCTCTTCTTCAAACACACAAACAAATAATAATAATAATTATTATTATAATAGTACTACTACTAATAATAATAGTAATAATAATAATATTATAATAGTACTAATAATAATAATTATTATTATTATTATAATAAAAATAATTATAATATCTATATAATAAAATAGAAACAATTTTGAATATTTCATTTGATAAACCACAAGAACGGTTCAGATTTCATCTCAATTCTTCCAACTTAATCTAAAGACTCACATTTCATCTCACACTAAAAATTCCCGCCCAACTCAAATAACAATAATAATAACAATAATGATAATTATAATAATAATTATTATTATAATTATAATAATAGTAGTAGTAATAATAATAATAATAAGAATAATATTAATATTAGTATTAATAATAATAATAATAATAATAATAATTATAATTATAATTATAATAATACTAATAATAATAAATCTATATAATAAAACAGAACCCATTTGACAAAGCAGAATGACGATTCAGATTCATTCTAACTTAATTCTTCCAACTTAATCTAAAAGCTCATATTTTTTCTTCTCGGCCTAATCAAATTCACCCATACACCATACTCTCTCTCATGTTCACACACAAAATCTTTCTCTATCCTCTCTTCTTCACACACACAAACAAACAATAATAATAATAATAATAATTATTATTATTATAATTATTATTATTATAATTATAATTGTACTAATAATAATAAATATTATTATAATAGTACTAATAATAATTATAATATCTATATAATAAAATAGAAACCATTTTGAATATTTCATTTGACAAACCACAAGAACGGTTCAGATTTCATCTCAATTCTTCCAACTTAATCTAAAGGCTCATATTTCACCTCACACTAAAAATTTCCGCCCAAATCAAATAACAATAATAATAACAATAATTATAATAATTATAAATATTATAATAATAGTAGTAATAATAATAATTGTTATTGATGATTTTTAAGTTTTGTAAACAGGTTTAGATTTTTTTGGATATCTATTTTTAAAGAAAAATTAATTATTGTGGAAGTTTGGTGAATTATGATAATTGTTATGTCTGATTGTAAGTTATTTTAGGTTACAAAAAGTCTTTAGGTAATGTAGTATTTTTTCGAATTTTAATCTAATTTTTCGTTACGTCGTGCCTTTAGGCACGGGCAATTACTAGTATATATATATACACGATCAAAATCAAGAGCATTCTCTTTAAATAGCATTCCGTTTTAAATAGTATTTTTTTATCAAAACGACCTTCGCCAATATACATGTGTATATGAGCATAACTATTTTTATATAATAACATTATTTTTTGATAATAGTTCAAAGAAACACAAACCAAAAGAATATTATAGAATACAAACTAATTATAATTGAAAATTGAAATTCATTTCATCAACCTCTTATTTATGATCAATTTATATTATAAAAGGATAAATAAAATTATTTATAGATAGATTATTACATGAATAATCTTTAATGCACAATAAGCCGCATAGTAAACTATTACAATAAATCTTACAAGTTTCACATCCATCAACTAATACTTAGATATTCAATATATAATTTTGATAAGTTAGGAACAAAGTTAAATATTTTACTTAATATATAACTTTGATGGGTTACGACCAGTTACTCTTTAATTACATTCAATTATGTACAAGTCGAATTTTTATATGAGTTGATTATTTAATATAAGTATATGTGAAGGAGTAGGGTCAAAAACCTAATTTTGTCGGTATAAGAGTATCTTTAAGAATAGTAACAAAATAAATTCTTTAAATTGATATTTGTTGATTGTGGTAATTTGAAGAACATTATTTGTTATTATTATATTTTGTGTCTCATCAGCCTCTTCAATTTAATGAGTTATTAATCAAACCCATCAAGCGTAATAAATATTTTTAGCCTTTGATTGTAGATTTGAAGAGTGAAAAGGAAGTTGAAGATTTGAAGAGTGAGAAGAATGTCAGTTGACCTACTTGACAGTTTGAAGAGACTATTGAAGAGGATTTTTGTGATGTGGCTCACCTGTAAGACCCCAAAATTTTTAAATAAAAAGGAATTTCCTTTATTTATTATTTTGAAATAGTTAGGGTGGATTTGAATAATGTGGATAGTTATGGGTAAAATACGCAAACATTTCAAAATAAGCAAGTGGTTATAAAATATTCATTGTTGTCGGGGAATATTCGTTTGGTCGTGGAATATTCGTACTGTCGGGGAATATTCGTACGACGGCGCAGCCATGTGTGGGCCCCATAACGGAAAGCGATTGGAGGAAGAAAACGACAAATATAAGCTGTTTAAAAATAACGGCGTAGTTGTTACCGTTTACACTGTTGGAATACCCGGTGGTTAAAATACAGTAATACGCGTTGTTGCACAGTAGCACACGGTATTTTGAATTATTGATCCTTACGTAAGAAGACACTACTCAATAATTGCTACAGGAGTTACTGTTCATTACTTTATTGATTCAATAATTGCTGCGTTGATATTTATATTATTATTGTTTCAATAAATGTCATTTCACAGTATTTTTCATTATCAGATCAATAATTCATATTATTTGAATAATATTATCAGATAACATTATTGGCAATGTCTAGAAAGTTCTGTCAAGGAGAGGTTTGGTCATCTAATTGCGCGCCAGTAAGGAAAAATTCTTATTGGAAAGCCCCCTCTATCCTGGGAACGGCCTGGTTGTCAGTACTGTGATTCTGTAATATTATTTTTAATAATTAATTATTGATTATTATGATAAAGAAAATATTTATTTTATGTGGATATAGATGGAGAAAATTTTTAATGTGACAATTGTTGAAAATTAATATTTTATTTTTTTCTGATAAAATAATTTATTTAAATATATTATTTTAATAATATATTAACGGTGATATTTTACAATGAATGTGGGATATATGAGTATATGAGGAGGAAGAGTATTTTTGTGGCATTAAATGTTTAACATATGTTTTGTGTGTCGGTGGACACAATTCTTGATTGAAAATTGATTATAGACTGTAAAATCGCCCGTTTATGGATTTCGGATAATTTCTGTTTGGAATTTGGAAAAATTTTCTTCTGCAAAGTTGTAGAGAATGGAATTTCCCATGGAAAGTCGCGAGTTTTGAATTTTTCTGATGACCGGGCTGTTTTCTATGAATTGTTGAAGTTTCGGAAAATAAAATAATTTTTATTAAATTTATGGGGTGGGACCCACTTGTGTTTTAACACATGTGGGCTGCTGAATTTTCTTGTTCCAAGTTGGTGGCTGATCAGTTGGTGGAGGAGGCGTAGGAGAATAAAAATAAATAATAATATTTTATTATTTTAGTCTCCTTTGGCGTTCTAACATTTTCCTATAAATAGAGGGTTAAGTTAGAATTGAAAATCACACCAGAAACAAAGTTTTCTCTCTTTCTCTCTCTATATTATCGAGCGTATCCTTGTGAGTATACTTTGAGTGTTGCTATACGGTGCGAGTTTCTGTCAGCACTATACCGAAATTCAGTCAGAAGTACGGCTATTTTGAGGTAAGGGATGTTATTTTCTTCTCAAATGATATTTTTTCTTCAATATCATTATGCCGGAATATTGGTGAACTTTTTTATCAAATTTGGAACTTTTTGTGCCGGAGTTACTATTCACGTATACGGTACTATTCACGTATACGGCACTATTCACGAATACGACACTATTCACAGAAAAATTATTTTTTTTCTTTTCGTCCAAAATATCTATTGCGGATACTAGCTTTGATTGTATCCATGTTTTGATCATTCTTGAATTTTACACCACTATGATTATTTTTGAGGTATTTTTGGACATGGATAAAACAAAGTACGAATCCTTAATCCTTAATCCTTGTCATTTTGTTTCACTAGATTCGCTTCTTTAAAAAAAAAATATTTTTTTATCATCTTCAGTCTTAAAGGAGGTTATTATTGAATATCTTTGGTCTGTAGTGCAAAGATGAATGATTTCTGATGAATATCTTTGGCCCGTAGTGCAAAGATGAACAGGTGTTTAGATGAACATGACCAACAGATGAATATCCTTGGCCTGTAGTGCAAGGATGAATATATGATTCAAGATGTGCATTGATTGATGTTACAGGGATAAAAAATTACTGTTGATGGACTGTTAAATTCATAGACATTAGTAGATTTCATCCTCTACGTAACTCTTCTATGAATTAATATTTTCCGCTGCGAATATTGATTTAAAACTTGTTGTCTATTGTATTCTATCAGATTTTTCCCTGTTGAAGACTAACGATAATTTGTTGTATATTATCTTAGTCATAATATTCTTTACTGAGCTAGTTGAGCTCACCCTTTTCCTTTTTGTTCCATTTTTCTTCTCAGGAGACGAGAATATAGCGGGTACGAGTCGGGGTATGAATTGATGGTCCTTGAGAGAGTTGTTTAGTAGTCCTCACCATTTTTATAAAATAATATATCAATAATTGTATTGAGGACATAGTTGGGTATGTATATTGTCTAGATGACAATGTTTGTATTCAAACTCACAGTTTATGGGTTGTAAAAGTTGTATTTGTTTCTGTACCATGTATTTGGCGACTCAAAATGGGTTGGATGGAATGGACCTATTTTGGGGGCGTCACATCACCTATTTGGATATCCCAAAACAGTTGAAGAGGCTGCTGGAGATGCTCTAAGATGTGTAGTTCACGTGCATATTTTTGAAACATAATATCATAGCAAGACATCACTTTAAAATAATTCCAGCAACAATTGGTGTAGTGGTTCAAATGAGATTCCGAGACGAGCCGCAGATTTAAACGTCTTGAGTTCGAATAACACCGACTCCAATATGTCAAGTCAATAAAATAGTTTTATCAAGCCAATAAAATAGTGGTGAAGCCACAGGGACGCATTATCAACAAAAAAAGACATCACTTCTAAAATAAGAAAGTGTATTGTTTTTTTCAATTCCTTGAAAAGGAAATAATAATTATAATAATCAGTAAACGAACAAATAGTTTAAAAAACATTTTTAATATCTTAGCATTTTAGTACTTCTTCACTTCTTTGCTTTCGTATTTTTGTTTTCTTTTTATCAGGACAGCCTGAGACAAGTTACATAAAGTCCACGGTGAACCTCTTTTTTCCCATTCCTTCTACGCGGATAGGATTTTGGGACTGGAAAATTGGATCGGTCCAATTTTATTTTATTTTTTTATTTTTTTGTTGTGACTCGTATCCAAATTACATTCAAAATATTATATTTTATAAAAATTTTTGTTGAAATAAATATTATATATTTTTTAAGAGTCACAATAAAAAATAATAATAAAATTGGACCGGTCCAATTTTCTGTTCCCAATTTCCTGTCCGGCTAGACTTATTCCTTTTTTCCCCATAAAATTCCTTTCCTTTTTTTTCGCTGATAAATAACTGCATCCATTTTATATAAAAAATCATTTATTAAATTCATAATATTAAGAAAAAAAAATTGTTTTATATTTATTCTAAAAAATATTTTTTTTGAGAATCTATTCTACTATAATTATCTATTTATATTGATTTTTTTTTATTATTATTATTGCTATTCGGGTAAATTTTACTTCATCACTTGAGGTTTGATCATTTTTTCACATGACCGCATATTATTTAAACCGTGTTAACATTGTAACTTTGATGGCTAAAGACATATTTGCCCTAAGATTAAGACATTTATGTCTCTTATATATATAATTGTTAGAAATGAGATTTGAATTGAATGAGAAAATTGATCGGACGGGTCGGGTCGGGTCGTGGTCGTGACGGGCAGTTTTGTGAAACTATACGTCGTTTTGACGACGGTTACATGCAAACTTTTTCTATAAATAAATGGTGTGGGGAAAACATTTCAGACATACAAAAATTTCCCTTCCATTTCTAGAAAAAAAATTTGTCCCGTCCCGTTCAGAAAAAACCCGTTCTAGATTTCCCGTTCTGCAGTTTTCCCGTCCCGTTCTGCAGATAATCCCGTTCTGTTCCTTTCTGTCCCGTCCCGTTCACTTCTGCATAATCCCGTTCTGTTCTACAGTTCCCGTTCTGCAGTGGATTTTTCCCGTTCCGTTTCTGCATTAATTTTTACAGTAAGTTCTCATGCATGCATCATTCATGTTCATATAGTTTTAGTACATAACATAAATTTTGGTTCGATGAATTCTTAATTTTGTAATGCTACTAATTAAGAATTGAAATCCGTTTTATCTTGGGAAGCAATTATTCAATTAACCCTTAGCATCTGTGGGGGAATAAATTTGCTTTAAGGAGACTTTGTGAATTCAAAGGACTCGAATTTATATTCATCAGTTTACAAGTTATTTATGTTTTGCATAATTTATTATTATTATATTTATATGCATTATTAAATAATACTATATATTACAGATAACAATCTTAAAGCAAATTTATTTTTTCTGTAATTATAGTATTGTTTATGTTAATAGAAAATTGTTTTATGTGGATAACACTACCGTGATTCATTTCTTGTCCATTGTCGTGCACTACCGTGTTTCATGTTTCTGTTTCTGTTTCTGAATTTTCAAAGGGATACTTTAATTTGCAACTAAATTATTCTGTATTGCATGTTAAGGTAATAACAAAGGAATTTATATATTCTGGTTTGCATGGTATAGTTCTTGTACTTGAGTGATTTGCATGAAATCAGAATTTAGCAAAATATATATATAATATTGCATGTTATATATTTCGCTTGAAATCAGATCATGCATGATTTGGTTAGAATTACATAATATTAACAGATTTTGTAAACAATGACTGATTTATATATTATATTATTATATATAAATTACATGTTTATATTGTTTAATTATATTTATGCGTAATATATATAATATTTCGTAAGTATAATTTTAACATATAATCAGTACATTTGTTATATTTTGTTTTGCAGTTGAAATAAAACATCCATATATATTTATGTTCATGCAATTATAGGGGTCCTGCAAATGAATGTTGCATACATTTATAAATGATTACATGCATTTATAGAATATTTTTATACCATGTGTGTTTTCTTGACTACATCTCATACTTGCAAGTTGCTAAAGAATGCAAGTGTACATGCAAGTTGCTGATTGCAATCGAAACCATGTCAATTGATTATTCTGTTATGAGGTTATTAATTTAATTTATATGATTAGTACAAAGTTATTCCGGTAAACAGAATTTGTAAATAAATATTCTGTAAATTTATTAACATATTATCTTTTGCATGTTAATACATGTTTGTATTTTAATACATATCATTCTGTTTAACAGTTTATATTACATGTTAATAAATTGCATGTTTATATGTTTATAAATATTGCATGATTAATAGATATATAATATTTTGTTTATATATATTCTGTAATTGTATTAGTGTTTTATGTAAACAGAAAATTGTTTGCATATTAATATTACTATTCTGTTATTGTTTTTAAATTCAAATAACAGTTTATTTTGATTGCTAATATATATTATTGTTACATCTTGGACAAACAGAAATTTGTTTCTGTCTATTGACAATAGTCTTTATTTGTATAACAGAAATGGCTTCTACAAGCACCATTCCTGCCATGAGTATGTCTCATGGAGAAAAGCCTGAAAGGTTCAATGGAACTGATTTCAAGCGTTGGCAACAGAAAATGCTTTTCTATCTCACCACATTGAACTTGGCAAGGTTTCTACAAGAGGACTGTCCTACTCTTGTTGAAGGAGAAACTGACAAAGAGAAAGTGGCTGCTGTTGATGCATGGAAACATGTAGATTTTCTTTGCAGGAACTATGTGATGAATATATTAGATAACACATTGTATAATGTGTATTGTACAATCCAAACTGCAAAAGAATTATGGGAATCTTTAGACAAGAAATATAAAACTGAAGATGCTGGCATGAAAAAATTCATAGTCGGTAGATTTCTAGATTATAAAATGATAGATTCTAAAGTAGTGATCACTCAGGTTCAAGAATTACAAGTAATTCTGCATGACATTCATTCTGAAGGAATGTCATTAAGTGATTCATTCCAAGTTGCAGCAATGATTGAAAAACTTCCACCATCGTGGAAAGACTTCAAGAATTATCTGAAGCATAAACGCAAAGATATGAATCTTGAAGAACTGATCGTGCGACTAAGGATTGAAGAGGACAATCGAGGATCTGAGAAGAAAAGTGGGAAGAATTTCACAGAAGCCAAGGCAAATGTTGTAGAACAAAGGCCAAACAACAACAAAAGGAAGCGTGAAGGCAAAGAAGCTTTCAAGGCCAAAAAGAAATTCAAAGGCAAATGCTTCAATTGTGGTATTCCGGGACACAAATCAAATGAATGTCGCAAGCCAAAGAAGTTCAAGAAAGAACAAAAGTCTCAAGCAAATGTGACAGAACTGGAGAAGCTTTCTGAAGATGTTTCAGACATGAACCTTTGTGCAGTTATATCTGAATGTAACTTGGTAGGAAATCCTAAAGAGTGGTACGTGGACACTGGAGCTACCCGCCATATATGTTCCAACAAATGGATGTTTTCTACTTACAAACCAGTAGAAAATGATGATCAACTCTTTATGGGAAACTCCTCAAGTTCAAAGGTTCAAGGACGTGGAAAGATTGTACTGAAAATGACATCTGGCAAAGAACTGACTTTGAATGAAGTGCTTCATGTGCCAGATATTCGCAAGAATCTAGTTTCTGGGTCACTACTGAGCAAGAATGGCTTTAAGTTGGTTTTTGTGTCTGATAAGTTTGTCCTTACTAAGAATGATATGTTTGTAGGAAAGGGCTACATGAATGATGGGCTCTTTAAGATGAATGTTATGACTGTTGTACCGAAGTCTATTGATAATAATAAAATTAATTCTTCTGCTTACTTGTTAGAGTCTTCAAACATATGGCATGCTAGATTAGGACATGTTAATTATAATACTTTGCATAGATTAATTAATTTAGAATTCTTGCCTAAATTTGATATTAATCTAAAACATAAATGTGAAATTTGTGTGGAATCAAAAATGACAAGATTACCCTTTCACTCAGTTGAAAGGAAAACTGAACCTCTAGATTTAATTCACACTGACATATGTGACTTAAAGTTTGTGCAAACTAGAGGTGGGAAAAAATATTTCATAACCTTTATTGATGATTGCACAAGATATTGTTATGTATATTTGCTAAGAAGCAAAGATGAGGCTGTAGAAATGTTTCAACTTTATAAAAATGAAGTTGAAAATCAACTTAACAAAAAGATTAAAGCAATAAGAAGTGATAGAGGTGGTGAATATGAATCACCATTTGAAGAGATTTGCTCTACTCATGGTATTATTCACCAAACTACAGCTCCTTATTCACCTCAATCTAACGGTATTGCTGAACGCAAGAACCGAACATTAAAAGAAATGTTGAATGCTATGTTGAATAGTTCTGGAGCACCACAGAATTTGTGGGGGGAAGCTTTGATTTCTGCCAATTATATTCTTAACAAAGTGCCTCATAAGAAAACTCACAAAACCCCTTATGAATTATGGAAAGGTCATAGACCTTGCTATAAATACTTAAGAGTGTGGGGGTGTTTAGCAAAAGTGATGGTTCCTAAACCTAAAAAGGTTAAGATAGGACCAAAAACAATTGACTGTGTTTTCATTGGTTATGCAAATAACAGCAGTGCTTATCGCTTTCTTGTTCATAAATCTGAAATTAACGATATTCATGTTAATACATTTATTGAATCAAGGGATGCATCATTTTTTGAGAATATTTTTTCATATAATGGAAATAATTATTCTAATTCAAACAAAAGACCTTTGGATGTTACTAGTGATAATCCTGAAAATATAGACAAAGAGTCTGTAGTGGATGAACCTAGACGTAGCAAAAGGTCAAGGACTTCAACGTCTTTTGGTCCGAATTTTCTAACATTTTTGTTAGAAAATGATCCTCGAACCTACAAGGAAGCAATATCCTCTCCAGATGCTTCTCATTGGAAAGAAGCAATAAATAGCGAAATTGAGTCCATTATGAAAATCATACATGGGAACTGGTGGATCTTCCATCTGGTTCAAAACCTTTAGGGTATAAATGGATCTTCAAAAAGAAGTTGAAAGCTGATGGCTCAATTGATAAATACAAAGCAAGGCTTGTTGTTAAAGGCTATAGACAAAAGGAAGGATTGGATTATTTTGACACTTATTCACCTGTTACAAGAATTACATCTATTAGAATGCTAATAGCAATAGCATCTTTAAATAGACTTGAAATACATCAAATGGATGTAAAGACTGCATTCTTAAATGGTGAATTAGATGAAGAAATATATATGGAACAACCTGAAGGTTTTATAGCTCCTGGACAAGAGAGGAAAGTATGTAAACTTGTTAAATCTTTGTATGGATTAAAACAAGCACCAAAACAATGGCACGAGAAATTTGATAATGTTATGTTATCAAATGGATTTAAAATTAATGAGTGTGACAAATGTGTTTATGTCAAAAGCACTTAAAAGGAATATGTCATTGTTTGTCTTTATGTGGATGATATGTTAATCATGGGTAGCAACAATGAAGTTATCAACTCAACAAAACATATGTTGTCAAATAGGTTTGACATGAAAGACTTGGGGGTTGCTGATATAATATTAGGAATCAAAATTTCTAGAACCTCTGATGGAATTATGTTATCTCAATCTCATTACATTGAGAAAATACTTGAAAAATTTAACAAGTATAATATAATTCTGAATAAAACCCCATTTGATATAAATTTTCATCTAGCTAAAAATGAAGGTGATAGCATATCTCAACTAGAATATTCTCGTATAATAGGCAGTTTAATGTACGTCATGAACTGTACTAGACCAGACATAGCTTATTCAGTAAGTAAACTAAGTAGGTATACGAGTAATCCAGGTACAGATCACTGGAAAGCACTTTTGAGAGTTTTAGGATATTTAAAACATACTCAAAAATATGGACTGCACTATACTAGATATCCAGCAGTATTAGAAGGATATAGTGATGCTAATTGGATATCTGACAATAAAGACTCGAAATCCACAAGTGGATATGTCTTTACCCTTGGAGGTGCAGCAGTATCTTGGAAATTTTCAAAACAAACTTGTATCGCTAGGTCTACAATGGAATCAGAATTCATTGCTTTAGACAAAGCTGGAGAAGAAGCTGAATGGCTTCGTAATTTTTTGGAGGATATTCCAAATTGGTCAAGACCTGTGCCAGCTATATGTATACATTGTGATAGCCAATCAGCGATTGGAAGAGCACAGAGTCATTTATATAACGGTAAGTCACGTCATATACGACGAAGACATAATACCGTTAGACAATTGCTCTCAAATGGAATTATCTCAATTGACTATGTAAAGTCAAAAGATAATATTGCGGATCCGCTTACGAAAGGTTTAACAAGAGAGCAAATGGAAAAATCATCGAAGGGAATGGGTTTAAAGCCTACTGTTTAAATAAGAGTCGTCATAGTGGCAACCCAACCTAGCTGTCTGGAGATCCCAAGATCTAGGTTCAATGGGCAAACCGAACTATGTAGTACTCAGTAAAGCACTGAGGAGATATTTACTCCTAACCATTCCTAAAATGAGATAGTGCACATCTGCCGCGAGAATCAGGATAAGTTACGCTTTTAATGACTTTTATATCTTGAAATGCGTTCAAGTGGGGTATTGCAGGATACTCTTGTGATAGAAGTCACCTACGTGAGTAAGAAGGGGGCCACTTCTGTGAGAATTATAAAGGCTGAATTCTCTAATATACTTACGGAACCAAGAGGTGTTGCAAGGCTAAAATGAACACAAACGTGAGAACCAACTATGTCTGAAGAGATATTGTAAGACCCCAAATAATTAATAAATGAAATTTAATTTCCTTTAATTATTATTTTGAATAGTAAGGGTTGATTTGAATAATGTGGATAGTTATGGGTAAAATACGCAAACATTTCAAAATAAGCAAGTGGTTAGGGAATATTCGTTTGGTCGTGGAATATTCGTACTGTCGGGGAATATTCGTACGACGGCGCAGCCATGTGTGGGCCCCATAACGGAAAGCGATTGGAGGAAGAAAACGACAAATATAAGCTGTTTAAAAATAACGGCGTAGTTGTTACCATTTACACTGTTGAAATACCCGGTGGTTAAAATACAGTAATACGCGTTGTTGCACAGTAGCACACGGTATTGCACAGTATTTTGAATTATTGATCCTTACGTAAGAAGGCACTACTCAATAATTGCTACAGGAGTTACTGTTCATTACTTTATTGATTCAATAATTGCTGCATTGATATTTATATTATTATTGTTTTAATAATTGTCATTGCACAGTATTTTCCATTATCAGATCAATAATTCATATTATTTGAATAATATTATCAGATAACATTATTGACAATGTCTAGAAAGTTCTGTCAAGGAGAGGTTTGGTCATCTAATTGCGCGCCAGTAAGGAGAAATCCTTATTGGAAAGCCCCCTCTATCCTGGGAACGGCCTGGTTGTCAGTACTGTGATTTTGTAATATTATTTTTAATAATTAATTATTGATTATTATGATAAAGAAAATATTTATTTTATGTGGATATAGATGGAGAAAATTTTTAATGTGACAATTGTTGAAAATTAATATTTTATCTTTTTCTGATAAAATAATTCATTTAAATATATTATTTTAATAATATATTAACGATGATATTTTTACAATGAATGTGGGATATATGAGTATATAAGGAGGTAGAATATTTTTGTGGCATTAAATGTTTAACACATATTTTGTGTGTCGGTGGACATAATTTTTGACCGAAAATTGATTATAGACTGTAAAATTGCCCGTTTGTGGATTTCGGATAATTTCTGTTTGGAATTTGGAAAAATTTTCTTCTGCAAAGTTGTAGAGAATGGAATTTCCCATGGAAAGTCGCGAATTTCGAATTTTTCTGATAACCGAGCTATTTTCTATGAATTATTGAAGTTACGGAAAATAAAATAATTTTTTTATTAATTATGGGTGGGACCCACTTTTTGGTTGGTGAGTAATTCACATGGGCTGCTGGAATTTTCTTCAATGGTGGCTGGTCTAACTTAGCACATGCGTAGAAATTGTTAAGAAAATATTATATTTTAATATTTTAGTCTCCTTTGGCGTTCTAACATTTTCCTATAAATAGAGGGCTAAGTTAGAATTGAAAATCACACCAGAAACAAAGTTTTCTCTCTTTCTCTCTCTATATTATCGAGCGTATTCTTGTGAGTATACTTTGAGTGTTGCTATACGGTGCGAGTTTCTATCAGCACTATACCGAAATTCAGTCAGAAGTACGGCTATTTTGAGGTAAGGGATGTTATTTTCTTCTCAAATGGTATTATTTTCTTCAATATCATTATGCCGAAATATTGGTGAACGTTTTTATCAAATTTGGAACTTTTTGTGCCGGAGTTACTATTCACGTATACGGTACTATTCACGTATACGGCACTATTCACGAATACGGCACTATTCACAGAAAAATTATTTTTTTTCTTTTCGTCCAAAATATCTATGGTGAATACTAGCTTTGATTGTATCCATGTTTTGATCATTCTTGAATTTTACACCACTATGATTATTTATGAGGTATTTTTGAACATGGATAAAACAAAGTACGAATCCTTAATCCTTAATCCTTGTCATTTTGTTTCACTGGATTCGCTTCTTTAAAAATATTTTTTATCATCTTCAGTCTTAAAGAAGGTAATATTGAATATCTTTGGCCTGTAGTGCAAAGATGAATGATTTCTGATGAATATCTTTGGCCCGTAGTGCAAAGATGAACAGGTGTTTAGATGAACATGGCCAACAAATGAATATCCTTGGCCTGTAGTGCAAGGATGAATATATGAGACAAGATGTGCATTGATTGATGTTACAGGGATAAAAATACTGTTGATGGACTGTTAAATTCATAGACATTAGTAGATTTCATCCTCTACGTAACTCTTCTATGAATTAATATTTTCCGCTGCGAATATTGATTTAAAACTTGTTGTCTATTGTATTCTATCAGATTTTTTCCCTGTTGAAGACTAACGATAATTTGTTGTATATTATCTTAGTCATAATATTCTTTACTGAGCTAGTTGAGCTCACCCTTTTCCTTTTTGTTCCATTTTCTTCTCAGGAGACGAGAATATAGCAGGTACGAGTCGGGGTATGAATTGATGGTCCTTGAGAGAGATGTTTAGTAGTCCTCACCATTTTTGTAAAATAATATATCAATAATTGTATTGAGGACATAGTTGGGTATGTATATTGTCTAGATGACAATGTTTGTATTTAAACTCACAGTTTATGGGTTGTAAAAGTTGCGGTTGTTTCTGTACCATGTATTTGGCGACTCAAAATGGGTTGGATGGAATGGACCTATTTTGGGGGCGTCACAGTTGGTATCAGAGCTTAGGGATATGATCTCTGGCGGAGATCGGGGAATAGAACTAGGAGGGGAGAGACGTGTAAATCCTTCGCTAGTTTGTCCTACCTAAGCTTATTTGTTAGTTGGTCAGTATATAGGGATATTATGTGATATGTGATTTGCTTAATTAACCCTTGTTTTATGGCAGTATTTAAGAATGGCAACCGAGAATGTTAACAATGGAGTTAATGAGACCGTGGAAATGCCTGTACTTACCAACGAGTAGAACGTGCAACAGGCTGGTAATGTTCCTCCTGTGAACAACACCATTGATCAGACGATGAACGACGCAATGTTTAGAAGCTTTTTGCAGTTCATGCAAAATCAGACGAGGGAGACTCGTGTTCAAAATACAGGAGGAAATGATAACAATTCACGGGTTGTCACAGCCAAGCAGTTCAAAGAGCTGGGACCACCAGAATTTAAGGGAAAGCCAGACCCGATCATGGCGGAGACATGGGTCAAGCAAATTACCAAGATATTCGATGTCTTGGGATGCACGGAGGAACAAAAGGTTCCATTCGCCACCTTTATGTTCCGTGGCGAGGCAGACTACTGGTGGGAGTCTGTGAAACGTACCCATCCAGCCGCACTCAGCATGTCTTGGGAGACGTTTCAGAAACTATTTAATGACAAATATTTTCCTGAAAGTGTTCGTCATATGAAGGAAGTGGAGTTCATCAGATTAGAACAAAATAACATGACGGTGTCTCAGTACGAGGCAAAGTTTGCAGAGTTATCCAGGTTTGCACCTCATTTGGTGGAGAATGAGGAACGTATGACGCGGATGTTTCTGAGAGGTTTGAAACCCGGCATACGACAATATCTCATCTCTCATAAATTTTCTCTCTATTCAGATGTTGTTAACAGGGCTCAATTGTTGGAGCGAGACAACGAGTACGGTCAACCGAGGTACCACAATCAGGATTATACTGAAGATAGCAGTCAGCAAAACAACAATAACCAGTGGAGAAAGAAAAAGACGGACAAAAATGGTAACCACTCTGGTGGTAATCATAGCTATGAAAATAGAAGAAGCGAGTCAGGAGGAGATTTTAAAAAGAGGAGATTTAACAACGACCATATGAAGACGACAGTTCCGGCAGCAACTGGGTCTAAGGGAGGAGAAAGACCACCGGTTATATGCTATAATTGTGGAAAGGAAGGACATATCGCTCGAGATTGTACGGTAGCGAAACCTAGTTCAGCGGGGACGGTGACTCAAAAGACTGTCCCAGAAAAGCCAAAGTCAATGGTTCCTGGAAGAGCGTTTGTTGTGACTGGTCAACATGTGAGGAACCCAAACGAGGTGATCACGGGTAAGCTATTTATAAATTCTTGCGAAGTTTATACCTTACTTGATACCGGTGCTACCCATTCATTTATCTCTCCTGCTTGCGCTCAACGTTTAAACTTGACTCCAGAGAAATTAGACTTTGACCTATCTGTGGAAACTCCGTTAGGAGAAACTTTTATCACATCCACTGTTTATAAATCTTGTTTCATTCAAGTTGGTACCATCACCTTACCTGTTGACCTGATCTCTTTAAAGATACTTGCTTTTGATGTGATTTTAGGGATTGATTGGTTAACTACTCATCATGCCAAAATTGATTGTTTTCGTAAGGTTGTTAGTTTTCATATTCCTAATCAACCTGTTGTTCGAATTCAGGCAACTAAACCATTAAAATCAATCACTGTCATATCTAATCATAAAGCTATTCGTTTATTGAAAAACGGATGTCAAGCTTTCTTAGCCCATGTTATGGATTTGAATAAAGACACGTCAAAATTGAATAATATTCCTGTTGTTATTGACTTTCCTGACGTATTTCCTGAAGAACTTCCCGGTCTACCCCCAGAACGTGAAGTTGAATTCTTTATTGATCTTGAACCTGGTACAAAGCCCATTTCTAAAACCCCATATCGAATGGCTCCTATTGAACTTCAGGAGTTAAAAGTCCAACTACAGGAGTTATTGGACATCGGTTTCATTCGTCCTAGTACATCTCCTTGGGGTGCTCCTGTTTTATTCGTAAAGAAGAAAGACGGGAGTATGCGACTTTGTATTGACTATCGGGAATTGAACCATGTCACCATCAAGAATAGGTATCCTTTACCTCGTATTGATGACTTGTTTGACCAGTTGCAAGGAGCACAATTCTTTTCAAAAATAGATCTTCGTTCTGGATATCATCAGCTGAAAATTAGAACTGAGGATATTCCAAAGACTGCCTTCAGAACTCGGTATGGGCATTATGAATTCTTAGTCATGTCTTTTGGATTGACTAATGCTCCTGCTGCTTTCATGGATATGATGAACCGAGTATTCAAGGATTATTTGGATCAATTCGTTGTTGTCTTTATTGATGACATCCTCATATATTCCAAAAGTCGTGAAGATCATGAGCACCATTTGAAGCTGGTACTCCAAAGGCTTCGTGAAAACAAGTTATATGCTAAGTTGAAGAAATGCGAGTTCTGGCTTGAGGAAGTAGCATTCCTTGGGCACGTGGTGTCAAAAAATGGAGTATCTGTTGACCCGACGAAGATTGAAGCAATACAAAGTTGGGAGCAACCGAAGTCGGTCACTGAAGTACGTAGCTTTTTGGGCTTAGCTGGTTATTATCGGAGATTCGTGGAAGGGTTTTCTCGAATTGCTACTCCATTAACTCAGCTAACTCGGAAGGATACAAAATTCGTATGGAGCGAGGAATGCGAGAAGAGTTTCCAAGAGCTTAAGAGGAGACTTATTTCGGCACCTGTTCTAACAATACCATCTGGTTCGGATGGATTTGTTATCTACAGCGATGCTTCGGGCAAAGGGTTAGGATGTGTTCTCATGCAACGTGGGAAAGTCATAGCCTATGCCTCGCGACAACTTAAAGAGTATGAGAGGAATTATCCTACTCATGATCTAGAGTTGGCAGCAGTCGTTTTCGCGCTAAAGATCTGGAGGCACTATCTATACGGGGAGAAAGTGGAGATATATTCAGATCATAAAAGCCTCAAATATTTCTTCACGCAGAAAGAACTCAACATGCGGCAACGACGTTGGCTCGAGTTGTTGAAAGATTACGACCACACTATTCAATACCATCCTGGAAAAGCGAACGTGGTAGCTGACGCATTGAGTAGAAGATCATATGCAGGAATGAGTGCAATGATGTCAAGTATACGCATAGAGCCAACTTTAATAGGAAAAGTTAAGGTTGCTCAAGCCACCGATCCGGAGCTGATGCATATGAAGATGAAAGTACAAGAAGGTGCCATTCCAGAAGCGAGAATTGATGAAGAAGGAATACTTCGAGTCCACTCCAGACTTTGTGTTCCTAACGATCCTGATTTGAAGTACAAGATCATGATGGAGGCACACAATACTCCGTTTGCAATTCATCCTGGAAGTACCAAAATGTATCGTGACCTTCGACATACATTTTGGTGGAACAATATGAAAAGAGAGATTGCAAAGTTTATTTCAACGTGTTTAACTTGTCAACGTGTAAAGGCAGAGCATCAAGTGCCAAAGGGTCCATTGCAACCACTTGAGATTCCGAAATGGAAGTGGGAACACATTACTATGGATTTCGTTACGGGTCTTCCTACGGTTTCTCAAGGCATCAATGCTATTTGGGTTATTGTTGATAGATTAACCAAGTCTGCTCATTTCTTGCCGATACGGGAGACTTATTCCCTTGAACGTCTTGCTCAAATGTACGTAAATGAGATTGTAAGGTTGCATGGCATGCCAGTATCCATAGTTTCGGATCGTGACCCAAGATTTACTTCAAGATTTTGGGTTAGCTTGCAAAAAGCTATGGGTACGGAGTTACGATTCAGTTCGGCATACCATCCTCAAACGGACGGACAATCAGAGAGGACTATTCAAACTCTTGAAGATTTATTAAGACTCTGTGTCCTAGACTTCAAGGGCAGTTGGGATAAATATTTACCATTGGTGGAATTCTCCTACAACAACAGTTATCAGGCAAGCATTGGTGTGGCCCCATTTGAAGCATTGTATGGACGAAAGTGTCGCTCTCCAGTATGTTGGGACGAGGTGGGTGAAGCAACATTATTGGGACCCGAGTTAGTACGTATGACTACAGAGAAGATCCAAACGATTCGACAACGTATACAAACGGCACAAGATCGACAAAAGAGTTATGCGGATCTTCATCGAAAGGACGTAGAATTTAGTGTTGGGGATCATGTATTGTTGCGTGTTGCCCCATGGAAGGGAGTTACAAGATTCGGGAAGAGAGGAAAGCTTAATCCACGATTTATTGGTCCGTTTCAAATTCTTGATCGAGTAGGTAATGTAGCCTATAGACTCGCGTTACCTCCAAGTATGTCTCGTGTTCATAATGTTTTTCATATATCTGTGCTTCGTAAATATGTGAAAGACCCGAACCACGTCATTGAGTTAGAACCGGACGAGATAGCCGAAGATTTAACGTATGAGGAGGTACCTGTCAAGATCTTGGATAGGAAGGAGCATGTCCTACGCACGAAGGTAATACCACAAGTTAAAGTTTTGTGGAGGAATCATGCTATAGAGGAAATGACCTGGGAGTTGGAAACGGAAATGAAAGCGAGGTATCCTCACCTTTTCGAAACACCAGGTACGTATGTCAATTTCGAGGACGAAATTTCATAAGGAGGGGAGGTTGTAAGACCCCAAATAATTAATAAATGAAATTTAATTTCCTTTAATTATTATTTTGAATAGTAAGGGTTGATTTGAATAATGTGGATAGTTATGGGTAAAATACGCAAACATTTCAAAATAAGCAAGTGGTTAGGGAATATTCGTTTGGTCGTGGAATATTCGTACTGTCGGGGAATATTCGTACGACGGCGCAGCCATGTGTGGGCCCCATAACGGAAAGCGATTGGAGGAAGAAAACGACAAATATAAGCTGTTTAAAAATAACGGCGTAGTTGTTACCGTTTACACTGTTGAAATACCCGGTGGTTAAAATACAGTAATACGCGTTGTTGCACAGTAGCACACGGTATTGCACAGTATTTTGAATTATTGATCCTTACGTAAGAAGGCACTACTCAATAATTGCTACAGGAGTTACTGTTCATTTCTTTATTGATTCAATAATTGCTGCATTGATATTTATATTATTATTGTTTTAATAATTGTCATTGCACAGTATTTTCCATTATCAGATCAATAATTCATATTATTTGAATAATATTATCAGATAACATTATTGACAATGTCTAGAAAGTTCTGTCAAGGAGAGGTTTGGTCATCTAATTGCGCGCCAGTAAGGAGAAATCCTTATTGGAAAGCCCCCTCTATCCTGGGAACGGCCTGGTTGTCAGTACTGTGATTTTGTAATATTATTTTTAATAATTAATTATTGATTATTATGATAAAGAAAATATTTATTTTATGTGGATATAGATGGAGAAAATTTTTAATGTGACAATTGTTGAAAATTAATATTTTATCTTTTTCTGATAAAATAATTCATTTAAATATATTATTTTAATAATATATTAACGATGATATTTTTACAATGAATGTGGGATATATGAGTATATAAGGAGGTAGAATATTTTTGTGGCATTAAATGTTTAACACATATTTTGTGTGTCGGTGGACATAATTTTTGACCGAAAATTGATTATAGACTGTAAAATTGTCCGTTTGTGGATTTCGGATAATTTCTGTTTGGAATTTGGAAAAATTTTCTTCTGCAAAGTTGTAGAGAATGGAATTTCCCATGGAAAGTCGCGAATTTCGAATTTTTCTGATAACCGAGCTATTTTCTATGAATTATTGAAGTTACGGAAAATAAAATGATTTTTTTATTAATTATGGGTGGGACCCACTTTTTGGTTGGTGAGTAATTCACATGGGCTGCTGGAATTTTCTTCAATGGTGGCTGGTCTAACTTAGCACATGCGTAGAAATTGTTAAGAAAATATTATATTTTAATATTTTAGTCTCCTTTGGCGTTCTAACATTTTCCTATAAATAGAGGGCTAAGTTAGAATTGAAAATCACACCAGAAACAAAGTTTTCTCTCTTTCTCTCTCTATATTATCGAGCGTATTCTTGTGAGTATACTTTGAGTGTTGCTATACGGTGCGAGTTTCTATCAGCACTATACCGAAATTCAGTCAGAAGTACGGCTATTTTGAGGTAAGGGATGTTATTTTCTTCTCAAATGGTATTATTTTCTTCAATATCATTATGCCGAAATATTGGTGAACGTTTTTATCAAATTTGGAACTTTTTGTGCCGGAGTTACTATTCACGTATACGGTACTATTCACGTATACGGCACTATTCACGAATACGGCACTATTCACAGAAAAATTATTTTTTTTCTTTTCGTCCAAAATATCTATGGTGAATACTAGCTTTGATTGTATCCATGTTTTGATCATTCTTGAATTTTACACCACTATGATTATTTATGAGGTATTTTTGAACATGGATAAAACAAAGTACGAATCCTTAATCCTTAATCCTTGTCATTTTGTTTCACTGGATTCGCTTCTTTAAAAATATTTTTTATCATCTTCAGTCTTAAAGAAGGTAATATTGAATATCTTTGGCCTGTAGTGCAAAGATGAATGATTTCTGATGAATATCTTTGGCCCGTAGTGCAAAGATGAACAGGTGTTTAGATGAACATGGCCAACAAATGAATATCCTTGGCCTGTAGTGCAAGGATGAATATATGAGACAAGATGCGCATTGATTGATGTTACAGGGATAAAAATACTGTTGATGGACTGTTAAATTCATAGACATTAGTAGATTTCATCCTCTACGTAACTCTTCTATGAATTAATATTTTCCGCTGCGAATATTGATTTAAAACTTGTTGTCTATTGTATTCTATCAGATTTTTTCCCTGTTGAAGACTAACGATAATTTGTTGTATATTATCTTAGTCATAATATTCTTTACTGAGCTAGTTGAGCTCACCCTTTTCCTTTTTGTTCCATTTTCTTCTCAGGAGACGAGAATATAGCGGGTACGAGTCGGGGTATGAATTGATGGTCCTTGAGAGAGATGTTTAGTAGTCCTCACCATTTTTGTAAAATAATATATCAATAATTGTATTGAGGACATAGTTGGGTATGTATATTGTATAGATGACAATGTTTGTATTTAAACTCACAGTTTATGGGTTGTAAAAGTTGCGGTTGTTTCTGTACCATGTATTTGGCGACTCAAAATGGGTTGGATGGAATGGACCTATTTTGGGGGCGTCACAGTTGGTATCAGAGCTTAGGGATATGATCTCTGGCGGAGATCGGGGAATAGAACTAGGAGGGGAGAGACGAGTAAATCCTTCGCTAGTTTGTCCTACCTAAGCTTATTTGTTAGTTGGTCAGTATATAGGGATATTATGTGATATGTGATTTGCTTAATTAACCCTTGTTTTATGGCAGTATTTAAGAATGGCAACCGAGAATGTTAACAATGGAGTTAATGAGACCGTGGAGATGCCTGTACTTACCAACGAGGAGAACGTGCAACAGGCTGGTAATGTTCCTCCTGTGAACAACACCATTGATCAGACGATGAACGACGCAATGTTTAGAAGCTTTTTGCAGTTCATGCAAAATCAGACGAGGGAGACTCGTGTTCAAAATACAGGAGGAAATGATAACAATTCACGGGTTGTCACAGCCAAGCAGTTCAAAGAGCTGGGACCACCAGAATTTAAGGGAAAGCCAGACCCGATCATGGCGGAGACATGGGTCAAGCAAATTACCAAGATATTCGATGTCTTGGGATGCACGGAGGAACAAAAGGTTCCATTCGCCACCTTTATGTTCCGTGGCGAGGCAGAATACTGGTGGGAGTCTGTGAAACGTACCCATCCAGCCGCACTCAGCATGTCTTGGGAGACGTTTCAGAAACTATTTAATGACAAATATTTTCCTGAAAGTGTTCGTCATATGAAGGAAGTGGAGTTCATCAGATTAGAACAAAATAACATGACGGTGTCTCAGTACGAGGCAAAGTTTGCAGAGTTATCCAGGTTTGCACCTCATTTGGTGGAGAATGAGGAACGTATGACGCGGATGTTTCTGAGAGGTTTGAAACCCGGCATACGACAATATCTCATCTCTCATAAATTTTCTCTCTATTCAGATGTTGTTAACAGGGCTCAATTGTTGGAGCGAGACAACGAGTACGGTCAACCGAGGTACCACAATCAGGATCATACTGAAGATAGCAGTCAGCAAAACAACAATAACCAGTGGAGAAAGAAAAAGATGGACAAAAATGGTAACCACTCTGGTGGTAATCATAGCTATGAAAATAGAAGAAGCGAGTCAGGAGGAGATTTTAAAAAGAGGAGATTTAACAACGACCATATGAAGACGACAGTTCCGGCAGCAACTGGGTCTAAGGGAGGAGAAAGACCACCGGTTATATGCTATAAGTGCGGGAAAGAGGGACATATCAGTCCAAACTGCCCACAACAGTTCAAGGTATGCTATAATTGTGGAAAGGAAGGACATATCGCTCGAGATTGTACGGTAGCGAAACCTAGTTCAGCGGGGACGGTGACTCAAAAGACTGTCCCAGAAAAGCCAAAGTCAATGGTTCCTGGAAGAGCGTTTGTTGTGACTGGTCAACATGCGAAGAACCCAAACGAGGTGATCACGGGTAATCTATTTATAAATTCTTGCGAAGTTTATACCTTACTTGATACCGGTGCTACCCATTCATTTATCTCTCCTGCTTGCGCTCAACGTTTAAACTTGACTCCAGAGAAATTAGACTTTGACCTATCTGTGGAAACTCCGTTAGGAGAAACTTTTATCACATCCACTGTTTATAAATCTTGTTTCATTCAAGTTGGTACCATCACCTTACCTGTTGACCTGATCTCTTTAAAGATACTTGCTTTTGATGTGATTTTAGGGATTGATTGGTTAACTACTCATCATGCCAAAATTGATTGTTTTCGTAAGGTTGTTAGTTTTCATATTCCTAATCAACCTGTTGTTCGAATTCAGGCAACTAAACCATTAAAATCAATCACTGTCATATCTAATCATAAAGTTATTCGTTTATTGAAAAACGGATGTCAAGCTTTCTTAGCCCATGTTATGGATTTGAATAAAGACACGTCAAAATTGAATAATATTCCTGTTGTTATTGACTTTCCTGACGTATTTCCTGAAGAACTTCCCGGTCTACCCCCAGAATGTGAAGTTGAATTCTTTATTGATCTTGAACCTGGTACAAAGCCCATTTCTAAAACCCCATATCGAATGGCTCCTATTGAACTTCAGGAGTTAAAAGTCCAACTACAGGAGTTATTGGACATCGGTTTCATTCGTCCTAGTACATCTCCTTGGGGTGCTCCTGTTTTATTCGTAAAGAAGAAAGACGGGAGTATGCGACTTTGTATTGACTATCGGGAATTGAACCATGTCACCATTAAGAATAGGTATCCTCTACCTCGTATTGATGACTTGTTTGACCAGTTGCAAGGAGCACAATTCTTTTCAAAAATCGATCTTCGTTCTGGATATCATCAGCTAAAAATTAGAACTGAGGATATTCCAAAGACTGCCTTCAGGACTCGGTATGGACATTATGAATTCTTAGTCATGTCTTTTGGATTGACTAACGCTCCTGCTGCTTTCATGGATATGATGAACCGAGTATTCAAAGATTATTTGGATCAATTCGTTGTTGTCTTTATTGATGACATCCTCATATATTCCAAAAGCCGTGAAGATCATGAGCACCATTTGAAGCTGGTACTCCAAAGGCTTCGTGAAAACAAGTTATATGCTAAGTTGAAGAAATGCGAGTTTTGGCTTGAGGAAGTAGCATTCCTTGGGCACGTGGTGTCAAAAAATGGAGTATCTGTTGACCCGACGAAGATTGAAGCAATACAAAGTTGGGAGCAACCGAAGTCGGTCACTGAAGTACGTAGCTTTTTGGGCTTAGCTGGTTATTATCGGAGATTCGTGGAAGGGTTTTCTCGAATTGCTACTCCATTAACTCAGCTAACTCGGAAGGATACAAAATTCGTATGGAGCGAGGAATGCGAGAAGAGTTTCCAAGAGCTTAAGAGGAGACTTATTTCGGCACCTGTTCTAACAATACCATCTGGTTCGGATGGATTTGTTATCTACAGCGATGCTTCGGGCAAAGGGTTAGGATGTGTTCTCATGCAACGTGGGAAAGTCATAGCCTATGCCTCGCGACAACTTAAAGAGTATGAGAGGAATTATCCTACTCATGATCTAGAGTTGGCAGCAGTCGTTTTCGCGCTAAAGATCTGGAGGCACTATCTATACGGGGAGAAAGTGGAGATATATTCAGATCATAAAAGCCTCAAATATTTCTTCACGCAGAAAGAACTCAACATGCGGCAACGACGTTGGCTCGAGTTGTTGAAAGATTACGACCACACTATTCAATACCATCCTGGAAAAGCGAACGTGGTAGCTGACGCATTGAGTAGAAGATCATATGCAGGAATGAGTGCAATGATGTCAAGTATACGCATAGAGCCAACTTTAATAGGAAAAGTTAAGGTTGTTCAAGCCACCGATCCGGAGCTGATGCATATGAAGATGAAAGTACAAGAAGGTGCCATTCCAGAAGCGAGAATTGATGAAGAAGGAATACTTCGAGTCCACTCCAGACTTTGTGTTCCTAACGATCCTGATTTGAAGTACAAGATCATGATGGAGGCACACAATACTCCGTTTGCAATTCATCCTGGAAGTACCAAAATGTATCGTGACCTTCGACATACATTTTGGTGGAACAATATGAAAAGAGAGATTGCAAAGTTTATTTCAACGTGTTTAACTTGTCAACGTGTAAAGGCAGAGCATCAAGTGCCAAAGGGTCCATTGCAACCACTTGAGATTCCGAAATGGAAGTGGGAACACATTACTATGGATTTCGTTACGGGTCTTCCTACGGTTTCTCAAGGCATCAATGCTATTTGGGTTATTGTTGATAGATTAACCAAGTCTGCTCATTTCTTGCCGATACGGGAGACTTATTCCCTTGAACGTCTTGCTCAAATGTACGTAAATGAGATTGTAAGGTTGCATGGCATGCCAGTATCCATAGTTTCGGATCGTGACCCAAGATTTACTTCAAGATTTTGGGTTAGCTTGCAAAAAGCTATGGGTACGGAGTTACGATTCAGTTCGGCATACCATCCTCAAACGGACGGACAATCAGAGAGGACTATTCAAACTCTTGAAGATTTATTAAGACTCTGTGTCCTAGACTTCAAGGGCAGTTGGGATAAATATTTACCATTGGTGGAATTCTCCTACAACAACAGTTATCAGGCAAGCATTGGTGTGGCCCCATTTGAAGCATTGTATGGACGAAAGTGTCGCTCTCCAGTATGTTGGGACGAAGTGGGTGAAGCAACATTATTGGGACCCGAGTTAGTACGTATGACTACAGAGAAGATCCAAACGATTCGACAACGTATACAAACGGCACAAGATCGACAAAAGAGTTATGCGGATCTTCATCGAAAGGACGTAGAATTTAGTGTTGGGGATCATGTATTGTTACGTGTTGCCCCATGGAAGGGAGTTACAAGATTCGGTAAGAGAGGAAAGCTTAATCCACGATTTATTGGTCCGTTTCAAATTCTTGATCGAGTAGGTAATGTAGCCTATAGACTCGCGTTACCTCCAAGTATGTCTCGTGTTCATAATATTTTTCATATATCTGTGCTTCGTAAATATGTGAAAGACCCGAACCACGTCATTGAGTTAGAACCGGACGAGATAGCCGAAGATTTAACGTATGAGGAGGTACCTGTCAAGATCTTGGATAGGAAGGAGCATGTCCTACGCACGAAGGTAATACCACAAGTTAAAGTTTTGTGGAGGAATCATGCTATAGAGGAAATGACCTGGGAGTTGGAAACGGAAATGAAAGCGAGGTATCCTCACCTTTTCGAAACACTAGGTACGTATGTCAATTTCGAGGACGAAATTTCATAAGGAGGGGAGGTTGTAAGACCCCAAATAATTAATAAATGAAATTTAATTTCCTTTAATTATTATTTTGAATAGTAAGGGTTGATTTGAATAATGTGGATAGTTATGGGTAAAATACGCAAACATTTCAAAATAAGCAAGTGGTTAGGGAATATTCGTTTGGTCGTGGAATATTCGTACTGTCGGGGAATATTCGTACGACGGCGCAGCCATGTGTGGGCCCCATAACGGAAAGCGATTGGAGGAAGAAAATGACAAATATAAGCTGTTTAAAAATAACGGCGTAGTTGTTACCGTTTACACTGTTGAAATACCCGGTGGTTAAAATACAGTAATACGCGTTGTTGCACAGTAGCACACGGTATTGCACAGTATTTTGAATTATTGATCCTTACGTAAGAAGGCACTACTCAATAATTGCTACAGGAGTTACTGTTCATTACTTTATTGATTCAATAATTGCTGCATTGATATTTATATTATTATTGTTTTAATAATTGTCATTGCACAGTATTTTCCATTATCAGATCAATAATTCATATTATTTGAATAATATTATCAGATAACATTATTGACAATGTCTAGAAAGTTCTGTCAAGGAGTGGTTTGGTCGTCTAATTGCGCGCCAGTAAGGAGAAATCCTTATTGGAAAGCCCCCTCTATCCTGGGAACGGCCTGGTTGTCAGTACTGTGATTTTGTAATATTATTTTTAATAATTAATTATTGATTATTATGATAAAGAAAATATTTATTTTATGTGGATATAGATGGAGAAAATTTTTAATGTGACAATTGTTGAAAATTAATATTTTATCTTTTTCTGATAAAATAATTCATTTAAATATATTATTTTAATAATATATTAACGATGATATTTTTACAATGAATGTGGGATATATGAGTATATAAGGAGGTAGAATATTTTTGTGGCATTAAATGTTTAACACATATTTTGTGTGTCGGTGGACATAATTTTTGACCGAAAATTGATTATAGACTGTAAAATTGCCCGTTTGTGGATTTCGGATAATTTCTGTTTGGAATTTGGAAAAATTTTCTTCTGCAAAGTTGTAGAGAATGGAATTTCCCATGGAAAGTCGCGAATTTCGAATTTTTCTGATAACCGAGCTATTTTCTATGAATTATTGAAGTTACGGAAAATAAAATGATTTTTTTATTAATTATGGGTGGGACCCACTTTTTGGTTGGTGAGTAATTCACATGGGCTGCTGGAATTTTCTTCAATGGTGGCTGGTCTAACTTAGCACATGCGTAGAAATTGTTAAGAAAATATTATATTTTAATATTTTAGTCTCCTTTGGCGTTCTAACATTTTCCTATAAATAGAGGGCTAAGTTAGAATTGAAAATCACACCAGAAACAAAGTTTTCTCTCTTTCTCTCTCTATATTATCGAGCGTATTCTTGTGAGTATACTTTGAGTGTTGCTATACGGTGCGAGTTTCTATCAGCACTATACCGAAATTCAGTCAGAAGTACGGCTATTTTGAGGTAAGGGATGTTATTTTCTTCTCAAATGGTATTATTTTCTTCAATATCATTATGCCGAAATATTGGTGAACGTTTTTATCAAATTTGGAACTTTTTGTGCCGGAGTTACTATTCACGTATACGGTACTATTCACGTATACGGCACTATTCACGAATACGGCACTATTCACAGAAAAATTATTTTTTTTCTTTTCGTCCAAAATATCTATGGTGAATACTAGCTTTGATTGTATCCATGTTTTGATCATTCTTGAATTTTACACCACTATGATTATTTATGAGGTATTTTTGAACATGGATAAAACAAAGTACGAATCCTTAATCCTTAATCCTTGTCATTTTGTTTCACTGGATTCGCTTCTTTAAAAATATTTTTTATCATCTTCAGTCTTAAAGAAGGTAATATTGAATATCTTTGGCCTGTAGTGCAAAGATGAATGATTTCTGATGAATATCTTTGGCCCGTAGTGCAAAGATGAACAGGTGTTTAGATGAACATGGCCAACAAATGAATATCCTTGGCTTGTAGTGCAAGGATGAATATATGAGACAAGATGCGCATTGATTGATGTTACAGGGATAAAAATACTATTGATGGACTGTTAAATTCATAGACATTAGTAGATTTCATCCTCTACGTAACTCTTCTATGAATTAATATTTTCCGCTGCGAATATTGATTTAAAACTTGTTGTCTATTGTATTCTATCAGATTTTTTCCCTGTTGAAGACTAACGATAATTTGTTGTATATTATCTTAGTCATAATATTCTTTACTGTGCTAGTTGAGCTCACCCTTTTCCTTTTTGTTCCATTTTCTTCTCAGGAGACGAGAATATAGCGGGTACGAGTCGGGGTATGAATTGATGGTCCTTGAGAGAGATGTTTAGTAGTCCTCACCATTTTTGTAAAATAATATATCAATAATTGTATTGAGGACATAGTTGGGTATGTATATTGTCTAGATGACAATGTTTGTATTTAAACTCACAGTTTATGGGTTGTAAAAGTTGCGGTTGTTTCTGTACCATGTATTTGGCGACTCAAAATGGGTTGGATGGAATGGACCTATTTTGGGGGCGTCACAGATATTTTGTGAATTCTATTGTCTTGGTTTACACAAAAAGCTGACAGTTCAAAGACATCAAGTCTACTGATTAGCCGAGTAAATCCGATAGATTTTACTAGGGCAAGTTCAAAGCCACTAGGCTACTTAACCTGATGAAATATCTTTTCTTATGTACTCGAACTAGTGTCTGCATATTCATAACATATTTTGCATATTGTAAAGCCAATTTTACATTCATGTGGGGGATTGTTGGAAATGAGATTTGAATTGAATGAGAAAATTGATCGGACGGGTCGGGTCGGGTCGTGGTCGTGACGGGCGGTTTTGTGAAACTACGTCGTTTTGACGACGGTTACATGCAAACTTTTTCTATAAATAAATGGTGTGGGGAAAACATTTCAGATATACAAAAATTGCCCTTCCATTTCTAGAAAAAAAATTTTGTCCCGTCCCGTTCAGAAAAAACCCGTTCTAGATTTCCCGTTCTGCAGTTTTCCCGTCCCGTTCTGCAGATAATCCCGTTCTGTTCCTTTCTGTCTCGTCCCGTTCACTTCTGCATAATCCCGTTCTGTTCTACAGTTCCCGTTCTGCAGTGGATTTTTCCCGTTCCGTTTCTGCATTAATTTTTACAGTAAGTTCTCATGCATGCATCATTCATGTTCATATAGTTTCAGTACATAACATAAATTTTGGTTCGATGAATTCTTAATTTTGTAATGCTACTAATTAAGAATTGAAATCCGTTTTATCTTGGGAAGCAATTATTCAATTAACCCTTAGCATCTGTGGGGGAATAAATTTGCTTTAAGGAGACTTTGTGAATTCAAAGGACTCGGATTTATATTCATCATTTTACAAGTTATTTATGTTTTGCATAATTTATTATTATTATATTTATATGCATTATTAAATAATACTATATATTACAGATAACAATAATTAACAACATAAACAAAAATATACTTTTCTTCAAGTTTTTCAAACCCATATCTAAAATTAAAACTCAAATCCAAAACCCCCAATCTGTTGCTCAATCCTTAAACAAATTGATGATAAAATTTGTAATATTACACTAAACTGAAGCTTGTACAATGCATGAATACCTCAAATGGTGGTGATATTAGATGAAATAAGATGGATCCTTAGCTTGAATTTTCTTTCTCGAGTCATTTTCGCCAACAAAGCATGTGAAGGGTGTTTTTATTTGATGAAATTTTTGATTGTTTAGGGTTGTTTATGCTTGAATTTTGGTTAAAGAATAATACTCATATAATTTTATTACTTGAAGTTTGTTTTATTTAGGAATAGACTTGAAGTTTTCATTTTATAATATGAAATTCAAATTATGATGATAAATTTGAGAATATCATATTATTTTATCTTACTATAAATATATATATATAGGGTATCCATCCACAGCAACCGGTTGTTTGGAGCAACCCCTTTTGGCCCAACCGCTACAACCTGTAGCCGCTTATAAAAAAAAATTTGTCTAAGGCCGGTACAGGTTGTAGCGGCTGGGCCAAAAGGGGTTACTCCTCAATAAACGGTTGTTGTGGATGGAATCCCATATATATATATATATATTGTTATTAATAAATGTGACTATTTTTTTAGTAGAACATAAAAGAGACCACATATGGCATGCAGGTGCCGGCCGGGAATTAACAGCTAAATTGAGGCGGATGAATAGCATTTTGGGGGGCGACAGAGCCAAAGAAAGAGATTGGACGAATGGTATCTCTGAGGCTTGAAGAAAACAAAATAATGAGAATTTCAAGTTTTGGAAAAGGAAAAGAGAATGTTTTTGAGAAAGGAAATCTTCTTTGTTTTCAAATTTAGACTTGAAACTATTAGTCTCGAAATTATAAAATAACTTAATAGTCTTGATATTATAATTATAATCCCGAAATTATAATTCTTGCAAACAAATATGATCATATTATTATTATATGCTAATTTTCACACACACTACACTCACACACCTAATAATAATTGAAAGAATCGAATGAAAACCATAAAGTAAGAGTTATCGCTAGGTCAACAACTATACTGCCATAGTATTATCAATATTATAAGGATAACTAAATTCCTATTTACTATTAACCTTTCATAATTTGAAAATGAGCTTATCAAATAATGAAGTTAAAGTTCCACAAGTAAGAAATGGGCAAATGTTGAGAACCTTTGGCTTTATGTCAATGAAATGCTGGCAGCCTCAATGAACACTGATTTTTAAAATGTGTGTGGTGTGGCCCTCAATCTTGGCCACACCTCTTCCTCATCCTCTCTATCCGGCCAACCTCAACTGCTGTATTTCAATCCTAAACCTTGGTTTGGAGTGCTGTGTGTGGGTCCCTCAATTACCCGTTTTATATTATTTGATCGTTGTCGACTTTTAAAATTAATTTAAGAGATTTTTAAATTTAAAATTGACATAGATTTTTTTTAATTTTAATTATTGTATACAATGATGGATATTGTAAACTATATAAAACGTATTACTTATGGTAAGTTTTATTATTTCATAATTTTTAATAAGTCATCTCAATTTTAAGTTTAAAAATATTTTGAATTGACTTTTAAAAGTCAGTAATTGTAACACCCCCAGTCTCGTATCCAAAAATATAGAAAAATTTATTTGTCTATAAAGAATTAAGTTACTCAGGGGCGAAACTAGCATAGGACTGGAGGGGGCCACGGCCCCCCCAAGGTTTGAAAAATTTATAAGGTCCACCCCAAGGTTGGAAAAATTAAATTTATTATAATTTTAAGTTTGTATAATTGGAGCATAATATTGTATATGTGTTATTCCAATTAAATGATACATTTGTATCCAGGTAACCAACTTAAACCCTTATTTTTTTTATTCTTTGTTTATTTTTTGAAACTTGATATTTTACTTTTTAAAAGTTTAACGAGTGATCATATTCAATTTGTTTTCCGGTAACCAACTAAAACCTTACTTATTTGATTGTAAGTTTATGAAAATTTTATTATTAAAAAGTTCAATAAATGGTCCAATAATATTGGTTAAGTCATTCTTGTAGTGTAGTTAATTGAATTTTTTATTTTTTGTTTAATTAGAATCATGGGAAAATCACATATTATTGATTCATTTTTCAAGAGAAAGCAATCAAATCATGTTGACATATCTATGCTTACCCCTGAGCCTAATGTTAAAACATCTCTGCCTACTTCTGAACAAGAACAATGTGAATTGAAGGTAAAGAATGAGATATTAATTATTTGGAATGTGATCCTAGAAAACGTATCAAAATATGAAAATGTTGTGGTGTGATTGAAGTTCTTTTTCTGAATATATATTATGTTGTTAAAAAAAAATTTGGCCCCCCCCCCAAAAAACAAATCCTGGTTTCGCCCCTGAAGTTACTAACAATAGTAACTTAAGTCGTGACCTTTTGGATGAGTTAAGATGACCTAAGAAGATACTATTAAGCTAATGGTTTAAGGGCCAAGAAGATACCGTTGGGCTAGTAGTTTAAGATATTGTTTGGATGAATTTGATTCAATTTAGACTCCAAATTTGACCTAAATTATTTTAATAATGATCATATAAAATACAAATGTGCTTAAAATTCATTTCAACAATACACCAAGCTTGTTAGGCAGACAAATAAATTAGGGTCCTTAACATTAATATACAACAATTAGAAAGTATTTACAAAAATAAAACACAAACAACATATTTACAAAAATAACGCAACATAATATTAAGCTTACTAAAATTAGGGATCTTTTTTCTCCCTACACGTCAGTTACTTCTCTCTCATCTCCAACCGCTCCTAAAATCAAGCGACTGAGATCCAAAATTCGAGCAACTGAGATTCAAGCAACTGAAATCCAAATCTTCTGCCGCGACACACCTCTGGGATCGGAGAAGACGAACGAAACTTTTTGTTGCGACGGCACGCTGAGATCGGAAAATAACATACAAAATCAACAGCAACTTCAAGTTCAGTAACGAAACAGTACAATCGAACGGCAGTGATTGTTGAATACAAAATCACAGCAACTTCGATACAAATCTGAATACTGAGGTATGTGAGATTAAAATTCATATGCATATAGTTACCTATGGAGACCACGAATTCCTATATTGATTACCTTTCTTAAGTTTTCACACTTCAAATAGTTACTGCAATTTCCTATAACGTTTGGATGATTCATTGATATGTTTTTATTATGGTTACTAAATATATATAAATTGGTTACTGATAATTGTGTATTTGTTTGTTAAATAATGTTTATTTGATGGCTTTATAATTTTTAAATGAGTTTGGTTACCTTCATGGAACTGTTGGTTACTTTATAATGTTGTCTTGTTTACTGAATAACACTATAATGTCTAATGTTATTTTGGTTACTGTCTAATGCTGTCTTGGTTACTGTGTAACAATATATTGGTTACTGATTAATGCTGGTTCGGTTACTGTGTAACATTATTATAATAGTTACTGAATATTTGGTTACTGTCTAATGCTGTCTTGGTTACTGTATAATATGTATTTAGATACTATAAGGTGTTTATTTGGTTACTCTATAATGTTATTGTGTTTTATAATTATTTCTTTTATATTGGTGGTTACTTATTGACTACATTGGTTACCTTCATACAACTGCTAATCTGATTATATATATTGGTTGTTGTATACAATTTAATTGGTTACAATATAATGTTTATTTGGTTGCAGTGACCATTTGGAAATTTCTGTCCAATTTGGAGTGTCGGATTTTGGCGTTTTTAGATTCTAATTTCATTGGAAACGGGTCAACGATCAAAAGTCACCAGCTTCGCTGGTGAACTGCAGGGTTTTTTGGTCGAATTCCATCATTTAGGCCTTCAAAATTGCATGTAAAAATTTGGTTTATTTTCTGGTTACTAAAATTATGTAATTTGGTTACTGTCTAATATTAATTTGGTTACTTTACAATGTTTATTCAGTTGTTATACAATGGCTATTGACAGTAACCAATACAACAAATTTAATTGTTTACAGGAATATATAATTGTTTACTGCTAGTAACCATTAACCACATGGTTGGTAACATTTTTGATGGTGTACAGTAACCAAAATTAATGTTGATTAATATTTTAATTTTTGATTCCATCATGAGTTATCAATATAAAGTAAACATATACATTGAACAATTGGTAACTGTTCTGAAATATTTTTATGTAAATTTGATTATCCATCTAAAATAAAATGGTTATCTCTATATTTATATTTAGTTACCAACTGGCATAGACCATCTCCAAATAACTTTTATAACTATGTAATTTAAAAGTATCCATCAGCTAGATAAATGGGAACCCTCACATGTACATTAAGCACTTGATAACTGTTCTGATATAAGTTTTTAATTATTTGGTTACTAACAAAAAACTAAAATGGTTACCCTTATAATAACTAAAATCCCTCACTGATTGTACAATAATAGTAGTCAAACACAATTAAATAACAGTAAAACAAATATAATAAATAAGTAACCAAATAGTTACATAACAGTAACCATAATATGTTTTAATGGTAACCAAAACATAAAACAACCTGTGTATCCAGCATCCTGTAATGAATGTGATATTGTTTGTTTAGGAAACCCAATTATTCTATGACATGTACATTTCACAATTGATATATGTCCTGAAACAAGATTGTAACTCTCTGGTTACTATCAAAACAATAGTTGGTTACCTTTATATACATATTTGGTTACCAACTGTACATCTCAAACAATGTATCCAACACAACTTAAAAGATACAATAAATAATAACTAAAATACCTCATTGATTGTACAATAATAGTAGTCAAAAACCATTAAATAACAGTAACCATAATGTAACATAATAAAACAGTAACCACATAATTATATGATAGTAACCAGAACAAGTTTTAATGGTAACCAAAATATAATAAAGAATTAACCAAATAGTTATATAAAAAGTAACTAGAACATGTTTTAATGGTAACCAAAACAGAAACAACCTGTATATCCAACCCAGTTTAGGCAACCCATGTATACTCTCACATATACATTTAACACTTGATATATGTCATGATACAAGCTTGTAACTATCTGGTTACTTCTAAAAAATAAAATAGTTATCCTTCTATACATGTTTGGTTACCAAACTGCACCTTTAAAATAATGTATCAGACACAACTTAATACGAACCAACAAATAATGTCAAATAATTGATTATATAATCAAATATGTAATTTCATTTACATAAGCTCCAATAAACATTACATACTCACTAACCATAACAAATGGTTATGGATATCCAACAAAAATCAAAGTACGAAACATAATTCATAATGACAAGACAACGATAACTGAACTAATCAAAATTTGGTACAAATCTTCTTGAAACTTGAGCTTTTTGGTTGCTGCTACTTTCTTCTTCATGGTTGCTCTCATTCTCTAGAAAAGACTTCCGCATTATGAACCTGTGGGAGGAAGAGAAATACCTTGGGATTAGTGAATAGAGAGCCCATGTAGGATGTGTTTGTGGAAATGAAAGTAGAAAATAGCATAAATCTTGTAGAATATATTTGAAGGGATTTATAAAAAATATAATACATCAATGTATACTAAGCAAATACATGGTAACCAAAAATCATAAGCTAACAGTAATAAAAAATATATTAAAGAAGTAACCAAACAGTTATATGTTAGTAATCAAAATATATTTTAATGGTAACCAAAATTATAAGCTAACAGTAACAAAAAACATACTAAAGAAGTAACTAAACAATTATATGTCAGTAACCAAAATATATTTTAATGGTAACCGATACATAACCAACATATAGACCAAACACATTTTAGTCAATCCATGTATACTAACCAAATACATGGTAACCAGAACAACACAAAATAGTACCCAAAATCCAAACTCAATAGAACAAAAATGGTATCCAAATCATAAATTAACAGTAACAAAAAACTTACTAAAGAAGTAACCGAACATTTATATGATAGTAACCAAAATATATTTTAATGGTAACCAATACATAAACAACATGTACAACAAAAACCAGTAACCAAAATATAATACAGAAGTAACCAAACAGTTATATGATAGTAACAATAATAAAATTTAAATCAACACACCTTTAAAAATTTTTGGGTTGGTAATATCTTCTGGCTATGAACTTGAGCTTCTGTCTTAACTACATGAACATCAAAATCAGAATCCAACTGCACAAACCCAAATAAATTTCTTCAAGTCCTTAATAAAATCACCCTCTATTATTATTTTCCTCTTTCCATCCTTCTTCCTTGTATCAATCATTCTATACAAAACATAAAAAAAATACAAATCCAAACGATCAATACTCCATTCTGTTAGAAATAGCGTATATATATGATCATATTGACAATTAATTAGTAGAATGAGAATTAACAGAAATTAGAAGCAGACTTTAAAGAGAGAAACCAAAATTCTTTCAGTTGGAGAGATAGTTGGAGAGAGAAAGTCGCGTATTCGACTGTGTGATTTGTTGATTAACAAGTGCAACAAAAGTAAATTAAAAAATAATTAATTTACGCCACCAATTTGTCTAACAAACTGTGATGAAGAAGAAGAAGAAGAAGAAGAGAGAGAAATACGAGAACAAAAGTTACGGAGAAGGAGAAGAAGAAGAAGAAGAAGAAGAGAGAGAAATACGAGAACAAAAGTTACGGAGAAGGAGAAGAAGAAGATTTTAGAGAGAGAAATATCATGCGTTTGAAATAAAAAACCACCAGATAATGATCCCCTAAATTAAGGAAACTACCCATTAATATTAATCCCTTAATTTAAGGACTTTTAATTGTATTAGTATTGATAATAAAAATGATAAAATGTTTTACTTTTGTAATTATTTTATGAGTGTATGATTTTTGTAATTACTTTCATAAATGTACTAATATATGTAATTAATCCAATAAATTACGCCCGTCATTTGGAAGCCGCCACGGCCCACGCCACCAAAATAAGTACTAACTCGGTTTCTAAAAAATTACCGTTTAAGTTATTTGCACATGAATTAATAAAATATTGTTTATTAAATAAAAATTATTTAAAATTCTATCACTACCCCTTTATGAGAAGTTAAAAACTATTAATACAAGGAATATAATTTATTGGGATGATGAGAAAAAGTAGGGGTAATATAGGAAAGTAAATAATTTATTCTTCTCGAAAGTTGTAAACTTCTAAAACGATAATATTTTAGGAACGGAGGGAGTATAATATTTAGCAATGAGACAATTTGAAAATAATCCCACAAACCATATGGTATTTGAATCTGTGTAAAAACATCACAAAAACAAATCAATTTTTCTTGCTTGTTTTAATTTGGCTATGGCCAAACACAAGAATTAAGAATACATGGAATTTGGATGTTTCTACTAATAAATTAATTGCTCAGTTTTGACTTTTTTAAATTAAATTGACTAATTTTAGAATTAATAATTAAGTATATATAAATATATTTTTAAAATTATAAAAATTGGGGTTAATAATAATAAATTGTATACACTTTCTTTTGGTTATAATTTCTTAACCTATATTTTAGAAAAAATAGTAAAAAGATTAGTTTTAAAAATGGTCAATTTAACTTAAAAAAAATCAAAACTAAGCAATTAATTTGAGACAGAGAGAATACTACTTTAATTAGCCATGTATTTTTTTAATATTTTTATTTTGGTAGGTGACAACTATTTAGGGTTAAGAGATATGTTTTTATGGGGGTGACCAATAATTTCAGTTATTTTTTTATTTTGACTTCTTTTTGAGGAGTAAAGTCAAAATTTTAAATTATAAAAGAAAAGAAGAATATTTTACCACTGGCATTTGGTCACTTCAAAGTTTTACTAATGCTAAGAGAATATATATATATATATATATATATAGGGAGCCCTTCCATAGCAACCGGTTGCTGTGAGTACTGTGCAACACCCTCTTTTTGTACCGTTGATCAACTTATTGGAAGGCTGAGATTGGGATGTATTAATACCAAACCGTGAGAAGCTCTGCCGGTTTCTATTTAAATAAGAGGGACCCACATTTTAACATATTGTCAGTCTAGTTAAACAAAATGAATATTTAATATTAAAATATTTCGACCGGTACAAGTTGTACCGACCTATTCTTTTTTTTTACGCATTAATGCTTTATCAGTTTTTAATCAAATACAAAGAGATTGCACATAATATTAAAATATTTAAAAATATTCCGGCCGGTACAAGTTGTACCGGCTTACTCTTTTTTTTTTAACACATTCATGTTTTCTCACTTTTTAATCAAATATAAAGATATTGCACAAAATTTATTTTAACTTACAAATATAATGTTAAAAATAAATATTAGTAATATAAAAATAAATATAATTATATTATAAATAAATATATAAATATAAATATTATTTTTAATATTAATATATTAAAAATAAATATAATAAATATATAATTATGCAAGATATATAATTATATTATTAATAATTATGCAAGATGTAATAAAATATTTAAAAATATTCCGGCCGGTACAAGTTGTAGCGGCCTACTCTTTTTTTTTTAACACATTCATGTTTTCTCACTTTTTAATCAAATATAAAGATATTGCACAAAATTTATTTTAACTTACAAATATAATGTTAAAAATAAATATTAGTAATATAAAAATAAATATAATTATATTATAAATAAATAAATATATAAATATAAATATTATTTTTAATATTAATATATTCAAAATAAATATAATAAATATATAATTATGCAAGATATATTATATTATTATTAATAGTTTGAGATGGACGTAATAACAATTGCTCCAATAGAACAAAGATATAAAACATATCAAAAAAATATTGTTGTGTTCAGTATGTTGATCAAAAAAAGAGTAGGCCGGTACAACTTGTACCGGCCGGAATATTTTTAAATATTTTATTACATCTTGCATAATTATTAATAATATAATTATATATCTTGCATAATTATATATTTATTATATTTATTTTTTTATATTAATATTAAAAATAATATTTATATTTATATATTTATTTATTTATAATATAATTGTATTTATTTTTATATTACTAATATTTATTTTTAACATTATATTTGTAAGTTAAAAAAAATTTTGTGCAATATCTTTATATTTGATTAAAAAGTGAGAAAACATGAATGTGTTAAAAAAAAGAGTAAGCCGGTACAACTTGTACCGGCCGGAATATTTTTAAATATTTTAATATTTTAATATTATGTGCAATCTCTTTGTATTTGATTAAAAACTGATAAAGCATCAATGCGTAAAAAAAAGAATAGGCCGTTACAACTTGTACCGGTCGAAATATTTTAATATTAAATATTCATTTTGTTTAACTAGACTGACAATATGTTAAAATGTGGGTCCCTCTTATTTAAATAGAAACCGGCAGAGCTTCTCACGGTTTGGTATTAATCCATCCCAATCTCAGCCTTCCAATAAGTTGATCAACGGTACAAAAAGAGGGTGTTGCACAGTACTCACAACAACCGGTTGCTATGGAAGGGCTCCCTATATATATATATATATATATATATAACTTGCTATTCAGTCTACAATTTTTACATGCATTGAACCATTACTCAACTAAATTCTTGGAGTAACTTGATTAGATCCAATTTAATGGAGTAAGATTTCCAGTTTCACCCACGACGAACAAAAGAATTTACCATAATATCCATTTTCACACGTATTGTTACGATTACCAGAATTTCTGGAGAATTCTTCAAATCCAATTTCCTTTAGTAGGGAAGAATGTGACTAGTAAATGAAATCAAACAAATCCATGGACAAAAGTATGTGTGCGTGCACCCATGTGATGCATGTAAGAAGAGAAAGAGTAAATGGATGTCAAAGACTTCGTGTGGAATGAAGAATGGGGACAAGATGAACAGCATTATATGGCCCATTACAAGATTTGATTGAACAAGAGGAACCCCAATTACTTTAGTATGCCTAGGCCCTTTCAATATTTTCAAAGATGCACCATCTATATATCAGACTCGAGACATATAATATAATTAGAGAGGAATGTATGGACCCCACACCCCAGACTTCTATATATTTATCTATCTATATCTATAGGCGAAACTCTATGTGTGTCGATATTCGATTGGTCAATTAACCAACTTATCAAAAAATAAACTTCATGCTAACCGAATCCACTGCTAAGTTATTGTACTCCCTCCATCCCATCCCATCCCATCCCAGAAAAGGGTCTTTACTTTCTTTGTATTTAACAAAGGAAATGATACTCTCACAGCATAAGAGATCTTCAGTACATCAGAGCAAAAAAGCAGCTCATATACAAAGTTATATTTGTCAGCCTGGAAATATGAAGTCTCATGGAGTTCTAACTGATTTCGGATGAAAAAATATACTGTAATGAGATGCTACAATCTATCTCTTAACATAGTAATGATGATATCTCTAATTTATTCCAAGTAAACTCAAAATATAGTACAGTAAAAAAAACCTATTTATAATGGTAAAAAGATGTTGCTGCAAGTTTTCTACTGAAACTAGAAATCGAACTTCTGAAACATGCAAATAAATCTATGCCAATTAATGTCTGCAAACAAATGATTAATGTTATGAATTAAACCAAAATATCAAGTGACGCGGCAAGAGTTCCCTACCAAAGACTATGAAATTCATGAATCTGGAAAATTAGTCTACAATGTACCTATCAATTAACTATCTTACAGAGGTCTAGACAAAGCCCTTTTGAAGAAAAGACAGGAACTAGTCATTAATTCTGTATCAAGCACAGCCAAATAGCTAGTGCTAGTGGGATCCCACAAAAAGTCTGCAGGCATTATGACTAATAATTCTCCCACTTGCTTCTAAAATTAATGGGGTCATGAAAAGAACTTGAATTATTGGGGACTTACCAGTGTCACTTGGTCCTAACCTCTATATCTCCATCTTTATAAACTTGCAGTAAATTAAACCATGGTCATGCAAGTTTATATCCAATCACATTCATGGGCCAAGCCAGAATTTATTAGAACTAAATTTAGTTGACTGTAGAGAAGAATGCATGTGCCATGTGCAGATTGTAAAGAGAGAACAAGAGAATGTAAGATATGGCTAGTATATATCCTGATGTAACTTCATTGATATGTAAATGCTGGATGCATAAATAGAACTTCTAGTACTAAACTCCATTAACAGCTGTTCCTTTCATTACACACACATTCAACTCTAAGAATAGAAAGGTCACAAATAGGCCAGTACATCAGAGTAACTCTGCACCATATATATAATATGGACCTTCAGTGTAATACAGACCAAGGAGAATATATATATGTGTGTGTGTGTGTGTGTGTGTGTGCGCGTGTATGATTTTTAGTACAGTAGTTTTTCTGGCTGAGAACAGAGGTTAGAGATCGCATTTATCATCAGTTTTATATATGGTTCTTCAGTTTTATACAATATGGAATCTGGTAGATAAGTCAACTACTATATTTCATGACAACTACTATATTTCATGAGAACTGAAGGCTTAATGACTAGTAGTTATAAGTTTATATTCCGAAATACAAAAATAATAAAGGTAAAGACCTAGCAAGGCTAAAGAGAGTAGAAAGATAAGATGAGGGGTACAAAGTGCTAGGCACCCCAAACATTTAAAATCAGTAATACATATTGGAAATAACATTGAAGCATAATTTGTACTCCCCTCTTCCGAAAATGAGAGTCCTATTTCATTTCTTGCGTATTTTTTTATGGAAATAGCATAGGACACACTTTTATTTTTAAATATTTAATACATTATTCCCAATAATAAAGTTTAGCCTTAATTTTTTTAAAAAAATAAATAAATGAAAAAAACTATTGTAAGATTGTCCCAGCCCTGGAAAATCTTTATATGCGTATAAATAAAGTCAAATATGACTTTTTAGATGCAGTGAGAGGGAATAGAACATAGGAAAGCACAAAGAGCACTATTATTCAAACTTAACTTTTTTTGTTCTCCAAATGGTGCGACCAAAACCAACTTTGGTGAGTGCTATATATATAAACCAAAGGTGACTACCAAGTGGTGCGCCTTTCCTAATATAGAAAATTTTAATGCAGCACCCCACCAGGTGAATGAAGCAATATGGTGGATGGAGCTTATGGCTGGAATCTTTTAGGCTTAAAAGTGGCATGTGTGATATTGACATCAGGAGTCTTAAGAGTTCTAAATAATCAATCTTCCTATGATGTGATCCACCATATATACAAGTCTTCATACATTGGAAGACTTTGAGCACCTAACCAATTTGAAGATAGGGGATTTTTAGAAGTGCTTGGCAGAGAAAAAAGCATGATGGGATTTGAATTTTAATTAATACATTTGTCAACGTTCCGCTAAAGTACTGAAAGCAAAACTAACATATTATAATGATAAGGGACATTTAATTTGTTGTAGGAATGAGAAAAGACATGTTACAAGGCTGGGAGCGATCCGTCTATTGTGAGAACCCTATAAGAAAGATGGAAAAAGGGAAAATCATCTCGATGAAATGAAAAATATGAAAAGGACATAATAGAGGTAAGGAGGTACCGCCTTCACCAGACAGAATAAATGAAATTACTTGTAATCTAATATAGCTTAAGTAAGAGCCATTGACCTCAAAAATATTTCTATTTGAATGCAGTTTACAATTTATATCTGATTCATATGGCATATTCATATCAATACAAGTATATAACAAGATATGATAGATGTAGAAAGTGCTGAAACAATACTTAGGTACAATGTGTTCTAGAGTAAACTAAAAATGAGCAAATAACTGAAAAATAATTTGACCTTGGAATGAAAAAATTAGTCCTTTTCGCAGACCTCTCTAGCCAAACTTATTTGGCATGAAACTTAGAACTATGAACCTAGTTGCCAATTTCAAATTTCATTAAAAATGAGGCTGCACTCGAGTTTACACTCAAGTAAAAGCAGGGATGAGAAAAGGAGAAGGGGATTCACATCAACTGATAACCTAAAAGCATTTCTCGGACTACCAGTACATTATTTTGCTTTTCATTTCTCTTTGAAAATCAACTTCAAATTTCAAGACCTTAAAAATATATTTCTTTCATTAAATTAGTATTTCTTTTAGAACTGATAACACAACCATGTTTCCAGCCGCAAACAACATATTTAAACACCATAAACAATTATATCAAATCCAAACTGACTTGAATTATGAGTAGAACATAATTTAGTGCAGCTCCAACATATATATACATGTACATATAACACTTACTATACAATATGCATATTAATCTGAACTTCAAACTTAGTACACATTGGGATAGCTCAACCAGAAAATAGATTTATATATTTAATTAATTAACTATTCCTTGTAGAACTGATTTCACATTCCATTTTCCAGCCCCATAGAGAGAGACCAAGAGAAATAATATCAAATTTGAATTAACAGGAATTTTGAGTACAACTGGTGCTCCCTGCACCTCCTACTTACATACATGTACACATAACACTTACTATATATGTAATGCATACCAATCTCAAATTCTAATTAACTTAAAAGCAATGGAATAGCCAACATTTTTGAACATTCACACCTTTGTTTCCGGATGATCACCGGACTATTCCAAACAGAGTCGGTAACCAATCAATGATATCAAACTCTGCATTTTGACGAGCTTTCAACATCATCAGAACCTGAAATTAGAAGAGAAACCAAATCGTACAGTCAGAACCTTAGCTGAAAGTAGAAGAGAATTAGAAGAGAAGGAGAGGGAGCCTGAAACCTAGAGCGGTGGAGGCACCATGGTCAATTTGTCTCATGACCTCGGTTAAATGTTCCATTTTCTGCACCACCTCATCCATGATAGAGTATAGTTGATTCCGGCGTTGATCCAGGGCCAATAGTATCAGAGCAAATGCAAGGACGGAGGTAGAGGCGGCCGCATAACCTCTAGTTTGCTGAAAGGGTGGGTAACTGGCAGAACGTTTTAGTTGCGGGTAGGTGGCAGCAACACGTTTCAACATTACTAGGAGCTTAGTCATGGCGAAGGAGAACGGGAGAGGGGAAAGTTTGCTGAGTTTTTAACAGCCACAGAAAAAAGGGGAAGACGGCGATGGTGGAGAAAGGAGGAGGAGGAGGAGGAGGAGGAGGAGGAGGAAGAATAGGCGATAATAAAAGAGAAGAGTTACGGTTTCAACACCGTTGTTTAATTTTGGCCCACCATATAATTTTGGGCTCAAAAAATCATGCCCCAACATAATTACAATTCCAAAACTATTAATAGTATTATATTTTCGGTATTATAATTATAATCTCAAGACTATTAAGTCATTTTATAATCCTTAAATTAATATTTAGTCATAATTTAAAAATAAACAATACACTTAAAATTAATAATCTTATATTCTAAATATAATCCTTACAAACAAGTGTAGTTTAAGTACTATTAAGCCAAAAGCTCTCACCAAAGTGAAACCATTCTCTTGGCTATTTAAGGAATTATGTTATTTAAGACTTATGTTCTTGATCTTTGCTCTTTACGTGAATATATATAAGTATTAATAATACTCCCTCCGTTCCTTAATATAGGTCGTTTTAGAGAAATGTTTTTGTTCCTTAATATAAGTCGTTTTAGAATTTCAAGTAAGCATTAATTGCTTAGTTTCCAATATTACCGCTAATATTAAATGTAACTTTGGTTCTCCCAATATTTTCTGCCCAATAAATAACAATCTCTTATTTCAATACAAGGGTAATATAGACAATTGATATTATAGTTAATGCTATACAATCATTACCTTAATGGTTGTGCATAACCTTAAAACGACTTATATTAAGGAACGGAGGGAGTAGTTTTTTTGAAGAGATATATGTGTAATAAATAAGAGATCTTCCTATAATTTTTACCAATCGCATGTATTAATAAATTTCGTAATTATAATTCGTCATAAATTAATCACGCACAAGAAAACAAAATATTAATGTAACTTTATTTTGGGACAGAGAAAATCCAACATGAAAAATTAAAAAAAAAAAGGAAAAGGAAATAATTATTTCCAAGTAAGCCCCTAATCTTTTATATTTTGACACACTTAACAACACACTTCATATTTCTTTCATGTCCACGGCTTTTTAATGCTAATCGTGAGAACATGGGAAAGATACTTTTGGTTGACAAAATTGCAATAAAAAACAATTGTTGAGCTATACAATCATGAAGAATATTTGAAAGAATAAATTATATTGACACATAATCATAATAATATTTATTATTTTTTAATTTTTTAAATAACAGTCAGTATCCCTCTAGTTTATAATATGTAACATTCAGTTTTTCTAGTGTAATTGACCAACTAATATTCAAATATATTTATAATATAATGTCTAATATATCATTCACGTTATAATGTTTAATATATCCACTAAAAATAAATTTGTATGTTATAGTTTTTACTTAACTTGATTTAATTAATTAAATTATAAATTTGTGCATTAATAAATTAAATAACATATTTCTCAAAAAATTATAAATATTAATTTATTTTATCAAGAAAATAAAATCAACAACAAGCTAAGAAATTGGAGATTTGGGAAGAACAAGTAGTCATGAGGCATGATCCAATAAATTCTGTAGATCATCATGTAAAACAAGAAAAATCACCAAATGTCAGCTATCATCATCGTGTGTACGAAAATATTAATAGTACTGCAGAATTAATCCAAGCAGCAGCAGCAGCAGCAGCAAAACCTACTTGGTTTGATCATCAAAATATGCCAGTTTCTTCTTCTTCTCCCAAATCTTGCGTTACGAGTTTAAGTAGTAACATGCTGGATTTCTCTTATAATTCTTACTAATATTCTTATGTATTAATTAATAAATTTCACAATTGCAATCCGACATAAATTAATTTATTACAATATAGGAAAAAGAAGTAATTCAAGTAATTATTGAGATTTGAGAGCAATTAAGTTGTTACAATTATCTTTTCTTTAACTTAATTAATTTGTTATGTGCAATTAATTAAGCAGGCGAGGAAGGAAAAACTAGGGGACAGAATAACAGCTCTTCACCAGATAGTTTCTCCATTTGGAAAGGTAATTAATTAATCCCTAAAACTATATTAATTACCTATCACCTATTAAAATTTCTTTAATTTTAGGGTTTTCTTTAATCATGCATCCTGATTTTTTTAGGGATGTGATGATAATTTTTTAAAACTCCTCTTTTATATATATATATATATATGGGGTTCCATCCACAGCAACTGTTGTTGGGAGCAACCTATTTTTGGCCAGCCGTAACAGCTTGTACCGGCCCTTATGCAATTTTTTTTATAAGCCGGTACAATCTGTTACGGCTGGCTAAAAATGGGTTGCTCCCAACAACCGGTTGCTGTGGATGGAACCCCTATATATATATAATGTCTTTTGCAGACTGACACAGTTTCTGTGTTGTTTGAAGTTCTTGGGTACATAAAATTCCTTCAGAGTCAAATTGAGGTGATGTAATTTCTTCCTCTGGTGAATTTTTTTGTTTGTAATTAAACAGTGATGAGTGTTTAAATTATGTGGGATATAATATAAATTTAGAGTAAATAAAAAGATATAAAAAAATTGTATTAAAAAAATAAAATAATAATATATCTGAAGTTGCATGAACTAAGAGTAATAAAAAAAATGTGACACAAATACACCAAATTTATGAAAGAAATCTCATACATGCTTTATAATTTATAATTAATTAACTTTTAGTGTCGTATTCGGTTACAGTGTTGACACGCAGAGAGAGACATTAATTATAGATCTGCGTATCGATACTGTATTAATCAATTGACCAAAACTAACTTTATAATAACCACTCACCTGTATTTTCATACATTTGCTGTCTTTGCTGCCACTTAACTTTATAATAACAACTCACCTGTATTTTTAGCAGGCAAGTATAAATCCATGTTTTCTTCCCACCACTACAGTCCACATTCATTTGCTGTCTTTGTTTATCTTGTTTGACTATTTCAACAAATAAAAGAAAACTTTCATCTTTTTTAATTTTTGAAAGCTCTTAATATGGCTTTTCTGCCTAAAAAATAAAGCTAATGCCATTACATGTCAAGCAGAAGGTCACTAGGTCATAATTTGGTTCATTATATGAGATCGTAAAAGAAATAATCATCTGCAAAAAGTGGACTCTTTTATGCATGTGGGTTTTGTATTGATTAGTTTATATCAGTTTATACCTTTCACAGTTTATGACAAGCAATGATATACAATTTTTTAGAGTCAACAAGCACTTTGTCTGTTTGGCTAAAAATCTAGTTTGACATTTCAAGCTTACACATGTGATACATGACCTATGATTTTGCCTGTAACTTCCTGCAGCCAATACGGGCTGATGAAGGAAAAGTCAGTTGAATTTAAAAAAAGCATGTCAAGGTTTCCATCTTTTTCCCCTGAATGGTCTCTTTAAAAGTCCTAACTAAACAAGGATCTTTAAGAAAATCAATAGCTTCATTCAAGAAAGATTCTGACTCTGAACTCGAGTCTTTTGTCAAAGCCAGAGTTAATCCTCTTCAGATTCTGAAGGGGAGAAAGAGGTAATCTGATACTAACAAGAATTGTTATTCTCCATGACTGATTTACCTAAGCAATTTACTTGGTTACAAGAGTTGTTCATGTGTCTTTTTGGAAAAGAACCAAAATATAGCATCATTGGATTTAAAACAAAGCCACTCACAGAAACAAGAGCAGCTCATCTGAAGAATCAAGCTGGTACATGATCTAGAAATTAGCCTCTTCTGAAAATTACATTGTCTTCTGTACCACTGAATCTTCAGTTTTTTTCTTGCTGTTATCAGTTCTCCTGAGGCTGTAATGGCAGATATCAATAATCCGTCTAGTGGAGGAAAGCATGCAGCTCCAAAGGATTTTGTCTGTCCCATAACAAGTAACATATTTGATGATCCAGTGACTCTTGAAACAGGACAGACTTATGAACGTAAAGCAATCCAAGAATGGATTGATAGGGGAAACTCTACTTGCCCTATTACACGGCAGAAGCTGGATGGTACTCAGCTGCCTAAAACAAATTATGTGCTCAAACGTCTGATTGCAAGCTGGAGAGAACAGAATCCCAGCTCAGCTCTAGTCCAGTCCGATAATCAACAACAAGAAAGTGAATCAACTTTTAGTTCCAGTATGCGTTCAGCTTCTCCTGACAATGTCATAAGGCAAGCTACTATTGATGGCACTGTTGGGGAGCTGCGCCTGGCGATTAAGAACCTTTGTATGTCAGAAATACTAAAGGAATCTGAAATGGCAGTCCTTTGGATTGAGCGATTCTGGCAGGAAGCTAAGAAGAAAGTAGATATTCAAACTATGCTATCAAAACCACCTATTATCAATGGTTTTGTGGAGATTCTTTTCAATTCTGTTGATGCTCGAGTTTTGAGGGCAACAGTTTTCCTTCTTTCTGAACTTGGGTCAGGAGATGATGGCGTCATCCAGACACTAACCAGAGTAGATTCTGATGTTGAATGTGTTCTAGCACTCTTCAAAAAGGGGTTGCTAGAGGCCGTTGTATTGGTTTATCTTTTAAGACCTTCCGGTATGAGACTTAACGATATGGACATGGTGAATCCCCTTTTAACTGTTCTTAAAAAGAAAGAGGATGATTTTCTTAAGATGTGTATGAAGCCAAAATCAGCTTCAGTGCTTTTGCTCGGACAGATTCTTGCAAGTGCTGAGGAAAGTAGCATTTCTGGAGTTGTGAATACTTTGATTTCAGAAAAAGTAATGGGAAATCTTGTGTCCAGCTTGGAAGCTGAGTGGAAAGAAGAAAGGATTTCAGCTGTTGGTATCTTGTTGAGATGTATGCAGGAGGATGGCAATTGTAGGAACATCATTGCTGATAAAGCTGAGTTGGCTCCAGTTTTAGAGTGCTTCTTGGGTGCAAATGATGGAGAGCGGTTTCAGATAGTTCATTTTCTTTCAGGAATTAGTTAAATTAAACAGGTACGTTCTTCTTCTTTTTTCCTGGATTCTATCTAGATCAATGTACATAGCAAGATCAGTAATTTTTCTATGTTTGGATTTCTTCAGAAGGACATTTAATGAGCAAGTCCTCCGTATCATAAAGGATGAAGGGACTTTTAGTACAATGCATACCTTCCTTATCTATCTGCAAACAGCGCTCCAAGAACAATGTCCTGTTGTGGCTAGTCTCCTTCTCCAACTTGACATTCTGGTTCGTATCTTTCTCAGTGCCTCTATTTCTCAAACTTAATATTTAACATTAAGTTAATCATGATCATCCTAACTCATAGGTGGAGACAAGGAAGACCAGTATATATAGAGAAGAGGCAATAGATACTCTTATTTCATGTCTTAGAAATTCAGACTTTCCTGCTGCTCAAATAGCGGCTGCTGAGACAATTTTGGCCCTCCAGGGAAGATTCTCTTACTCTGGGAAGCCCCTAGCCCGGGCTCTTCTTCTTAAACGCGCAGGACTTGACAAAAGTTATAAATCTCTAATGATGAAGGAGAAGCTTACCAAAACATCCAAGGAGAGCCAAGAAACTAAGGTTAGCTCTAATTATTTCCTGTTTTGGCATTCATTTATGATTTTAACTATAAGTTTCATCTAAATATTTTGTATGTCCAATCTACAGGAAGCTGAGGAGAAGGCCGCTGAAGAATGGGAGAGAAAAATGGCATTTGTTCTAATCAGCCATGAGTTCGGTCTACTGTTTGAGGCTTTAGCAGAAGGCTTAAAGAGTAGATATGTAGAGCTATGTTCAGCATGCTTTGTGTCAGCCACCTGGCTTGTAAACATGCTTACTGTTCTTCCAGATACAGGAATTCGAGGAGCAGCCCGAGTCTGCTTGCTCAAGCGATTCGTATCAATTTTCAAGTCTGCTAAGGAAACAGACGACAGAGCTCTTTCCATGCTTGCTCTGAGCAGCTTTATCCATGACCCTGGTGGGTAGCTAGTCATGGGTAATTAACTAGTATTTTTTAGTAAAACTTAGTTAAGATACAGAAATATAGTATATAATGACATAGTAACTAATATCCTTGCTTTGAGTTTGCTTTTGTTGTATAAAATATCAGTGTTTGGAACACATCAATACCATCACCATCAGAACAGTCATTAGCAAAGAAAAAGATATTTTGAAATTTGATTTATCAGGAAAGGGAAAAGATGGTAGAAATTGGTCTAACGTCATTGTTTGAAGCACTAGAATAGTATGTAGTAGATTGATGCAACAAAAATAAATTAAGTTTTTGTTGCAAGAATACGGTGAATTTACTTTTATGGTGTTTGGACTCAATTATGGCAAAATCTAGATAATGGCTACAATCCTATCAACTTCGTAGCATCTTGTTTTTTGTTACTTTTTCATTCGTATAAGATTTTGTTCTCATACTTGACATTTGGAATTTCAGACGGGCTGCGTGATCTAACCACCTACATGAAAGATATCTTGAAAGGCCTGAGAGAGCTTAAGAAGTCCTCTGTAGTGGCCTTTGAGATGCTGAAAACTTTTTCTAGTAATGTAAGTTCCTCATACTCTTGTTAACTTATTCCAGAAAGAGGATTTGCATTGATTCAACACTATACTCTTCTGCTCACTTCAGGAGATGTGGAATCATAAAGAATTAGTTCAAGAAGATTGTAGCCTTAATGGAGAAGTTCTGTCAATAGTATGCTTCAAAGACAAGATTTTTTCTGGTCACTCAGACGGGACGATAAAGGTACTCAAGCCAACCTAAATTAGCATGTGATTCTGTTTTCAATGGTTCAATATTTGTTTATCGTCATTCTAGACTTAACTAAATTATTTTGACATACATGTGGTGCGGATCATCTAATGCAGACACAACTTGCACAACTATAAGACGCTTTATTTATCTTTTTGGCATTATCAGTTAGAAAACTTTACAAAGAGCAATCTAATACTGGACTGATAAAATGCTAATTTAAATAGTGTGATCTAATATTTGTATATAAGTAGCGACTTTTCTGCATGAATATACCGAGGTTAACATGATATTGTGTTGTGTCATAATAGTGCATGAAAACAGGCTTCTTGAATTTGAGTCTGATGGAAATTTTTTCAAATGCTAAAGGTATGGACAGGTAAAGGAGACATTCTTCATTTTATTCAAGAAACTCGAGAACATACCAAGGCAGTTACTAGCTTGGCAGTTTCACAATCAGGGGATAGATTATATAGCGGTTCACTTGATAAGACAGTTAGGGTATGCTATATTCTTCCTTCAAACCTATATAATTATTATTTCAGCTGTTTCAATTCAATGCTGAAAATTTGTTATCTGTTATGAATAGGCCTGGTCTATTGACAATGAAGGAATGAAATGTGAACACCTTTATGATATGAAGGATCATGTTAACAGTCTAGCAGTAGCAAATAGTATTTCGTGCTCCATTCCTCAAGGGCCAGGGATCAAGGTGCGCACAAAATTATCCATCTATAATGCAGCCAAACAGAAGATAATTATAATCTTTTGGCGGTTTCTTGTCAAACTGTTTTCATCTTGCATTTCCATGTTAACAATTATAGTTTAGAATCATGTATGCCTATCAGGCCGCTTACATAAACAAATAGTAGCATGAGTAACTACATGCAGCTTCATATTCTTTATATCAGGTGCACTCATGGAACGGAGCATCCAAATTGCTAAATCCAAAAAAATACGTCAAGTGCTTGGCCCTTGTACATGGGAAATTATATTGTGGGTGCCAGGATAATAGCATTCAGGTAACAGCTAGAATTCATTGCCTAAACTGTTTTGCTTTCTATTTAATTTCCTCACCGTGAACTTGATGATTTTACAGGAAATTGATTTGGCAACAGGGACACTCACTACCATCCAAAGTGGCTCTAGAAATTTTATGGCTAAATCAAGTCCTATTTATGCACTGCAAGTTTATGATGGAATACTATATTCAGCCAGCTCTTCCTTAGATGGAGCAGGTTTGAAGGTAGGCAACACTTGTACAAGTCTCATGAAAGTTTGGAATAGTTCTGAATTATGAACTTTTAAATATCATTGTACTAAATTAATTCTTGTTTACGTCATCAAGATATGGAGTGCTTCGAATTACAGTATGGCTGGATCAGTACCATCGACACTGGAAGTGCGTTCAATGGCAATAAGCTCAGAAATTATTTATTTGGGGTGCAAAGGAGGGATAGTGGAAGTTTGGTGTAGAAAGAAACTTGACAGAAAAGAAATGCTACAAACTGGTACAAATGGTAAGCTTCTTTGCATGGCTCTGGATAGACGATGAAGAGATTTTGGTAGTTGGAACCTCTGATGGCAGAATCCAGGTAAAATTAAGGCATCAGAAATGTTGTATCATACAAAATATGGGTTGATAATAAGTATAAATATTTCATCCCTTTTGTATTAACAGAAGACAACTATCTATATTGGTTTGCAGGCATGGGGATTGAGCTGAGACGGATGCTGCCTTGATCTTTCTTTTGTCTCGAAACCCATAATAATGGTTGGTTGATCGAAGCCCCAGTAGGTAGCCACTCCGTACGTGAGACTTCCGCGCATCATATGCATGTAAATACGCTGATACATGGGGTAGGAGGGAATCCAAATTCGTCATAAACATATAAATTTTTTCAAGTAGAAAGCTCCCACTTGCATTCTTTTTTCTAGGAATAAGCTTCTCAATTAGAGAACTATTACTGAAATGTGTATGTATATAGTTCATAGGAATATAATAAAATATGTTCTTTTTAGTCACAGTGCTTGATATAGAATGCCTATTTGCAGAGCACACGGTAAGTTAGTCAATTGACTAATACAGAGCTAACACACTGAGAGAGATCACCTTCCGACTTGTATGTTGACATTGTATTGGTCAATTGACCAAAGTTAATTTCATACTAATCACTTTCCCTATTGTTGTACAAAAAACTGGCTTTTACATGCAGAACATGTTCCATGTTTCCTATTTGAGCAGTGATGCCATATATTTACTTCCCAGTCTTGCCTTCTCATGTTAAAGGGCAAAACCTCAAAAATCAAAATGGCAGCTAGATAATAAGCACATTTATTTGTATATATCAAAATTTTAAAAGAAGGGGAAGGCATTGAGACTTGAGAGCATCCAATCTACTCCTATATGTATATAAGCTATCTATAATTCTAATTCAAAGAATTATTTTAATTATAATAACTGCTCCCTGTTCAAAATTAGATATATATGATTTTTTTACCTTCATTCATAAATTCAAAATTCAAAATTGATACAAATTCATTTGACTGTACTATCAATTCTAACTATTGTAAACTAACTAGAAAATATTAATAATAACTATATAGGCTATATGTATACATACAGCTGTGTAGTATACAGTCGTGCTATGACCACGATTTTTTTTGGGCTATAGCCATAGACCAGAATATGTATGGCGACGTCATAGACGACATTGTACTACACATCTATGTATATTCATTTTTCCCTAACTATATACGTAACTTTTAAAATTTTAAATGAACTAATATTATTTTAATTTTAAAATTCATAAATTGAATTTAAAAAATCAAAATATATCTATAATTTTTGAAAGTAGAGAATATCATTTTTGGCCAGATTAGGACCTATATATTAAAACTAAAGAATAACGAATATAACTATATTATTGAATATACTAATCAATATAATTCATAAAGACTAAATTACAACTTGAATTTGATTTTTTTTCCCTTTTAGTGTAAGTTTATTGATTTTTTTCCCTTTTATAATTCTTTAATAACTTTTTATAATTTAATTTTAAAATTGTAGTTTTTTTAATAAAAAAAATTGAAGTTACTATTAGTTTAGGATGATAGACCAGTATCTTAAAAAAGTATAGGGTACGCTAGAGAGTTTGAAATGTAGCATGAGGAGACTAGGGGCGGCACTCGTATGATTTTATTGTGTCAGGTTATAAATATTATAGTAGTATTAAATAGGTTAATATCATTTATTTAATTATTTATGTCAAGATTCTTAATATTAGTATTAATTTGTTTATTAATCGTATTAATATGTCGATTCATTTAAGTCGTTTACCATATAAATTTAAAATTTTAAATAAAATATATAAACACTATTCACGTATTTTATTGAATAATTAATGTAATTTATTGATCGCACAACGTTTATTTAATAAAAGATAAAATAGCATGTTTAGAAAAATAACTAAAAAGATAAAGTAAGATAAATTATAACGTTATATCATATTTAATTTTAAATAAACATGTTTAATCGTGTTAAACGGATTAATCCGTTAATTATACGTATTTGAAACTCGAATTTTAAAGTATCAAACTCGAACTTGAATCGTGAACAATTCGATTCGTTTACAAGGCCTACTGATACATTTTGCAAATACAGTAAAACATCTATTTAAGAATAGACTTGGGATCAAATTATTTATATTCTAATTGAGAGGTTATTACTAAATAGAGGTATTGGTACAAAATATTTTTCCGAACACCCAAAAATATCCACTTAAAAAAATATCAATAAGAACTCCCTAATAATTATTATTCAAAAAATATTTATGTAAAGTAGTCTTTTATAGGAAAATATGGTATTTTATAGGAAATGTTGTATTTTATAGGAAAATGTAGTCCTTTAAAGGAATTGTAGTCTTTATAGAAAAATGTAATTCTTTATAAGAAATGTAGTTTTTTATAAAAAATATAATTTTTTTAAATTAATATTGTATCTCTCTTATATGTATATATATATATATATATATATATATATATGAAATTATTATTATATAGAGGTATAGTTTTTTAATACGGGACTTAAAAAGTATATAACATATTACAATTTAGAGATTATTCTTATTTATAATTGACCCAAATTAGGACTATTTTTTTTTATAATATTATAGAGGTTATTCTTATATAAAGTATGGTTTTACTGTATAAATCTTTTTGTTTTCAACTACAGGGTCGGGGTCGGGGTCGGGGTCGGGGTCGGGGTCGGGGCGGTGTAATAAATGTGAACTTTTTCGTACTCCAAATATTTTATGAAATCCAGCTAAGGAACCCCAAACGAGTCCATATAAGTATCGCAATCAGTCATTCCGATTCTTACACACACAAAGTCAAACACACAGTCTATCTATAGCTACTCCGATTTAGAAAAAATGGCACCGATTGCAGTTGGTGACTCGCTTCCCGATGGAACCCTCGCTTTCTTCGACGCCGAAGATCAGTTGCAACAGGTCTCTGTTCACTCTCTCGCCGCCGGTAAGAAGGTCGTCCTCTTCGGTGTTCCCGGTGCGTTCACTCCCACTTGCAGGTACTAGTTAATTAGTTATATATATATATATATATATATATATATATATATACACACACACACTCGCCGGCGATTGCTGTTTTACGTTTAGTTGCATATTTAAGATTTTCCGCCGATGATAAAAATGTAGAGGTGATATATTGTTCGAATTTGTTTCAGCGTGAATCATGTACCCGGATTCATTGAGAAGGCTGAGGAGTTTAAGGCCAAGGGCGTTGATGATATTCTGTTGATCAGTGGTAAGCTTTTTATTTATTATGGCTGAGCTTAATTTTTATTAATTAAATTTACTTGACTCTATTTTGGTTATCTAACTTATCTCTTAACCAGAATCTCTTGAGCAGAGTTTATAGCATTTTTGTAACCTAGAGCTTATATTTGTACTGAAATGTTTCCAAAATAGTGTATAAAATCAGTTTCATTAAAATGTCTTGTGTTGGATACATGACCGGAGTCAAACATCTATTGTGGGATATAGAGGTAAAGCTCCCTATGAGAGAAGCTGGATTCAGTAGCCCCCTTAACTATATGAATTGTTTTCTGTGTGCAGTTAATGATCCATTTGTGATGAAGGCATGGGCAAAAACTTACACGGACACAAAGTTCGTCAAGTTTTTGGCTGATGGTTCAGCAAAATACACCCATGCTCTTGGCCTAGAGCTTGACCTCTCGGAGAAGGGGCTTGGCACCCGCTCGCGCAGGTTTGCCTTGCTTGTGGATGACCTCAAGGTGAAGACTGCCAATATTGAAACTGGGGGAGAATTCACTGTCTCAGGCGCGGAGGATCTCCTCAAGACTCTTTAATTTTCTCAGTTTCTTGCAATTAAGTATTAGTCTCATGACTATTTGATCAGTATCTTAATAATTTTGTTCTTCAAAGACCCCTTGTTACTTGTTTTTGAAATGTGGTTGGACTATGAAAGTCAAATAGTAATGTTGAAAGTTATGTTCTTCCCCAGAGTCGTCCTGAGCCCTGGCTCCACCCTCCTCCTCCTCGTTCCCCCCTCCTCGTTCCCCCCTCCTCCCTCGCCATCCCCGCACCCCTCCCCCCGCCTCCCCCCGCCTCCCCCTATCCTCTTCCCCCACAGATCTGGTGGTGGCGAGAGTGAGTAACTTTAAAGATTACAAATAGAACCAATGGTATAAATGGAGTTAACAAATATTTTAATATAATTTTATATTTATTTCCTCCCATAAAAAATCTCATTTATTATATTTGTAATTATTGAGGTGTTTTGTTTTATGTTTATTTTTAAAAGTAATAAATTTGTTAATTTTGTTATTTGTTAAAAATTATAAATTGTTAGTTTAGTAATAATGACTTGATAGGAAAATGATAATGATCAATTTTAAAATCGAAATTGTTATTTTATATTATTGTTAGTAGAAATTGACCTTTTAATGAAATATAAAAATTATGAAATAAGGCATTTTCTTGTAATAGATTGTGTATGATTTAATAATTCAACTTCAACAATATCTTTTATTTCAAATTAGGTTGTTATATGGTTAAAATATTTTAATATTATTTAATATCGTACTCATTTCATCTAAAATACAAGATTTTTGTTGACTTTTTAACTATTAATATATGATGCAACATACTCCCTCCTATTCAGATTAAATGACGTTTTAGGGAGTTTAATTTTATTCTATATAAGTGTCGTTTTTGAATCTCTATGCAATATTGCACTATTTTTTTCTAATTTACCCCTCTATTTAATATATTTAATATGCTTAGTAAAACCATTTTGTGTTATTTCTTAATAAGTGTGATTAACTCTAAAATATCATTTAATCTGAATAGGAGGGAGTATATCAGAAGTATACAAGAGTCTATCAAAGTCTTGATAAAAAGTTTATAAAGTCTGTCACTTATTTCATAGTCTTTAAAAGTAACTTTAAAAGTCATTAAAGTTCATAAACTATACAAAAGTCTTGTACTTAAAAAAATATATTTAAAAGTCCACAAACTCTACAAAATATTTCAGTCTTTTTTTTAGCTGCAATTTCTGATATTTACCTTGCTTCTTGACTTTCTTGGTATGGGTATATTTCACCTCATGATTGCTTAATACAATATTAGGTTTTCACTTCTGATGAGTATGCTTAATTCTTATTTGTATCATTGTATGCATCTGTTGACTGTATGAAGTCTTCTGATTAGCATTTTATTTCAGGGTCCTTTATTTTTGTCTGATTTGAGTTTGGGTTTTGTTTTGTAGGTCAAGAAGATTATAGCAGGTTGAGGCCTCTTAGTTATAGAGGTGCAGACACATTTGTGTTGGCTCTCTCTTTAATCAGTAGGGCAAGCTATGTAAATGTGGACAAGAAGAGGTATTCATTTCGGAGCTAATATCTGTCCCTTCATTTGTTCTTTCTACTTATACTATTTCTTACTTTTTCCATGTTATGCTGATATTATAATTTTTTGAGAGTTTCAAATCTTAATTTTAGATATGGTTTAAATATCATCAAGTGATGCCAGAGCTTCGTCAATTTGCACCAAATTTTCCGATTATACTTGTGGGAACTGGGAACAAAGCTAGGTATATTACTAGAAATGTGTAATTAGGTTTTCCTAATCAATTCAGTTGGCCGAGCTTGGTCAGTTGTATAAAACACCTTTTTTCCTTTCATTGTCCCAGATCTTCGTGAAGATGGAAGATACCTAACTGATCATATGGAATATAATTTCATTACTACATCAACATGGGGGGTATTGTCAATTGTGTGTGGAGGTTGCGCTCTGCTGCTTAGAAAATGCTGATCATCATCTGATGCCAAGATTGGCCGGCCTGATTTATGTTCTGCTAGTGCAAGTGTGAATCAATATTTTTTGGTTTTCTTTGAAATTGTTTTTGTTCTACCACCTGACAAAATGAAAAAAAGTAGAGGCTATGAATTATGTTGTGATCTTGTTGTTGTTTCAAAAGATTCTTCTTTCATATGCTACAAATATTTTCATGTATTTGTTTAGTTGTTCAGAATTACCCAAAGTTTAGTTTGTGGTATCAATTCAATGTTTCTTTATTGTTGGCTGCAATTTGATGATGTTTTGAAAATAAGGACTCGAAAATTAAATTAAGTAATTATCCACAACTACATACTGATAGAAGCGCAGAGCACAGTACCTGACAATTCATACCATTCTGCCCACCAGACCTGTATCAAGCACCAAAGGACACAAACTTATCCTTGTCGAGGACTTGGCTCTATTCTCATTAGCATGCTTAGCTGCCTAACATGGGACAAAACTTGGAAGTTATGTTGATCATTTACAACTAAAGCCGATGAGAGCAATCTACTCTGGTGGAAGAAGAGCTATCTCAATTTCTTGGAGTGATTTTCCTTTGGTTTCCATCACATTTCTCTTTACAAAAACCACCGCCATCAAGCAGAAGGTACCAAACATAGTGTACAAGAGCTGTGGCCCCATTTGCTCGAGCAAACGCAAGAATAGCAAGCCCACCAAGAAGTTGAAAACCTGGATAATATTTACTCAGATAATCAATGAGAATGAAGGAAAATTGCAGCCTCAATTTTTCACTTTTGACTAAATAAACAAGGTCAAACATGAATGTCATAACATGTATATAGGCTACAAGACTAGCTCTGAGAAATCTCTAAATGATTGAAAAATTAAGCATAACAGTATTACCCAATGCACTGACATACAAAATGCCATAGCTTTAGCCCTAATTCTGTTAGGAAAAATCTCTGGCAAGAGGAGACCGGGAACAGGGCCAGCTCCTGCAGCAAATGAGAAGACAAACCTGCACACAAACATCTAATTTTGTAACTTTTAAATACAATATTTCCATATTCAAAGTCTTCAGATGCAAATATGACATGATTACCATCAGCAATTAGGTTTCGGCAGTTGAAACTGAACCACAATACCACAATATCATTTGTAATTTATACTTGCACCATTGCTGATTCTCAGGATAAATAGGAATGTCTACGGTGTTTCTCCCGTTTCTTTTCTTTTTTGTGAGTGGGCTTGGGGTGGGGGGCTTGCTTGCAATAAGCTAGAAAGTAAATATTGACCTCTTATCACAATCTTCTGAATCAATTTTAAGCTTCTAGAGACGCAAGAAAAAGGACAGAGTTCAGACTGTCTTTAACTTAGAACATTGGTCTAACCTTGAACCTTAAAGTAACATTATGATCAAAATATATATCAGTGATGAATTATTATCACCAGGTCTTAAGGGCATAAACTTTTAATTAGTTATGTGGACGAACCTGCAGGCTGCATGTGCTTCCTATAAATTCATCATTAACCACAACAACAACAACAATAAAAAAAAAGTACTCACGTTAGCATGCCACCAACAGATAGGTACTGCACTGCTGAAGTTGATGCAAAAAGGCCCGCTGCAGCAACTTGAAGACCTGTTGATACCACCTGAGTAGATCAAATGGACAAAGAAAAAGTCTGAGGCATGTTTGTGAAGGCACTGATTATAAGCTTTCCCTGGGAATAAAAATGCTTAGTAATGCAAATGAATATGCATTGCCAGCCTGCTTTCTAAGAGGTGGCTCGAGAGTTGAGACCAAATTAGTTATTTTCTTTTGCTTTCTTTGAATAGAAAAACTTAGTAGTTCCTACGCTAGAAGTTAGATAACTCAAACAGGAAAGTCAAGTACTTCCTATCACTCATTCGTTCACCCAATTAAGGCTCACTTAATTCCTTAAGTCTTACAATGACTTTTTCTTAGGCACCTGAAAGTAGCTATTTTTTGTGTGCATGTATGTTTGTACATATACGTGTGTGTGTGTGTGTATATATATCATAATGAAGTGCGCTTCCTGAGAAAAGATGAGAGACACTTTACCATGCCAGAGAAGCTCCACAAAAGGAGACCCTTCCTTCCTAATTTATCCATCAAAATTAATGCAATCACAGATCCTGAAGACAAATAATATTATCCGGTCAAATGAAAGTATTACAGCCTGATGCAAGCAAAGCTACTACACTGAGGCAGCCAATCAGCCCAGAAAAATATAAATAGAAAGTGAATGATCAATTCAACCTTGAAGTTTGTACCTACTAAATTTGCAATTCCTATTAAGGCATTGGCAAGGTTCGATGATACTCTCGCACTTCTAAATACAGTTGAAGAGAAATAAAATACAGCGTTTATTCCAGATAGCTGTTGTAAAGCAAATAGGGTTGATCCAATAAAAACAACTGCAAAAGGAAAAAGTGAATAACTTGTGGAGAGAAAAACAGGGAGAGAGGAACACGGAGAAGATATCAGGAGCGTTTCAGCTGCAATGGTAGCAGCGTGATGTTACATTCAAGAACAGAATTAAATAATACATGCACACATCTACCTCTGAAATGACGACCATAAATCAAATCTGAGAAAGTGATGGTATCAGTTTCATCGGCTCTATCTGACTTCAACAATTCAGCCATTGCAGATTTGACATGCAATCCTCCTAAAAGCTTCTCAAATTCAACCTCAGCATCAGCAGTTCTTCCTTGCTATCACATAATGAGAAAATCTAAGCATTTTTCCTTTTTTGGCACAAGCACACGTACAAAAGTAGGATGTAACTATACACAATATACATACAGCCCATCTCAATTGAAGTTAAGCGATCCATATTCTTAGTACCATAGAACTTTTTAAGAAGTTTAATACTACTCAAACACTTGATTTATCCACGTGTTAGATGACTTATCACTTCCTTTAAAAAATAACTGTACGTGTTTATTGTGAATTTAGGTTCACAATTTAGGTCCTTTAGCATTTTAATTTTAAAAATTGGTCTACATGTTTGTATGAATTCTCTAAACATTTAAAACCTTAGTTTTTTAAATTACTTGTTCAATGTTTGGGAGATATTGTTCATTTTATGATAATACTAATATATTGCCAAATGTAATCATTTTTTACCTCTATATATTTACTTCGACCCCTGCCACCAAATTGTCTAAGGTTCATTTTCATATATATAACCTCTCTATGTGTGTGTATCCATATAAGTGTGAAAAAAATCTAGTGAGATAAAGAATCAATAGGATATAGCTCAAAATAAAAAACCCTAAACTTAGGAGAACTCACAAAAGTGAAAATAATAAATAAGTATTTGTTTGCCTGGATGGTCTCTTGTATTAGACCAACTTGTATTGGGTTTGCTCAAAAAGACCAATATGTTCGAACTTTCTGGGAATAGACCAAAACCTACATGACTATTGACTTAACAATACAATGAAGAAAAAGCTTGGAACCTAAGTGATATGTAAAGAAAAAGTGTGAATATCATTAGTGCTAATAGTGATGTGCAGATTGTGGTTCATTCCTAAAAAGTTCAAACAAAGTTTATTCCAAGAAATTAACCCAGTTTCATTTCGAATACGTAAAAACTAGCGGGAAAGAGTGAAAGTAACCATTCACATGCAAATTAACAATCATGAGACATCTATAGTATGAAGTCACAGGACAAATGCAACGTCTTCTTTCACCAAATGACAATTGATTCCTATTCGCAAGCACGCTAATTATCCCCCAGAGATCTCATACAATCAGGAGAGCACAGACGGCAATGGTTGAGAGAACAAAAGAAACCAGCCATCTTAAGATACAGAACACACTGAGGTGCACAAACCTTGTATAGCCAATGTGGACTCTCTGCAGAGAACTCCATGAAAATAGCAAGCAGTGCTGCTGGAATTGTAGATACCCAAAAACATATACGCCACCTGAGCACATAAGGTACACAAAAAAAATAATTAAAAACTTGGATTTCAACCAAGTGTTTCCTAATAAAAATACTAACACAGCAGCTTCAGAGAAAAGGTAGCATCCATCCACGTCCTTACCAGCCAGTTATATCCTTAACAGGAATTCCAATTAACAAAGCCCCCATAAGTCCAAAACATGTTGCAATTTGAATAAAGCTTCCGTAAGTACCTCTTACAAAAGAAGGGGAAACCTGCTTTCAAGCAAAGGGAAAACCCATAAGAGTGTGTCAGTCCATACATAAATGTACATATATAATGATGGATCTTGCAGAAAGTATTAGTTGTTTAACCTCTGTGATATATAGAGATGCAACAGGAGGACCAACACCCAATCCTGTCCCAACCAAAAACCTTCCGAGAAGCATACCCACCAAATTGGTGGTTGATGCACTGAAAAAATATGCATCAGTATCTCACAAAAGTAAAAGCATGCATAATTTCTTGGAAAATGATATTTATGTCGTCGACAAATATTTGACAAAATTGGATTGCGATCAACGTGAAAGATAAGATAGAATAAATTAAATTGGGACCCTTCTTAATTCCTACCTATTCATGTATGTGTTATTGGAAGCATGATCCAAGCTTTAATTCAAAAGTGATTATAAAGCTATCCAAAAGGTAATTGGGCTTTTTCTTTGGAGCAAAGGGCCCCAAATCTGGAGGGGTAGAGAATTAGGGTTATTATATTCGTTATATAAGCAGGGGATCCTGCAATTGTATAATGTACGAATTTTCTAAGAGATAGTAAAATTGTCAGCCGACGACCGTGGATTAGCCCAAACGTTTTGGGTGAATCACATAAATCATGTGTCATGTGTGATTGTTTTCTTTCGATTTTTCTTTGCTATTGTTTTCACTGCGTTGTTATTCTCTAACAATATACACATACATCGAAATCATAATTCGGCTGAAAATTTTCGTAATGTATAACAGGACTCTAATTTCTTTACAACAAAACAAACAAAGAAACTAGAAATTACGCCCCTGCTGCAATACTACAAGATAAAACGTGCACATAGGAAGATGCAGTTAGGAAAGTTATCAAATTTCTGACAATGTAAAACAGTTTAATAGATTACAATCATAAGCCAGGAAAATTACAAGTTGAAAGTTATAAACATTTAAATTGACTACAATGAAAAACAGATCTGAAGTATGGACTGTTTAGCTGACCACACAGTTTTAGAAACTAATAATGACGCTACCATGCAACTTTTCAAAAACAACAGGCAATTTGAAATTGCAGGATTTCCATTCTGGAACTAAATTTATATCCAATAGATTGAGAAATCATACTCTTAAGAGAGTGAAGGACAGCACTACAACTTACTCATTTAAAAAAACAGGACAGCTCTAAGAGTGAATCCAACCTTCAGTTAATTATTGCCTTGAAAGTAACAAAGTGAGGAAGTAAATTGAACGCATTTGGCTTTATGCTGCAAACTATTACCTGATAGAAGCACCGATTATCATAGGCAAAGCACACAGCTGAAAAGCCCTACGACGCCCAACGCCATCAGCAATCCAACCACTGAGTAGAGATCCAACAAAGGCACCACCCAGACACATACTGACCACCAGCCCTTCATTTGACATACACAAATAGCTATGAAACTTAATTGTAGACAAACAATCGGTTACTTAAAGTGAAAGATAGAAAACAACAGGGAATATCTGACCTTCGGCCAAGGTGTCCCCATTGAAACCAAGGTCAGTGGAAATGCTTTCAAGGGGTTCATTAACTACCCTGTGTAAAACAAACACCAAAGAACAGTGCCAAAAGCACATATTTTAATCTCTAACCACTTAATTTATATCACAAATCACAATGATTATATGTGACAATATTTTGAAACCAATAATATACTACAAGTGACATAATTTCAAAATGGAGAACAAACCCAAGATGGTAGCCGAATAAGAATGAAACTATGGTTGCCACAAGTACATGGGGAAGAGAAAGCTTCCAAGAGAGATTTGTAGTCTCTTGTCCCATAACATTCTGTGTAGGAGCTAAAAAGGAAAACAAGAATTTAGTCGAAGAATGCACTGACTTCCCAAGACAAAACATAAATCATTAACATAGTTATCTATGAATTGATATTAAGTTAACCAAAATAAAAATTGGTGAGAAAGTGCAGTGGTACGCCGATTTTATTTTTAATTTTTTACTGTGAAATTAATGAGTTCAATTCCAAACACAATTAACTCATACCCTTTTTCTTCCATTTCTAGTTCTTTAAATTTGTTTTTTCCCAACATTCAATGCTCATAATCAATGGCTAAGATAAAAAATAAATCATGGTCCTACCCTTGTCAAAGAAAACAGTAATTGATAAGTCTCTATTGAGCCTCTGAAAACTTTGGTGCATACGACATTAAGATGGTAACTATACCTACTCAAGCATTGAAGAGTTTTACCTGAATTTTCTTCTATGTCAGCTGAATTTGTATAATCTCTAGACGACATACGCTTGTATGTCGAGGAAGAACCTCGTAGGTGAGCCCACATGCCACAGTTCTAGCAACCTTACCTCCAAATCAGGTAGACTCAAGAGGCTATATAATCACTCTGCCAAAACATTAATTTCAGTCATTAACAGCACACATCAATGCAAATTTTTGTAAGATCATGCTCAAGTTCCATTATATTACTCATTCTTTGTACAGTCTAAATCATTACGATTCAAGACCTGGATACAACATATGGCTGCCGAGCTCAAATAACTTGATATATTATTTTAAATTTTTAATTGGTTAAACCAGCTCAAAATTGCCATTTATCTTAAACTATATTTAATCAAATCGAGCTTGAGTAGCTCAGTTCATTTCACAGCTTTATCCATAACAAAATTGCTACCTCAATTGATTGGAACTTTGAGATTCTGTTTTCCAGAAAATTAAAAAACAAATGTAAAGTATTAGTTAGTTTTCCTATCATCCTTCCGAGCTTTAGCAACTTTTCTCAATTACTTAAAAATAAATCAAATCTATCTAATTCACCAAGTATCCTTCACCATTCAGAATTCAAGTACACTACAGATCTTACAATCCAAAAACAACATCAAGCGTAAATACAATACACATCTATAAATATAAAACCAAAAAAATCAACATAACAGTAATAAGCATAAAATAAAATGAATAATTGAACGAAATTCCAGAAAATTTTAGCTAATATTACCTTAATAATGAGTTATATCATTCAGCAATCGAAGATCAATACTTCACAAAAAGCAAATAACTCGATCAGAAACACCGACTCCAAATACATAAAATGAAAGCATAAAATTTGCAAGTTATACTCGTGAAGAGTCGGTGGGCAGCCGCTAAAATGCGCCGGGTGGTAGGGACTTCACTTTTGGCGTAGGAAGGAGGGAGAGGTGTCTTTCTTTCTGTACGTAGAAAGAAACAGAACAGCAAAATTATTGAATTTCTGTTAAATTAATTAATCATTTTAATATTCTGGAAAATCTTTGTGTAGGTTCAGATGATTTTAATATTGTACCAGGTGTGGTGCTAATTGTCTGCCATTTGCCAGGTGTCGCATGACCGACCTAGCAGTCTATTATACGATGGTTGCAAAGTACAATTTATTACTTCCTTCCCTTTGCTTAATATAACTCGTTTTAAATAATTATTTTTTTAATATAAATTATTTGAGAATTTTAAATAAACATTAAGAAGGGTGTATTCAATAAAGACTTTTAAAAACTTTTAAAGTTTGATTATATTCAATTAAGATATTTAAAGAGTTTATAAAAGTTTACTCGTATTCAATTACAACTTTTGTAATATCTTTAAAAGTTATGTGGTATTAAATTGAGACTTTTATAAAGTCTATAAAAGTATTTTGGTATTCAAAAAGTCATAGATTTTTCAAATTTTTATCAAATAGTAGAGTTTGAGCGACTTTAGAAGAAAATTTATAACTATCAACTTATATCCAAAGTCTTACCTCATCTTTAAAGACTTCCAAATATTAAACACAAATGTGAAAATTCAAATCGCCATTAAATAAATTCTCACATAGATTTTATGGAAGAATCAAAAGTCGCAAAACTCTCTGGTAAATTTTTAACTTAAAATGGATATAAATTAATCTAAAATATAATTATTAAAATTATAAACCGTTTATATATTTTTTTTACTAAATTTATTAAAAATTAGATAAATTACATAAACTTTTATTATAGGAATATCTCGTTATGACTTTGAAAAATCAAACAGTAAATTTTGATTTTTAATATTACATTATATATTTTATATTATATAGATATAGTATATGATATATACGAATCCTGATAAATTCTAAAATTCGTCAAAATTAAAAAAAAATATTTAAAAGATGACAACGGTCGACTGTTAAAAAATTAGTTATGTAGCATTTTAATTAATTAATTTTAACATAATAAATAAATTAAAAAGTCGCATAATTATTTTTGGGGTTAAGTTCAAATCAATACCTGGGGTTTTTCTCACTTAACCACCTATAATCAATAAACTTACATTTAAACTCTCGATTTTTTGAATTGAAGTGAATAAATACTTTCCGTCTTAACTCTGTTACTTGAATTGGCTAAAGACTTAATTACCCTCCATATATATATATATATATATTGAAAATGACAGTTGAGATAGGGTTTCTCGATTGAAACCAAGGGCTTTCTCCATTTCTTCTTCCCATTCAGTTCATCCCATTCATTAATGCAAACCTAATTCAGAACTACAAAAATATAACTGATTTTCAAACATAAAGACCTAAAAAATCATCTACTATTCCCCTAATTCACAACCCAAAACCCCAAGTCAAACTTTCAAGTGACAATTGTTTGGAAACTCGATTAATTCATATACACACAGTGAAAGGATAAGCAAATACATAATTGAATCTAGAAGAACAATTACAGGAACAAGAAGGAATTTCTAATCGAGATTGAAGATGAGGAGCGGTAACAATGGAAGAGTGATTACATTGGGTGGAAAAGGATCTTCTCTCTCCACCGCAGCCGTATTTGAAGTTGCCAATTCTATCTCCCTCCTTCGTATCGATTCCTCCGCCAAGCTTCTACTATCTTCGTCTGCTTCTATTTATGTTTCTGATGCTACTGTGGTCGCCTCTCTGCTCTTGGATATCATCAATCTTCCAGAATTCTTCACTTCAAAAATTGCCACTGTGGCAGCTGGAAGGTGGCTTAGGGCCTTGGAAAAGGTTGGAAAGTGGGTCGAGGGAAAAGTGGGTTTTTGTTGGAAATTAGGAAAAGTGGGGATAGGGGATTTTGATTTTGATGGAGAAGTTGTGGATGACTGGGTGTGGGTCGAGGGAGGTATGGGTAATGGATTGGGTAATTTGGAGTTAATTGTGGTTTGGATGAAATCGAGGTGTTGTTACAACTCGTCGTAGTGGCGTTGGAAGGTGGAGAGGGTGGTGGAAAGGTTACGGAAATCGGAAATTGAGGCTACGAGATTAGGCGGTGGTTCATTATTAGTCAAGTCTTGAGTTCCTGCTGTCGGTGATGGAGGGATGGGGTGGTGATCGGAGTTGAGGCGTGACGGAGGAGAAGGAGTAGCTTCGGTGGCCACCGAGGAGGAGGGAGCGATAAGAGAGAAGAGCTTGCCCTAATCAAAGATAATAATCAGGGTGGTGAGACTTGGGAGGATCGGAGAATTCTATTTGGGATTAAAGGGAAAGATTGAAGTTTGATCGGAGAGGAGAAGAATGTTAAGAGGAAGAAAAAGGGGTATTTTAGACATTTATCAGTCTTTTTAATTGTTACAGCCTCTTCTCACGCGTTTTTGGCGTCTAACGACATACACACACAGTTAAGTTGGATGGAAAAAATGACGTTTTCGCTTCAACTCAAAAAATTAGGAGTTTAAATGTAGCTTTACTAACTATAGGTGGTTAAGTGCGAAAGGCCCCAAACCCCAGGCGGTGATCTGAACTTAATCCAAAAAATTATATCAAAAAATAAAAATATAAATAAAATTTGAATAAAATTGTATTCAACTTGTTTAATTTAAATATAATTTAATTTAACTCGGATCCAATGATAAATAATAAATATTATGTATTGACGTCAACATTTACAATATACCTATTTTTTTTTTAAGTTTAGACTAATTTTTAGCACTATCTATGTCCAACAAATATTTGAATTGTCATCCTAAAAACTAGAGCGAACTTTAGAAAAAACTAGTGAAATGTGATATTTCCACTCTCCTCCGCAACCAAACCCAAATTAATATTAGGGTTTACTGCATCTACACTGGAGAGAGAAAATAGAAAGCAGAGAGAATGGCTTCGCGAGACAAGGATCAGGAGACGCCGCATCAGCCTCTTCTAAGCAGCCTCGTCGTCCGCCCCTCCGACAGCGGAGGAGGTGGTGGAGCTGGTGGCGGCAGCGACTACGAACCCGGCGAGGTTCGACGCGATCCACCTCCGTATTCTCGTTCCGACCGATTCCCCGACAATCATGGTTCGCCCTTATCTTTATTCCTTTTGCTTATTATGTTTCTATGCTCGAGTCCATAAAATATAGGTAGTTTGTTTTGCAATTCAGAACTAGTATAAACTATACATATGTCATAGATCTTTTTGCTTTTATGTTTGATATTACGTGCGTTATGCTCGTATATGTTTGTATCATATATATCGAGTTGTTGTCCTCGTCATCTTAATTCTAGATGTGAGGTGGTAGTTGTACTAAAATTCTTAATTGTCCCAATGTTATTTAGTACCTTAGATTGAATCTTCATTTTGTAAAATAAATATGGGTAGATAGGAGACAATTGAAGCATGGACAATCTGGGGCGAGAAACAGTTTGTTATCCTCCTTTGGTCAACCTCTCTGTCTTTGATTACATATTGTAAATCAAATTTCCAAATTTAAATTTTGAGGCTGTGTCTGGCAGTGGTAAATGGTACCAGACCTTACAGAGAGAGAATCACATAGGTGAGTCCAACCGGGATTAGGGATATAGTATTATCCTGGTCTCAACTAGGTTTCGAAAAATCATGCTTATATATTGAAGCCTAGAGCTCCGGGTCTATATACACCTAGATAGATACAACCTTGTCTTACCACCATTTCTGACGGAGGGGAGTGAGCTTCAAAAATTAAATTTTCCCGGAATTTTTTACCTAGGGAAATTGTTCGTAGACTGTTTTAAACCCCCACACCGCCCCAAATAATGTAATTTGAATTGTATTGATATTGTCTTGTTTTAAAGTCTTATTTACAACAGTTATTTACTGTTCATGTTGAAAATGTGCAAAAAAAATCTTCATGTCATTTCAGTCTGCAGAAAGCTTTGGGTTCAATTCCTGAGATCTGAAATTTGAGTTGGTATCCAAGCGTGGATTTTTTTTAAAAATTTAAATCTTTCTCCCTTCCATGTATTTAAAACCTAATTGGTTCTTATTAATGTCTGAACTTGCAACTCTATGGACAATAAAATGTTTTATATTCATATTCAACCTGAAAGGATAATCTGGCTTGTTGTTCAATTTTCATAGCTTGCCAACCATAGTTGCTTCATAATCAATTCACATTGTGGTCTGACCAGTATCTCATCTTTTAAATATTTAGAGTTATTTCCGATCATCCCATCTTGGCTTATTTCAGCAAATTTTCAATTAATAATCATAATTTACACAAGCAAGTAATTTAAACCAGCAAAGGATCAATCATCTACTGCGTGCATTTTCAGATATAAAGTATGATGGGTACTCTTGAGATACACATCCACGTCCACCAATTTTATATTCTGTTACCTCATTATACCATATGGTAAGTAGGGGCAGCTGATTTTAGCCTATGGAGTACAGGTATTACATTTACTGATAATATTCGTGGTAAGGTAACTGTCGAAGCATGCAATATAGTTATGTGCAGTATCTCCTTGTTCGGGATCTCAAGACTTCATTTTGTTTGCTTGAGTATTAATTGTAGAGCAAACATTAATTTTCTTCCTCTAATTTCCTAATATTGATAACATATGGACTACTTTTCCATCAGAAAAATTAGTAGCGAATGATGAAAAATAGATTAAACATTGTTTTTTTCTTTTCTTTTTCTGAAGGACTCACAACATGGGTCAATTTGTTTTGCTGTGGTTATGACATTAATATGAATACCATTGTTCCAGAATGGCCCACGCTGTGGATTTTGATCTTGCACAATATTTTCTTATAACCTTAGTTCAATTCAATAGCGTTTAGATAAATATATTGCATGAGCAAGTTAATTCAAAATAAAATATTTTCAAGACATTCAGAGGTTATCTTTTATAATTTCTTTTTTTTTATAATGGCTTCAAATTCGTCACTTCGTTTAGCAAGGATTCATGTCTCTGAATTCCTTGTAAAAGGTAGAGCTTAGTGTTTTGACACTTTGTTTCTGGCCAGAGTGTTAACTGAAAATTTGGAATTATCATTGTTTTGGGAATTGTAGCATCTATTGCGACGCATCGGCCAATTTGTCCTATATTTTTGTTACTGTTTCTCCTCTGACTATAACGTTTCACTTTTTAATAGATCATAGTCTTTTGAATAATACTACCTTACTCCTTAACTTTAATCATTAAGGATTCCCTAACTATTATTAGCTGAGATTCTTTCTGCCTGTTAGATTTCTGATGTATACCAGCTAGCTGTGGTATAAAACAGGTTTTTGCAACCTGTTCTATATGCCTTGCGTTGTGTATCAAGCACTAAGATTATGGAGTGTCGAATTGTAAATGAATTTTGCTATTGTGTTTTACAGCAGAGAATGATGCCTGGTGCAAGAAAACGGGGTTTTGAGGAAGGCACATTGGTGTGTGCTGGGAATGGATTTTGGGTTGGGAATTGTTGTTTTGGGTCTTGAGTGGGGGGACAGGCATGTGTGAATGCCATTTATAGATATTCGTGTATGATCATGAACTCATGAGGTGTTACGTGTTGCCAAGCCATGGTAGGGTTTTGTGTTTTTATATTATGGGTGATATTGTGGTGAACTTTCAGCTTGCAGTTTCTTATGAGCAAGTAAGGCCTCACATGAAGAATTGCTATAAGAAATTGACGATGGTCAACTTGGATTAATAAAATTGAGTAATTTTACCATCGAAGTGTGATTATTAGTTGATAGAGATGTTCTTTTTTGGGGGTTAATCTTGGTAGTAAAACGCAGTAAAACTGACGTACTTTTGGACTTTCAGTTAAATGGTAAGATGGAATATTCCGTAATATAACGCAGTGGGCTCAAAACAAAAAATCATGCAGGCTGTAATGGTGAATTTGAAGATGATGTTTACTACTGAGCATCCCGGTATACTGTTGTGGTTCATGTCAGTAAAATTTGTAGTTGTCTCTTGCTGATTTTTTGTTTCACACCGTCATTACGAGGGTCAGTTGTTTGATGGACGTTTTGCCTTTTTGTATGCTTGGATGTTCAAACAGGGATCTGTTGAAAGTTATTGGTTCAAAACTGCTTAGCCAAAGTTGGGTGCAAGAGTACAGGGATGTTTGGATACTTTCATCTCATATTGTCTAGCTCCTTCTGCACACTAATAGGATTTTGGTTTTACATTTGGGCAGTTCAATTGACACCTCTAACAAATTATTGAATTATTACAAGGAAGTGGATAAATGGGTATGGGGTGGTAATTATATATTCAGTCATTTGTTATAGCATGCCGTGGGCTTTTGGTTTATTTGTTCCTCCCTCGTAGGGTTTGTCCAGTTTGTCTTTCTGCTTCTTCTTGCTGGTGCTTTTGTGTGAAGGTATTGGACTGAATCTTTGTAGGATTCTTACCTGTTAACCCATGTGGCTATCTATGGGTGGCAACATGGATGACGCTCTCTTCTTAATCATCACCAAGGTTATTGGCTACTTGAGATGAATGAATTTGGGTGTAGATTATCAAATCCCTAGGGTAAATAAGTTTTAAGTCTGTCGTGCTTAACAAGAAATAGTTTGGGTCTCAATTTATTAAAAAAAATTGGGCTTGTTTTGTATTTGGGAATTTCTACCTTTTAATCACTGAGGTTAGGATGATGTTGCGGTATAACTTGCCCATTACTTTTGTCCTATGAACTCGTGACATGGGCTAGTTACTTGACAAGAAGTACATCAAGAGCGGTGGATGAGCTTTTTTACTTTCTTCTTGCTAGTCTCTTCTTTTTGTCTTACTTATGACATGGAGATGCAAGGAATGATGGTAACTGTTCTTACAGAATTGGCCGAATTTGTGGTTGACATATTGTTTGGTTACAATGATGATCCCTTGGCTATTTTGGGCCGTTTACTTTATTTTCATTCTCCTTTATGATTAGTGTCACTTATCTTAATATCTCTGGACTCTACTGGGTTTTTTCAGGATATAGAATGCGTGCAGGTTCTGCTTCTCCTGTGCGGCGTAGGGCTGCAGATCGTCATTATAGTCCTGAATTTGATCATACAGGTGGACAACCTCGCAGTCGTGGATTTGACAGAGGGGGAGATCCTCCCAGATATCGAGACTATTCACCCCCTTATGGTCGTGGGAGGAATGGTGGAAGGTTTAATGGTAGAGGTTTGGATGGTCCTGGATTGGGTCCTGGGCCATTAAGGGGTGATGGCATGCCTAAAAATAATCCAAATGTCCGTCCGAGGGAAGGAGATTGGATATGCTCCGATCCTAGGTGAGTCTAGTTTATTATTTTTTTTCCTAGTTAATTTCTTTACTTTCTTATATATATATGCTTTCATTAAGCATTAAATTATATTTATTATTTTTCTATATCACCCTTAATCTTCCCATTCTAGTTTATCAAATTTGTGCCATAATGCCATTTATCATTGTGTTTTGTTGGTGCACATCAGAAAATGGGTACATGAATGCTGAGAATGTGTTAGCTTTTAGGGTGTACATGATACATTAGTCGGAGTTCTACTAGAGGGGTTTGAGATTCCTCCACTCCAAATATGTGCCACCATTCTTTTGTCTTGGGAGTAATATGCCATCTTTTAATGTCATGCTGTTTGTTAGTTAAGGTATATTACTTTGTCAGCATGTTTCTTTGTCCCATTTCAGATGTAACAACTTGAACTTTGCAAGGCGAGAGTCCTGTAACAACTGCAACAGGCCTCGCTATGGTCCTGGTGGAAGTCCTAGGAGGGGTTATGGTGGCCCTCCGCCTCCTATCTCCCGACGCTTTCCTGGACCTCCAATGGACCGTTCTCCGGGGAGGGCCATTAATGGCTACAGGTCCCCACCTCGTAGTTGGGCTAGAGATGGTCCTAGAGAGCTTGGGCTCGGGGGTCCTCCACATCCCAGGCGTGAAGGCAGGTTTTTTGATCATCCGATTCGTAGAGATCGACCAGATTATCTTGAAGATGATTTCAGGGAGAGGAGCAGGCTTGATAGACCAATGCCGCAGCTGGATTGGGGCAGAGACCGTGGAAGGGATAACATGAATGACAGGAAAGGATACGAAAGGCGACCACCGTCTCCACCACTGCCTCTACCACCACCACCTCCTCATCGTGGCCGCTGGGCTCATGATGCAAGAGAGAGGAGCAGGTCACCAATTAGGGATCTACCACCTCCGAAGGACTACAGACGAGACATCTACATGGAAAGGGGACGAGATGATCGGCGTGCTATGGGGCGTGAACGGGTTAGCGATGCATACTAGACTGGTTGTGGGCCAAATATAGATACTTTTCTGTTAAGTGTATCAATTTCTCAAGACTTGAATTTTTCAGAAGATGGCACCTTACATGTTCTGAATTGTGAATTGCTGCACCTGGGCTGTAGATTTTGGCTTGGCACTGTGCTGCCATTCCAAATGGTATCCTTGATCTGTATTTCAAATTTTTGGTTGTCACCATACTGCAATGCATAGAAGTGAGCAAATCTCTTTTCACGAAATAGAGCCATCCTATTTCCATTGCAACAGTCCCATGAAAAAAACACAATTTTTTCCAATTAAGTTTCAGCTCGTACAATATAATTCTATCAACTCAAAACAAGAGCAATGCGCGATGGCGCATTTTTCATTTATTTTATATGTTAATTTATTTTATTGATAGTTACGTGTAGACAATTATAGTTGATAATATTTAATTTGAATCCTTGTACAACAATCAGTGCATAAACATTATGTGAAGAAACATAATACTCGATGCATATAACTTTATTTCCATATAATATACTCTAAATACATTATATCAGTCCCTTGTCACCGATAAAGGTGTATGAACTTCTAACATCCAAGTATATAGAGCATCAAACTTAGGAACCCCTTTTTATTTTGGGGTTAGTTTGAGTTAAGGTAAGAAGGCTTCAAAGAAAACAACCAAAATTCATTAAGATACATTCGACTCGACGAGAATTCAGTAGAAATGTTACCTAGCAACAATTTTTTAAAGGACAATATGAATAATTAGAATAAAGGGCTTAAAGACTAGAAATTCATCAAACTAGGATATATTGGGTAAGACCCCAACTTTAATTGAATAAAAATATTTTTTAATTTTTAAATAGTAAGGTGTTAAATTGATAAAAGGATAAAGTTATGGGTATATATGCAAATTATAGAAAATAAACAGTATGTCGGGAAATATTCGTACGACGGTGCCGAAATAACCAATCATTGGTGAACCCCACAATGGAATAACTGTCGAATATAGAAAGCGACAAAAATTACATTTTTAAAAAATAAACGACAAAACTTTTACCGTTAAGGGTTGAGATATAACCCTTAAATATTATTGTGCGTATTTCTTTTGAGTATAAGAATATTTTGAGTGTAGCTAATAGTGCAAGATCTCCTTAAGATAATATCTGTTATTCCAGTCAGATTTGGTATCCTATTAAGGTAAATGATGTTATTTTCTTTCAATACTCGTAAATGATATTATTTTCTTCCATAATCGTAAGGAATATCATTTTATTTTATACTCCATATTTTGTATGCGGTATTATTTCAATTCATATTCCTAAATCTACATTTATAATGGTAAGCATTGCTTCTATAATTCCTGAAATGATTAAAAAAAATTTGAAGGTTTGCGCTTCATCTAATATTATTTCACTTGAATATTTTATTCACCTGAATTTTTTTATAAATTTTAATCTAATCACGTCGAAATACTATTAATGTCGGAGTATTATTCATGCCGGAGTACTATTCACGTCGGAGTACTATTCATGTCGGATTTTTTTTGGCCAAATTATTCTTGAAATATGAATTTTAAATGTCATTCTTGAATTTGACTCCACATGTTGGTCATCATGTTGATAATTTGGACATTATAGAACTCTAGATAAATTAAATTTCAAATCGTTAATATTTATTATTGATCTTATTGTTTGTATTTATTGTGTATATCATTGTCATAATCCTCAGACTTAAATTGTGATGAATGGTTCTTTGTGGCGATAGTGGACTGTTTGATGGGTTTGATTATGACTATGATCTGTGTTGGTATAATCATGACATTTGATGTTACAAATAAATGCAGGTGAAAGTTCTCTTTGGCCCGTAACGCAAAGATAAACAGGTGTTTGACATGATCATGACTACTGATTGAATATCTTTTGCCTGTAGTGCAAAGATAAACTGTTGATTTGTATCAACAACTATTGATTGGTGCTACATGGATAAAATATTGATGGTAAACTTTTCAATAGGAGAAGATTATGGACATCATTATCTAATTTACTCTCCTAATTGATTTCTATTTCTGCTGCAGTTGTTGGGCCAAAAACTTGTTGTCTATTATATTCTATCTGATTTTTCATTGTTGAATGCTAAAGATAGTTTATTGTTTATTATCCTAGTCAATAATATTTTTTACTGGGCTATTTGAGCTCACCCTTTTTCTTTTTGTTCTATTGTTCTTCTCAAAAAATGAGAAAGTAACTGAGACTAACCGGGGGTGGAATGATGGTCCGGGTTAGTAGTTGTCCTCGTCAAGTCATAAAGTAGTATAGAAATAATTGTATTGATGACTTAAAGCGTGTTGTCGTATCTTACACGGCGTTGTAATAAATGTGAGTTTGAATACGGACGTACTGTATGTGGTACGATTCTTGTATTGAAACTCACAATATGTGTGTTGTCGTATTTTGCACGATTAAATAATAGTTGTATTTGACGATTCAAATTAGGTTGTGTGAATCCTATTTTTGGGATGTTACATATTACGACAAACAAACAAATAACTTCTTTTTATCTACGTAACCCCTCTCAAGAAAAGAAATAATAACAGCGCCACATTTAAGTCTAATTAACAAGGCTATTAACAAACATTATGGAATTAGGATAAGATCAAAGCATTGACACTGTAAGGATTTGAGAAGACAGAACCTTACCTATGGAGCTTAGTTTTAGTTAAAAAATGAAGATTAAAGTGAGAGAAACAGAGACAGAGAGGGGAAGGAGATAAACGAGAAGAGCTAGAGAGAGAATTTAGAGAGAGAAACAGAAATTGCAATTCACATTTCACATCTCTTTCATACAATTAGTTACAGGTATTTATCAGAATATTAACTTGAAATGGAAATGACGACTCTATCCCTTTAATCACAACTGACTCTACGTTTAAATTCATTATTAACCAACTCCTATTCCTTACAATCCCTCCTCCTTAAAAACACCCTTGCCCTCAAGGGTGGGGTTTATCAACATCCATAGTAGCACCAATGACAACAGCCAGATGGATTCGAGTGAAAATGGTATTCTCATCCAGATAATCCTCAAGAACAACAGGCTTAGTGATATGCTCCTTAACATCAACAACCATCCCATCCTTTGTAATGGTCTCATCAAGCTGAATGGAGATCAGAATAATGTGCATTGTGCACGCGAATAGGGACCATAACACCACTGTCCTTCTGGTACTCAACCGTCACTTGAGTTTTACCATCAGGCCTTAACCATGTACATGTACCATTCGTACGAGCTTCAACTAGGCGAACGCCAAGTTTGGTAGCAAGAATCTTGGTTGAAGGCTTCTGCTCAGGGGTCTCATCAGTGACATAACCAACCCTACGAGAGTCTTCATTTAAGCAGGTAACTATCTTACCAACAGGAACAATTCTTCCATATTCTGTAGCAGCAAACTCCATCGAAAATGCCAATAAACCCACTGTCAATAACCCCAATCCTCTATTCAGTTCTTTGCACAAAGTAGCACTATCAGTTAATTCAAGCACAAACATCACGGTAATGACTTTCCACCTGATCCGTCCCCTTCCTTCAAACAAAAGCTCCATTAAACATAGCAAGGATACCAATGTCAAGGACAACTCAACGCTGAGGGTGTGGATTACGACAGTCAATGTAAAAGGCCTAATTGTTGCTTGCATGTAGTATGTGGAAATAGAGAAAGTGGCGCCATAGGAAATTAGGCCATCTCCTTGACTCAAAATTTCATTCGGATGTATCTGATTGCTAATAGCTACCAATCGCAAAATTCCTCTTGGAACAAATTTACACATTGCTGCCTCACCAAGCTCGTGACCCGTGCATGTTTCCCCAGCAATCACAGTCTGCCCATTTTTCCAGATACTAAACACCATGAACTGAAATTTTATGTGTGATAAGAAGATCTCACCGGCTACTAAACACCAGATGCTAACAATTAGTGTTCCATGTTTTGACTTTGTAACAATTAGAGAGATCATTCCCATCTCCCCCATGTTAGATATAGCACTATCAACTTTGGTCCACGATATAAGACAAATCCTTCCAATCAACATCCTTAAATCTGTTACATACACATCATACCCCTTAAGATAAGCTACGCTGTTTTGTTCCCACACTCCAAATGTAGTAGCCTTATTATGTGGTATCAGATCTAAGCATTCAATAAAAACTTCTACAATAGCCACATAATCCCTACTGAGTGATGCAACCAAAATGTAATCATTGCTCTCAAAGACCGCTAGATGTAGAGTTAAAATATCATCTTCTCCGTGCAAAAAACAAGATTCACTTGATTTGTCTGTCCCCAATTGAAGTAACCACACTTTGTCTTGTTGGAGGGTTTTATCCATTATGATGTGCATCAAAACATCTTCTGCACATTCAATACCGTATGTTACACCAGCAAGAAGCTTTCCAATTGTTGTGCTAGCATCATTGTCAATGATATAAACAGGGAAGAGCTCATTTCCTTAAGCATCTTCTGTATATGCTACTACCCTATGATTCGGACAAACTATCATGAAATCAATTTCATAGACAATGTGCAGTTGAACCTTTGCCTTCTCATCAGACCCAATACCACCATAAAAATCAATGAACAAAATCAGAATATAGAAATTACACCCAAAACTCATAGTAGCAAACACTTGTTTCCCACTAATAAAAAAATTAGGAGGACCTTTCCCCCAAAATTGCAACCCAAGCAGTAAAATAGCAATCTTAAGTTGAGGGCCAAACATAGTTATTGTTGTTACTTGTTCACCAAATTTTCCCATACCCAACTTTTCACAGCAACTGTAATCAATTTAAACTCATACCATAAATGCATATGTGGAACCAAATATAGTGAATAGATGATAATTCCACTTGGTATGCACTCAATCACCCTGAACCCATATCCATCTTTAATGTAGTAGCCAGTCTTTCTGTTGCCAAAGTCATTTGCACTTGAGAAACGCTCAGCCATCAAGTCCAACTTCCTTGAGAGCTCATCAATGGAAAGTCCTTGAACAATTTCCGATTCTCTGTTGGCACATATCACTTGGAAGGATTAATAAGGACAGCAGGCACATTGTATGAGCTACCACCGTATACTTCCATAGAAACCCAAGTTCCAACTGGTGTTTCCAGGACCTAATCACTTGTGTGGTCAAAAGCGGCACTAGTGGCAGATAATGTACTAGAGAGCTCTCTAGCTTTGACAATCGCAGCACCAAGCTGTTGAACAATTTTGATGAATTCTCCATTCAACCATTCATCATCAGCAACAAGCACTCCAGTTGCATGATTTACGTCAGGATACTTTGAATGAATAGGCTCACGGCCCTCACGGGTGTGATGGCATATAAACCCATTTCGAATTGAATTCCTCTCCTTATAATGCCAAGTATGCCTACGATATTGAAACTGAGATGTCACCTGCTTTGGAATTTCACCATTACGAATTTCAATCGTTGTTGTGAAAGACAAATAATAGTATGTAAGTGCCATAATGAAGTTTTTGACGGTGTAGTGAGGTTTGAAGTGGTGGGGGTGACGTGGGATCCTTCAAGCCGTGAAATTCTAGTCCCACCTCCACTATCATTGTATTTCAGCTGGTATTGTTTAGTCATAATACAAACACAATCTTCCTCCTGATTGTAGCCATCAATGAAAACATTCCAGGACATATTATCTTTGCTAGGCTTTTCATCAAACACCTTATCATGTTTCAATTGATTGCACATTTGAATTTGTAGGCTTGGATCTTCAATCCTATTTCTTACCTACAACAGCTACAAAACTGTACTGAAAAGATAGAAGGATCAAATGATTTATTATTTCCGGTTGCCCCTGCGTGAAGATTTGATTCGGTTTCTGATTCAATATTCTCCTTCAATTTCTCCAAAGCAGAGAAAGAGGCTCAGAACATGGGGAAATCTAATGAAACCACACAAAACTACAGGGAAAGAAGTCAAAATTTGGGACATTGACAGATAGGGAGAAATTTATTATCCATAGGGAGAGAAGGGAAAGTGATTAGAGAGAGAGAGAGAGAGTAAGACAGGGCAAGTGGGAGAGAAGCAGGAGAAATCCCCGATTATATTAACGGCATCATCTAACGGGTGGGAGAGTAACACGTGTGACTGAAGTGTAGTCTTTCTTAATCCCACGGTCTTGCAATGATCACAGTTTCTTCTATGAATTTATGCCGTCCGATTAACTCTTTAACATACGAACCGTACGATGATAATTTCACATCCAATCACACCATCAAATAATATGAAATTGAAATTTCAAAAGCTAGAGAGGGAGGAATTAAACATCACTAACATGAACAACAGAAAGCCTATTTTCTCCTCTTTCGATTTCCCCCCGTTCTCTCTCTAGAAATCTCAGCAGACTTTCTCTCTCTATATATATACATATATATAGACATATATGCATATGTATATATGCGCAAACAAACGCATAGTTAGACAGATGTGTGTGGATCAAGATTTTTTTGATTCAGGTCGATCTCAGACAAACAGTCATTGAATTTGGCCGCGAATCTGAGGTTTTGAATTTGAAACTTTGAGAGAGTTTCGGTTTTTAGATTATATGCGTGTCGATTATTGATTTGCAGCTGTTGAATTTGGCGGGGATTTGTGATTATTGACTTGGGAGTGAATTTTGAGTGAAATATAGTCAGGAAAGTTGGATTCTTGTTTTGTTTATTGAAATTATTTGGAGTTTAAATAGAATTGGGAGTGAATGGAGCAAAGTGAAGGAGGTTCAAAAAAGGCTCAATCGGAGCCGTCATCGAAGAGGCAGCTGGATTTTGGTGGTGCATCGGACGGCAACTGTGGTGTTGCCAGGGCACCCTCAGCCACAAGCTCCCGAGCTGCAGCCACTGGCTCAGCCGCCATCTCTGGTGCAGCCGAAGCCGCCCACACAACCACAGTCACTGTTGATGCCGATGCAAGTACATGTGCCCCATCTTTCTATACGACCTGTGTAAGTGATTGTTGGAAAATTTGGGATTCTTGTTAATTTGATCAATTTGTTGTTGGAATATTTTGCATTTCTTGGTTATAATTCTTAGGGTTTAAGCCTCTCTGTAAGAAATTATTTGTGAGTGGATGTGGGCATTTTTAAGCATTTTTTTTACTTGGGGGTTGTGTCCCTATTCTGTTTGAATTTGATATTGACTTTAGGGCTTCTGTGAAACAGAAAAGGTAGTAATTTGACAGTTATTGAATTTTAGTTATTTTGGTGATGACCAGAGCCGGTCCTGGGTTTTATAAGGCCCAGGGCAAAAAATTCCAAGTGTGCCCCTTTTAGAGGTCGCAAACGGGCAGGGCGGACCGGGCTCGGGCCGGGTCCAAAATGACCCGGGTTTTGACGGGCTGAAATTGTGAAGGCCCGTGACCCGGGTCGGGCCGAGCCACGGGCTTCTTCCTTTATTTATTTATTTATTTGCAAAATCTTGCTACACCAAAAATAGTAATAATAATAAATATTAAAAATAATAAAATAATTTATAATTAACAATAATTCTAATTACCTACATTAACTACATATCTCAATCAATTAAAATTTTAATAATATTATAAATTACTTTCAAAGTATATAATCAAATTTAATTTTTTAAAATTAATATAACTTATTTAACTTTTAAAAATATCTACGATTATTACATATCTACATATACAAGGATTGTTACAAAATAATTCTATTTGGTACGGATTGTGACTTTTTTGAAGGTGTATTCAACACAAGACACATAATTTACACTATATAACTATATAAAATTCACTATATATTAGTACTAGTTTGTTTATATAACTATATAAAATTCACTTTAATATTTTTTTGTTAATGGTTAATTACTATCTCGAGAGCAGTTTTGCCCCTGCCCTGGCCACATATTAAGTTCAATTGTCGTATTTTTATTTTAAATGCATATTTATGAAAGATCATTAATTATGTACAATAAATTATACAATTAAATGAGAATTTAAAAATGGATAAATTTTTTTATTTTTTATATTTTTTATATACATAAAAAGTCAACTAAATTTTTTATCATATTACGGAGGGAATAATAAATATAATATTAAAACTCATAATCAAAAATCAAAATAGGACTTTTGTGTTTTCTTAAGTTGTTAACATCTATGATATAGAGATGTGTAATATAAACAGCTTTTTAATTAAGTATGCCTTATTTTACAGTTAAACCGTGAATCAAATATTTATTCTCGTCAGTTAATACAAAATATTTTTAATTTTACAGTTAAACCGTGAATCAAATATGAACTGAGAGGGTTGAAGACTTTTTTCTTCTTTTTTTTGTGGCTAAGAGTCTATTTTGATTCTCCATATTAATTTATTGATTTGTTTTATATTATATTTTATAATTATTTTTTTATTTTTTTATACACATATACATAATTTTTAAAAAAATTTGGGCCCTCCTCAGCTTTGGGCCCTGGGCGGTCGCCCTGGTAGACCTGCCCCATGGCCGGCTCTGGTGATGACGTACTTTGCAATTTAATCTATATGTGAATTTTTAGTGATAATGCCATGTGCCAATCGGGTACGATTTGTTTCTTCCATTAGTAACTTACCCGGTGTATTGTGACTTGTGAGTGTCGCCCAATTGAAATAATTACCTCATTTTTCTTTCATTGCCATTTCTGAATGTTATCAGCTCGAACCATTTCTTAAATGCCTTCCCTACCTTTTTTGTGACAATACCACTCTGGCTGTCTTATAACTCTGCTTCATTAACACCTCCACTCCATAATGATAGCATCTCTGATCACCCAGCTAAGAGTGGGTCACTCTCATTCACGCAAGCGTGAGCTTGCACACACACACACACACACACACTCTCTCTCTCTCTCTCATTCACAAATACAAGTGAACACAAACTTTAGCTCCTTATTTAGTTGCATTTAGAAATGCAAGCATAAAATATGAGACAGATTATTTATCCTTTTGAAAGTTGCCAAGTTGGGTGAATGTTGATATATATGATCTTTTACTTATTTATTTCTACTTGTGTGTAGTAACAATTTGTACAAATTAATGTATATAATCACTTTATCAATTATCATGCAAACCTTGTATAGAAGGTCTGATTTTATTATTAGATTATTTGTACCGAAACACTACACTTTCTCAATTCAGAAAGCCAGAATCCCCAAGAGCACGACCAAGACAAAATGTTGAAGTAAAAGATGGTACTCCAAAAAAGCAAAAGCAGTGCAACTGTAAACACTCACGTTGCTTGAAGTTGTAAGTACTTCCTGCTTCACCTACTCTTTTGGAAAGTAGAACGATGCATCAAGTTAATACATATTTTTGCTAATTGCGCTGTTTTTTTAAGAAAGCCACTTATTTATTTGACAATTGAAAGAAACTTGATGATTGTATTTCTAATAATGTTCTCATGCTATTTTTTGTGATTCATTTTGTAAGAGTGAGTGAATAGGATAATTTGTAAGCCAAGGGATTTAAAAACTTAAAATTCTCAACAACTGGCACTAATATAACAGTAATTAAAAGGTAAAAACAACAATCTTTGAGGAACTGATTAAGCATATCCTGTATAGAAAGTATTATGTTGGAATAACCATTGCTTGATGGAATATTAAATTGTTAAGCATGTGATTAAAGGATCGAGTTATAGAACAGCTACTTTGTAAGTTGGTCTTCAAATACGCTGTCAAACCATTTTCAGTTTTCACATACTGAAATTGGCAGGAAGACTGCAGCTTGGATTTCTCTCTCTCTCTCTCTCTCTGTGTGTGTGTGTGTGTGTTGTGTTCTTTTTTGGTTTTTTCAGTCTCAACTCAAGTAATTCCACTATCCCACTTTATAAGACAAAATGATGAATTTGTTGTTGTTAAAGAGAAAACTAATATATTGAGTATTGTTTTTTTGTGTTATTACAAATAGTACAAAAGCCTTGTATATAAGCTACTAGTTGAGTAGTGGCCAAGTATGTGTGGCATTGTGTATACTTGGTGATTAAGTTCTAGTAGTAATATACTCTAATTGAATCATAATACTAGAATAATCTTCAAAGTTCTAACACTCCCTCTCAAGTTGGAAATCTTATATTACGACTTATAATTTGTTACATACATAATCTTAAAAATAAATGACTCAAACCCACTATAGAGCGAAATTATTTTATCTTCAACACCCCCGTCAAATTGATGCCCTCTTCAATTTGCATAGGAAGAAAAAATTGATTTCTGATATATAACTTCACACATCCACTTAAGGATATCATGTGCTGGCAATAACAAAAAACACTTGTCTCCCACAACAAATGTGAATGACTCTCTATCCTTCAAAAACAACTACGAAGAACTTCTTGCTTTCCTCAACAACGAAAGTTTTTTTAGTCTCCCAAAAAAATCGAAGGACGCATTCATTCATGAAATCTCGGCCCTATCCAATCCTTACTTTCCAATCAACTATCCATTTACATATTCAATCACAGAAATAACTATTAAGGACTAACCATTTCTGTTTCACCACAAAAACAAACATTGACCATGAATTTTTATTTTGTTTTCTTTCTCTAAAAAAACTAAAAAAGAATTGTAAGAAGAAAAGATACCCGCCCGCCGCCGATTATGTGTTGTTGGTGGCAGAAGCAAGACTTCTAGTTGGCCTCCTAAGATTATACTAGTTCTGATACCATGTTAGAGATAAAATAGATGTATTGAATATTATTTTTGTGTTATTACAAAGTGTACTAAAGCCTTATATATAGGCTACTAGTTGAGTAGTGTAGAAAGGAAAAACAGGGTTTGGGTTATAATTTCTTGATCTGCTCTCAATTATATTGACTAATATACACAAGTATAACAATCCTTAATTTACAGTTATGGTAATCCCTAATTTACAGCAATGTATACACACTAATTATGGGAAAAGATTGTATCTTCTAACATATCTTCTAACAAGTAGTGATCAAATATGTGTGGGCACCAAGTATAGTTGGTGACTAAGTTCTAATAATAATATAATAGAATCATGGTTCTAGAATAATCTTCTAACAACTGTTAATGATCTAATCATTAGGTTATTATCAATGTTGTTGACAACTTTTATGTAAGCTTAAAATTTTGACATTTATTAAGCTTTTAAGTTATATGAGATTAAAAATTGCTTTAGACATCTTCATATATTATCCGGTATTGAGATATTTGCAGTGATGTAAAATAGGAAATTCTTTTTCCAAATTTGGCTATACTTTTATCTCTTTACTTTAATTGTTAAGGAGGCAACGGAAAAAAAATGAATGAGCAGTTCATTAGTTATTCATCAAATGTTAGTATTAATTATCCTGTTTACTTTGACATAAGCTGACATTTTTTCAAGCCAACAAAAATATACCTTCCCATTGGCAGCTTGAGTCTGGTTATCACAGGACTGTAGCATACCTGTCTCAGTTCATGTTGACAACTGCCATTTTTCGATTATGCAAAATCCCAACTTTCTTTCACAACATTCAGTCCAAGCTTGCCACTGCCCTCTAGGTTTGGATTGTATATAACTTGTGTATGTCTCACCCATTATGTCTAATGGGTATATACCCTTATCCCTACAGCTAGGTTTCAAGACTACTATTTAGTACCTGTTTATTAATTGACGATCTTGGTGTTTAAGGTTGCACTTGGGCAATCAGGAAATCATTTAGCTGCGCTCTTAAGCAATTGAGACTTACGTGGCCCATCTTCTTACTTCGTTGCCGAATGATCTTCTTGTACAAATCATTATTATGTTTTCCTTTGACATCTTCGTTGCTTTGATTGTCTGGCAAATTCGTACGAATATTGTTCAAGTTATTAGCTGAGATACACTTCAAACTCATTCTGTTAAATATGTTGGTCAGATATTGTGAATGCTTTGCATCTGGAATATACTGTGATGGATGCAACTGTGTAAATTGTCATAATAATGCTGAAAATGAGGCTGCCAGGCGAGAGGCTGTTGAAGCTACTTTGGAGCGTAATCCAAATGCATTTCGGCCAAAAATAGCTAGCAGTCCACATGGAACTCGTGATAGTAGGGTATGTGAGTTTCAGAGATCATCAATGCACTACTTTTTTTTGAAGCACTACTAATGTGAATTTTTATTACGTGTAGTGCTGTTTATGAGGGATAGTGTAGCTTCTATCTTATTGCCAAGGCTTTTAACATTGCAATTTATTTAGCAATTTAGCTTAGAGACAAAGCTCCATTTTTCAATACAGTTTTGTGCATGCATTTAAATTAAGAATTTAAGAATACATGGTTTCAGGATGTGCTGCACCTGTGCTTGTGTCCTATGTTTTTGTGCTTTGACAAGGCCAATATGTTCAATTTATGTACATCTTTCTACTCTAAACGAATCTCATAATAATATACTTTGATTATGTCAAATACATGTTATCAAACTGCTGGTATATTGATTATAATTTATATTGTTAAAGTAGTATATTTTCATTCTCCATGAAGCATGTTAATATTTTGCCACAGTCGATATTTGATATTTCCATTTGTACACTTTTTCTATGGGAAAGGGAAGTAAAATTCTAGGGAAGACACAATTTAGAATTGTTCTCAAATGATTTATGGATATGAGCCTTATCAGCCCCAAGGAATAGCTCAATTGGTAGTGAGATCCAAAATGCCTTTACAAGGCACTTGTCATGGGTTTTAAACTCTGCATACGCACTTCGCGCCCAAGTGTTACTCATGCCCGGAGGACCACAATTGTTTTTTTTATTATAAGTTTTTGGAGCCTAATCAAAGTATATTACTATGAGATTCGAGTATTTACATTGTTTAATGTTATGGAATTCCTCAAAAAAATCATATTGTCTGTTTGAAATATATGCAGGAGGAGGCTGGTGAAATTTTAGTGTTGGGAAAGCATAATAAAGGATGCCATTGCAAGAAATCGGGGTGCCTGAAAAAGTACTGCGAGTGCTTTCAAGCAAACATTCTCTGCTCCGAAAATTGTAAATGCATGGATTGCAAAAATTTTGATGGAAGTGAAGAGAGGCAGGCTCTCTTCCATGGAGATCATGCCAATAGCATGGCATATATCCAGCAGGCAGCGAATGCTGCCATCACCGGAGCTGTTGGATCTTCCGGTTATGGATCTCCACCTGTGTCCAAGAAGAGAAAAGGTCAGGAACTCTTCTTTGGTTTGACAGCCAAAGATCCATCCATTCACAGATTTCCACAGTTCCAACAGGTGACTTTTTGAGTCTTGGAACCTCTACCAATGTACTTTGGATCTTTGGTCAGTGAATTGATAATTATTATAGTATTTGGTTTCACTTATAATCAACTGATCTTTATGGTCACTTGATCAGTTAAAATGGCTGATCTTTGCCTTTTTGTTTAATTTAAAATGGTTGAGTATTCTTTGGTAGTCTGCATTAGTAGCCAAATGAGTGTGTTGCAGCTGCAAGTTTTTTCATTATCTCCTTAAACATTTCATATATAATGTTATTAACAGAAAAACATTACAGGGCTCGTGCATAACTCATGATAGTACAATTACTGAAAATATAACTCATGATAGTATATGAAGTATAGAGATTCATATTTAATTTTATTTATTGACCTCTTTACTCATGAAAGTATTTGGTGTATATTTTTTCTACATTTAATAGACAACCAATATCAAAGCTCCCACACCCTCTTCATTGTCATCCATTCCTGGTTCTCGTGTTGGTAATACAACTGCACCTTTGGGTCCTTCAAAATTTACATACAGGTAAAATTAATAGACCTTATGGAGTTTATTTTGATACTTTCATTGATAAATAAACATTTTATTGTGTACTTTTTAGCAAAGTTAACTTGTATTGGTTTCAGGTCCCTCTTAGCAGACATTATCCAACCCCAGGACTTGAAGGAACTTTGTTCTGTTATGGTGGTATATTCAGGGGAAGCTGCCAAGATGCTTGCAGGTATATTTATATGAATTCATGGATGTTGAAGTAGTTGCATTAAAATGACATTTTTGTTGCTAGTGGATGACTTCAAGAGGTTAGGATAGGAGCCATTTGGATCTCTTTTCTCTGATAGTGATTTTGCAAAGTATTGTATGGTAATTACTCCAAATATTTTGGCATATAAAAAATACCAACTGAATTGAATGATGCATCAGTTAGCACAATACAAAAATGATTCTGTTGTTAAAATGTTATTTTAAAGCACCACCTTACCCTTCAGCTGATGAAATGTACTCCCATTTAGAAGTCCTCATTGGAAAGTAATAGAGTAAGTATCTGAAGAAAGAATAGAAACTACACTAAAAAGGCATAGTTGGGCTAACGAGTAATTGACATATCTAGACAAGATATCTTGGTAATTGTCTAGAAATAACAGGCTCATAAACTAAAAATAATGAACCACAGTAAAGATTTTGCTTACCGCATCTAAGGCTTAACCTCCATAAGCAGACTTCAAGAAGCATTAAAAAATATATCATAAGCATAAAAACAGGAAAAACATTTAGCCAAAAAAAAAGTTGACAGGAAAAAGACAAAAAGGAATGTTCTTGAGGCTTTAAAAAAAAGACATGATTGCTTGGAATGTTCGAGTCCTGAGCTACACAGATGTAACTGAAGACAATAAATCCATGTAGCTGAAACCTAATGATTGGGCTTAAAGCTTGTTGAGTTGATTTTAAGAACAAAGAAGATTTGCAAGCTCATGAGGTAGCTAGAACCATTCTTTTGTGAATAGCACCTTTCATGAGCTCTATAAACTAGTTGGCGACATGTCTTCCCTAAGCTATATGAACAATTACATCCAAAGATAATCTACCTTTCTAATGGCTTAGAACACCTTATCATAAATCTTATATATTCTGCAACTTACAAGTGTTCAGTAAAAATATGCCCCCCCCCCCTCCATTTTCCCTCTTTACTCGACTAAAAAGTTATCCTTGGTTACAATAATGACTCGTATCAAGTATACTTAACCGGATAGTTGTGTTGTTTGCGTGAGTTCTGAAACAATTTTGACATGTGTATTCTTCAAGCGATGGTTCTTTTATTAATTTCATACCATAATGCTTCCAGAAGCAAGAGATACTACAGAAAAGCAGGCAGAAGATCGTAGAGAAAGCTCCCTTGCCTCATCAACTCAAGATAGGTTACAGGGCCAAAAGGAATCTGATGCTGAAAGATCTGTGACTGATGATTGTTCTAGTGCTAGTGCTAACCAGACTGAAAAAATCAGCCCTGATGAGTCCGGAACCGATGATGTAGATGTATTGAACGGAAAGCCAATGTCTCCTGGAACACTAGCATTGATGTGTGATGAACAAGACACAATGTTTACATCTGCTGCTTCCCAGAATGGGTTAGTGGGCCACGTCGACAACACTTCTCAGTTGCCGCGTGACGAAGGCAATACTGGAACCTATGCTGAACAAGAAAGGATTATTTTGACAAAGTTTCGAGATTGTCTTAACATGCTCATCAGCTTAGGTCAAATAAAAGGCAAGTCTCTTTATCCATTTCTTAAATTGAAAATTGTAATCGTAGTTATGAACACATACAGGTAGTCTAGCTTTACATGAACTGATAAAGTGACTGTTTGGGGCTGAAGTTGGTTGACAAATTTGTCTCATCCCGCATGTACACTCATGTATTTCATCACCTCTTCTGATTAAAAGAGAAAATAGAGACTTTTGGGCCCTCCATAAATGGATGTCGTGCTTTCCACATTTTGGATGTCCCAAAGTTTTTCTAACATACAAAATTCAAACTGTGGGCCCGCCACCATTTGATGTGATTTATAAGCTAAAAAGAGAGATAGTGGAATAAGATGGTCCCATGTTCCTCTTCTTTGAGCTTTGTGCCAAGAACTATGAAATTCATTTTTAAACACAGAGCATAATGAATGTTAAAAAACTCTGCTCTCATTTTGCTTCTCTTTCCTTTAATTGTTGCTGATGTCTGGTAGTGCAAGATCAGGGTGGTTATGTAGGACCCCAACTTCAAGTACCAGAATACAATCACACTCGACAAATTCTACCGCTAAAATCATCATAACTTTCCTCAAAATTTTATCTGACAATTTCAACTACCCTATCACAAGCTAAATAGTCTATTTTGACTACTAGTCTTGTTTTCTTTCCTTCTATCCTGCTTTCGTATATAAGTTTAAACTTGCATATCTAGGTCATCATTTTGAACATAAAATTAATCATGATATTTTTTGAATTATTTATTTTGAGTTGTTTGATAATCCGGGAACTAATGTGTTCTTCTATTTACATTGCAGAAAGAAGGTGTTTGTCGTTGGCTCAAACAGAATCAGTAGGTCAAACAGATGCAGTCAACAATGGCTCTACAAATGCTAAAACCGAAACAAGAAATCAACAGCAGCCCTTAAGCAATGGTGTCCCAGACTCTCCTCTACCTCCTACGTTTAAGATTCCTCAAACGGTTAACTCAGCAGCTGCGGCTTCTAATACTGACCAGCAGCATTCAAGAACTTCATTTCCTTCTGAAAATGAAAATATGAAAACAAAGAGTGAAAAAGCGTTTTAAAAAGATTTAGGACAGGATTAACTGCCCGAATTGCTTCTGTTCTGCATCTCTCTGCTATCGGGCTTTTAGCTTCCTTTGACGCAGCAGCTAATTTAGATGTGGGCATCATTTTTAGGATTGACCAGGGTCAGATCCATTTTCTTGGGTTAATATAATTTGAATAAAATTTTCTGGTGGTTATTTGACAGCTAGTGTAATTGCAGAGCATGTCTATGGCCCTTTTAGCCTCGTTATGCTTGGCATGTAAATTCATTGCGAAGAAACAAGAGCAGTTAAAATAATTATAAAGGTTTTATAACTTGAACCAAGTGGAGTGGATGACAAATATTTCCACTGCAGTTACGTTATTTGTGTTATGTTTTTTCTATGTAAAATATCCCTCGGCTTTCTTTGTTTACTCCCGAGTGTTACCAAGCCATGAATAAGTTACCGTCGCAGAGAATAAAAGGCACATGCTGAGCAAGCAAAATTTACTTATCCACCAATGGAGGATGAAATGAAATTAAAAAACTTGCAAAATTGTTGAGCACCAAATGAAAGGCCTAGTACTCTTCTTTTCTTCTTCTTTTTAATAGATAAAAGTAAAGCATAGTAGATGAAGATAATTACGAATTACAGGGAAACAATATTTTGGAGAGAGAAAAGGTGATAATTGAAGTTAAAGAAGACATACAGACGGTTAACATCAAAATATGTCCGTCCATAAAATAATCAAACAACAAACGGGAAATATGCACACTGAACAAACCATGAGGTCAAAATACGGGAAACATGCACACTGCCAGTACTTACGAACTGATTGTTGGATATTTAATATTTTGCTCGATAAACACGAAATACTGTATTTTTCTTGACAAATAACCCACATGAAAATGTTAGTGGGAAAAAGGACAAACAGAAAAAGATGGAAAAACATGCAAACTTATGATTTATGAATCATGTTTATTTGAAACTTATATATCAAGTTGGGAGCTTGCAAATAACAACAACTTTATTCATAGGAAGAGGACCCAACATGCTTCTTTTCTCCAACGACTGGTGTGTAAATACATTTCTTACAGGCGTGACCTTGATGCCGAAGATGTTGAAACTGGTGCACACTGTAGAAAAAGAAAAAGGCATCAGGAGTGTGGTCATGTTTCAAGAAAGAAATATGAAGAGGGGAAGCGGAAACTGTCAGGCTGTCAGCACCCTTTCAAGCTAGCCCAGAAACCAATTACACCTCTACTAAATAGGGGTGTATAGTTGTAGTGGGAATCAGCAATAGCAAAGCTTGAATATACTAAACCACAAGTTGAGGGAATATATAGAAGTGAGAAGAATCTTACCAATGCTATGCCTTCTGTTGCTCTTTCTTCCAAAAACTTTGATGGTTTGAAGAAACTACCAAGTCTACCATATACTTCTGACCACTTCTTCAAACTCGTATATATGTGTTTAGGACCAACTGTGTCTGCCCAAGATACGATACCACCGCTGCCAACAAATGTGACCGTTGAGGTGATAAATTAACATTTTATTTCTTGACATTTTGTACAAAAGACTATCATAGACCAAGTAAAGATTGTTAAACAAAAAGCAGTTTCACTTCTCAAACTTAAACAATTTAGAGTGGACTCAATTTGACGAGCACCACCATGCTAACATCCTTGGACATTAAAGGAAAAAAGAATAACATAGTTAAATCCATAGTAGTAGATGGAGATGGGGGTCATATTATTACTTACACACGAGATTAAGCGAGGTTACTTTCTTTTTTACATGTGGATCCACAGATTTGCAAAGCGATAAAGAATTTCAACTAGTTTCTACACTAGTTGAGCTAAATGGGTCCAAATTTTAAGTTTGATGACTTACTGACAGTCAAATTGTAGTAACCACCCACCCATCTCGGGCTATGTTTGAAAGTACAATGCGGGAATTATCTTTTACAAGAAGTCAGGCAAGTATGTTTTTATATTTCCGTATGTTTACATAAGTTAATACTCGATGACCGGAAAAAACATTGAACTCTAGTAAAGTTATCAAAAAAACATACAAACTACTTTTTTTTGCATCAAAACCATTGAACTTTCAAACAATTTCAAAAATGCCCAAAATTTTACCATATGAGCTCATGTCTGCTAACATGTACATAAGAGGTGGTCTTATGCACGAATTGAGGAAATACTAAAGAAATGTGTTGAGACTGAAGTACAATTAAGTTAGAGCACTCACCGATAAGAGGGAAAACTCATTCCAAGAACAGATGCAACGTCAAGGTCTGAAGCACGAATAACAACTCCTTCATCAAGAACACGACATGCCTCATTCACCACTGGAAAGAGTATCATCTCCACAACTTCTTGGTCAGTGAGGGATACAGGCTGCCATTCGGATTTTGGTATGCACATTAGTTACTACGGAACCAGATTAATGTGCAGGTGTTCATACATTGTTTAATAAGTGCAAGATTTAGCTTTCAAAACTGCCCCCTCAACTAAAAACAATGCCATACTATCACGCAGTCTGTTTTCAGTGCAGAGCATACCTTTCCTCCAGGCATAATATTTGTGGTCCTTCTGGCCTCCTCTATAATTGGTAGTACTGAAGAGTCAGGTTTTGGCTTGCTTCCCTTCTTATAAATGTAGTATCCTTTTCCATTATTTTTACCTGTAACACCCGTGTCAATTGAAGAGTGATGCAACAGCCAGAAACATTAGGAGAAATGATACGTATTAATAAATGTGATTAACAATTACCATTACGCCCATCGTCTATCAAAAGGTCAAGCAAAGGAGACCTAAACGTGCGATCAGGAAAAGCACTTGCAAATATTTTTGTTACAGCAACATTTACTCCATATCCAGCTAAATCCTGAAGCCTGCGACCATAAATCAAAGGAATCAATATCATCATCAATTCAGATTACTCCCTTAACATCAAAGTACAGTGAAAGCAACAAAATGATTTTCACTCTGACCAAAATCAACCCCATTTGAATTTCTTAGAAAGCTCATCTAACAAATATTGAATCATGCAAGTGTAATTACAAAGATGCGTGTAAATGTCGTCCATCTGAACCCTCAGATGTACGGAAACACATACATGTATCAAATTTTTAACTGATGAATTGAATTCTAACATATACATCGTCATCCTACAAATATTTTGAGCTTCCTTCTTGAGGCCACCTTTAGGGAAGGCCCAAAAACAATGCCTCTCCAGGGTAGCTTATTCAAGGCATTCAATGTCTTGATCATTCAAAATGATGCTTAGGTCTTAACATACCTGATTCTCCATTTCTTACAACTAACAGTTGGTCTATTAATATTGACTCATTTAAGGTGTAAATTCCATGGAGGTCAACAATGCACATTGCGCCAAAAAACTTTTAACACCTTGTTCAAATTTATTAATTAAGATGTTCTTTATTTCTATTGTTAGATGTATTCACGCTTAAGCGTGTGATGGATTACCTAATACAATTCGCTTCAGCAAGGGAAAACGTTAGGGATATGGATGGCATATGAAGCAAAATATACAAATATTTGGCTCTTATCTATAAACTGGGTATGTCCTCCCACCACCAGAAAATAAAAGTTACGATCAGCAGTGATACAACATATACGAATTGTGATGGTTTGTCAGTGTCTAAATTATATTGTTAACATTAACAGAACACTATGGAAAAGAATCAGATGTGCAGAAAGAGAAGTTCGCTGCCATATTTTTGCCAACTGAAATGTGTGGCACTACAGAGAAGTTACATAGAAAACATAGGTCTTCTTCTGCTTCTCTATTAAATTATAATTGGATTTTGCAGACAATAAATATATAGATGACCATGCCATGTATGCTAGTCAATCATTAGAAAACCAATTGTAAGTATTGTTCATTTTGTTTATTCTCGCCAAAGCTGAATACCACCCCACCCCTGTGAAACCCTTTTCCCCCTCATCCCCATGTGCGACCCCTAAACATAACCCCAAGGCAGCATCAGGTTAATTTGTTATTTTTACTTCTTCAGTTTTAAGGATGATCCTCAGAGCGGGAAAGATACAAACGCATACACAAGAAGACATGCAATTGCATACTGAGATGAAAAGAGAAGAACATTACTGGAATGGACCCATTGGGAGGCCAAAACTGCTGATCAACCTGTCAATTCTGAACAAATCCACTCCTAAGTTGACTAAGATATGCGCACTCTGGGTATATGGAAAGAAGGTCCGATTGACAGCAAAGCCGACACAGTTTCCTACCACAACAGAAACTTTCTTGATGGCTTTACCAACTGTCATAAGATCAAGAATTACTTGTGCAGAAGTCTTCTCTGTATGTACAATCTCCAGCAGAGGCATCACATGAGCAGGACTGTTCAATATAGAATAATTTTAGTGCAGTTATCGTATTATTATAAAAACCAATCAATACTTTAGAAGAATCATTTACTAAAACAGACTAACAGGAATAAAAAGAAAAAAAAAGAATAATAATCTTTCTCCGCATATATCAGCTAATTATGAATAAATCTGATTTTTCACAGAAGGCCTTTGGCCCGAGTGGTATTACTCAACCCATGGTAACCATGAGGTTGGGGATTCGAACCTTGGTAGTGAGGTGTGTCATGTGAGCATGTTAAATTAGCAAAAAAAATCTGATTTTTCTCCAAAAGAAAAACACTAACATGTTTCGAAGGTATATATATTACTAGTATTTTTCCAAATATTTTCATCAATATAACTATGAAGTTACTGTCAGAAATCTTTACTAAACAGACCAATAGGCAAATAATGCGCCTTTAAAGGAAGTAAAAGGGGTATCTATAGTAATTCTCCTTATTTCCATCATTTTTCTAAGGGTAACAACTTATAAGAGCCTGTAATCTGTCTAGAGAAGAAGCAATATGAATGTCATCTAACCTGAAAAAATGGGCCCCCACAATCCGGTCTTGAGATGCTGTCTTTTCTCCAATTATGTTGAGGTCAATAGTAGACGTGTTGGATGCCAAAATGCAGTGAGGAGGACAGGCTTTCTCGATTTCACTAAATATTTTTTGTTTTAGAGGAACACTTTCGATGACAGCCTGCAATTGAAAGATAGCTCTATTAAATAGCATAAAATACAGTGAGAAAGAATATCAATTGTTAACACATTCATATAAATCTTATATCATCAAAACACAAGCAAGTGAAGAGAATACTAGATAATGAGAAAAAACGGTAACAGGAACTCAGGTCACAGAAGAAGACTTATTTGCAATTTTCCATTTATGACAAAAACTGAAGCCGACAAATTGATACATAAACCCTATATTTTACTAATTCTATCCTAGTACAAGACTGAGATAAATGAACTGAAGCTACCCACCTCTATGACCATATCCACATTTTTGAATTCGGAGTAGTCCAATACACCTTTGAGCATCGACAAGGCTTTGTCTGCCTTATCTTGTGTTAACTTCTTCCTTGTTACCAAGCCATGAACATTTACTGTTACATAAGACATATGATCAAAAGACTCTTAGAAGTACAGTATACTAGATAAAACATCAAAAATAAATTGTGAATGGACCTATGATGCATACACGATGTGGCATATTTTTGATAAAACTATGAAGACTGAATAAATCAGCTGATAAATGAAATATATTTCAATGCTATAAGTAACTACCTTCAATCATTTTTATTCCCTTAAGAAGATATTCAGAACTAATTTCCTTAAGAACAACATAAGTGTTGCTCAATATAAGAGCTGTAGCTATTCCAGAACCCATAAGACCTCCACCAATAACAGCAACTTTCTTTACAGGCCTTGGTTTGAGCCCAATGTCAGTAACATTAGGTACCTGTCAAAATTAGGAAACCAAAGTCTTAATATAGAAACTGAAGGGGGGAAAAGAGAAGGTCACTAGCTACAAGAATGAAGAATGTATCACCTTTGCATCAATAAATGTTCTAGTTTTATATTACAGAAGGAGGATTTACAAATAATTGGAGATCTAAAGCATATAAGAAGGCGAAGCAAGGCTGCAAGCCCAAAACAATTATAACAGGCTACCAGCTATAATAGTAAGACCCTAATTTTCAAAAGGCTAATTGGGAATTAAGTAGCTAAGAGATAAAGAACCATAACACCTTCACATAAACATTTGTTCAGAAAATGAATCCAAGGGATTTGATATTACAGGAAGAGGATTTACAAAGACTTGGGGATCTATATAGGCAAATAAGAAAGTTAATGAAGGTTCAGAATATATATAGTTTGATATTCTCAATGACGATTCAAGCAAAGCCAAACTCAATACATTAGCAAGATATGAAGTGTTCTCAAGTCGAAAACATATACCAGAAGAGATTCTAACATCAACCACTGCAGCACTAATCAAGGTAGGCAAAGTTACTCTTGCACAAAATTTCTATCCAAATTAAAAAAAACAGTAAAAGGAAACATTTGAATTATGTAGTCACGGAATCTATGTGCCTAAGGTTATGTTTACAGCATACAAGCTTAACAATTGTCAACTGCAGTCAATAACCTACTACAATCACATAATAGGGCATCTTTACTTATTGGTCTAATGAAGCACATATTTTATAGCTGAAAATGAATTAATTATCACTAGAGAATATACATAGTCAATCAAATTAGTAGACAAATCAGTAAGACTCTGGCAGCTCTTGCTGCACAGACTGAAAAAAACCACGTAAATGATGCAAAGACCTGAATATAAACCCAGCCTAATATGTGAAACATATTAAATATTGGTGTTCACTAAAGCAATAAGTGTACCTTAGATGTTGCACGTTGGGCAAAAAAAACATGAACCAGACCTCTTGAAGTGTCTGTTAGCACTAAATCCCTGAACACTTTGGCTTCCTGAAAATAGCATTACATAGTTTCTTAGCTTCTATGATATATTGAAAATTTTCTACTAAAAAAGAAAGTCCAATTTTAGCAATAAAAATCACGGGATAATTAAACAAACCTACAAGCTATTCCTGTAAACTAGAACCATCTATCGATAATACAAGTCATATAATTAGTTTCCTTAGAAAGATAAGGGATCAACCAAACCAATAGTATAACAGAACACGAAAAAATTTATGAGGAAAACCTTTTGCACATACAATTGGCACAATTAATACCTTCAAAACCCCACTATATCCTCCATGAACTACACCTTCCTGGATTACGTCAAGGCATGCCTGATGCTGAGGCATATTTGGAGCAGTTCGTTTGGCTTGTTCTCTAGCAATTTTAAGTATCTCATGTGCTTCAGAAAGGGAACCGAGCTTGTCTGTCCTTTGAAGGGAAATTATCCAAGGTTTACGCTTGTCTGCAATGTCTGATGCCCATTGCCGAGATACCATTAGCAATTCTTTTGGAGACACAATGGCGTCGATAAGGCCTAGCTTCTTTCCTTCTTCAGACATTACGGGTTTAGATAACTGCAAAAAGACTTATATACAATTTTAAAATGATATCACTAAAAAATCAACAAGATCATTTAACTTTTCACATTGCAACCATTCCATTAATACTTCCATTGTTGCATTATAGGTTCTTTGTACATAACAAAATTTGACATCAACCTTCATTGAAAGAATTAAAAAAAATTGGACTTGTAGTGTTGAGTAACACTACAAAGAATTATTTTGCAATTTCTTGCTTCTTTACCAAGTTAATAGAAAGGAAGGTTAGTTACCAGCATCATCTCAATAGCCTTTGACAACCCTACGAGCCTTGGAAGTCGCTGTGTACCTTGCAAAATAACAAAGTTCTGTTTACATGTGTTTGTACAAAACCAAAGAAATCGTCTTGAGTTCCTAAAAACGAAGACATGTAAGAGGTATATATAATTAGAAGTTGTACCTCCAAAGCCAGGAATAATTCCAAGGGCCAATTCTGGCAAGCCAAGTTGAGCTCTAGGTGTTGCAATACGTGCATGACAACACTACATAAAGAGATTGGATGATGATGTTTAAACTAAAATTTTTATAGGTGGAAAATGTAACTTTTATAGGAAAATGAAAAAATAAACAGCTGCTGTCATGCAAAAAGTACAAACCAATGCCAATTCTAGGCCACCTCCAAGTGCAAGTCCTTGTACAGCAGCAACTACAGGTTTCTTTGCATCTAAGTATCAAGGAAAATTTAAAAAACAAACAAACATAAATTAGCTCCAAAACATACTAGAATCCTCCTTAACAACATTTAGAATCCGTTAGGCAACTCAATCCCAAGTTTTGGAACTGAAACTGAAAGAACATTTACAAATCCATAGAACTGAAATTTAGTTAAAATTTGATGTCCAATTCCAATTTCAAGAATTGGAATTAAGTTGCCAAATTGAAATTGGAATTAAGTTGCCAAACATAACTTTAAAATCTTGAAATGATGAGATAAAAACCTTCAATTGTGTTGTTCACAAGATCAACAGATACATCGGGTAAAGGAGATATATCCCCTGCCAATCCAAAACCATAGTCAATTCTTAAAAACTTGATATCGCACCACCTCAACTGATATTGCAAAGCAAAACAAATGAAATTTACTCATACCAGTCTTATGAACGGTTTGAAAAACACCAATATCAAAACCTCCACAAAACCTTCCACCGTTGCCTTTAAATAAAATTAAGTAAAAAATTAGGGAAAAATAAAACCTCATTTATCAAATCAACAGCTCATGAGATTTTTACCAGTCAAAACGATAGCTTTAACATCGTCTCTCCTATTAGCTTCAGTAAATTTCTCTTTTAATCCAGCTAAAACTACAAAACAACAAACAAATAACGAAATTCAAAGAAAATAGCTTAATTAGTCTATTAATCAATCAATTCAACGTGGAATTACCAATATATATCGTATATATGGCTTACTTGGTAAGGCTAAAGCATTAACAGGCGGATTACAGATGGTAATGACAGCAACGCCGTCTTTTTCAACCTCCATCGTCACTCGAACCTCCGCCATTTCAATTGAAATCAAACCGATCAAATTCTAGGGCTTCTTTTTCTCAATGAAGAAGCAGATGTTCAGCCCTCGCAAGTCAACTAAACTGGTGATTATATATATATATATATATATATATATATAATATAGGGGGAGAGAGAAAAAAAGGAGTTGCCACTACGACTTCAAAAAGACAGAGTAACAGAAGTTAGTTAAGAGACTCGTGCCGAAAGTGGGAATACTTGTTAAAAGGATCCACTGCGGTGACTTGAGAGGGAAGACAATACAAGTAGTTAAATATGGTTGGATATTGGAAGTCAAAGCAAAGTCAAATAACCATTAACGGTGGCGATTGGAATATTTTTCGAGCTTTGGATAGATTAAATCGCATTTGATTATCGCTCCACCAATACAATGAAATTTCTAATTACATCTTTTCGGCATTTTACAAACACCTACTTCAAACCTTACTTTTCTCATGTGAAAACTAAATACGAAAATTAAAGAGGGGTGTTTTATAATTTAATATATTTATATTTTAATTGTTAATGGAGTAAAAAATTAATATGTAAAATTATAAAGCATCTGTGTTTAATTTTTATGTCCAATTATCATGTCTGTATAGAAAAACTGTTTCCAAGTTTGATCGTTGTACACATACTCTGTCCATTGTGGTCAGGGGATAAAAAAATAAATAAAATTTCTTTTTAATAAAATTTTATAAAAATTAATTCGAGATCTATTAAATCAAAAGTTTAATATATTAGATAAAGTATTAGCTATATTTTATATATTAATGTGTTCTTAAACATTAATTAAAAAGAATTTAAAAAGTTTTAGAATGTTAGGAGTACATTTTCTTAAAAAAAAAACCTTTTGCCTTTGTATTTCCTCTTGGACGTTAATGGAAAAGGATGGAAGGAGTATATTTTCTTAAAAAACTAATTTGCATTTTAAAGCAAAGTTTTTAAATTCCGCCACTTCATTGAACCGAAAAAAGTACCGAGTGAATAGGTTATTGGTCTAATCAGAACTGTTATTGACATTAATATGTAATAAATAATAAATAATTAACACTACAAAGAATTATTGGGGCCGCGAGCAACTGGCTGTGTGAGAGATGATGGCGATGAGATGAGAGAGATTTGGGCGGAGAAGAATCAGAATAAACTGAAGACTCTAATTTTTTTTTAAGTAGGGAACCGGTTTAACTTGCGATTTGCGAACTAGTCATCGGTTCGCTCGGTTGATTGGTTTGAGCATCAAAAATGGGTCTATGGTTCAAATCGGACATAAGAGCAGACCGATTTCAATTTTTTTGGGTTCAAATTAAGTTCTCAATATACGTGAAAGAAGGAAGTATAACTGCTTTGCTGATAGTTAAAACTCAGTCGGAAGATATTTTGATTTATATTCTTATTAATGTAACTTTGAATTACAGACAAATATTCTTTATCTGTCGCCAATTCGATCCGAATTTGAAAACCATATTTTAAAGTATATATCTCCCCACACTTTTGTTCAAATAATAGTTCCACTGTTACATTATAAGTTATTCGGACATAACAAAATTTGACATCAATCTTTTTTAAAGAATGAATACTATTACTCGTTATGGCAAATTTATATCGATATTTTAAGAAGAAATTTACACATAATTATTTTATTTGATCATATAAATTATATGTTAGTCTTAATTTAATTTTATAATCATATTTGTCAAGAGTAATTTAATATAAAATTAATTTTAATTAATTAACTAATACAATATGGATAAACATGCGGAAAGCGATTTTTGTCTATACATATGACATATGAGCGCTCTATTGGCCGAGGTTGTGATATATATGTCATTTTTAATAGAATGCAATACGCACAAAGAGGAAAACAAGTGTCGCAAATAATACGACGGCGTAGGATACCATATGGCATTTGAAGAAAAATGGCTAACTGGGGAATGTGGTATTGATTGATACACAAAACCCTAGAAAATAAAATTTTGTGTACTTCTTCGTCAATGGCGTCTTCAAAAGCTTTGTCAAGATTATGTACTTTATCTTTGAAGCTCAACAAAAACAGGCCTTCATTTTCACTCCCTGCCGACATCTCATTCATCAAATCCACCTCCCACTCTCAAGCTCGTCGGTTTTCACGGTTAAATTCTTAATCCCCCCTGTTTCTCTCTATTTCTGTGTATCTATATATATTTGTGTACAAGTTTTTGTATGTTTGGATGTTTAGTTCATATGTATGTTGTATGTATAGGTTACCGGTGGAATTGACCAGTTTGGAGACGATGATGCCGCTGCACAGTGCAATAGCTTCAGCTCGCTTGCAATCGTGCTTGTCTACAGAGTCTCAAAGATGGTGTTTAGTTCCTCAAGGTTTGCTCCCATTTCCTTTTGTTTGTAAAATTCATTCTTGGGATTATTAAAAAAAAAGCAGTTGATTTGTTTTTTTTTTGGGTTAAGCTGTTTGGGTTTGATTTAAGATTTTAATATACAAATGGGCAAATCTATTAATCATTTAAGGTTTTATATATGGGCTAAGATGTGTTGTTTGAAACTAGGTTTCTTACACAGACATTGTTTCCATTTGTGAAGTGAGGCAAAAGATGGCATGAGAGGCAGAAGACGAATGCAGTTTAAATAATTTGAGGAGTTTGTAATGCGTGAAGTGGGAACTGAGTAATCAAAAAATGGATAAAACTAGTCATTAATTTTAGGGTTTAACTTGCTCAGAGGCGTTAAGTTCCTTGAAATTTATCCTGATGGTTAGAAAGTTCTTTCCACTGGTATTTATATAAGCAATAAGAAAGTACTACTGTTTGACAAGTAAGATAATGAAAATACTTTTGAATGTCACAGACTCTCACTAGCATTTTGCTACAAGTAAGATTAAGAAAATACATGTGATTCATCGATAAAGCTATAGTTAGGTAACTTTTTTGATAATATTCATCCATTAATTCTCAATTCAAACTAATGAACAGTATAGAGTTGTGTCATTTAGGTGTTACTCCCTCCGTACGACAAAAGAGTCCAGTTTCCCAATATTTTTGGGTTCAAAACAAGAGCCCCCTTTCTTTTGTTGGTTGTATAAAATGACACAATGTACTCAAATTTATCATCACAGTTTCATTAATATGCCATCATTCAACTAAACTCTCAATAAATTTACGGGTAAACATGGACCAACGTATATTCTTAAAATTTGTAAATATTGCATATGAGATTTTTTTTGTGGAACAGAGGGAGTATTTCTTTTGCTGTCCAATCACAACCGAGACAAATGTTAGTCTGGGGATTGTAGTGGTTTGATTGGTAATGATGGTTATATTCCCTTGTGGATTGCTAAATATAGGGTGATGATGTTACTAATTTGAAGCTATTGGTTTCTGCCCAGGGTAGTATTTTCTCAAGATATGTTACATCTAACCACATGTTGATTTTGTGGCAGATACATTACGTTTGACGTACTTATATCCATTCATGATCTGCCGTCTTAATTTAGTTTATGGAAGTTATGGTCACAGTATCATTTTGAACTGGAACCTCTTTTTTATTATTTTATTTTTTTTGCTTAGGAAGTAGAAGCCAACACCCAAATATTCCAGGATTGATGAGAAGCCAAAAGTTTTAGGACTGGGAATGGGTCCGATTAACATTTCTAATGTTTGATTCTTATACCTAGAGTGGGCCTCAACTTGGTCCCTTACCCCTAACTAGGATTCACTCTGGATCATTTCCAGGAACTTGTAAACACTACTTCTTTAAAGAACTTTATATTCTTGTGAGACTTGGAATTGTGGTATAGAAATAGAAATGAGGTAGGGACTGGATGCAACATGTACATTTTGGAGATGCCAAACAATAGAGTTAAGTTGACACTTTTGAACAACCCTTCATGAGTCAAAAAAAAAATAGTGGGAATCATACATTCTCCAAAACTAAGGATGTTGTTCCCCATTTGTTCACACATTCTCATAAAAAGTTTCAGTACCTTCTTGGTTTAGAAAAATATTATTTGTCTGTTTCTAATTGGATATGTAGATAACAGGCATGAGCGGAACTAGGGTGGGCAGGGGTTTCATATGACCCCCCAATCTGAAGCATGCTAATGTTAGTTAAACTTGATCTTTGTTATGAGATGGTATTAATTCATTTGCTTCCTCATGTCCTTTCACCTATAATAAATTAACAATATTACTATAAGATAAAATAATGTTAAATAAGTTTGATGATTAATTAATTAATATTACACTCATTTGTCTTATTGACTTAATTATACCTTGGTATCAATTTTTTGTAAATGAGAATAACTTAAATTATTTTCATGTTTTGAGTGGCTCCTCTCAGTTGTCTCCAAGAAAGATGTCCAGAAACACAATATAAAGTTTTGAATATATAATATTATAATGGTAAAAATGGAGGTACACAGCCGTGTAACTTTTAAAGATACACGGTCTACGATCGTAGAGTGATTTCACTCTACGATCGTAGAGTAGTCACTCCACGATTTATGAATTCACTCTACGATCGCGGACTACTCTACGATTGTAGAGTGAAATCACTCTACGATCGTAGACCGTGTAACTTTAAAAGTTACACGGCTGTGTACCTCCATATTCCCCTATTATAATTTGTAATTTATCTATAAAAATATCTAATCAGTTGACCAAAAACTTCAAAGTCTGATTAATAGTCCCATAGTTCGGTGGAAATTAAAAAAAATATATATATATATATATATATATGTATATGTATATGTATTTAAAGTCATTAGACTCACAACTTAAAGTTTGACAAGAGTTGGAATATGATGTTGTAAAATACTATAATTGAGCAAAATGAATTTGAAAGAAGCACTCCAAACGTCAATAAATAATTTTTTTTTACTGATGTAATTTGACCCCCCTCTAAAAATGTTCTGATTCCTGATAGCAGGACACGTAGTTGTATGCTCAATCATTATTTTGTTATTCTGATAGTTTTCCTTTGTCCAATTTGTAGGCATCTCAATGCCTTTATGACAGCGTCTTTTGGTGATTTGGCTAAGAAGGTTTTCAGCGGATAGGTGTTGGTTACTAGTTTCATTTTTCTGGCCTGAAAGCTCTAAGAAATGTATCCTTATAATAATAACCCCTGCCCCTATTCGTGTATTTAGTTCTGAAGCTTATATGAACTGTTTCCATAGTCCCATCTCCCCAAGAGGCTGAATGAAGTTTTCCAACTTTACCTTGAAATTTGTCACTATGCTATGTCTATGAGAGAGGCCAGAGAAAGAAGCTTGATAATTCTTTTTGCTGCTTGGTATACAATCTTTTCATCTTCTTCTGGTGTTACTTGTCCCTTATGTGACCATAACCTTCCCACATAAATGCTATGATCAAGTTGACAAGAAAGATTTTGTGCCCTTTGAAGATTAATTATGTGGCCGTATTTCTTTAGAGCATTCACAACAGTTTTCTTATTTATATTCCTACTCTGCAGTCTATTGGGTCATTCGGATTCAATTTTTTTACTATGTACCCAATAAGTTCATTATATTGATTCTTTAAATAATGTCATTCTGCAAAATAGGGATTCAATCATCGACTTAACCATATAACTAGTCTTAAAACACAATGCCATGATTTTCCAGGGAAAAAGCTATGCTATGGCAAAGACTTTTAAAGCAAGTGCACAAGTTCAAATTCACTTCAACTCAACGGGAGGTAGTTAGGCACGTGGGGAGAAGAAGAAGCTATTCTTCCTTTACCAAATTTCCAAACGAAAGTCTACTTCAATTTTTATCATCTCTTAATTTTGTTTGTCATTTTTGTGTGAAATAATTTTAAAAAACTAAGCAAGTTAGAATTTAATCATACATTTTTAACGAATAATCTATTTGATAATGTATAATTAATAATACTAATTGACATATGAAATTAATCCAAAACAATTGATTCATTATTATATTTGTGAGATACTCCAATCACTATTTGTAATAAACATGCAAATAAACACATCACCTCAGTCAATGATCAAGCATTTTATCAAACATGTTTTGTACATTGTCTTTTAGTTGGTGCATTAAATTCAGAAAAAATAAGAATGAAATTGAGGCAAAAGCATTTATATTAAACTTTGGATTAAGAGAATTGCCTCTCTCTCTCTCTCTCTATATATATATACTAATACTTCTATATCAATTGTGAAGCATTAACTTGATAAGCATCAAGAGTGAATAATATTTTTTTTATAGTTATTGAAATAATTACACCAAAATAACAAAATTGTCAAAAGTTAAATGCAACCTATATATATATTATACACACAATCAATAGAAAAGAAATGTATTTAGGGGTCTCAAGTTCGAACAATTTCGACAGCAGATAACTTATTGGAGAGTTGAATCATGAAGCACTTTGTCGCAGTGGAAACGAACACTGAGTGCCGACTTGCTTGGTTGGCAAATTAGTAATGGGGAAAAAAAACACGAAATCCTAATAGAGGAGTTTCTGATAGAATTAATCATCAATGGCATGATAAATGAAGAGGAGGAGGAGGAGGTAAGCCTCTGCCTCAATAGACCTCCAAGCGCAACAATAATCATTTTCATTCTTCGAATTTCAATCTTGAACGACGTGCTTCGAACACGACATCAATATGAAAAATGAGATTAATTGGGATTGACTTGCTGTTTTGGGTGGAAACACCACTCCCACTGCACATGATTTGAATAAGATAAAGAGATGAAGGGATTGAATTTAAGCGAGAGGGAAACGGAAAAGAAAGAGCCGAACGATTGATCAGACTGATTCTAATAAAATTGACTCGATTCTAAACCCTCGTGAGTGAGTAATTAATAAAAAAAAATAGCTACATTCTTATAATAAATTTGATATTTTCATAAACTTACCCTATATGAAAAATAAACTAAATTTTACATTAATGTAAGAGAAACTTACCAAAATACTTGTCAACTTGTAGACTAGTAGTGCACTAGGGAAATGTTCCGCACACATCTTCTCCTTGGGAAATAGTAATGGGAAAGAATCGGGTTCAATAGCAAATAACAAGGGTAGTTACGTAAATAGAACTTGCCCATAACAGAACTGTATTATTAGTTTATTATTATTACAACACCCAACCCGACATTGATAAGAGGGAACTCTTAGTAACGGCCACACATGGCCTTCTTCACCTTCAACCCACTGCAGCACCAGCACCAGCACCAGCACCAGCACCAAAATCAAATATATAAGTACCCATCAACACTCCATGCTTTTAAATTCCATTATTTATCTGATAATCTCAATTTCTCACAAACCAAACACACCCTTCAACCCAAAATTACACCATTTTTAGAAATTAGAGCACGAGTTGCAATCTTGGAAACAAAGTTGCCTAATACAGACCAAGAACACTGGAGAAGCACCACTAATCCTAAAAATAGAGATAATTTTGGTGCTGGGGTTGCTTCTTTTAGGACTAGTGATAAGAGGGTGGACATAGAAACTGTGAAAAATGGTGTCAGTTCAGTAGTGAAGGAACAAAAAAAAGTCATGAAAATGAAAGACAGATATGTGAGGAATATGATTGGTTCTGAAAGCAAGAGAGAAATGGGTCTTGGGCTCAGTTCTATTAAGTCTGAGGATGAGAATTTTTTGAAAGTTTTATCAAAATCTAGAGCCAATAAAGTTATGGGTGAGAATATGGATAAAATTTCTAAAAAGGGAGGAAGTGATAAGTTGGGGGTGGAGAAGAGGGGAAAAGGGTCTAAGAAAAATATAGTTGATTCACCGGAACTTGTGTTGAAGATTGGGTTGGATATGTGCTCGAAAAGAGGGGATGTTATAGGTGCAATTCAGCTTTTCGATATGGCTCAAAGAGAAGGTATAAAGATGGGGCAGTACCATTATGCAGTGATTTTATATCTTTGTTCTTCTGCGACTACTGGGGTTGTTCAGCCAGCAAAAAGTGGGAGTGGAAGTCGGAGTTTGAGCTTGGTGGACTACTCTACTGAGTCTGAGAGCTCTGAAGATTTGAGTAAATTTGGGGTAACGGGTAAGAGGAATTTTGGTACAAGTGACTTGAATACGCAAGTTCCAAGAAATGGACTGCCGGTTGAATCTGGTGATATTCATGAAAGTTCTGATAACCAAGAGTTGAACATTGATAGTTCTCATGTTGCGGTAGCAAAAGGTGGGAAAGAGAAGACTAACCAATTCTCGAATGGGTCTATAGAGCTGGGCCCTCAAACATTAACTGGGCTGATTCATATGATAAAGGGTGATGATGGCTCCTCAAACCTAAAATATGTGAGTAGTGGCCGCAAAGATCATGAAATTCTAGTAAGTGAGGATGTCAAAAAATTTGCACGCGAAAGGGGATTTGAAATCTATGAGAAGATGCTTCTGGAAAAGGTCCCAATGAATGAAGCAACATTGACATCTGTGGCTAGAATGGCAATGTCGATGGGCAATGGTGACTTGGCGTTTGATATGGTTAAGCAAATGAAAGCATTGGGGATAAACCCTAGATTACGGTCTTATGGTCCTGCTCTCTCTGTTTTCTCTAATAATGGAGATATTGAGAAAGCATTCATTGTCGAAGAACACATGTTGGAGCACAGTGTCTACCCAGAGGAGCTTGAACTGGAGGCACTTCTAAAAGTAAGTATAGAAGCTAGCAGAGGCGACAAGGTTTATTATTTGTTGCATAAGCTTAGAACAAGTGTGAGGAAAGTCTCGCCTTCTACTGCAGATCTGATTGAGAAGTGGTTTCGCAGCAAGGTGGCTTCAACAGTAGGGAGAAGAAAATGGGATCGAAGTCTAATAATGGAAGCAAATGTAAATGGAGGTGGAGGCTGGCATGGGCAGGGCTGGTTGGGTAAAGGAAAATGGACAGTATCACGTACATTTATTGGAGCTGATGGATTATGTAAATGTTGTGGTGAAAAACTTGTTACCATTGATCTTGATCCTACAGAAACTGAAAATTTTGCTGAATCAGTTGCAACTATAGCTAGAAAAAGAGAGAAACATAAAAGCTTTGAGAAATTTCAAGTATGAGAAATCCCTATTAATGCTTATTCATTCAGATTTTGTATGTGGATCAGTGAAGTGATACGAGAAATATCATTTGCAGAAATGGCTTGACTACTATGGACCATTTGAAGCAGTAGTGGATGGTGCAAATGTGGGCCTTTACAGCCAAAAAAGATTTCAACCTCCCAAGGCATGCTATTTTTTTTGCTTTAGTTATGGATATGATAAATAAATAATAAAGAAATGTTTTCTTTCCATTTCCCAGATCTCAAAATTGTGCTTCTTTTTCTGCTGACGGAATCTTTAGGTCAATGCTATTGTGAATGGGATACGCCAGATGATACCTTCAAAGAAATGGCCGCTCATTGTCTTGCATAATAGACGTATTACGGGAGACAAAATGGATGAGCCAGTCAATAAGGCACTGATTGAGAAATGGAAGAATGCTGATGCACTATATGCAACACCTACAGGATCAAATGATGATTGGTGAGAAATGATAAATACATTTTGCAGTTTTGCAGAGCCAACTTAATCCACCCAAATTCCATATTCTTATACATGTTATTGTTTCATATTCAGTGGCTGATTTATGCTATTTGTTATCTTTATTCTGCATTTGAATTTCAATTAGGGTGATAACCCCCTCCTCAGGTACTGGTTGTATGCAGCTATTAAGTGTAAGAGCTTACTTGTAACCAATGACGAGATGAGGGACCATTTATTTCAACTTTTAGGGAATGATTTCTTCCCCAAATGGAAAGAAAGGCATCAGGTTAGTAATTATAGAACCATGCTATAGGATGTCAATGGCCTGCTGCTTTTTCACTACATTCTTTTAGTAAATAATCTTTGGCCTATCATCAGACTTGTTCTATTATTAACTGATTGATTCTGTATAACTGAAAGCTTTCCTATTCTTTGACTTCTTTTTATAAAAGATCGTTGGAGACTTGGAGTTTATCTAGAGGTTTCGTTCAAGCATATTATCTCTATGATATGCTATTGAGCTAATGAGGTATCTTGCTTCTGTGCATGTCAGGTGCGATTCAGTTTTTCAGATATAGGTCCTGTATTTCACATGCCTCCCCCATGTTCTGTTGTAATTCAGGTTAGTATTGCTTAGTTCCTTGTCTGCTTTGTAAACTGAGTGAATGATCAATAGGAAACATATGCATATAATGACCTTAACAATGTCTAAGATTGAAACAGCGCATTGGCATGCACTCACAAACACATACGCAATATGTTCTTTAGACCAAGTAAATAGAGACCTGGATATATTCTGAAGTAATTTGATGGCCTTATAGGAGTCGGAGAAAGGCCGCTGGCATATTCCATTGGTATCAGAACGGGATTCTGAAGAAGAAAGAACATGGTTGTGCATTACACGTGCTAAGTCACGCATGACAAGGCAAGATATGGCCAGCACAAATGAAGGTACATTATTAAATGGGGACACATGATTATAATGGAATTTAAGATCCCAAGTCCATCCAAATATGAGAGCACATGTATATACACCAATTATGAAGTATGATTGTCTCTATTATGCTCATCATTTGAGCCTGTTGTAGTACTTGGCCCAAACAAGTGTGTGCTTGATTTTACCTTATTAACCTTTGACATAAACCTTTGGGAGGGTAACCAATGCACCGAGTGGTTGGTGAATGTTTTACGGGTACATAATTCTTTCTTAATGAAGCTTGTAAATACCATCTCTGCCCCCAAAATGATAGTTCATAACATCACATTTTAAAAGCCAAAATGGTTGTAGGAAAGGCCAAAATCAAAACTCAGTAGACTACAACTATATTCGGTACACTGATTTGAATGTAGACTCTAATTTTGGGACATCTCGAACAGGGAATGTACGTATTAATGTAAGCATATATAATCTCTATATTCTAGTTCTTTGTTGCATATGACATGACAGCTTACATACGCTAAAGCAGTTTACTTGGACATTTATCAAATATGTTTCTGTTTCATGTTGAGGTACACCGTATACATGCCTCACAAATTTTGTTTGAATTACATTTGACTTAAATTATCTGTTGATTTTTGAAATGCTTGTGTTACCCAGAATTGCCATCACCCCGCCGCAAGAAAGGAAATGCAAGCTCAGATACTCAAATTGAAACTCGGGTAAAGCTACCACTCTTCAAGCGTGGCAACCATGAAAGCATTAAACAGCCAGCTCAAGAACTCTTTGGAAGTCTTAGAGATATTTTGTCATCGCCAACTTTTGATAATCGCGACACAATCCTACAACAAATTGATGTAGCAGAGAAGCTGGGTTGCTGTATAATCGATTTCCAAATATAATAGACGCGGCATTTTAAGCTTAGCACCTGATCCATTGACACTTGAGGCAGCCATAGATGTGCAGCTTTGAGCCTACCATCTACTTCCAAGGTTTTTTAAGCTTTCAAATGGAGGGACTAGTTAATTAACCAAAAAAGATGGAGGGTCTAGTTTTTCCATGCTGATATTAGGTATTATTGGTCGAGTTTTAATTGTTAAAAATCTAACTCTTTCACAGATCCACCCCCCCCCCCCCCCCAATTTTTGTAGGTATAAAAGAGACAAAGAGGGTGTGGCTTCAGTCTCCTCCTATTTCAGCAATGCTTTTGTCTCTGAAACTACTGATATGGAACTGTGAAGGGAGTGAGAAGTTCATAAGAGAAATTATAAGTTGATTGATATTAATTTCTTAAAATTAATTCACTCTTCCTCTGCTTAGTGCTTAATACAATAAAATACAACATAAAAGTAAATTCTGTATCTGAACAAAGGTGTCTCAACATTTTGTATCTGGTGGAGTATGTAATGCTAAAATTACTGTTACACATATATAAGTCTTAAAATGTCTAAGCAACCATTTTGATCCTTGTACTCTATAGTTGGTTTCAATTTCATCCATGTACAATTTTATTTTATTTTTCATATTAGTCCTTGTATTCTAAGATAGAGGAACAATTTAGTCCTTTTTCTTAATAAAAATGATGATGTGGCTTTTTTAAAAATATAAATAAGTGTCAACATTGATAAGCTTTTTTTAGTAAGGATAAATAATTCTTTTTTATCACTTTTTTTTATTAAGTGATGTTTCAAACTTCTATTTATTTATTTCCAAGTAATATATTTATAAATTTATGCTCGTTTTCCTCCACAATTTAGTCATGTCTTTGTTCCTCATTGTTTAGATTCTTATAAACATTCATACTCTCTAAAATGTAGGCTAATTACTGTTTTGTATTCCTACACAATTTTAGATTCTTTGAGAATTTGTATTTGTACAAACATTAAGTATAAAACTTCAATTTATTTTGTTTGTAATGGTTTAGTGATCATAACACTCAATACGTTACCCAGAAAAGTGATATTATAAATAATAAACATGTCCAAAAAAAACAATAAACAGGAGATTACATGCATGCACAAAAGTAAATTAAGAAACATAATTTCTTCGATAAAGAGAAAATGTAAATGTAAGTCTAAATTAGGGGGAAAATTGATTTAGCAAAATTTACCACTCAATTTATATTTATTACATTAAATCCCAATAAATAAATTCAAAGGCATAGTACTAAATATTAAAAAAAAACACCACTTATAAAGTTTAGAACTTGATCAGATTCAGTAAGAATTACTATCTGCACTATTAGTTTGCCATGTCATAAGACAATTGGGGGGGCGTCCGGTGCATTATTGACCGGTACGTCCGGTGCCCCTATTTTTTTATTTTTTTTTTTGGTTTTTTTTTTCTACAATTATGAGAAAAAAAAATAAAAAATAATAGAGCAAGTTTGAACAAAAAACTGTAAAAGGAAGTATGTTTTTTATTGAAAAAACACTGTAAACTGTTTACAGTGTTTTTTCAATAAAAAACATACTTCCTTTTATAGTTTTTTGTTCAAACTTGCTCTATTATTTTTTATTTTTTTTTCTCATAATTGTAGAAAAAAAAAACCAAAAAAAAAAAAAAAAAAAAAAAAATTACACTCTGTGTACCGGACGTTAGTCCGGTACAATTGCACCGTACGCCCCCCCAACCCGTCATAAGGCTTGATGATCTTGGTTTTTTCAAATAAATTTGTACACAGAAAGAATTATATTATTAAAATAAATGTTGGCATATTTTTGAACACAAACTCACGGGTGGTGTTGTGAAACTTTGTCCTTGTTGTACATGCCAAAAAAACTCCATTACTGCATGCTAAAAGAATTAATAGCACTAGTCTCACTTTTAATGTGCTCTGCCCTCTTCTGTGCTCTTTTGTTTGTTTGTTCTGTTATTATATGTACAACATTTACCAACTAGTGCACTCACCACCATATGAATATTTACTTCATATATATAATTAATGTCAGATATTTCATGCATTCATTCACGAGACTACTGTATAAGTGTATATATATATATATATATATATATATATATATATATATATATATTCTCTCTCTTTCTCTCTCTCCCTTCCCAGAGAGTATAGGTTAGCAGACCCAGGCTAACAAAAGTCATTCAGCCATTCAAAAAGATATATACATATATATATATATATCATCTTCTCTTCGTTTGTGTTAATGTTTTAATTTATATATATAACTTGAATTTTCTTTGTTACGTACGTACATATAAAAGAGGTTGAGAATGCTGGGCTGTACTGAGTCAGTTGGGTTTCAACATCCAGAAGCAGAAGCAAATGATCACCGGACACGCTTCCACAGATCTCTCCAAGTTAGTAACCATATACACACACATGCATGTTAATTATTCTCTACTGTTTTACATTTTTCAGAGATATATACCTTATATTTGTTAAAAAAAATTGGATCAATATATGAGTTTTTTCTTAATTCACTTTGATATATATATATATATAGATTATTTAATTTTAAACTTTTTTAGTTTGTTTGTTTGTTTGTTGTTGCATGTGATTGTAGGAACTAGGTGAAGTGCGTTCACAGCTACACCATGCTGCCGATTATTGCGAAGCTACTTTCTTAAATGCTCCTCGGAAACAGATGTTAGTTAATTAATTCCAAACCACCATCCTGGACTTTGTTTGAATCCGAGTAACAAGTACTACTAAAAAGAAAATCGCACGTTGTTGAGTCAAAACGTAATTGGTTAGTCCACCGTCCAAGTTTCACCGTCTTTTAAAAACTGATATTTCCACATGAATAAGTATACAAATGAAAGTGCCAATTAAGAGAAAGTAATGAATGATATGTTTAGCTTAATTATTAATCTTTGAATGCCTAATATCTTTCTCTCTATTGGTATTCCTCTTAATTAACAGGATCGAAAATACAAAAGAATACTTATGTCAGGCTATAGTTACAGTTGTTGATCACCTTGGAACTGTTTCTGCAAATATTCAGCACCAACTTTCTCAAACTAATTCTGTTTCGGAAACACAACTCCGAATCAACAGCTTGAAACAAGTATATATATATATATATATATATATATATATATATATATATATATATATATATATATATACTCTTTTTGAGGGCTATATATATGCTTAATCTTACATGCATGCATGTTTTATTGTATATATATATTGTTCTATAGAAACTTACCACTTGCCAACAATATTCCCACAAGCTGGCTCTAAGCAGACTAAGTTGGAATGCAGATTTTCCACGATATCAACCCCGATATATAATGCAGCGTAATGATCTTATCTTTCTTTAATTAATCTCTAACAAAGATGTTATCATTACAACTATTTAATCTTAAAATTAATAGTTTTGAGAGTATAGTCTCAGAAAACAAATATGACGTTAGATCATCTCCGGTAGATAGATTATCCTATGTCCATATGACATCAGCAGCAGATGTCTTTTAGTCTTTGATCCTTTTAGCAGATAGACTATTTTGTGGACGGTAATATTAAAAGATTATAATATTTTTAATGAATATATAGTCCACCAATCATCATTTCACCCTCCCATTTAAATATATTTAAAATTCCTTGATATAGTCCACCAGTTTCATCGGAAAAACTCATGGACTAAATTTAGTCCGGCTACTGGCTTCTCTGATCTGCTGTAGATGCTCTTATAGTTCATAGTATTCTCGAATGATTTCTAATAAATTTTTATTTTGGTACTCAGCTATCCCCATTCTTCGAAGATCGAATGCGATTTTGAAGTAACATTCTTTAATCTATACCATTTTAAATGTAAACGAGGGTTATTTTTATAAGAATTTCAGATAAATAATTAATGAGATTTTTATTTTTTTGAATAATGTCACCAATGCAGGGAATCAAGTGATGCACCAAAAGCTAAGAGTATTATTTCAAGTAAGCAAGAATTTGATAGTATAAAGGAAGAAGTCAACCTTGTCTCTTACAAATATATGCCCTTTTTAGTTGAGGCTTCCTCCAATGTTTCAAAAAGGACTAGTTTTTCAACTCCAGGTAAAAATGTTCTCTCAAAATTTTATTTTTTCTTAATTATTTGTTATTTTATATAATCTAGAAGAATTAACTACAATATTTCTAAAATTAGCCTTCGTGAAAAAATGTTATAGATAAGAGAGTGTGTGTGATAATTATGAGAATTTAAGGATATTATAGATAATTAATACTCCTATTGCACTATTTTTTCCTAATTTACCCTTCTATTTAATATGCTTAGTAAATGCAATTGTGAAGAGAGAAATAATTAATTAGGGACAATTGTGGAGAATGAGAAGAGACAATTGTGGAGAGAGAAATAATTAATTAGGGACACAAAAGACATTTTGTGTTGTTTCTTAATAAGTGTGCTTAACACTAAAATGTCATTTAATCTGAATAGGAAAGAGTATTATATTTAATGTTATATAACTCTAAAACGACGTATATTAATATTGGAATGTAATATTAATTAAATGATGAGTAATTACCATTATTGCCAAAAACTGTGAAATTATTGTCTACCTATCATATCATAATCATGAGTTTACAAATTCTATGGTGTTACCTGCAGTTAAGGATGGCCTTGTCTTGCAGCCAATACTTCAACATCAGTTATTTCAGTTTCTGGTGACTTGCATCAAATTTATTTTAATTTATTTGCGGTTCACAACTTTCTATGAAATAAATTATTTATTTTTTTATATCACGTATATTTTTTTTTCATTATTTCAAGAAATTATCTCCCATGTATTAATAATTTTCAACTTCTCATAAAGGAGTAGTGATAAAATTTCAAACAAATTTTAATTGTTAAATAATAGTATTAAATGACTTTTTTAATCCATATTAGGAATGGAAGTAGTACAAATTTACTGTCCTGTCTAATTATTTATCTCATCTTATTTATTTTGTCGAGAATAATTTATGGGTTTTCTTAGCATGTGCCCTTAGAGCATATGCTAAGAACGGGATTCAAGGGACGAACGTTGAACTCAAAAGATAAGGCCCATTGAATTCAAAATATGAATCCCATCTCTTGAATTCAGTGTTCGTCCCTTGAATCTCGTACTATAATTTATTTACCTTTTTGTATAAATGGATAAGAATTATCTAACACCAATATATAGGACGATTCCTCCACCGAGAGACGATATTAGGCTCATGTTTATTTGTAAATACTATAATATCGGGATTATATTCTTATGGTTTGCGTACAATTCTAGAGTCAAAACTATTAACCCTATGATTGAATAGTCTTAATCACATTTACAGTTTGGATTATTATACATATTAAATAATCGATATTATATTCTCATGAATTATATTCTCAAGAGTCAATACTATTAACTATGATTGCATAGTCTTAGGGAGTGTTTGATAAAATCTGAATGAAAAAAATTATTTAATACTTGATATGTTTGAAACATCTGAATAACATATTTTTATTATTTTACCCCTCTAACAAATCCAAAATTATTGTAAATTTATTTAATATTACTTAATATAATAATTAATATTGTAAAAAAAAATTCATTCAATCAAAAAATTGACACTAAATCATTCAGTCTGAATGACTGACCGATTCAGTCATTCAATGCTAATTAAAGTTTGAACCTATGACCTCCTGCAGGAGTCCTAATCCACCAATTGAGCTAGAACTTTGGTGCAAAAAATATTTCTTCTATGTGGCTAGTAGGCTGAAAATGGATAGAATAAAGTCGGATGGCATTAATTTCTCTTAATATTATTATGCTTTTTCTTCAAATGTTGGTAATTCATGTGATCTTATTTGATTAATTCAGGAGAAGCACAAGCTTAAACGCCGGATGCTAAATTGGAAACCGATGGAGAACAATGACCTCAAATCACTTATTTGGTGGGCTAAACCAACGGCATGATGATTTGTACAAATAAATACCCTTCTAAACATGTTTTAATTAATTGTAATATACACCAACCCACTGGATTAATGCAATTGATATTTCAAGTTTTTGTATTTTGTATACCACCAGTTCTGCAGTTGGAACAGTTTGATTCGTTTACAGTCTTAGATACAAGATAGTGGAAGTGGTTAGCATGAAATTCATTTTTAGGTAAGTTGGTCAATAGAGTGCTGACACGCAGACGAGACTCTATGTGTGTCAGTATTCTATTGGACAACATACCAACTTACCAAAAAATAAAATTCATGCTAACCGGATCCCAACATAATGTGTATGGTTATTATTGGATATAGTCAGGTCCGTCTATTTATGGTAAGAGTCCAGCTATATAGTGACTCAAATTACGATTACGACATATATCAATATATGATATTAAAGTTGATTATAAAATTGGCCCAATGTATAACACATTATTTTGTAGTCATTCTATGGCTATTGTATTAGTATTTGAAAAATATTACAAATTATAAAATTTATTATTTAAAAATTTAAATTAATCATACATTAAAGTGTCTTAAATTAAAATAAAAAGTGCTCTTATATTTTAGAATATACAATAGATTAAAATTTTCTACAAATCTGTAATTATAAATATTTTCAGAAATTTAATATTCAAAAGTATACTAAATCAAACATTATTTTGAATGCATAATAAATAATACTCCCTCCGTCCCAGGATAAAAGTCCTTATTACTATTTTGAGTAGTCCCATGTTAAATGTCCACTTTCTTTTAATAACCAAATTTTTACACAATTTTTCCTATTATACCCTTAGCATTAAATATCTCATATTTTTTTATTCTAATTCTCTCTCCATATTCAATAAGTCTAATTAATTATGTGTTGAAAATATTGTAAATTGAAAAACTAAAAAGACACTATCTCATCTACCTTGAAAATCTCACATGCACTTAATTTGTTTCATAGATTTTTTATTCCTACCACATTGAAAACTTTGTGTTCTCCTATAAAACTATAGCTACACGCATATATGGAATAAAACAAAAGTAAGTACGTTTTGCATGCTTGGATGGGATTTGCATGTTTACATGCAGGAATACCAATTTGAAGAACGAGTTTCGCTGAGAATTTTTGGGCAAGGTAAGATAGTTTACTTTTTATTTTTCTCCTTTTCTTATAAACCTTCTAATGTATTCTTTCTTCTAATGCCTTTGTTTTTTGCTATTGCAACAATGAATGAAAAAGACGGTAAAATTTTTTTTGAAAATGAGATGGACAAAAGTATGCCATCCAAGAAGTCGATGAAACGAGCACGAGCTCTCCTTGGTATTCTGGAAAATGAAGATGAAGATGAGAAAACAAATGATGATCAAGAAATGGTTGAACTATACAAAAAAAATGACATATATGCAAGAAAAAATTGAACTGTTAGAACAACAAGTAGAAAATATGAAAAAAAATATCGAGATGATAGAAATCCGCCAATCACACTATGAGAATCGAAATAATTGTTGGTTATGCAATTTTGGAAAGTGTCCATCCTTTAAATGAGATGATTATTGAAATTTGGGCAAGTGTTTTGTATTTTTGGAGTAATTATATGAGTTTTTTTTTGTTGAATCTTTGATTTTATGTCTACAAGGCAATCTTTACTACTCCAGTTCATTACATTTCACTATGTCAAAAATTACATTATAAGATGAACGTCTTGAATGCACAGCAGAAGAGGTTGTGACCAATACATTTCAAATGCACTACGTACACTTCACTTGACAATCGTGAATAGGTTGAAGAACAAAACAAAGAGAAAAGACAAACTAAATACCATGGGAAAAAGAAAGGAAAAAAACAATTTTAGAATAAGATTCAAATCATGGTTCTTGGAGATGCAAAATAACTTCATCCATCACACTCCGTTCAAATTGGATCCTAGTTGGGTGATTGCCATATGTTTCTAGCACGCTCTTGTTCATATGCGGCACTTTATAATCAAACCCACCAAACAACTTCATTACTTCAACCATGCATGTTTGCAAAGTTAAGAACACATAATTGAGACGCTTTGATGAGAATTGATCAAATGACTTCTCTACGGCAGCTACCAATTCGTCAATAGTTGTAGGAGCTTCTTGGTGTTGAAGGGTTTGAATGGCTCTAAAAAAACCAAGGTCAAGAACATTCATATCCGGACTGTTGGGGGGTTGACACCATAAACGAATATTAAATCCATCTCCTGTCGCATGTTCCACAAATTCAGCATCATCAATACGCAAATGTGGTTTGGCATTATCTTGTTGGATAAAAATAGGAATTATGACACTTGAAGAAGGCCATTTTTCTCTAATTGAAGGTAACACTTTTTCGATCAAGTAAGATCTAAAAATCTTGTGTTATTGGATAAATCGGTTTTGTCTCAACTGTACCGATATCTCGATTCTTACTTTTCCTCTTAGCAAGTTCCTTGCAAATGAATGGAAAAATACCAATTTTTCCGAAAAAAAATTCATTACCATTTTCATCAAATTGTGGATGAGCAACTGCAGCTAAAAACATTACTTTGGTTATAAAATTTTTGCTTTTGGAAGTCCGTAAAGGCTCACTTTCATCCGGAAGAAGATAATATCGTTCGGCAATTTTTGTCATATAAAACCATTTTTCATCGATGTGAACACAATCATACATACCATTAAAAATTGGATTTTCAAAAGGATTACCTTGCTCAACCATTGATAAACAAAATTTGAGTCTTGCTTTCTTGTTTTCATGCGTCAATGTAGGTTTTATAGCATTTGAATGTGCTCTTAAACTACCTTCTTTAATCATTCGGTGAAGAGTGGACTTTGATAAACTCATAGCACTTGCAAGTGATCTTATGTTTGTTCTTCGACGAAGTGGAATATTCAAAGCTTGATTGAAATCAATTTGAACTCGTTTTCCACCAACCCTTCCTATACGTCTTGAACTAACATCGATAGTACTGGTTACGCTTGAGTTTTGTCCTCGCTTCCATATGCAACTAATTGTCTTGGTAGTTACTGAAAATTGGGAAGTTGTAGATGCAATTGAACCCTTCTTTAATTTTCCATTTTGACTGTTCTTCAACAATATTTCATAGATGACTCGCCTTTGATCGTTAGAAAGATTTTTCATTATATTGTTGTTATGATATACTCCAGTTAGATGATTATGAGTATAATTGTATGCTTTATATAGCATGAAATTTTCAGTTGGCAAACACTATAAAATTTGAATTTTACAAAAAATTTCTCATGCTTCAATTTAAATTTTGTGCGCCAAATTTTAGTTGGCATAATCCATGCAAACTTTTTGGGAAGTATGATTACATTGAGTGGAGAGATTATCCAAGTAGTTTGCGCCAAATATGATTAATTTTAGTTGGCATATTCATGCACACATTATTAGAAGTAGTGAATATAGAATTGAATGTGGAGGTTAATTGATTATGCCAACTTTTCATATAAACACAATAATATTTATTGAGCATTATTAATATGGGCAATTTAGTCATTTTATTCTTTTTTCTTAATATGCGAGAAAAGTCCACCAGGACTTTTATCCTGGGACGGAGGGAGTAAATCTTAGCAAAAGTCAAGTGTGATATTCTTCTTGGGAGATGGAGATACGTCATAGCCAGGTGATACGTCCCCGTTTACAACCACCACGTCATCCATAACCCCGCCTTGATGGTCGCCGCGTCAGCTGATTGTAATACCGAATATAACAGAAATTAATTACTAATTAATTAGGGTTAAAGAAATTGATTAATATTTTCACTACATTATGAAAATTCCCTGTGGAATTATAATGGCCAAAATTATATATCAATAATAACAGAAAATAAAAGGCGAGACCTGCTACTATTTTTTTTACTTCTATCTAATAAAATACAAATGATTTTGAATTTCCCGCTCACTCAATAAATCATCTGGGCCGTCCAAAGTTTGAGATAAATCCCACCGTCCATACATCTATCTAATAAAATACATCTATCTATCTAATCTATGTAATAATGATTTTGAATTTCCCGCTCACTTAATAAATTATCTGGGCCGTTCTAAGTTTGAGATAAATCTCACTGCCCATACAGTGCCGGAGGCACGGGACCCAGCTAGTTTAATTAATATTATGCAATATATAGGTCATATTATTCCTGCACAATTTTTTATATATAATTTGTGTAAATATAATTTTTTGAACATTGATATATAAAATTGAATTATGTTTATAAGGTTCATCGGCTACTCGTATTACATATTTATTTGATAATAAAAAGAAATTATACAAAATTTGTATTATATCTCATCTGTCTTTATTACTATTTTAAGTAGTATCAAATTAAATGTCTACTTATTTTAAACAATTTATTTATTATAATAATTTATGTAAAATAATATTTTTTATATTAATTGTCATATTTCCATTCTCTATATGTTTATGTAGTATCACTAATCATAATAAAAATTTAAATTTAAATAATTTTATTTTTATTATTTTTAATATGCGCAACATGTAACCCATATTTTCATTATGGGATGGAAGGAGTATATTATTTTCATTAATTAATTTCTAATTAGGCTTAGAGAAATTAATTAATTAAGATTTGTACCCACAGGTTTGATCACCTCTTCTTTTTGCGCCAACCGAGTTCTGTAGTGCTTGCATTTCTTATACAGCGCCCCATATAACGCAAATTCGCCTGATAACATCAAAACTCCTTTATTTAGCTCTCACAAAACCCTAATCTTTAGCAAAAATGTCTTCTTCCTCCGATCATCTCAATTCTGTATTCTCTAATGTTGCTCGTGCTCCTGAAGATCCTATCTTAGGGGTATCTTAGGGGTACTGTATCTCTCTCATATGTATGTGTGATTTTGCGTATATATAACTGTATGTATGATATTTATGTGCTAATTCAATAGTTCATGCTTAATTAATTTAGCTACCAGCTTCTCATTTGTTTGTGTTTGTGCCTATGTTTGAATTAATTTCACTTGTTCATTTTTATACTGAACTGCCAATGTTTCCATTTATGAGTTAAGTTTAATTACTAGTACTGTTTTTGGTTGGTTTGTTGGATCAAACAGGTCACTGTTGCTTACAACAAAGATCCAAGCCCTGTAAAGTTGAATCTAGGTGTTGGTGCTTATCGAACTGAGGTTAGTTTCTCCATAAATTATACCAGTTTTACTCACACACCACAATCCAACACACAGACGTATATATAGTCGGATCACTGACAGTGGCGAAGCCAGGAATTATTGACAGTGGGGGCGATTATTAGAGTATCAAACAATAAATCAAAATTAATAATTATAGCAACAAAAAACGACTTAAATATATAACCAAAAATATATAATATATGTCATTGTTGTACCCATCAAACTTATACACAAAAAATAACTAGTATAATATAACAATTACAATTGTCCTCTACTCGTTTTCATTCGTTGAAATCGTTGCATAATACTTTCATTGTCAATGCAATCAAATACATCCTTCTCGATGCATGTAATCAAGCAATCATTCATCAGTTGATCTTCCATGGAATTGCACAACCTACTCTTAATTATCTTCATCGCAGAAAAAACTCTTTCAACAGTAGCAGTTGCAACAGGTAAGATTAATGCCAACTTTAGAAGCCGATATACCAAAGGAAATACAATATGTTTCTTAGTACCTACGAGCTTTCTTGCAAGACCGCTAATCCCTTGAACTTCCAAAAACTCTTGATTTATCCGCATATCAGAAATGTAATTATCTAGTTGACTATCAAATTTCATAATATCTATTTGAGAAAAGTCATTCAAATAAAAGCTAGCGAGATGAATCAATTTATCCTTATCAAAACTAACGAAACAATCATTAGGATTTAAGCATGCCACTGATAAAAACAAGTTGGTACTTGCTTCCGTAAAACGATCATTTAATCCTTGAAGTTGCCAATCCAAAACAGTACAAAATATCTCAACATAATAATGGTGAAAATTTCTAATACCTTGAGATTTTCGACTTGATTTCCCATGAAATAAAGCATTCATATCTATAATGTTAATTTTGTGTTTGTTGCAAAATAAACAAACTTCATCCAGTAGTTTCTCCCATCCTTCATCTCTCATAGCCTTCAATAGTTGCTTAGACACTTTAACTAATTCCATAGCATTTACAATGTCTTGATCCTTTCTTTGCAATGCTTGTGATAATTCATTTGTTATTCTCAATATTTTTCTCATCAATATTAGATCAAATGCAAAACCAAATGATTGCAATGACTCTAATAAACCAAAAGCAATACCTTTTTGTTGGTATACCAAACCATCATCTGAAACCTCCTCAAGTACATCAATCACTGAGGAGAACATAAGAATTAAGTTCAAAAGTGTCTCATAATGTGATCTGCAACGAGTGTCACCTGCCCGTTTAAGACTAGTTTCTTAATGTAAGCCTTTCCCACTTTGAAGTTCATTATTCATCAATGCTTCCCCGACTCTAGTAGCTTCTTTCTCTCGAAGACTATCTCGGCGCTTGCATGATGCTCTTACCACATTTAACAACTCAGAAACCTTGTTAAAAAACCAAGCAATGTGTCTATGCTTACTAGCAACAGGTACAATAGTTAATTGGAGTTGATAAGCAAAACAATGGACATAAAATGCAAACGGATTCTCGTTCATAATTAAGATTTTGAGACCATTAAATTCTCCTCGCATGTTACTGGCTCCGTCGTACCCTTGACCACGTATTCTTGATAAACTTAGTCCGTGACTTGAGAAAAAGGTCTCAATTGCTTTTTTAAGCAATGAAGCAGTAGTACTAGTAACATGAATTATACCAACAAAACGTTCAACAACACATCCCTTTCTATCCACATAGCGTAAAGCTATGGCCATCTGTTCTTTGATTGAAATATCACGTGACTCATCAACTAATATTGCAAATACATCATCTCCAATATCACTAATGATAGCAATGGTAGTTTCTAATGCAACACAATTTATAATATCTTTTTGAATATCACTTGACACCAATTTCAGATTTTTTGGAGCATTTTGCAACACAACATTGTTGATATTTTCATTGTGATCAGTAAGAAATTGTAGAAGCTGTAAGAAATTTCCTCTATTACTTGAATCCTCATCTTCATCGTGCCCACGAAAGGATAACCCTTGACGCAAAAGAAATCTTATGCAATCAACTGATGCATTTAAGCGAATTCGATATTCAAGTCTCGTTTGTTCAGAATGTTTAATAAAAACATTCTGAATGTTTTGCTTTGGTTTCATCAGATCTTGACATTTACTCCAAGCTTGGTTATGAGTACTATTAGGCCCTCCAACGTGAATATCAAATCTCTCTTTCTTGCTCCATGTTGTGAACCCATTAGTACTAAAAGAATCACCACCCGCTTGTTTTCCAATGTTCTGCCTAAATAGATAGCAACATAAGCAAAATGCTGCATCAATAGCTATGTTATACTCCAACCAATTTCCATATTCTTTAAACCAAGAACGATTAAATCTACGTAGGTAGCTCCCAATTTGTGCCTGTGGGAAGTTATGTTTGAGCGGCTGACAAGGACCCTTTAGCATGAATGCTCTTCTTACGTCATCTTGAATATTAGGATGATACTTTGATATTTTCTTTCGCAACCCGGGGTCTGCTTCAAGATTTCCCAAATCTACTTTATCATCATCCCTTTTCTGATTTTTGTTAGAACATGATCCTTCAAATGCAGAAGCTTTTTTGAATACAAATTTGTCCATAGTAGTTGTCTGATAAAAGAATGTGGTATAAGAAGACAATAAGTTAATAAAATAGAACTACAAGCTCTAGTGATGGAGGAAGGCCTGACACTTCAAGTTGATCATCTTTATTAGACATGCCTATGATTTATAATTTTCTAGTCATTGCCTCATTGGTAAATTTAGATAAATCTTTGAAATAGTGGAAAGATGGGATTTGGGGTGTTAATCTTTGCCATATTAATTTTTGGTTATTAATGTTAACTCATTTTTCTTTACTGTTGTGCAGATGTATACCATATAAATATAATACAGTAGCAGTTATTCTATTTATTGAGCAAGAAATCGAGTAATACAAACAGAGCATAAATTTGAGCAACTCACACAAAAAACAGAGCAATTAGACAAAAAGAGCATAAATTTGATAGAGCAAAATGCAAACAGAGCATAAATTTGATATTCTACTATCTCAGTGACAGACAAAAAAAACCCAATTAGACAAAAAATCAAGGAAAACCCCCAATTATAATTCTACTATTATTCCTCACCCAATACCTAGTTACCCTCTCAAAAGATGGAAACTATCAGAAATTCACAAACCATTCAACAATTTGATATTTACACATAAAACATATGATTATGAAAAACCCTAAAAGCATAAATTTTACCAGCTGTAGATGGCTTTGGCCTTTGGGGTTGGGGTCTTGACTCTTGGGGAAGAGCCGAAGACGATGGCCTGATGATTTCTTTTCGGTAGCTTCAGAGTTCAAACCTTCGGTCCATGTCTGATGTCTTGGCACTCGGCAGTCTCGCTAACTCTCACTCTCTCAGGACTCAACGAACAAGCGAGAATCGAGATGAAGTAAAATGTGTATGAGGCCTGAGGGCATCTGGCTGGCATGAATAAAAGAGTGGGTGCAAGAGTAAAGGGTAATACCCAAACCCAATTTCAGTGGGTGCAATTGACTGTTTTAACCCACAAAAAAAATTATTTATCATATATTAAAAAAAAAGTCCAGTGGGTGCAATTGCCCCCACTGGTTAACATGTAGCTTCGCCGGTGATCACTGAGGTATAATTTTGCCGTCTTACCAATTCATGTTTAATAACAGGAAGGAAAACCTCTTGTTCTTAATGTGGTGAGAAGAGCAGAGCAGATGCTTGTGAATGATCAGTAAGTTTGTTTGTCAATTTAATTGATTGGTGGAGAAATTCAAATGATTTAAATGTTGATCTACAATTTTTTTGTGATTCAGGTCTCGAACTAAAGAGTATATTCCAATTGTTGGGCTGGCTGATTTTAATAAATTGAGTGCCAAGCTCATTTTTGGTGCTGATAGGTAATTTGAATACGTTACATCTTGCAAAATTATACTTTGTATGCTCTGTTATAATCCCTGAACAGTTGTCTTGTACTGGCTGATATATTTGAAAGAAGGCCTAACATGAATGGCGCATCATTTCAGGAACACCATTGATGTCCTTGTCTTAAGAATAAATATCTTATAATAGGAAAATAAACTTAAAGATGCCCAATAGCCCTTCAAAAACAGTTTCAGATTCTAACTAATTTTTCTTTTAGAAAACAATAAATGGCAGAATCTATTTGATTGCTAATTTGAATTTTTAATTCTTTTTTGATTCCTTCTACAAGAAGAAAACATTTAGAAAGTAGCCAATATTAGATATATATATATTTCTAATTTCTGCTATTTGGGAGTTTTTTCTTCTGAAAGGGACTTTGCGATTTAATGTAAGAAACCTTTGTCCTTCATTTTAAGTGATGAAACGAATTTGAGCAACTTGTCTGTACTTCGTGTTTGTTATGAAACTGTAATTAGTATTGCTTTAAGTTTTTGTAATTAATGTATACATATGTTGCATACTTATGGAACAGCCCCGCTATTCAAGAAAACAGAGTCACTACAGTCCAGTGCTTATCTGGAACTGGCTCACTGAGGGTTGGAGGTGAATTCCTGACAAGACATTATCATGAAGTAAGTAGCTCACATGTTTAGTACCTTTCCTCCTTTACTAATTTACAATAACAAATATGGGAAAGTTCATCTTATTTAACTTTTTTACATTTCCTTTTGCCAGCACACAATATATATTCCACTGCCAACTTGGGGAAACCATACAAAAATTTTCAATTTAGCAGGGTTGTCAGTGAAGACTTATCGCTACTATAACCCCGGAACGCGTGGACTGGACTTCCAAGGTCAGCCTCTTGATTGTATTAATAAGCTATTTTATGTCGAGATCTCTTGCTAGTATGCAGTGAAATCAATATCACGATGTTTTTCTTCTATACTGTTATTTCTTTTTAAATCTAAGAAGCACATTATTTTGTGATTTAAGACGTATAACTCTGGGTACCGGCAAGTGTTACATACCCCTTGTTTCTTCATTCTTAAATTCCTCTTAAATATTAACATTTTCTGGGTTTTTGGTTACTTTATATTAGTCACAAGTAAATACTAGTGAATTTAGTTCCTATGTGGTGATCCTTGTTTTGAAAACAGGAATGCTGGAGGATCTTGGCACTGCCCCATCAGGAGCAATAGTGCTTCTTCATGCGTGCGCTCACAATCCAACAGGTGTTGATCCAACCCTTGAGCAGTGGGAGCAGATCAGACAGCTAATGAGATCAAAAAGCTTGTTACCCTTTTTCGATAGTGCATATCAGGTAAAAGCAGATGAGTGGAGTGCAAGGCTGTTTTGGCTGCATTAAATATATGAAATCTTAAAGATGATGATTATGTATACTACTTTATGTTTTAAGCATGTCCAAGGGTACCATGATTATTAATGTACCAAATCTTGGTTTTCCAGGGTTTTGCTAGTGGCAGCCTTGATAAAGATGCAAAGTTTGTTCGCATGTTTGTTGCAGATGGTGGTGAATGCCTTGCAGCTCAGAGTTATGCAAAAAACATGGGACTCTATGGGGAACGTGTTGGTGCCCTCAGCATTGTAAGTTTCTTGGCACTTAAAAGCAAAAAATTCCAGTGCTTTGAATGTATCCAGTCTAAGATCATATGCTTAACATGCATTGATGAACCATCTGCATTTGATTGAAAGTTGATTCATTAACTTACCAAAAGTACAATTAATGAATCTCCTGGCATTTGTTTTCGGTGATAATTTTCTTCAGGTAGGCCGTCTTGAATTCAATTACTCTGAACGCTTATCTTCTAAAGTGGTTCTTCCACTAGCTATCCCGAGCTTTAACTGTTTCACCACTATATATCATAACCTAGTCTACAGAGTGGTCACTATAATTATCTCTTGTGGGAAAACAGATTCTTTGTAACCCACTGCTCTGCGTGAATGGATCTGACAGGTTTTTTGTATACAGGTTTGCAAAACTGCAGATGTAGCCAGCAGGGTTGAGAGCCAGCTGAAACTAGTTATCAGGCCCATGTATTCTAGTCCACCTATTTATGGTGCATCTATTGTGGCTGTCATACTCAAGGACAGGTATAACTTGGTTAAAGAGCTAAACAATACAGAAACTATTTTTATATAACATAAACACACCAGTTTGAATAGACATATGCTGGTAAACTAAGGCAGTGTTTGTTTAGCTCTTAATGCCTCTGAATGGACCGCCTCTGATTCGGTCAGAGGCGGTGTGTTGTTTGTTTTTTTTTTTTTACATCTTAATGCCTCTAGATGGTTAAGCTACAAAATCAAGTCTGTAGGATTAAGAGGCATGTCTGAATGAGAGTTGCTATTTTTTGGACAAAAATACCCTAATTAATATTATCATTTTCCTTTCCTATCCACCACCACCACTACCAGATCTTACCACCACCGGCGCCACCGCCGTCGCCACCGCCGTCGCCACCGTTGCCACCGTCGCCACGGCCACCACCGCCACCACCACCAACCACCACTACCAGATCTACCACCACCACCGCCACCACCAGATCTAACAGACATCAAGAAAGAAAAATATGATGAACATACATCCCTCCACACGCAACACACTCCATTACCAACTGTTTATATGGAATACCTTGAACATGCTGCTTAATTGCTCAACACACTCCATTACTAACTGCTAATGGTTGAGAACTTTCCTGCCCTTCATTATGCGCACAATTGAGGCATCAATAGCATAATCCTGTCCTTGTCAACATCTTCAGCAACTTTCTTCCTTTCATCCACAGGTGGCAAAGGAATCTGAAACCAAGGAAAAATAAATATAGTGGGCGGGGGCCGGAGCAAGGGAGGGGAGGGGAGGAGCTGGGGCCGGAGCAGGGGAGGGGAGGGGAGGGGCGGGGGCCGGAGTAGTGGAGGGGAGGAGGGCCGGCGGGGATGGGGGTACTAGATGAAGAAGAAAATATTTTGTTTTGTTTATTTTATTTTATTTTATAGTTTTGTTTAGAAGGTTAAAATGGTAAAATACTTTTATTCAGACATTTTGAAAAAAGTAATCATCAAACAATATTTTTTCATTCAGATACAATTCTATTCAGATTCTCTATATTATTCAGACGTCTAAACTATTCAGGTCTTAACACTAAATTTTATCAAACACCACCTAAGTAACTTAAAATACGGTAATATAGCATGCACTGGGTTACGTTGCTTATCACATCCTTCTAAGTTAGAAAATGATATGAACCAAGTTTTTGATTAATTATTGTATTTTTAGTAACCCTTCACACATCAGCAAGTGCAAATGTTAGGTTTAAATTTTAGGTGCATTGGCTTTCTTTTTTCTTTGGGTTTCTCTTACAATATGAAAATGTGAAAATTTTAGCAAGGACATATGGAAAATCAATATTGCCTGCAGTACAATAATACTTAAACCATACATCTAAAATAGCAATCCGGTGTCGGGCAAGTATGACTTCTTTAGAATTTTGTTCTTCTGATGTCTTAATTTTAATAATAAATTGCCTGCAGGGACCTGTATAATGAATGGACAATTGAGCTGAAAACAATGGCTGAGCGGATTATCAGCATGCGCCAGAAACTCTTTGATGCCTTACAAGTTAAAGGCAAGAATACCTTCCACTAATTTTTTTAGTTTGGCTATCTCTTTTATGGTTTGATTTCATTCCCTTTTGATATTGTTTATAGTATTCCCATTGATAATAATTATGCAGCTGAGAACTTTTGAGTATCTAGTTGCCTTAAATTGTAGCGTTTTTGTAAAATTGCATTTTTCACAATTTAAGCTTTGTAACTGTTACAGTCCTTGAAAATACTTATTCCCTTCTGAAGGTCAGTTTAAACAAGGGAACTGAAGGACCACTCTTCTAGTTGCCTTATGTTATACATGACCAGAAACGATCCACTTGTTTTTAATACCGAGGACCTTGACTTTTATGTGGATATCCCTTCCTTTTGGTTGTTTCAGTGAGTGTGCTTAAACATTGTACAGGATAAAGCTCTATATCTAATTTATATCATTTTGCATTTTGCAGGCACTCCAGGTGATTGGAGTCACATTATCAAGCAAATCGGGATGTTTACTTTCACAGGGTTAAACACTGAGCAAGTTGCCTTCATGACCAAAGAGTATCATATATACATGACATCTGATGGGTAAGCAGAGTATTTTTTGATATAACATCTGGAGAAGGCCTAAATTTTTTAATGTGTAGGGTGGTTACTGGTTAGATCTTCATTCTAATTCAATGTTCTGCAAGCTGTCTTGATGTCTTCATATCATCTCTGACAATCACCATTTACAAGAAAATAACTGTTCATATATATTCACATAATCCATTCTTCTGTGAACATTTCTTTGAACAAAAAAGGTATCAATCATGTTTAAATATTGCTACTGCAGTAGCTGTACTCTTTTATTTACTTAAAAAATAATAGTTTTTGCAAGTTATTGGTCTTTCAAATATATGAGTATAGTTATACATTCCTATATCAGTCAGTCTGATCCCTGTTGCCTCATCAAAATTTAAAATTAGCACCCGAGCACGGATGACTAAGGTCCTACTGCCCATGCGTTAAGGTCATGTGTTCAACCCCGGCCCCCTCTAACTTCTAACTACTAATACCATAAAAACTGGTGGCTTGGGTTTAGTAGCATTTTGAGGGTTACTACGAAGTGGAGATCTCATTTGCATCAGTTCTTATCACTAGGAAGAAAGAAAAAGGTATATTAACCCCTCTATTATAAAATAGAAAAAAGAAGTTCTCTAAATCCAAGTTCACAAATTTTTTACTCAAGTCTTTATACATTTTGTGAAGAAAAAGATGCAAGGGTTCCATCTTCCTGCCCATGTATATGTAATTGAAATAGGTTTAATGTATTGTCTACACATATGATCAGATTAATTCTAAGATAAATCGTGATGGCAATTAGTCTTAAAAGATTTCTTTTACTTCCTTTTGTGTAGGAGGATCAGCATGGCGGGTCTTAGTTCTCAGACAGTCCCTCATCTTGCAGATGCTATACATGCTGCGGTTACCAGCATTGCCTAGATGAATCATGTATGAAAATTTATGTACTAAGAATTTTTGTTCATTCTTCCTATGGCATGCGGTTACATAGGAGTATCAAAAACTTACCCGAGTTTAGTTATTTGGATCAAGACATACCCTACATATTTCTTAATCAAATGCTGAGTTTTCCCCACAATTTGCATAATTTATAGGAAAGCATGAACGTGATTTACACAATTGCATATAATTTAAATTATAAGAGCAGCCAAATCAAGACAGAAAAGTCTGGCTATCGTCTTAGGTATGATTGAACCAGCTATGTATTGTAATTGGCAAGTACAGGAACAATAATTTAAGAAGTTCCTCTATTATATATGTTGAGGATGGTCACTGGTAACTAACAAAAACATTAATGTAGTGGATACGTGTGGTGCTTTCATGAAATCTGCTTACATTTTAGACTTCCTCATTGTTAGAAACTTCTATTGAAATAAAGAAGCATCAGCATCTAGGTACAAATCTGTTGATGCTATTGAGGAAAATGTACTGTAGCAGAGAGCAATGCACATTAATAATTTGACCCTTTCTCGAACTGCTTAAAACTTTTGGAGCAACTTGTGATCTGACATATCCTCACAACTTGATCTTGTTTCAGTTTTGCAAGTTTCTAAATTATGATATTGCACTTCGTACTCTATACCTTGGTTTGCCTACTCTATGGAGACGTTGTACAGGAGGGTGAAGACGAACGTGATATATATTGCCACATGTTTGGGTAATTGTCTAATAGCTTTAGAGGATTCTTTAATAGGCTAGGCTTTTGGAAGGCAAAAGGATTATGCAATATGAAGTCCATCAGAGAATGTGATGTCCAAATGGTAAAAGGATAAAAATAAAAAATATGTCAATTAAGTATGTCCCAGATGCTAAAACTCAATAAAAGCTAGAACGAAAATATCAAAGATGTATCAGACCCAGTAGTCCCATACCCACCTCGGATAGCCACTAAACCGATAAACACCATAAAAGGGTCTGAGTACTTGCATGTAATGGGTATAGCTCTGCCATTATTTGTTTTTCTTTCCTTGTTCATCTGTTCCTCTCTCGTCATATTGTTCTCTTCTCTTCTCCTTTTTCTTTCTGGTTTTACTTTTAGCACTGGTAATGGAGATCCGTAGGTTCATTAAGCAACTTAATACAAGTTTATCAATGTAAAAAAATATATATATTCTTGGTCACAATATTAGCAGGTTTGCTAATAGATATCTTTTTCTTCCTTGATTAATGACTCTAAGCTACAAGTTGAGTAGTTCTTTTTACATCTCTCTCCCCCCTTCCATATTCCAACCCATGAAATCGGATAGTGTCATTGAATTGGGTGTTTCTGCTGGAGTCGACTTTTCTGTCTCGTCCCTAGGGCTTGAGAAATTACCTGATTGTGAAAATGATGAGGAATCTATGTGTGTTTCTCTTCTAGATACTGCAAGTGATGGATCTTGAGTGATAGCATCGGCGTATAGGACATCTTCTATTCGAGACATGACTGTGTTTGCCAAGCTTTCTAATACTCTTGAATAGCTCTCCAGAACTGCATGCCCCACATCCTATATAGTTAAGATAAAGGGATTACATTACATCTTGGTTTATCTTAGACACACAAATGATTAGAATAAACAATATATAAACTGTGACATTTTGTTCTTACCTTATTGTATTGGATTTTACTAATGTCCAGTGAGGATTGTGGTAGTCCTGGGAATCGCTGTTTTAGAAGGAGTAAGATGGTCTCTGCTCTCTCTTCAAAGAGCTCCCTCTTTTCTGAGCTAATAGCTGAACCCCAGGTAGACTTTGCATCCTTCTGAATCATTTTCCTCTTCCAAATCACGATAGATGCTTCGATTCTATTCTTGAGGTCAAGAACTTTGTGTTCCGATGACATGTCCATGGTTGATAGGAATTGTTCAGGATCAAAGAACTCTATCGTAATGCTTTTATATATTTGGTCACCAAGGCTCGATCTGCCATTCTACCAAAAGAAAATGTACGAAAAAATGAGGCAAATTTTAGTCTCCAACCTTTTCTGGAAATTATATCAAAAAATTTATTCTCAAACCTTGGGGAGTGTTTCAAGGTAGTTTTCAGGAATCTCCATTTCAGATAGTATTTGAGCATTTATGGCCATGGATGCTTTCAGAACTTGGTTGACACATTCCTTCTGATATTGTAGCCATTTTCGCGATGCATCTGATAAGCCGTCTGGGGGAACCTTAATGGTTGGTAGCCACCATTTGTCGTCTCTCTGTACACCTTTCTCAGACTCACCAGCATCTTTCGAGACATACCAGAATTCATTCTGGTCCTTGAAGTTATCTAGACAATCCTATTAAATATCATTTAGCTGAATTAATATTTAATATATGCTATGATATATGTATCCTATGTATGAATACTAAGGAGATATATATAATAGAGGCCTGGGGTTCTTACGATGAGCATTGCATCAAGCTTGCGCAAAGCTGGGATGTTCATGAGAAGGTCTCTTCTCTGTTGTGTGATCATTATCTGTCAAAGAGGATCAAGTGTTCTTAGGTCTACAATGTATACTCATACAGATAATGGAAGGAAGTGCAAATGAAGGCTTTTTAAGTTAGAGAATGCATGGTACAAAGAGATTTGACCTCCATATTTGTTCCGTCCTTTGATTTCTGTTGCGAGGGGACAAATTCAACAATGTAATCCGTAACAGATAGGAGCCAATTGACTTCTTTTTTCCATCTCAATTTCCTGTCTGGGTCCATAGGCTCTAATTTCCGTTGTTCTCCAAAAACAGAAGCTGCATGCATCATATCAGAAACCTGTTAGACCAAATACATAACCTGCATTCTCATACATACATACATACATTTGCAAGTGAAAGTCTGATTAACTTACCTGCAAGATTTGTAATGGCATTCGACAAAGCCAAAGCCGAAGAAACGCCCTTACCACCGCCTGACATGTCCTCTCCCAACAGCAGCTTAGCAAACCTTTCCTTCATCAAGTCTATATCTATAGGCAAAGTAGATTATTATTATTATTATTTTTTTTATTGAATTTTGTCGGAATAGGGAGCGACTACTACTACCTGTTAGTGGTCCATCTCTGTTCAAGCGTGAGACCGGACTCTTTTGGTTGGATGAACTGAGCACATTTCCTATTTGTTGAACATCAACCGGTCCTGTTTTGGTTCCTTGACTTCTGAATTGCACCCTCTCATCCATGGAATCTTTGTTGTTTCCTTTCTCTGAAACCCAACTATATGCCTGTCTTGCTGGGATTTCAAACATCCTTTTAATATGGAAAGACCTTGATTTCTCAATACTGTATTGTTGCTCTGTAACCATGTTGGTTTTTGACCATTCCAACTCCAGAGCAAAGAATAGATATTGATATGGACAAAGGTGTTCCTGGAATGGAAAATGAATTAAGAAAAACCCAAAGTCAGAAGGGTTTTTCTGATTTTTCCAGTTTGGAATTTACCTTTTTTTGATCTATGGAATGTGGGGTGGATGTTTTACTACACCACAAATCAAAACCAAAATAAGAAAATTAGAGGTTGTTTTTATTGGGTTGGGTTGGGTTGGTTGGTTTTAAGGGATTGAATGAATGAATGAATGAATGGTGAAATTTTTCAATGTTGGCAAAAAGCCCGGGAAAGACCCAAGGGGAGTATCTCTCTCTCTCTCTCAAAATCTAAATTTTCTCTTGCTTAAATTACTCACAAAAATTAATCAAATTAGAGGTTGAGGTTCTCTCAAACTGAATATAGGAATGAATTATTACAATTTTATTAGTTTCCTAATACAGTAAAACCTCTATTTAAAAATAGACTTGGGACCAAACTATTTGTATTCTAATTGAGAGGTTATTACTAAATAGAGGTATTGGTACAAAATATTTTTCAAACACCCAAAAATATCCACTTTAACAAAAATATCAATAAGAACTCCCTAATAATTATTATTCAAAAAATATTTATGCAAAATAGTCTTTTATAGAAAAATGTGATCTTTTATAGGAAAATATAGTCATTTATAGGAAATGTAGTCTTTTATAGGAAAATATAGTCTTTTATAGGAAATGTAATCTTTTAAAATTAATATTATCTCTCTCTATATATATATATATATATTTATGAAATTATTACTATATAGAGGTATAGTTTCTTAATACGGAACTTAAAAAATATATAACATATTACAATTTAGAGGTTATTCCTATTTATAACTGGCCCAAATTGAGACCAATTTTTTTTTATAATATTATAGAGGTTATTCTTATATAGAGTATTCCTGAGTATTCTGTACCATGATTTAAGGACAAAGTCATGTATGAATCCACTTTTGCTTTTTGGCTTATAATAAAAATGAGTAAAATGCAAAAGTGACTCATGTACTATATGTATATTTAGATATTGTGCTCTTTTTTTTATCAATGCAAAAAGAACCCTTTACTATCTAAAAATTTATATTGTGAACCATATTGTGACATTGACTTTTATACATATGATACGTTGAAGAGTTCGTTTTAGATAGTAAAGGATTCTTTTTGCATTGACTAAAAAAAGGACGCAATATCTAAATACATTTATAGTACATGAGTCATTTTTATATTTTACTCATAAAAATACAGTAATCAATTACTTGGATAAATCCGTTATGAAATAAAAAAAAAATCATCTTCTGAGCTCAATCACAAAATAAAAGAGCTAAATTATTGCATTTTAAGGACAACAAATATGAACAGTAGAAGAATAGCGATACAATAAAATTTGTTGCCAACAATTGTATATTAAAAATGTTACTTAAAATAAATTTTGAATTATTAAATATGTACCGAGAAAAATTAAAATATAAATGTAATGGAGTTCAAATTCAAACCGAGTTCTCTTGTATAAAAAACAGAGAGAATCCGACCAAATAGCCTACCATCCCTAGCTGTCGGTTGCATACAAAACGGGACATTATAGGGTGAGGGTGGGGGTGGGGGTGGGGGTGGGGGTGGGGGTGGGGGTGGGGGTGGGGGATACACCTTAACGACCGGTACGTCCAGTGCAGTTTTTTTTCCCCCACAATTATGAGAAAAAAAAATAAAAAATAATTGAACAAGTTTGAACAAAAAATTGTAAAAAAAAATATATTTTTATTGAAAAAATACTGTAACAAAGGAATCGGACGTTAGTACCGGTCAATAGCACCGAACGACCCCCCCCAACCCGTCCAAATCAGGTGGGATTTTGCCACCTATGTGAGAGAATACACAGGGATGCTAGATCTACAACTATAGCACATTTTTTTGTAGGAAACACGAGGGGTCATGTTTATATTCATATAGATACTCATCTTGTTAATTTGGGTTATTTAGTATGAAGTTAATTTAGGTCAATTAATTAATATAGTATCGATACGCAGATTGATGGGTGATATCTATATTTGCGTGTCAGTACTGTATTGATCAACTGACCAACTTACTATTAAATTAATTTTATGATAACCGGATCTGTTAAATTAATATTCAATATGCCCCTGCCCAAAAGATCTATTCAAAATCTATAAACTAGTAAAATTAATATAAATAAATGAATCGAGTCGAGTATTGAGTTGTTCAGATTTGATTGATAAATTAATATAAAATAACGTTTAATTGAGGCTCGTTTAGCTACCGAGCCGAGCAAAAACTCGAATTAAGCCCGAACAGTTTTAACTTTTCGAACGAATATGATCTGAGCATCAATAGAAAATTACAATTTGAACTGGTTCGAGTAATTTATCAAACTTTAAAATTTGCTCATATTTGAATCATTTATATTTCGAGTCAAGCTCGAATCGAATTTTTAATTGAACGAATACGAATCGAGCCCGAATTATTTTCTCATTTTACATTCTTATAAGTATGCCTATATTTTGAAAATTGTTCACTTAAAAGTTGACTATTTGGTTGATCTCTCATCCCCCACCATCATAAAAGTTGAAATGGATCTGTTTCCATTTTCTTGCACATAATTGAGAGGTTGGTGACTGTTAAATGACCGTCAGATCTTCTAATTGTATTGCTAATACTGATAGCTTAGGCCCAATCAAGAATCCCAAGAAATTTCAAGATTTCATGTTATACATTCGTTTTACTAAAAATAATACCATTTCTGTTTTAAAATATAAGATTATTATTGATTTTTTGAAATTTTAAGATATTATTTTTTTAATTTTAGTTAATACAATTATAAATATTGTAAAATATCTATAAAAAAAATAATACTCATTGTATTGTAAAATTTATTGTTTTATAGCTTTTTATAAATCATCTCAATTTTAAATTTAAAAATATGTCAAATTGACTTTCAAAAGTCAATAATAAATTTATAATTTAGAACGGAGAGAATATATGTTTCGTTGAATATATATTTGAAAAAGACGTAATAGAAGGGATCCATCCCGTTACTTTTCACACCGACTAAAGTCATGCATTCATGCTACTATTTAGAGTCTGTTCGGGAATGACTTATAAGTTATTCAAATTAACTTATAAGTCATTTGTTACTATTCACCTATTCGGGAATGACTTATTTTTCTACTTATAAGTTGAGTTAATTTTAAGACAAAAAAAAGTAAGTATTTGTAACTTACTTTAAAATGACCAAATTTAATGTATGTTTTGTCCATCTTCTTTTTAATAATCTTTACATTTATTTTAACTTATATGTAACAACTTAAATTAACTTTTATTTTAACTTATAAATCATTTAAAATAAGTCATTCCCAAACAATTTTGAGAAAAATATACTCTTGTCACGGTCCAATACCAATTTTGTGTGCTTGAAATTTAGAAAATCTGAGGAAACGAACTCCATGATAAGGCTGAATCTCAATAAATGTAATAAAAATGTTTGTATAATAACTGTGTAAGCACAATTAAGTTATTCTTTTTTGTACCATATATGTATATGTATATACTATGGATGATGCATGCATGCATGTTTCACTTCAAATTCAAATGTAAGACTTGAAGAGACATACATACATATATACACATATAGGTTACTTGTTTCAGGTGGAGTAGGAAAACCACATTAGCTCTGACCAAAGGGATGTGGGAAAACTTTTGGTGAGGATTTTATCACATTAATGGTATGGTATGCACTTAAAGTCACAACTCCACCAACAACATTCCTGTGACTCCATTAAAGCTTTTCATTTGGTTTCTTTGATATCTATTTTAATCGTGTAAGAGTTTCTAGAACATATTTTGTGAATTTGGTTATCATAAAGTTAATTTCATAATAAATTGGTTAATAGACCAATACAATGTTGACACGCAGAGAGATCACCTCTCTGTCTGTGACCTGCGTGTTTACATTGTATTGATCAATTGACCAAAATTAACTTTAGGGCCGATTAAGAAACCAAATTAGAACCGAAACTGCACAAAAAACAGCATAAACCGCACCAATTAAAACCGCACCAACGGTTCTAGCATATGTGATTGTTTTAAGTGAGTTGAAAAATCAAATTTACGGTTTCGACTTGGTTACTAGCCAAAAACGCACTCATAAAACCGAAACCAAACTGCACCATGAAAATTAATTAATTATACAATCCTATTACAGGAGAGATTTTGTGTAATGAATCTCCCATGAAAATTAAGCTACTAATTCTTAATTTGGATGGTATCGATCTACATGATCAACATCATCATACAAATTTCATACAATTATCCCTTAATTGTAGAAAATTATTGGAATACACACTACTTGAGCATATATATGTATATATACTTCATAAATTATATATATATATATATATATAATTATTTGGATTCAATATCTCTTATGTTTAAAAGAATTGAAGTTATTAGAATTAGTTAAATCATGAGGCAACCTCTTGAGTTACCAGCGTGGTTTTGAAACTCGGTGTTAGATGAAGTAGTTCTGAATATTCTTTCTTGTTGCTTGTTTTTCCATTTTGGATGCGTAGAACGAGGGATAAAAACTCTGGTGCCTTTGTTTTCATCTCTTTTACAACTTTAATATTGTGTGATGTTAAATTGTTAATTTAAATTGCATAAAAATTTATTTTTCCAATTGGTTTTGGAACCTAAACTGTACCAAATGAAACTGCACCGCACGATTCAAAACCGCACCGCACCAATCACAAGATGTTTCATGTGCGATTTTGAATTTGTCAAACTGCACCTAAGCGGTTTCGTGTGCGATTTGAATTTCAAATCGCACCATGCCCACTCCTAGTTAACTTCATGCTAACCACTCTCATATTTTGTACTCCTTCAGTCTCACTATAAGAGTTACATTATTCAAGTTTTTTGCTTCAAAAATATGTATCTTTGTTTTTTTAACACTCCATCTGTTTAAAATGAGAGATATTTTTTTTGAAAATCTAGAAAAGGAGATACATTTATACTTAAGAACTATAAAGTGACAAGATATTTCTAGTGTGTCATTATATTTTGAGTAATGCTACAGATACAAATTATTTTACAAATATTTTATAAATTATTGATGTGGCATATTCCAACTCAGTGTATTGATCAACAAATTATTTCAATGTAGTCTTTGACCCCACACAATATACTGAGATGGAGTATGACACATCAACAATTTAAAAAATATTTGTAGAATAATTTGTGTCTCTAGTATTATTCTTATTTTTTTACTAGTATTTGTACCATCACACTGTCGGTACTAAATTCTTAACTATTACTGTAAGACCCCAAATTTTATAAATAAAGATGAATTTTTTATAAATATCATTTTTAAATATTATGGAGTAAATTTGATATAATGTTATAATTGTGGGTAATATTTATAAATTTTGCAAAGTAAGCAAGTTGTTATAAAATATTCGTTTGGTCGGAGAATATTCTTTTTGTCGGGGAATATTCGTACGACGACACTGTGACGCCCCCAAAATAGGTCCATTCCATCCAACCCATTCTGAGTCGCCAAATACATGGTACAGAAATAACTACAACTGTAACGACCCCAAAATAGGTCCATTCAATCCAACCCATTCTGAGTCGCCAAATACATGGTACAGAAAACAACTACAACTTTATTACAACAATTGTCGTGCAAAATACAACAGCACATATACTATGAGTTTGGATACAAATATATACCAAATGTGACACATGTCCCAACCGTGGACAACACCTCACAGTGACACCTTACATAAAGGTATAGTCAAAAACTGTTTTAGAAACTAAAATCTTTGGGAAGTGCTCAAGGAAACCTTCGTACATGGGAGGCCATGCGTCTAGGTTATGATAGATATCATATGTCCAGAGAATTATCCTTGGTTGACCTAATAGTCCCCAAAGAAAAACGAGAAGATTACTATCATATTATTCCCAATGGTGAGTCTTCTCTTGATTTATCATTATCTCTACTGTCTCAAATTGAGAATCATACTTCAAACAAACACCAAGATTATATAGGTAGTGCTCGTATATATACTCAGCAAGTGGATGAGCACATCCCTGTCTTATGATGATACGAGGTTGTATGTCATTAGACATCTTGTATGATAGTGACAAAATACCCTTCCAACGTTGGGTTCGCCTCACCCTATTAGATTCACCAAATATAACTACTAAATGATGACCACCGTCCTATTCCACTGTTACCCCCGCTCGACCCAGCTACACTCTTATTACCTTAAAGAAATTGTGAAGCAAAAGGGTGAGCACAACTAGCTCAGTAAAGAATATCATGACTAAAGATAATTAAATTATCAATAGCCTTCATCAATAGTAAATCAGAGATTTAGAACATATGGTAGATGATAAAAATTTCAACCATAGTTGCAGCGGAACAAGCAATCCATTAAAAGAGTCAAATAGACTATGAAGTCTATTATCTTCTCCATGTTAAAAATCCACCAACAATGTTTTATCCCTGTAACATCAATCAACAATTCTGGTCCACAATCATATGAATAACTCATAATCATAATTGTATTTCTAAATTCCTCTTCTCATCCAGGACGAAGATAATTTTCATCACCTATCTTTACCTGAAACATCAAAGACCATGGTTACACCAAACCACATTTCCTGTTCATAATCATACTACTAATTTCATCTTTGCACTACGGCCAAAGATATTCATTTGTATCACCAATTGGTCATGTTCATCTCAACACATGTTCATCTTTGCACTACTGGCCAAAGATATTCAACAACATGTCATCTTTGCACTACAGGCCAAAGATATTCATCAACAATTCATCTTTGCACTACATGCCAAAGATATTCCTCAACAGTTCACATTTGCACTACAGGCCAAATATATTCATCAACAGTTCATATTTGCACTACAGGCCAAATATATTATTATCTCAAAGAAATATATAATCATTTCAGAATTTATATAAACAATAATTATAACCATGTTGATCATTTCACCTTTGCACTTAAGCTAAAGATATTCAATTATAAATTCAATGGTCACGATCATATCAATCAACAATTCAACTTTGCACTACTGGCCAAAGAGAACCCATAGTCATGATCATACCAAAAATCTACCCATCTTTACACTCAAGTCAAAGAGAAATATCATCATTAGAGTTATAAAAATGTTATATATGATAATAAAAATAATATGATCAACATATAGTTTTAATCTCAAGAGTAATATTCATAAATCAACTATAATTTGGTTAGAAAAAGAAACCAATTTAGTCGTGAATAGTACCCGTGAATAGTAACTCGTGAATAGTAACCCCGACATGAAAAAGGTAGAAATTCCACAATGAAATCCATACCAATATTTCGGTATAATGATATTGAAAGAATAATATTTCTTAAGCTTATAAACAATTTATTTTAATTGTTTACACTTTACTAAATAATGTATTTAGTCATCTTAAAATGCCAAACTCATAAGATTTAATCACCAAATAACCAAAACCCTCATCAAAAATATGCATATACCTCATATAATATTCTCAAGCCATAAAATCCTATTTTTCAATTTTTTTTACTTCATACAACATATTTAATTCATTTACTCATAACTAATCCATTTTTATGAAAAATACACAATCAATTCCAAAAATATTTCTTTTTCGGGATTTAGCAGAATATAGTCTCATATTGAACATATATTTTTCTCAGAATTTTAAAAAGTCATTTACTATTTTTCATATGGTCAAAACTGCCGAATATTTAGACATTTATCATAAATTGTACCTTTGTCCAAAAATTCCGAAATTCATAGGGTATACTGATATTATATAGATGTACTCCCAATAAAAATTTCATTAATTTTGGAGTTAACTATAAGGAGTTATAAGCGGTTACCTTTAAAATAGTCTTTTCTCATAAAATTCACAACTCTTAATCTATACATCCAAAAATCGCCATTTTTGGACACAATCTATAAAACTCATCAAAATATTATTTCAAATTTTTTTCAGAGTTTTTGAAGGTCCAGAAAAATTTCAAAATTGAAAAGCATAACATCCCTTAAAATCCCTTACCTCAAAATAGCAGTACTTCTGACTGGAATATCGGATGAAAAGCCGAAGAAACCTTTCACCGTATGGCAACACTCAAAGTATACTCACAAGAACACACTTGATATATAGAGAGAGAAGTAGAGAGAAAGATTATGTTTCTGGTGTGATTTTCAATTCTAACTTAGCCCTCTATTTATAGGAAAATGCTAGAACGTCAAAGGAGACTAAAATAATAAAATATTATTTTCTTTTTCTTATTCCACACCAACCTTCATCAACTAATTTTGAAAGCCATCAGCCATCTTTGGTCAAAAACATCAGCCACCCATGTGCCAACAACCATAAAAACGTTTTTCTTAAATAAAATAATTAAAATTTCCAAAAATCAATTATTTCGGAACTCCGGAACTTCAATAATTCACAATAAATAGCTCTTTTATCAGAAAATTCGAATCTCGCTCGTTTTTATAGGAAATTCAATTATCTACAACTTTGCAGAAGGAAGTTTTTCCAAATTCCAAACAGAAATTGACCGAAATCCACAAACGGATGATTTTAAACACCGTTTCAACACCTTTTAAAATTCATAACAAATCATGCGTTTATTTTTAACGGTTCAAAATTTGTGGACATATACTCAACTCATATATGTATAACATATCCAAAAATCACAACGATCCAACGGTCAGATTAAAATTATAACTCACGCGGTAAAGCTTTAAGAACACCGATTTGAGTTTTTTAATACCTCCAATCCGACAAAATACTGATAAAACACCTCAACATTGATTCCTTCATTTATAACCACATAAATAAATCCATTATTTATATCCACATCAAATAAATATTTCATTACCATATAAATCAATAATTAATTATTCACAAATAATATTACAGAATCACAATTATGACAACCAGGCCGTTCCCAGGAAAGAGGGGGCTTTCCAATAAGAATTTCTCCTTACTGGCGCGCAATTAGGTGACCAAACCTCTCCTTGACAGAACTTTCTAGACATTGCCAATAATGCTATCTAATAATATTATTCAAATAATACGAATTATTGATCTGATAATGAAAACTATTGTGCAGTGATAATTATTGAAACAACAATAATATAAAATATCAACGCAGCAATTATTGAATCAATAAAATAAAATAAAGTATTCATGTGACGAATACTTTCGGGAAAGTACTTGTCGTTGAACAGCTCTTGGAACTTCTCCCAAGACATCTTGAGTGCGTCAGTCTGGGTACGTTTTACAGATTCCCACCAATGATCTGCTTCTTCACGCAACATAAAGGTGGCAAAAGGAACCTTTTGCTCCTCGGAGCATCCCAAGACATCAAATATCTTGGTAATCTTCTTTAACCACGTCTCCACCTTAAGTGGTTCTGGCTTTCCCAAAAACTCCGGTGGTCCCAGCTCCTTGAACTGCTTAGCGGTGACCAACCGTGGGTTGCCATTGTCTGTACCTGTATTATGAACAGGAGTCGCCTTCGCCTGATGTTGCATGAATTCTAAAAAGTTCCTAAACATACCGTCGTTCGTCAATTGATCAGTGTTGTCGTTTACAGGAGGATTATCGCCATCCTGTTGCACATTGTCCTGATTATTGATCTGTGGGGACTCAACGGTCTCCTGAGCTCCATTGATAATCTCAACATTCTCGGATGCCATTTTCAAACACTGCCACAAAATAAGGGTTAATTAACATATCACATATTATCCCTATACTTTGACCGACCAATTAAATAGCACATAAACTTAGGTAGGTCATACTAGCGAAGGAATTCCCCGTCTCTCCCCTCCTAGTTCTTATCTCACATCTTAGCCAGGGATCATATCCCTAAGCTTTGATACCAACTGTGACGCCCCCAAAATTAGGTATACATCACCCATCTTGGGTCGTCAGATACATGACACATAATTCAAATACAACTTACTAATACAACTGTCGTGTACAATACGACAAAACAAAACTGTGAGTTTGAATACAATTATTGTCTACTAGAGATTATACAAACTCAAAAAGAGTCCTCATTACAATTATTAATACACTATTTCACAGAATAGTGAGGACTACTAATGCTATCCTCTGGACCATTACTCTGTTCCCCGACTCGTCCCTGCTATGTTCTCATTTCCTGAAGAGAACAGTGAAAGAAAGGGTGAGCTCAACTAGCCCAGTAAGAAATATTATGACTAAGATAATGCAGAATAAATTATCGTTAGCCTCCAACAATGTTAAACTGATAAAATACAATAGACATCAAGTTTAACTGCAGCGGAACAAGCAATCCATTAAAAGAGTCAAGTAGAGAATATAATCTACTATCTTTTATGATTTAAAAAGTTTTTCATCACTTTTATCGCTGGGACTCAGCTCAATAAATAATCCACATCATTAAATCATCCTTGCACTACAGGCCAAGGATATTCTTTAGTATCACGACCACGAATTATCCATGCACTACGGGCCAAAGATAATCGTGTTTTCATCAACGGTCCTGATCATGCCATAAAACAATTCATCTTTGCACTACGGCCAAAGAGAATCCATAGTCATAATCATACCAAAAACTGTCCATCAATGCACTACGGGCCAATGAGGACTTTTAATTTTCACATCATTTGTAACATTACGGTCATGATTATACCGAATAATCACTGGTCATAATCACACCAAGTCCATCTATGTGACGCCCCCAAAATAGGTCCATTCCATCCAACCCATTTTGAGTCGCCAAATACATGGTACAGAAACAACCACAACTTTTACAACCCATAAACTGTGAGTTTGAATACAAACATTGTCATCTAGACAATATACATACCCAACTATGTCCTCAATACAATTATTGATATATTATTTTACAAAAATGGTGAGGACTACTAAACAACTCTCTCAAGGACCATCAATTCATACCCCGACTCGTACCTGCTATATTCTCGTCTCCTGAGAAGAAAAATGGAACAAAAAGGAAAAGGGTGAGCTCAACTAGCTCAGTAAAGAATATTATGACTAAGATAATATACAACAAATTATCGTTAGTCTTCAACAGGGAAAAATCTGATAGAATACAATAGACAACAAGTTTTAAATCAATATTCGCAGCGGAAAATATTCATAGAATAGTTACGTAGAGGATGAAATCTATTAATGTCTATGAATTTAACAGTCCATCAACAGTATTTTTTTATCCCTGTAACATCAATCAATGCACATCTTGAATCATATATTCATCCTTGCACTATAGGCCAAGGATATTCATCTGTTGGTCATGTTCATCTAAACACCTGTTCATCTTTGCACTACGGGCCAAAGATATTCATCAGAAATCATTCATCTTTGCACTACAGGCCAAAGATATTCAATAATAACCTCCTTTAAGACTGAATATGATAAAAAAAAATATTTTTAAAGAAGCGAATCCAGTGAAACAAAATGACAAGGATTAAGGATTAAGGATTCATACTTTTTTTTATCCATGTCCAACAATATCTCAAAAATAATCATAGTGGTGTAAAATTCAAGAATGATCAAAACATGGATACAATCAAAGCTAGTATCCACAATAGATATTTTGGACGAAAAGAAAAAAAAATAATTTTTCTGTGAATAGTGCCGTATTCGTGAATAGTGCCGTATACGTGAATAGTACCGTATACGTGAATAGTAACTCCGGCACAAAAAGTTCCAAATTTGATAAAAAAGTTCACCAATATTCCGGCATAATGATATTGAAGAAAAAATATCATTTGAGAAGAAAATAACATCCCTTACCTCAAAATAACCGTACTTCTGACTGAATTTCGGTATAGTGCTGACAGAAACTCGCACCGTATAACAACACTCAAAGTATACTCACAAGAATACGCTCGATAATATAGAGAGAGAAAGAGAGAAAACTTTGTTTCTGGTGTGATTTTCAATTCTAACTTAGCCCTCTATTTATAGGAAAATGTTTGAACGCCAAAGGAGACTAAATAATAAAATAATATTATTTACTTAAAATTTTTCTCTACGCATGCTTTGAAAAAGTCTAGCATGCCTCTTTGGAAAAAAAATATCAGCAGCCCATGTTTTATTTCACCAACCAAAAAGTGGGCCCCCATTAATTTAATAAAAATTATTTTATTCTCCGAAAATTCAACAATTCATAGAAAATAGCTCGGTTATCAGAAAATTCAAAACTCGCGACTTTCCATAGGAAATCCCATTCTCTACAAATTTGCAGATGAAAATTTTTCCAAATTCCAAATAGAAATTGACCGAAATTCATAAACGGACGATTTTACAGGCTATACTCAATTTTCGGTCAAATATTCTGTCCACCGACACACAAAACATGTGTTAAACATTTAATGCCACAAAAATACTCTACCTCCTCATATACTCATATATCCCACATTCATTATAAAAATATCACCGTTAATATATTATTAAAATAATATATTTAAATGAATTATTTTATCAGAAAAAGATAAAATATTAATTTTCAACAATTGTTACATTAAAAAATTTTCTCCATCTATATCCACATAAATAAATATTTTCTTTATCATAATAATCAATAATTAATTATTAAAAATAATATTACAGAATCACAGTACTGACAACCAGGCTGTTCCCAGGATAGAGGGGGCTTTCCAATAAGGATTTCTCCTTACTGGCGCGCAATTAGATGACCAAACCTCTCCTTGACAGAACTTTCTAGACATTGCCAATAATGTTATCTGATAATATTATTCAAATAATATGAATTATTGATCTGATAATGGAAAATACTGTGCAATGACAAACAATAAAAAAATATAAATATCAACGCAGCAATTATTGAATCAATAAAGTAATGAACAGTAACTCCTGTAGCAATTATTGAGTAGTGTCTTCTTACGTAAGGATCAATAATTCAAAATACTGTGCAACACCGTGTGCCACTGTGCAACAACGCGTATTACTGTATTTTAACCACCGAGTATTCCAACAGTGTAAACGGTAACAACTACGCCGTTATTTTTAAACAGCTTATATTTGTCGTTTTCTTCCTCCAATCGCTTTCCGTTATGGGGCCCACACATGGCTGCGCCGTCGTACGAATATTCCCCGACAGTACGAATATTCCACGACCAAACGAATATTCCCCGACAACAATGAATATTTTATAACCACTTGCTTATTTTGAAATGTTTGCGTATTTTACCCATAACTATCCACATTATTCAAATCAACCCTTACTATTCAAAATAATAATTAAAGGAAATTAAATTTCATTTATTAATTATTTGGGGTCTTACAACCTCCCCTCCTTATGAAATTTCGTCCTCGAAATTGACATACGTACCTGGTGTTTTGAAAAGGTGAGGATACCTCGCTTTCATTTCCGTTTCCAACTCCCAGGTCATTTCCTCTATAGCATGATTCCTCCACAAAATTTTAACTTGTGGTATTACCTTCGTGCGTAGGACATGCTCCTTCCTATCCAAGATCTTGACAGGTACCTCCTCATACGTTAAATCTTCGGCTATCTCGTCCGGTTCTAACTCAATGACGTGGTTCGGGTCTTTCACATATTTTCGAAGCACAGATATATGAAAAACATTATGAACACGAGACATACTTGGAGGTAACGCGAGTCTATAGTCTACATTACCTACTCGATCAAGAATTTGAAACGGACCAATAAATCGTGGATTAAGCTTTCCTCTCTTCCCGAATCTTGTAACTCCCTTCCATGGGGCAACACGCAACAATACATGATCCCCAACACTAAATTCTACGTCCTTTCGATGAAGATCCGCATAACTCTTTTGTCGATCTTGTGCCGTTTGTATACGTTGTCGAATCGTTTGGATCTTCTCTGTAGTCATACGTACTAACTCGGGTCCCAACAATGTTGCTTCACCCACCTCGTCCCAACATACTGGAGAGCGACACTTTCGTCCATACAATGCTTCAAATGGGGCCACACCAATGCTTGCCTGATAACTGTTGTTGTAGGAGAATTCCACCAATGGTAAATATTTATCCCAACTGCCCTTGAAGTCTAGGACACAGAGTCTTAATAAATCTTCAAGAGTTTGAATAGTCCTCTCTGATTGTCCGTCCGTTTGAGGATGGTATGCCGAACTGAATCGTAACTCCGTACCCATAGCTTTTTGCAAGCTAACCCAAAATCTTGAAGTAAATCTTGGGTCACGATCCGAAACTATGGATACTGGCATGCCATGCAATCTTACAATCTCATTTACGTACATTTGAGCAAGACGTTCAAGGGAATAAGTCTCTCGTATCGGCAAGAAATGAGCAGACTTGGTTAATCTATCAACAATAACCCAAATAGCATTGATGCCTTGAGAAACCGTAGGAAGACCCGTAACGAAATCCATAGTAATGTGTTCCCACTTCCATTTCGGAATCTCAAGTGGTTGCAATGGACCCTTTGGCACTTGATGCTCCGCCTTTACACGTTGACAAGTTAAACACGTTGAAATAAACTTTGCAATCTCTCTTTTCATATTGTTCCACCAAAATGTATGTCGAAGGTCACGATACATTTTGGTACTTCCAGGATGAATTGCAAACGGTGTATTGTGTGCCTCCATCATGATCTTGTACTTCAAATCAGGATTGTTAGGAACACAAAGTCTGGAGTGGACTCGAAGTATTCCTTCTTCATCAATTCTCGCTTCTGGAATGGCACCTTCTTGTACTTTCGTCTTCATATGCATCAGCTCCGGATCGCTGGCTTGAGCAACATTAACTTTTTCTATTAAAGTTGGCTCTATGCGTATACTTGACATCATTGCACTCATTCCTGCATATGATCTTCTACTCAATGCGTCAGCTACCACGTTCGCTTTTCCAGGATGGTATTGAATAGTGTGGTCGTAATCTTTCAACAACTCGAGCCAACGTCGTTGCCGCATGTTGAGTTCTTTTTGAGTGAAGAAATATTTGAGGCTTTTATGATCTGAATATATCTCCACTTTCTCCCCGTATAGATAGTGCCTCCAGATCTTTAGCGCGAAAACGACTGCTGCCAACTCTAGATCATGAGTAGGATAATTCCTCTCATACTCTTTAAGTTGTCGCGAGGCATAGGCTATGACTTTCCCACGTTGCATGAGAACACATCCTAACCCTTTGCCTGAAGCATCGCTGTAGATAACAAATCCATCCGAACCAGATGGTATTGTTAGAACAGGTGCCGAAATAAGTCTCCTCTTAAGCTCTTGGAAACTCTTCTCGCATTCCTCGCTCCATACGAATTTTGTATCCTTCCGAGTTAGCTGAGTTAATGGAGTAGCAATTCGAGAAAACCCTTCCACGAATCTCCGATAATAACCAGCTAAGCCCAAAAAGCTACGTACTTCAGTGACCGACTTCGGTTGCTCCCAACTTTGTATTGCTTCAATCTTTGTCGGGTCAACAGATACTCCATTTTTTGACACCACGTGCCCAAGGAATGCTACTTCCTCAAGCCAGAACTTGCATTTCTTCAACTTAGCATATAACTTGTTTTCACGAAGCCTTTGGAGTACCAGCTTCAAATGGTGCTCATGATCTTCACGGCTTTTGGAATATATGAGAATGTCATCAATAAAGACAACAACGAATTGATCCAAATAATCCTTGAATACTCGGTTCATCATATCCATGAAAGCAGCAGGAGCATTAGTCAATCCAAAAGACATGACTAAGAATTCATAATGCCCATACCGAGTTCTGAAGGCAGTCTTTGGAATATCCTCAGTTCTAATTTTCAGCTGATGATATCCAGATCGAAGATCGATTTTTGAAAAGAATTGTGCTCCTCGCAACTGGTCAAACAAGTCATCAATACGAGGTAAGGGATACCTATTCTTGATGGTGACATGGTTCAATTCCCGATAGTCAATACAAAGTCGCATACTCCCGTCTTTCTTCTTTACGAATAAAACAGGAGCACCCCAAGGAGATGTACTAGGACGAATGAAACCGATGTCCAATAACTCTTGTAGTTGGACTTTTAACTCCTGAAGTTCAATAGGAGCCATTCGATATGGGGTTTTAGAAATGGGCTTTGTACCAGGTTCAAGATCAATAAAGAATTCAACTTCACGTTCTGGGGGTAGACCGGGAAGTTCTTCAGGAAATACGTCAGGAAAGTCAATAACAACAGGAATATTATTCAATTTTGACGTGTCTTTATTCAAATCCATAACATGGGCTAAGAAAGCTTGACATCCGTTTTTCAATAAACGAATAGCTTTATGATTAGATATGACAGTGATTGATTTTAATGGTTTAGTTGCCTGAATTCGAACAACAGGTTGATTAGGAATATGAAAACTAACAACCTTACGAAAACAATCAATTTTGGCATGATGAGTAGTTAACCAATCAATCCCTAAAATCACATCAAAAGCAAGTATCTTTAAAGAGATCAGGTCAACAGGTAAGGTGATGGTGCCAACTTGAATGAAACAAGATTTATAAACAGTGGATGTGATAAAGGTTTCTCCTAACGGAGTTTCCACAGATAGGTCAAAGTCTAATTTCTCCGGAGTCAAGTTTAAACGTTGAGCACAAGCAGGAGAGATAAATGAATGGGTAGCACCGGTATCAAGTAAGGTATAAACTTCGCAAGAATTTATAAATAGCTTACCCGTGATCACCTCGTTTGGGTTCCTCGCATGTTGACCAGTCACAACAAACGCTCTTCCAGGAACCATTGACTTTGGCTTTTCTGGGACAGTCTTTTGAGTCACCGTCCCCGCTGAACTAGGTTTCGCTACCGTACAATCTCGAGCGATATGTCCTTCCTTTCCACAATTATAGCATACCTTGAACTGTTGTGGGCAGTTTGGACTGATATGTCCCTCTTTCCCGCACTTATAGCATATAACCGGTGGTCTTTCTCCTCCCTTAGAACCAGTTGCTGCCGGCACTGTCGTCTTCACATGGTCGTTGTTAAATCTCCTCTTTTTAAAATCTCCTCTTTTTAAAATCTCCTCCTGACTCGCTTCTTCTATTTTCATGGCCATGATTACCACCAAAGTGGTTACCATTTTTGTCCGTCTTTTTCTTTCTCCACTGGTTATCGTTATTTTGTTGACTGCTATCTCCGGTATGATCCTGATTGTGGTACCTCGGTTGACCGTACTCGTTATCTCGCTCCAACAATTGAGCCCTGTTAACAACATCTGAATAGAGAGAAAATTTATGAGAGATGAGATATTGTCGTATGCCGGGTTTCAAACCTCTCAGAAACATCCGCGTCATACGTTCCTCATTCTCCACCAAATGAGGTGCAAACCTGGATAACTCTGCAAACTTTGCCTCGTACTGAGACACCGTCATGTTATTTTGTTCTAATCTGATGAACTCCACTTCCTTCATATGACGAACACTTTCAGGAAAGTATTTGTCATTAAATAGTTTCTGAAACGTCTCCCAAGACATGCTGAGTGCGGCTGGATGGGTACGCTTCACAGACTCCCACCAGTAGTCTGCCTCGCCACGGAACATAAAGGTGGCGAATGGAACCTTCTGTTCCTCCGTACATCCCAAGACATCGAATATCTTGGTAATTTGCTTGACCCATGTCTCCGCCATGATCGGATCTGGCTTTCCCTTAAATTCTGGTGGTCCCAACTCTTTGAACTGCTTGGCTGTGACAACCCGTGAATTGTTATCATTTTCTCCTGTATTTTGAACACGAGTCTCCCTCGTCTGATTTTGCATGAACTGCAAAAAGCTTCTAAACATTGTGTCGTTCATCGTCTGATCAGTGGTGTTGTTCATCGGAGGAACATTACCAGCCTGTTGCACGTTCTCCTCGTTGGTAAGTACAGGCATCTCCATGGTCTCATTAACTCCAAAATAGGTCCATTCCATCCAACCCATTTTGAGTCGCCAAATACATGGTACAGAAACAACCACAACTTTTACAACCCATAAACTGTGAGTTTGAATACAAACATTGTCATCTAGACAATATACATACCCAACTATGTCCTCAATACAATTATTGATATATTATTTTACAAAAATGGTGAGGACTACTAAACAACTCTCTCAAGGACCATCAATTCATACCCCGACTCGTACCTGCTATATTCTCGTCTCCTGAGAAGAAAAATGGAACAAAAAGGAAAAGGGTGAGCTCAACTAGCTCAGTAAAGAATATTATGACTAAGATAATATACAACAAATTATCGTTAGTCTTCAACAGGGAAAAATCTGATAGAATACAATAGACAACAAGTTTTAAATCAATATTCGCAGCGGAAAATATATTCATAGAAGAGTTACGTAGAGGATGAAATCTACTAATGTCTATGAATTTAACAGTCCATCAACAGTATTTTTTTATCCCTGTAACATCAATCAATGCACATCTTGAATCATATATTCATCCTTGCACTATAGGCCAAGGATATTCATCTGTTGGTCATGTTCATCTAAACACCTGTTCATCTTTGCACTACGGGCCAAAGATATTCATCAGAAATCATTCATCTTTGCACTACAGGCCAAAGATATTCAATAATAACCTCCTTTAAGACTGAATATGATAAAAAAAATATTTTTAAAGAAGCGAATCCAGTGAAACAAAATGACAACGATTAAGGATTAAGGATTCGTACTTTGTTTTATCCATGTCCAACAATATCTCAAAAATAATCATAGTGGTGTAAAATTCAAGAATGATCAAAACATGGATACAATCAAAGCTAGTATCCACAATAGATATTTTGGACGAAAAGAAAAAAAAATAATTTTTCTGTGAATAGTGCCGTATACGTGAATAGTACCGTATACGTGAATAGTAACTCCGGCACAAAAAGTTCCAAATTTGATAAAAAAGTTCACCAATATTCCGGCATAATGATATTGAAGAAAAAATATCATTTGAGAAGAAAATAACATCCCTTACCTCAAAATAACCGTACTTCTGACTGAATTTCGGTATAGTGCTGACAGAAACTCGCACCGTATAGCAACACTCAAAGTATACTCACAAGAATACGCTCGATAATATAGAGAGAGAAAGAGAGAAAACTTTGTTTCTGGTGTGATTTTCAATTCTAACTTAGCCCTCTATTTATAGGAAAATGTTAGAACGCCAAAGGAGACTAAATAATAAAATAATATTATTTACTTAAAATTTTTCTCTACGCATGCTTTGAAAAAGTCTAGCATGCCTCTTTGGAAAAAAAATATCAGCAGCCCATGTTTTATTTCACCAACCAAAAAGTGGGCCCCCATTAATTTAATAAAAATTATTTTATTCTCCGAAACTTCAACAATTCATAGAAAATAGCTCGGTTATCAGAAAATTCAAAACTCGCGACTTTCCATAGGAAATCCCATTCTCTACAACTTTGCAGAAGAAATTTTTTCCAAATTCCAAATAGAAATTGACCGAAATTCACAAACGGGCGATTTTACAGTCTATACTCAATTTTCGGTCAAATATTCTGTCCACCGACACACAAAACATGTGTTAAACATTTAATGCCACAAAAATACTCTACCTCCTCATATACTCATATATCCCACATTCATTATAAAAATATCACCGTTAATATATTATTAAAATAATATATTTAAATGAATTATTTTATCAGAAAAAGATAAAATATTAATTTTCAATAATTGTTACATTAAAAAATTTTCTCCATCTATATCCACATAAATAAATATTTTCTTTATCATAATAATCAATAATTAATTATTAAAAATATTATTACAGAATCACAGTACTGACAACCAGGCTGTTCCCAGGATAGAGGGGGCTTTCCAATAAGGATTTCTCCTTACTGGCGCGCAATTAGATGACCAAACCTCTCCTTGACAGAACTTTCTAGACATTGTCAATAATGTTATCTGATAATATTATTCAAATAATATGAATTATTGATCTGATAATGGAAAATACTGTGCAATGACAAACAATAAAAAAAATATAAATATCAACGCAGCAATTATTGAATCAATAAAGTAATGAACAGTAACTCCTGTAGCAATTATTGAGTAGTGCCTTCTTACGTAAGGATCAATAATTCAAAATACTGTGCAACACCGTGTGCCACTGTGCAACAACGCGTATTACTGTATTTTAACCACCGAGTATTCCAACAGTGTAAACGGTAACAACTACGCCGTTATTTTTAAACAGCTTATATTTGTCGTTTTCTTCCTCCAATCGCTTTCCGTTATGGGGCCCACACATGGCTGCGCCGTCGTACGAATATTCCCCGACAGTACGAATATTCCACGACCAAACGAATATTCCCCGACAACAATGAATATTTTATAACCACTTGCTTATTTTGAAATGTTTGCGTATTTTACCCATAACTATCCACATTATTCAAATCAACCCTTACTATTCAAAATAATAATTAAAAGAAATTAAATTTCATTTATTAATTATTTGGGGTCTTACAATCTATGCACTATAGGCCACAGATGACTTTCAACATACATAAACATGGGGATGATGACAATGATATAAGAATTCAATAAAACAAGTTCAAGAATTAATTTGTCCAAGAACTACTAACGTCAAAATTGTCAACATGATACTGCTTTGTAGTGTAAAATTCAAGAATGCTCAGAAGAATATTTTCACGAAAAGATACTGGATGAAACGCAAATATCAAGGATATTCTACTAATTTCATGGAGTATAGAAGTCAAAACTTTAACCAACTGAGTATAATAAAGAATGGAATAACAAAAGAAATCACCATGCATGCGGTACTTCGCATAGACAGGTTATTCCAACAGAATACTAAATAACGAAACCAGGTCAGGTGAAATTCACACCGACAGGATGTTCCAACAAAATAATAAACGAGGAATAATAAATGATGGAACCAGGTCCGGCGTATAGCACAGACAGGATATTCCGACAGAATAATAAAGACGGAATAATAAAAATGGAACCAGGTCCGGCGTATAGCACAGACAGGATATTCCGACAGAATAATAAAGACGGAATAATAAAAGTGGAACCAGGTCCGGCGTATAGCACAGACAGGATATTCCGACAGAATAATAAAGACTGAATAATAAAAGAATATCACCAAGTATAGGGTAGACCGCGTATACAGGTTATTCCAACAGAATAATAAGAAATGGAATAACAACAGTTCTCTTCATGAATAAGAAAGAATAACACCCCTTACCGTAACAGAAACTGGAAATGGGAAAAGAAATGTTAAGTAGCAAAAAGCTTTTCTTCTATCTCTCTATAGTTTCTCTCTCTAGAGTTCAGTGAATTCGTAAGAAAATAATGAAGGAATGAGCTTCTATTTATAGGAAAATGGAATGCATAGTAACTAATCCATGAACGGTCCAAATTGATTTACTTTAATCTGACGGTCCATATTTAAAGAAAAATCTTTTAAATAAAATATAATATATTCTATTTATATAAAAAGATTTTTACTATGCAAACACTATACAACACTATGCAAAACACTATGCAACACTATGCATAATAAAATATAATATATTCTATTTATAAAATAACTTTAATAAAGTATTCTGTTTTATATAAAAAGATGTTTCTGTTTTATTACGTTAATAATACGAATAAAACAAAACGTCATCATCGCTATAATAATTCATATTATTAATCGACAATAATTGAATCAAACTGAGCGACTTCTCACATAAATATCAATAATCAATACCGTGTGCTACTATGCAACAACGCGTATTACTGTACTTTTACTACCCAGTAGTTCAACAGTATCAACGGTAAAACTTCCGCCGTTATTTTCAATAAAATATTTTTGTCGTTTTCTCAATCCGACAATAATTCCGTTGTGGGGTCCACCAATAATTGTACCGTCGTACGAATATTTTCCGACACAAAGAATATTCCCTGACCAATCGAATATAATATAACAACTTGCATACTTTGCAAAATTTATAAATACTACCCACAACTATAATATTATCTCAAATTCACACCATAATATTAAAAAATTATTTCGAGAAAATTAATTCTTTATTCATAAAATCTGGGGTTTCACAATCTCCCATCCTTATGGAATTTCGCCCTCGAAATTTACGTACGTACCTGGTATGCCGAACAGGTGAGGATACCTTGACTTCACTTCAAATTCTAACTCTTGAGATATAACCTTTGAGTGTTGAATACGATTTTTCTTATCCAAGATTGTAACACGTATCTCTTCAAACGTTAAATCATCCGCTATCTCGTCCGGTTCTAAATTAATAATGTGGTTCGGGTCGTCCACATATTTACGTAACATCGATACGAAAAAAAACGTTATGAACACGCAATATATTTGGCGGTAAAACGAGTCTATAAGCCACAGTTCCTACTCAATCGAGGATTTCAAATGGGCCAATTAAATCGAGGGTTGAGATTTCCTCTCTTCAGCAACTCTTGCTTCTAAAATAACACCCTCTTGAACCTTCTTCTTCACATTCATCAGATTCGGGTATGTAGCTTGAGCGTCTTTAACTTTATCGATTAAAGTCAATTTTACTCGTATATTTGTTATCTTCACGTGGGTCCCTAGAGTCTTTAACTCTATCTTCATCATTTGCAAGTTATACGAAATGAGTCTTTGTGTTAACAACATCGCACTTGTAAACGCATACGATCTTCTACTCAACACGTCAGCTACCACGTTCGCTCTTCCACGATGATATTGAATAGTACGATCGTAATCTTCAACAGCTCGAGCCAACATCTTTGGCACGTTATACGTTCGTTTTAGGTGAAGAAAATATTCAATTTTTCTAATAATTACAATTCAGTAAATGGTTAAATTGATAAAAGGTTAAAGTTAAGGGTGATATATGATTTTTTTTTCAAAATAAGCAAGTGGTTATAAAATACTCATTGTTGTCGGGGAATATTCGTTTGGTCGTCGTGGAATATTCTATCTGTCGGAGAATATTCGTACGACGGCGCAGCCTTTTGTGGTCCCCGTAACAGAATAACTGTCGGATGAAGAAAATAACAAATTAAAGTTTTTATAAATAACGGAGTAATCGTTACTGTTAATACTGTTAAAATACCCGGTGGTTAAAATACACTAATATGCGTTGTTGAACAGTAGCACACGGTATTGCACCAATTATTGATTCTTACGTAAGAAGGCACTACTCAATAATGGTTACAGTAATTACTGTTCAGTATTTTATTTTAATGATTTAATAATTGCTGCGTTGATATTTTATATTGCTGTTGTTTCAATAATTGTCATTACACAGTATTTTTTATTATCGAAGTAATAATTCATATTATTTGAATAATATTATTAGATAACATTATTGGCAATGTCTAGAAAGTTCTGTCTAAGGAGAGGTTTGGTCACCTAATTGCGCGCCAGTAAGGAGAAATTCTTATTGGAAAGCCCCCTCTTTCCTGTGAACTGTCTGGTTGTCAATATTGTGATTCTGTAATATTATTTGTGAATAATTAATTATTGATTCATATGATGAGGAAAATATTGATTTTATGTGGATATAGATAGAGAAAATTTTTAATGTGATAATTGTTGAAAATTAATATTTTATCCTTTTCTGATAAAATAATTCATTTAAATATATTATTTTAATAATATATTAACGGTGATATTTTATAATGAATGTGGAATATGTGAGTATATGAGGAGGAAAAGTATTTTTGTGGCATTAAATGTTTAACACATATTTTGTGTTGGTGGACACAATTATTATCCAAAATTTGATTATAGCTTGTAAAATCGCCCGTTTGTGGATTTCGGTCAATTTCTGTTTGAAATTTGGAAAAATTTTCTTCTGCAAAGTTTTAGAGAATTGAATTTCCTATAAAAACTTACGAGATTCAAATTTTCTGACAAAAGGGCTATTTATTGTGAATTATTAAAGTTCTGAAGCTCCGAAATAATTAATTTTTGGAAGTTTAAAATATTTAAAATAGGAAAAACGTATTTTTTGTTTTGTGGACAGCCCTAGCATGTGCAAGATAAGCTGAAATCAGTTGTCAAAATGTGCATAGAGAATTTTTAATATATATAATATTATTATATTAATTTTTCTACTTTGGTGTTCTAAGCATTTTCCTATAAATAGGGTGCTTAAGTTAGAATTGAAAATCACACCAGAAACTGAAGTTTTCTGTCTATATATTATCGAGTGTATTCTTGTGAGTATTTTGAATATACTTTGAGTATTGCTATACGGTGCAAGTTCAAGTCATAGCCTATATCCGGTATTTCAACTAGAAGTACTGTCTTTCGAGGTAAGGGGTGTTATTTTCTTCAATATCATTATGCCGAATTATTGGTTGAAAATTTTTATCAAATTTGGAACTTTTTCATGTCGGGGTTACTATTTATGAGTTACTATTCATGAGTTATTATTCACGAGTTACTATTCAGGAGTTACTATTCACGAGTTACTATTCACGAGTTACTATTCATGAAGCATGATGATGTTTTTTGTGAAATTTCTATCTTTTGGTGTTGGAGTTACTATTCACGTATACGGCATTTGTGAAACCCCAGATTTTATGAATAAAGAATTAATTTTCTCGAAATAATTTTTTAATATTATGGTGTGAATTTGAGATAATATTATAGTTGTGGGTAGTATTTATAAATTTTGCAAAGTATGCAAGTTGTTATATTATATTCGATTGGTCAGGGAATATTCTTTGTGTCGGAAAATATTCGTACGACGGTACAATTATTGGTGGACCCCACAACAGAATTATTGTCGGATTGAGAAAACGACAAAAATATTTTATTGAAAATAACGGCGGAAGTTTTACCGTTGATACTGTTGAACTACTGGGTAGTAAAAGTACAGTAATACGCGTTGTTGCATAGTAGCACACGGTATTGATTATTGATATTTATGTGAGAAGTCGCTCAGTTTGATTCAATTATTGTCGATTAATAATATGAATTATTATAGCGATGATGACGTTTTGTTTTATTCGTATTATTAACGTAATAAAACAGAAACATCTTTTTATATAAAACAGAATACTTTATTAAAGTTATTTTATAAATAGAATATATTATATTTTATTATGCATAGTGTTGCATAGTGTTTTGCATAGTGTTGCATAGTGTTTGCATAGTAAAAATATTTTTATATAAATAGAATATATTATATTTTATTTAAAAGATTTTTCTTTAAATATGGACCGTCAGATTAAAGTAAATCAATTTGGACCGTTCATGGATTAGTTACTATGCATTCCATTTTCCTATAAATAGAAGCTCATTCCTTCATTATTTTCTTACGAATTCACTGAACTCTAGAGAGAGAAACTATAGAGAGATAGAAGAAAAGCTTTTTGCTACTTAACTTTTCTTTTTCCATATCCAGTTTCTGTTACGGTAAGGGGTGTTATTCTTTCTTATTCATGAAGAGAACTGTTGTTATTTCATTTCTTATTATTCTGTTGGAATAACCTGTATACGCGGTCTACCCTATACTTGGTGATATTCTTTTATTATTCAGTCTTTATTATTCTGTCGGAATATCCTGTCTGTGCTATACGCCGGACCTGGTTCCACTTTTATTATTCCGTCTTTATTATTCTGTCGGAATATCCTGTCTGTGCTATACGCCGGACCTGGTTCCATTTTTATTATTCCGTCTTTATTATTCTGTCGGAATATCCTGTCTGTGCTATACGCCGGACCTGGTTCCATCATTTATTATTCCTCGTTTATTATTCTGTTGGAACATCCTGTCGGTGTGAATTTCACCTGACCTGGTTTCGTTATTTAGTATTCTGTTGGAATAACCTGTCTATGCGAAGTACCGCATGCATGGTGATTTCTTTTGTTATTCCATTCTTTATTATACTCAGTTGGTTAAAGTTTTGACTTCTATACTCCATGAAATTAGTAGAATATCCTTGATATTTGCGCTTCATCCAGTATCTTTTCGTGGAAATATTCTTCTGAGCATTCTTGAATTTTACACTACAAAGCAGTATCATGTTGACAATTTGGACGTTAGTAGTTCTTGGACAAATTAATTCTTGAACTTGTTTTATTGAATTCTTATATCATTGTCATCATCCCCATGTTTATGTATGTTGAAAGTCATCTGTGGCCTGTAGTGCATAGATGGACTTGGTGTGATTATGACCAGGGATTATTCGGTATAATCATGACCATAATGTTACAAATGATGTGAAAATTAAAAGTCCTCATTGGCCCGTAGTGCATTGATGGACAGTTTTTGGTATGATTATGACTATGGATTCTCTTTGGCCGTAGTGCAAAGATGAATTGTTTTATGGCATGATCAGGACCGTTGATGAAAACACGATTATCTTTGGCCCGTAGTGCATGGATAATTCGTGGTCGTGATACTAAAGAATATCCTTGGCCTGTAGTGCAAGGATGATTTAATGATGTGGATTATTTATTGAGCTGAGTCCCAGCGATAAAAGTGATGAAAAACTTTTTAAATCATAAAAGATAGTAGATTCTATTCTCTACTTGACTCTTTTAATGGATTGCTTGTTCCGCTGCAGTTAAACTTGATGTCTATTGTATTTTATCAGTTTAACATTGTTGGAGGCTAACGATAATTTATTCTGCATTATCTTAGTCATAATATTTCTTACTGGGCTAGTTGAGCTCACCCTTTCTTTCACTGTTCTCTTCAGGAAATGAGAACATAGCAGGGACGAGTCGAGGAACAGAGTAATGGTCCAGAGGATAGCATTAGTAGTCCTCACTATTCTGTGAAATAGTGTATTAATAATTGTAATGAGGACTCTTTTTGAGTTTGTATAATCTCTAGTAGACAATAATTGTATTCAAACTCACAGTTTTGTTTTGTCGTATTGTACACGACAGTTGTATTAGTAAGTTGTATTTGAATTATGTGTCATGTATCTGACGACCCAAGATGGGTGATGTATACCTAATTTTGGGGGCGTCACAGTTGGTATCAAAGCTTAGGGATATGATCCCTGGCTAAGATGTGAGATAAGAACTAGGAGGGGAGAGACGGGGAATTCCTTCGCTAGTATGAACTACCTAAGTTTATGTGCTATTTAATTGGTCGGTCAAAGTATAGGGATAATATGTGATATGTTAATTAACCCTTATTTTGTGGCAGTGTTTGAAAATGGCATCCGAGAATGTTGAGATTATCAATGGAGCTCAGGAGACCGTTGAGTCCCCACAGATCAATAATCAGGACAATGTGCAACAGGATGGCGATAATCCTCCTGTAAACGACAACACTGATCAATTGACGAACGACGGTATGTTTAGGAACTTTTTAGAATTCATGCAACATCAGGCGAAGGCGACTCCTGTTCATAATACAGGTAAAGACAATGGCAACCCACGGTTGGTCACCGCTAAGCAGTTCAAGGAGCTAGGACCACCGGAGTTTTTGGGAAAGCCAGAACCACTTAAGGTGGAGACGTGGTTAAAGCAGATTACCAAGATATTTGATGTCTTGGGATGCTCCGAGGAGCAAAAGGTTCCTTTTGCCACCTTTATGTTGCGTGAAGAAGCAGATCATTGGTGGGAATCTGTAAAACGTACCCAGACTGACGCACTCAAGATGTCTTGGAAGAAGTTCCAAGAGCTGTTCAACGACAAGTACTTTCCCGAAAGTATTCGTCACATGAAGGAGGTAGAGTTTATCAAGCTGGAGCAAAACAATATGACCGTGTTGCAGTACGAGGCTAAGTTTGCGGAGTTGTCCCGGTTTGCATCCCATTTGGTCGATAATGAGGAGTGAATGGCGCGAATGTTTCTGCGAGGTTTGAAACCCGATATACGTCAATACCTCATTTCTCATAAGCTTTGTTTATATTCAGATATTGTGAATAGGGCTCAGTTAGTGGAGCGCGATAATGAGTTATCACAACCAAAAGGTAATGACCAGCAGCACGATAATAATCATACCGGTGGCAACGGCCATCGGAACAATGATAACCATCGCGGGGGAAATTATCATACCAAGAATGGTAACCACTTCGGTGGTAATCGTGGCCAAGATAATAGAAATGGACATTTCAAGAAGAGAAGGTTCAATAATGATGGAAAGACAGCAACGCCAGCACCCGTTTCAAAGGAAGAAGAACGCCCATCGGTCGTATGTTTCAAATGCGGACAAGAGGGACACAACCGTCCAAACTGTACGCAACAATCCAAAGCGTGTTTTAATTGCGGAAGAGAAGGTCACCTAGCTCAATTTTGTCGTATGATGAAGTCAATTCCAGCTGAGATAATGATACCAAAGGATGTCCCAGACAAGCCAAAGCCGGTAGTTTAAGAGGGAGCGTTTTTTTTTCCTCGTGACGAGGAACCTGAATAAAATTATCACGGGTAAGTTAATCATAAGCTCTTACGAAGTCTATACCGTGTTAGATATCGGTTCAACTCACTCTTTTATTTCACCTAGTTGTGTTCAATGTTTGTACTTAACTCCGGAGAAGTTAAACTTTGATTTATCTATTGAAACTCCATTGGGAGAAACCTTCGTTACCTCCACTATTTATAAATCTTGTTTGATTCAAATCGACACTTTCACGTTACCTGTCGATCTTATCTCTTTGAAAATACTTGTCTTTGATGCAATTTTAGGAATCGATTGGTTAACTACTCATCATGTTTTTCGTAAGGTTGTTAGCTTTCATATTCCTAACCAACCTATTATGCGAATTCAAGCAACCAAACCACTAAATTCAATCATTGTCATACCAAGCCATAAGTAAAGAGCCCCGATCCTTTTGTTGATGACTTCCTTGTGTGGAATGCACCGAAGCCAGACTTTCTGTAGGCGACGTCGTGAATGACGATAACAAGTTGATAGGTATCATTGTGAGGTGCTATCTAGGTTAAGGGATAGAAGTCACAGTTGGTATCAATGTGATGTGTTATCCAAGTCTTGGATGTGAGTAACACTTTTGAATGATATTTTTATCATTAATAAATCTCTTGACGTATTCCTGAAGACTTCTTAGCCTACCCAGAGCGTGAAATCGAATTTTGTATTGACACCAGTACTAAACCCATTTCTTAAACCCTCAAATATTTTCTTCACCTAAAACGAACGTATAACGTGCCAAAGATGTTGGCTCGAGCTGTTGAAGATTACGATCGTACTATTCAATATCATCGTGGAAGAGCGAACGTGGTAGCTGACGTGTTGAGTAGAAGATCGTATGCGTTTACAAGTGCGATGTTGTTAACACAAAGACTCATTTCGTATAACTTGCAAATGATGAAGATAGAGTTAAAGACTCTAGGGACCCACGTGAAGATAACAAATATACGAGTAAAATTGACTTTAATCGATAAAGTTAAAGACGCTCAAGCTACATACCCGAATCTGATGAATGTGAAGAAGAAGGTTCAAGAGGGTGTTATTTTAGAAGCAAGAGTTGCTGAAGAGAGGAAATCTCAACCCTCGATTTAATTGGCCCATTTGAAATCCTCGATTGAGTAGGAACTGTGGCTTATAGACTCGTTTTACCGCCAAATATATTGCGTGTTCATAACGTTTTTTTTCGTATCGATGTTACGTAAATATGTGGACGACCCGAACCACATTATTAATTTAGAACCGGACGAGATAGCGGATGATTTAACGTTTGAAGAGATACGTGTTACAATCTTGGATAAGAAAAATCGTATTCAACACTCAAAGGTTATATCTCAAGAGTTAGAATTTGAAGTGAAGTCAAGGTATCCTCACCTGTTCGGCATACCAGGTACGTACGTAAATTTCGAGGGCGAAATTCCATAAGGAGGGGAGATTGTGAAACCCCAGATTTTATGAATAAAGAATTAATTTTCTCGAAATAATTTTTTAATATTATGGTGTGAATTTGAGATAATATTATAGTTGTGGGTAGTATTTATAAATTTTGCAAAGTATGCAAGTTGTTATATTATATTCGATTGGTCAGGGAATATTCTTTGTGTCGAAAAATATTCGTACGACGGTACAATTATTGGTGGACCCCACAACGGAATTATTGTCGGATTGAGAAAACGACAAAAATATTTTATTGAAAATAACGGCGGAAGTTTTACCGTTGATACTGTTGAACTACTGGGTAGTAAAAGTACAGTAATACGCGTTGTTGCATAGTAGCACACGGTATTGATTATTGATATTTATGTGAGAAGTCGCTCAGTTTGATTCAATTATTGTCGATTAATAATATGAATTATTATAGCGATGATGACGTTTTGTTTTATTCGTATTATTAACGTAATAAAACAGAAACATCTTTTTATATAAAACAGAATACTTTATTAAAGTTATTTTATAAATAGAATATATTATATTTTATTATGCATAGTGTTGCATAGTGTTTTGCATAGTATTGTATAGTGTTTGCATAGTAAAAATCTTTTTATATAAATAGAATATATTATATTTTATTTAAAAGATTTTTCTTTAAATATGGACCATCAGATTAAAGTAAATCAATTTGGACCGTTCATGGATTAGTTACTATGCATTCCATTTTCCTATAAATAGAAGCTCATTCCTTCATTATTTTCTTACGAATTCACTGAACTCTAGAGAGAGAAACTATAGAGAGATAGAAGAAAAGCTTTTTGCTACTTAACTTTTCTTTTCCCATATCCAGTTTCTGTTACGGTAAGGGGTGTTATTCTTTCTTATTCATGAAGAGAACTGTTGTTATTCCATTTCTTATTATTCTGTTGGAATAACCTGTATACGCGGTCTACCCTATACTTGGTGATATTCTTTTATTATTCAGTCTTTATTATTCTGTCGGAATATCCTGTCTGTGCTATACGCCGGACCTGGTTCCACTTTTATTATTCCGTCTTATTATTCTGTCGGAATATCCTGTCTGTGCTATACGCCGGACCTGGTTCCATTTTTATTATTCAGTCTTTATTATTCTGTCGGAATATCCTGTCTGTGCTATACGCCGGACCTGGTTCCATCATTTATTATTCCTCGTTTATTATTCTGTTGGAACATCCTGTCGGTGTGAATTTCACCTGACCTGGTTTCGTTATTTAGTATTCTGTTGGAATAACCTGTCTATGCGAAGTACCGCATGCATGGTGATTTCTTTTGTTATTCCATTCTTTATTATACTCAGTTGGTTAAAGTTTTGACTTCTATACTCCATGAAATTAGTAGAATATCCTTGATATTTGCGCTTCATCCAGTATCTTTTCGTGGAAATATTCTTCTGAGCATTCTTGAATTTTACACTACAAAGCAGTATCATGTTGACAATTTGGACGTTAGTAGTTCTTGGACAAATTAATTCTTGAACTTGTTTTATTGAATTCTTATATCATTGTCATCATCCCCATGTTTATGTATGTTGAAAGTCATCTGTGGCCTGTAGTGCATAGATGGACTTGGTGTGATTATGACCACGGATTATTCGGTATAATCATGACAGTAATGTTACAAATGATGTGAAAATTAAAAGTCCTCATTGGCCCGTAGTGCATTGATGGACAGTTTTTGGTATGATTATGACTATGGATTCTCTTTGGCCGTAGTGCAAAGATGAATTGTTTTATGGCATGATCAGGACCGTTGATGAAAACACGATTATCTTTGGCCCGTAGTGCATGGATAATTCGTGGTCGTGATACTAAAGAATATCCTTGGCCTGTAGTGCAAGGATGATTTAATGATGTGGATTATTTATTGAGCTGAGTCCCAGCGATAAAAGTGATGAAAAACTTTTTAAATCATAAAAGATAGTAGATTCTATTCTCTACTTGACTCTTTTAATGGATTGCTTGTTCCGCTGCAGTTAAACTTGATGTCTATTGTATTTTATCAGTTTAACATTGTTGGAGGCTAACGATAATTTATTCTGCATTATCTTAGTCATAATATTTCTTACTGGGCTAGTTGAGCTCACCCTTTCTTTCACTGTTCTCTTCAGGAAATGAGAACATAGCAGGGACGAGTCGGGGAACAGAGTAATGGTCCAGAGGATAGCATTAGTAGTCCTCACTATTATGTGAAATAGTGTATTAATAATTGTAATGAGGACTCTTTTTGAGTTTGTATAATCTCTAGTAGACAATAATTGTATTCAAACTCACAGTTTTGTTTTGTCGTATTGTACACGACAGTTGTATTAGTAAGTTGTATTTGAATTATGTGTCATGTATCTGACGACCCAAGATGGGTGATGTATACCTAATTTTGGGGGTGTCACAAGTCCCAGCTATGTTCTCATTTCTCATTTCTTCATTATTTTTCACGAATTCATTCAAGCTATAGAGAGAGAAAGTATAGAGAGAATAAGAGAGAAAGAAGAAGAGTATTCTATTACTACACTACTGCAGTATTCAATCTCCTACTAATGTAAGGAGCGTTATTTATTTTTTATTCGTGAAGAGAACTTCTGTTATTTCAGTCTTTATTATTCTGTTGGAACATCCTGTCGGTGCGTTTACGCATGACCTGGTTCTATTATTTATTATTTTGTTGGAATATCCTGTCTGTGCGTTTTACGCTGGACCTGGTTCCAGTCTTTATTATTCTGTTGGAATATCATGTTTGTGCGTTTTACGCCGGACCTGATTCCATTCTTTATTATGCTGTTGGAATATCCTGTCTATGCGTTTTACGCCGGACCTAGTTCTATTATTTATTATTCTGTTGGAATAACCTGTCTGTGCGGTCTATCGCATGTCTGGTGATTTCTTTTGTTATTCCATTCTTTATTATACTCAGTTGGATAAAACTTTGACTTCTATACTCCATGAAATTAATGGAACATCCTTGATATTTGCGTTTCATCCGGTATCTTTTCATGGAAATATTCTTCTGAGCATTCTTGAATTTTTCTCTACAAAACAGTATCATGTTGACAATTTGGACGTTATTGGTTCCTGGATAAATTATTTCTTGAACTTGTTTTTATTGAATTCTTATATCATTGTCATCATCCTCATGTTTGTATTATGTTGAAAGTCATCTGTGGCATGTAGTGCATAGATGGAATTGGTATGATTATGACCAGGGATTATCCGGTGTAATCATGACCTTAATGTTATAAATGATGTGGTAAAAATTCTCATTAGCACGTAGTGCATTGATGGACAGTTGTTGGCATGATCATGACCATTAATGAATACACGAATATCCTTGACCCGTAGTACATGGATAATTTGTGGTCGTGATACTAAAGAATATCCTTGACCGTAGTGCAGGGGTGATTCGATGATGTGGATTATTTATTAAGCTGAGTCCCAGCGATAAAAGTCATGAAAAACCTTTTAAATCATAGAAGATAGTAGATTTTATTCTCTACTTGACTTTTCTAATGGATTGTTTGTTCCGCTGCAGTTAAACTTGATGTTTGTTATATTTTATCAGTTTAACACTGTTGAAGGCTAATGATACTTTTATTATTAGGTCATCGTTACTAAATAAATAAATACTCAATAGATTATGAGTAAATATAAAACAGAAGTATTTCCTTTAAAGTTTGTAAACCTTACAAATAATTTTATTTTTATTTTTACGGTTTACCCTAGGACCAGACATTTGTAAATTTTCCCTTGAATAAAATTTGTAAATTTGTAAGTTTAGCAATTTTCCCTTGAATAAAATTTGTAAATTTTAAGAAAGAATTAATGACTTAATTTTGTATATTATTCATATATTAAGTATTATTATTTTTCTTTTTATTTTTTCTAATGAATTTTAAAAAAGTAATATTGAGATTTTATAATTATTTTATTCAATCACACAAAATATTAATTATATTTTTAATTTTAATATATTTTTTTAAACGACGAGTAAAAAGGAACTGAAGGAAGGAGTATATGTTTGACTCTTGATTTCTACATGATAATAAATCATTTGTATTTATTCATGTCACCTGCCAACAGCCAAAGGCAAGAAAATATAATGCCGCAATTATTATTTTTTAAAATACTTTTTTTGGTTCTAAGAAACTTTTTATATTAATATTGAGTATTTTTAATAATATTATAACATAACTTTATTATATTTTAGTTTATCATAAGTCAATATTTTAAAATTTATTAATTAGTACTAATATATTTTATACATATTTATGACGTTACCGGTTCAATAACGATTCAATCAATGTTTTAAACAATATCTCATTCACTAAGTAACTTATTTTATTTAATAATTTGTTCCTAACGCTTGATAAATAATCCTCAGTCGAGCCGAATAATATCTTAGTTAGATTCTACTCAATTTTTTTTAAAGAACTCAAATTCGTACTCGAATTTCGAATTCAAATACAATTTTACAATCATTGCTAATATTCGAATTCGACTCGTTTTATTGTACTCGAGTTTGACCTACTCGTGAGTGTTTGAGACATACACAAATATAAACGGGATCATTTATATTATGATAGTTTAAATAATTTAAATTTGAACTCTTCAAATTAAATCTCTCGAGCTTTGTACAAAAATGAAGATAATATTACCATTTCTTGAATCTATTGATGGACATGTATGAAAAACATAAAATGACCTTCAACTTCTCAAATAATGTGGAGAATTAAATTGTTGAATGTTATATAATAAATAAATCGAGTATACTCGATACTGTATATGAGAAAAAATCAACGAACTTATATTGAGTAAAGATCAGTGAGGTAAGTAAATTTCGATACTCGAAATGAATGAACAGTAGAGGATTTATATTCGACTAGTATAAGTGTCAGAATATAAAAATAATTTCTAATTTAATTCATTTAAATATCGAATTCGAATATCGATTGAATTGGATCTCAAACCGAATTTCGAACCTATTTTAATATGGTGAAACATATTAAAATAATTATTTTTAACTATTTTTACTTCATTAAAAAGTCATATTATGAGCCATCCCAACAGACATCCTCTTCGACCCAAATAAACCATACCACTATAATATAAATTAAAAATAAAATAAAATAAAATAAATCATGATTCATGCACCGTCCTTCAAGCCCTGCATTTAACATGGGTACCCTCTCGATTAAAATGATGAATAAAATTTAAAGAAGTGAAGAAGTCTTTGCTCCAAGATACGTTGCAATATTTGTATTCCCAAACAGCCCCTAAACCCATTATATTCCAATTTCATCTATGAAATTGAAGGGACATTTTCATGGTAGTTTCTCTTTTCCCATTCATTACTCACAACTGCACACACAGACTGACTAGTTATCTGTCTCTTTCCAAATTGTGATCACACCTTCCCTCTTCCAGCTTTTGAATAGATTTGCTTGTTTTGGTGCACTCAATCGTACAATTAATCAAACACTCACCCGCATTCATAGGTTACCCACCAAGAAACAATTATTATTATACAAAGAAAAAACACACCCAAAATTTTGTTTATTATTTTTGCAGATAAATAATCAGGGAGATAGAAATATATAGTCATATAGGCAGGCCATAGCTGTGTTTGGTACACTACAGAAAGTCAATAGGCACCTGCTGCTTTGTTCTTCTTGCTTGGATCTGAGTTCTTTTGACCAACTGCACTTGCAGGTGAGATTTCTCTGAATTTGTTAAAATGGGTCTTGTTCAGTTCTTGTTTTTGAGTATGAGTGTCAATTTTCTAATCTGAGAATTACCCCAATTTTTTCTTTTTTTATCTGGGTTTTCATTGGTTTAAGTTTTGTTGCTTTGGATTGAAACAGAGGCTAATTGTGAAAAAATGAGGTTGATTAGTGTCCAGTGAGAGACTTTGCTGCTTCCAGATAACAATCCAAGAACACAGGTACTTTAAAGTTTTTATTTATTTATTTGTGTATTTATTTGTGGGATAAACAATGAGAATTGCTGGAATTTATTGAGAAAAATTAGTTATGATTTGAAAGAATTTCTTTTGGGCATTCATGTTTTGATCCATCTTTCTGCATTTTACCTCTTCATTACTCTCTCTCTCACACGCACGCACGCACGCACAAATAGATGCACCAAAAAGTTCATTATAGCCTAAATGATTTTTCTTTATATTAGGAATCTAGCATATGAATAGTCTCTTCTTGATGTTCTCAAAAGAGGTGGGGTTTTTTTTAATTAACATTTTCACAGTTTTGGTTCCCAATGGCGGCAATTGATTCTTTATTTAGTTCATATCCCAGTGGCAATTGGCAAACAGCCGAACAAGAGTTATGTGTCTGCTTATATTCCATCTTTAAAAATATTGATTAGAATATACAACATTATGTAGGGGACTGCGGCTATTTTTACTCGATTGACTTGAATGTGGCATTACTGGCATATGAGTAACATCTGACTATTTCAATTTTTTTTCTTTGGTAATAGACTATGCCTCAAGACAGTCTGAGATCAGTTGTCTACAGATCATTTGTCACTTGTGAGGATCCCAAAGGAGTAGTCGAATGTAGGACAATCAGGAAATCCAAGACTGGTTCTCAAAAAATGGAGGGGAAACTTGAAATCCAAAAAATGCCAAAGAATTTTAATAGATCTATATCATACAAGGAAGAGAAAAAGGAGCTTGTTTCTAAAGGGGGAACCGAAGAGTCAAATGGGGCATCTTCCTTCCAACTAATGGAGGTATCTAGAGGAGCTCAAAGGCTAAACCAAGTGATAGACTCGTGGTCTAAGGGGATGAGCTTTAATGGGCAGTCCAAAGATATTGCAAAAGACTTGTTGAGGGGAGCTCTTGATCTGCAGGAATCTCTGGTCATGCTTGGCAAACTACAAGAAGCTTCACAGTGTATGACAAAGTTGAAGAAAAAGCAGAAGGAAAAGACTGGTCTGGGTAAAGCTGATGAAGTGGGGATTGAAAGAACTAATACCAATAGATTTGGAAATCCAAATTACCAAAATCCAAGACTTTCTGCTGATGGGTCTTCAAGGGATTGTTACGAAGAGCTTCGAGAAGTCATCAGAGACAGCCTTGCTAGACAAAATTTGCTGCCAAATAAGTCCTCTGAAGAGAAGGCTTATTTTGACAGAAGGAAAAGGAACTTGTATGTCGATATACCCTCCACTAGTTCATCAAGTATATCTTCGATGGCTTATTCCCATGACTTTGCCTCTTCTGAAAGTTCTATTTCATCAAAGATTATAGGGGAGAAGCCAAAAGTCTCGAATTTGATTGCCAAGCTTATGGGTTTGGAAGAAATTCCTTCAAAACCATTGCAGTCAGCTTCCAGAAAACAGTTGGAGAGAGACAAGATTTTGAATCAGAGGAAACAGATCTTTGATATTGATATACGAAAGGAAAGGAAACCTCAGTTTGTTGCTCAAAAGGTGGATAGGGAATGTATGACATTGGAAGAAATCATTGATAATATGCAGTTCAAAGGACTTCTGAAAAGCAATCTGTATCAAACCTATCATTCTAACACTTCTTACTTGGAAAAAAGGCTTAGCAATGATGCCCCACCCATCGTGCTAATGAAACCTATGTATCCACGTGTAGAGGCAGAAGATCTCTTCACACATAAATTCACCCCAGAAGAGGAAGCTTTAGACCCTGAGGAGAATCCAAGAATTTGGAAAACAAAAGAAGTGATACCCTCCAAAATGGAGCAATATCCGGGAGGAGCTTTGAATTCCAATGAGATGCGCAGAAACTTGCACTGCGAAGAATCTACTGTAAAAAAGATACCCCGTGAAAAAGGAACCAAAGCAAGTAAAAATGTACTACCGAAGCAAGAAGATAAAGAAATCAAAATTAAGGAAAAACTGTCTTCTAACAAGATGAAAGCTTCTGTTCCTGTAAGTTCCAGACCACAGAAGGAAGTCACTGAGAAGAAAGTTGATAAGGTTCAGAAGATTACAAGTAGAAAGAAACCAATAGAAATGGAAAGTGTGAAATCTACAAGTGTTCCCGGAAGTCATGAGCAAGACAAAGTGCCCATGACGAAACTAAGAAAGTCTGAGACTGGATCCAAGGTCGTGAACAAAAATCGTATCACCCAGCAGAAAAGCACCACCTCACATTCCATAACAAAGCGCACAAAACCAGCTATATCTCATTCTGAAAATGATCAGAAAAAGAGTGTGAAGAATATAAAGCCGGTGAAGGAGCCTTTGTCAACTAATGTGAGTCATCTTGCAACTCATCTTTTCAGTAGTCTTCAAGAATTTTTTTTAATGATTTTTACATACATCTATTCGTGCTTTAAAACTCATTAGAAGAATATAGAGTACTAGGTTGATATAGAATTTATAGTTTGCTCCTGAAGTTTCAAGGGAATCACTGAGAGTTGCAAAAACTAATACAATGTCATTTACAGGTTGAAAATGTAGCATGCAAGGATGATGACAACCATATTGACCATAAAAATAAGTCTGATACGACAGTAAAGGAAACTACACCAGCACTTCAACTCCTTGCTGATGAAGAGACTGCAGATGCTTCTAAAACTTTTATTAAAGGTGAGGTGCATACTTAATTTGGTGCCATTATGTGAACTGTTAGTTTATTTGTATTTTTAGTAGATCTTTGTTCAGAGATTCCGTATGCACATATATGTTTGTAGAATGCCACATCATATACCTATGAGGGAACCATCCTGGATGAAATGGTACTTGCTCAGGATAGCAAACTTGATAATGTGGATTGAAGTACAAGTACATTCATCGTGTCGTGCATACAGTGCCTTGGGTTAGATACATACCCAGTCTTACTATGGAGAAGTTATATCAGTGAGGGCATTCATATTTAAGATTCCATCATGCAAGCATACCGTTTTGTAGTAGTTTTTCCGCTTGTTAGAACTAATATTAGTAGAAACTGTTAACACACATCATCTTTGACATCAGTTTTCACAGCCATATAAATGGTTATCTTTTCCAACTAATGTAACCTGTACAAAACTACATAAGAAATAATCAATGCAGTCAATCATATATTTTTGCAATTATAATCCCATTGGTGTTTTATTTGATTCATATGTCCTTGCAAAGTTTATGACATTAACTCTTTGGTTTCAGAGAGCTGTGATCACATCATCAATCCTCTTTGTGAAGATACTCTGATGCCCACCCCACATGAAAATGACACCAAATGTCCCGAAAAAGCTACACATTGTAGTAATCACGTTCTAACGGAAAGTAATCTCTTTGAAACAAGAAACGTTGCAGATGATATACTTTCAGGAATCCCTTCATTCCTCAGTCATGTAGAGGAGCCATTTGATAATTTTGATGCATTTCAACCTATAGTTTTACAAGCATTTACTGCCTTGCATGATTATGGAATATACGATTCTAAACTCTTATCGGACTGTGCCAATGAACTACTGGAAAGTAGTAGCCAAAGACACGTACCAAGCGTTCATCCATTGTTACAGAAACCCGTGGATGATTCAAGATTTTGCATCTCCATAGATCATTTGATGGAGGAAGCTTGTAGTGGGATCAAGAACCTGAGTAGCTACAGTGATCTTGCCAGGGAGAGATTTCCTGCTGATACTGTTTTTGCAGTGCTGGAAAGAGATCTTTGGTGCAAGGGACTGGTTGCTGGGGTATGGGATATGGGTTGGAGGGTAGGATATACTGCGGATGAAGTTCAGCAAATTGTGACTGACATGGATAAGCTAGTATTAGATGATTTGATTCAGGAGGTTCTTTCAGATTTTGTTTAGCATTTCTGAGACTCGTTTTACTAGCTCATGTAAATTACAAACCTTTGGTGAATACAAAAGGGAAGTCTAAAATATTCATCATAATTCTTTCATTTTTAAATAACTGTCTATGTTACAAGGAAGGCTCCAATGTGAGTGACCTCTCTCTCTCTTCTCACACACACACAGATTTGGATTTGCTATAGCAAAAGTTGCATTTGATTGTTTTTGTTAGCTAATCCACCTTTTTAAGTTCTAAATGTACACAGTTTACGATTGTAGAGTTAAGTCACTTTATGATCGTAGGGTGCACGCTACTATCGTAGAGTAGTCACTGACTGTTATTAGAGTAGTCAATCTGTTACTCTAACAATGTAGAGTGACTTAACTTTACGATCGTACATTTGGAAGTTTGTGTATTATCATTAACCCTTATAAAAATATATAGAGAGAGAGATTTACATTTGACTTTGATAGTGCTTTATATATAGCTTTTATGTTTTAATTTCTCTCTAAAAGAATCCTCCATTTATAGGAGTAATGTTACAGAAACAAATTATTTTATAAACTGTTGATGTGACATACTCTACATCAATATATTATGCAGGGCTGAAGACTACATTTGAAGTAATTTGTTGATCAATATGTTGACGGTGGAGTATGCCACATCAACAGTTTGTAAAATATTTGTAGAATAATTTGTGTTTCTAATATTATTCTTATAGAAGTGATTAACATAAAGTTAATTTTGATCAATTAATTAATACAGTGTCGATACACAGACCATAAGATAATCTCTCTGCGTATCAGCAGTGTATTAGTCAATTTATTAATTTATCATAAAATTAATTTCATGACTACAAAAATGGAGCAGGACCAGAAGCTTGGCTTTCCATCAAAAATCTTATTCAGCCTTTCAGAGTTTTAGGACTGGTTTTTGTGGTGCTGCCTGGCAATCCTAGGGAGGAACTTTTGCTCCTAACATTTTTGTACTTTTCTTTAGACTTGGACCTATGTGCAATTAAGTGGCCTTATGGTCATGGGAAATAATATATAAATAAATAACATTTATAGGACTGTCACATGCTTCACTTTATTTTTGTTGAAAGTAGTTATGACTTATGGACCTTATTATGGCCATGGGAAATAATATTTGAGACTAGTCATGCAATTGTTCATTTAAAAAAAAAATTATTTTCTTGAATTTGTTTTACCATAAAAAAATAATAAATTTTATATTAAATTGAAAAAATTATATTAATTTTGAGTTCAAATTTTTTTATATTAATTTAAAAGTCATTAACCATCTTATATTTTGAAAGATGAGTACTACCAATCACCAGTAGTATATGCTAGTATTATTATTTGACACCAACACAATTTTTTCCAAGGAATCCAAGAACTATGACAAGTTGATTGGGCTTCTGCCACGTTTGTACAACAAAGGTTGAAAACAGGCAAAAAAAATAACTATGGAAACAGAGATTTTCCCTAATGTAATTGTAACACCCCACTCCCTATAAAAAGATATTGAATTTTTTTATCTCTATGTAAAAAATTAAATTACTATTAATAATATTTTTAATCATGATTTTTTGAATGAGCATATAATAAATTAATATAACTAAAAAAGATACTATTGAGTCACTAATTTAAGATTCTAATAACTCAAAATTTAACCCGAATTGTGTCAGTAATTAATATGAACAACCGCTTATATAATATTATTAACAACACTACTATCACATAAAAAAGAGTCACATAATGTTCATATTGTAGACCCTCCACCTGACATGTGGAGTTAGCCGTATGCATATATATATATATATATATATATATATATATATATATATAAGCATTATATAACTTTTTTATGTGATAATATCATTATTTTTTACTATAAGTAGCATTGTAGCTATAATCTGGCAATCTATAATTGTTGAGCGGTGACAGACAACTCGTGCATAATATTAGATTAATTTCATAGCCTTCAAAAATAGATTACTTCATAAAAAAAAAGGAAGTGGTTAGTATAAAATTCAATTTTGAATAAGTTGGTTAATTGGTCAATAAAGTACTGACACGCATACGAGACTCTATGTGTGTCAGTATTTTACTGACCAATTAATTAACTTACCAAAAAATAAACTTCATTCTAACCGGATCCATAAAAAAATAATGGAGGCTAGGATCTAGTTTAGCCTTAAAATAATTTTCGCCCTATATTTTATTTTAAGACAGAGAGATGAGAGATAACATATATAATTGTCTGAATTATCATACAAAAATAACATTATTTTGTATAATTTTTTCCATGTTAGGTATAAAAAAGTGTTGTACTCCCACCGGCCCATAATATACTTCGTTTTAGTAAGTTTATAAAATGAGCAAACAGTTCGGGCTCAATTTGTATTCGCTCGACAAAAAGTTCGATTTGAGCTCGACTCGAAATATAAAACAGTCAAATATGAACAAATTTTAAAGTTCGATAATTTACTCGAACCTTCTTAAATTATAATTTTCTATTGATATTCGGATCATATTCGTTCGAAAAGTTCAAACTACTCGGGCTCGATTCGAGATCGTGCTCGACTCGTTAGCTAAACGAGTTTCAATCAAATCTTATTTTATACTCGATAAATTTTGTGAATTAAATCTGAGCAGTTCAATACTCGACTCGACTCCGTTCATTTAAGTAATTCTATAACATTAAATATAGTATTAATTGTCTATAATACCCTTTACCATATACTTATCTCATGTTGTCTCTCATTTGTAACTTTTTTCCATGAAATATAATTTTGAAAAAATTGTGACTAATTTTCTTATATTATGTAAAACGTTAAATAATTTTTTTAAAAAAATAAAATTATTAAAACGTTATATATTATGATATATTATGAAATGGAGGGAGTATAATTTTTCAAAACAATATTATTAAAAGAGACATCACATGCAAGAATTGAGGTATTCCTCACCTCCTCTTGCCTCTTATTTTAATTAAAAGTTTCCTAATTTTTGAGTTAAAAATATTTTGAACCCTTTACACTTAAAAATTAGGGTTTAAGAGATTATTTTAGTGCGAAAAATATAAATTATTTTTGTATTTAAAATTTAGTGTACTTTTATTTAAAAATAAACTTGGATGAAATCCATTTTTAACTTAAAACAAAAAGGTTTTTAGAGTCCGGTTTCCAATTTATGGCCGAGTAATTAGCGTGACGGAGACCTAAACACATTTTGTTCTAGTCGTCACTCTCAACATTAATTACTAATTAGAGAGAAAGGTAGAGGAGAGAGAAAGAAAGAGTGTGAGTTTAGTGATATATTTAGAGAGTGAGAGAGAGAGTTTGAATTTGTGTGTGTGATGGGCGATGACAATTCGTCTTCAATTGTAATGGCGAGAATAGAAAGAGATCGGGAACTTCTGATACCAGTAGCTGACCCCTCCGTTGACAATGGCGCTTCTTCCAAACATTCTTCTTCCGCTTCTTCTTCTAGTCATTCCGGCCGCGAGGTTAATTAATCCTATATTTTGTTGAGCTGTTTTAGGTTTTAATTTTATGATGCTTAGGGTTACACTTTATGTTGCTGTTTCCGGTTAATTCATTGCTTAGTTTGGATGAACATGTGTAGAGTTATGACTTTTACAGTCTTTTGAGCAACAAAAAATCGAATTCAGTTGGTTTTGTTGCTCCAGTGTTTCTTTTACTGTGTAATTTTAGTAAATGCTGAAAATGGTTAAGAAAAGAACTCATTTCTTCTCATTCTGTTTAAGAAGAGATGTGATCTTGGTGTTATTTTACGTTTTCCGGTTTGATTACTTTATGGTTTGGTTTTAATTGTTTGGCTTGGGCATGAGAAATTCTTAGTAATTGAAAATATTGGTCTAGTTTTCATCCCAGATCTGAATTATCATTTACTAGTCAGTTAACTGATCTTGTCTTGGAGATGATACTATATGTAAATATAAATCTTGGTGATGAATTGTTAATCATCTCAGTTACATTATGAGAAAAGGATTGCAAATCATGCTTTTAGTATTTTCCTTCTTGTTCTTCATTTTTTTTGGTTTCAGTTTATCCAGGGTCAAGCCATAATTTGCAGAGATCTTGTGTTCCTTTCTCTGGCATCTATGGAGTGCATCCATTTTACTTTCTTGGGCTTGTATCTGAAAAAGAAAAGGGGCGCCTCTGAATCAGTTTACTAGGTCACATAAAAAATAATCTTTTCTTATTCAGCTATCAGTATCTTTCAGTAGAGCTACTTAACTAATATATATATTAGAATTTATTTTGCATTTGGACTGAATTGTTTAGTCTGGACTTCCTTCTAGCAATCTATTGTAATTCACCACCAGTGTTTTAGATTCTTTGTGGGTAAAAGTAATTCAATGGCTTGCTTATAAACTTGTCATTGCACTCTTATTTCTTCAAAAGTTCTCAATGAATGTATCACATAGGTTTCATGTTTGCATCTAATGTTGGCCTAATGGCTTCAAAGTTGTCGAGGACCTCAAATTTGGAATGTTTGCAGGGTCCTAGGTCTCTGTGTGCCATTTTTTCCCTGTTATTACTTATGTGACTTCTTAGCTGTAACTCTTAGTCTATTGCAGATGCATTAAGCACACATAAAAAAAGTTTATGCGACTATGACCTTCCTCTATCACGCAAGCTGACCTTGAGCACATTATCTATAAGCTGAATTTGGTGACTAGGACTTGTTAAAAGCTATGAAATGCTTCTTCTTCTTCTTCTTCTTTTTTTGTTTATTACATTTTTTTAGGCTCGTTTTTTTACCTTGACTTTTTTTTTTAATCCTATTGTGACTTCCATTTTTTTGTTTTTTTCCCTGACAAGTTATGTTTATCATTTTTCACTCTGTAGACATTTTACAAAGTTGTTAGGAGTTGGGCCTCAAAAAAGTTCATGACCGGATGGTACGTAAGCTTTTTTTCTCATCTCCTCTTTTCTATTTGAATCCAAGACATTCACTATGATGCAAAAGTTTAATAAATATTCAGATATTCTGATGTTTAATACGATTCGTTACTTGTATAATGTTCTTTTATACACATTCTTCAGTTGTTGTCCTAAGTTTGAAACTATACCACAAGTTCTTTTGTTAAAATTGCGTCAAAACAAGCTTTCACTGAGCAATTGGTAGCAGCATGGTCATTGCCTGCACCATGGTTACCATCTTGTGTGGAATTTGTTGAGAGATTATGATTTTCCTGTTTGTGTACCTAAAGATCTTCTTGATGGTTGTGATGTGTCGGATTTTTATTTGCACAGTTAACAGAAGTGGAAGCGTGTTTTTTTCGGTGGATACATTATTTATTATTCTTATGTATAGTGTATCCATTATCCTTTGTTTTTATGTAAGATCCTGAAGAAGTATCTCATTTCTAGAACCAGTTAACTGGTACTTGCATTAAATGGAAGTCTTTAGCCTGTTTGGTGCATACTTTACCGAAATAAAATTTGAATGTTGTTTGAACTATGAAGACACTGCTAGACGGATTATTACCATGGCTTATATATAGTATAGGAATACCTATTTGCGGATACTCATCAAATTGGAAATGTATTACTGGTTCATATGCTATGAATTAAATTAAAATAAAATTTCTCATTACATTTCTCATTAGGGTTGACTTTGACAATGGTAAAATAAAATTGTGTAAAAGGAACCATAAGGATATGATATGCCTAATATCTTGATGAATATGCATTCTAAAAAAAAAGAATCAAACTAAAGATTAAACATTTAATTGTAATGAATGTTTTGCATTTGAAACTTACCTTCTGGTTACTCGCTCGCTCTATCTGTTGTAGATTTCACCAACACTTGACTATTTCTGCAGTGTTATCCTGTTGCCAATAGCAATAACTTTCTATATAACATGGTGGTTTATTCATTTTGTGGATGGCTTTTTCTCTCCTATCTATGCTCAGCTGGGAATCAATATTTTTGGTGAGTGTACATATTTTATTTTCTCCTAGATTCTTTTTTCTTTTGATAAGAGGTTCCTATGTCAAAGATGTTGTGTAGGAAACTTTTCTGAAGCATAGATTTTTTAGAATTTTAGTACGTAGATGGCCATTTACACTGTCAAAGAATTATGGGAGGCTACTCAATATACTTGCGGTCCACTGTTAGAATGATGTAATTGTATTTTTAGTGTAGATGTTTCATCATATCTTGGGACCTTGCGATTTTTCTTACTTGTATACTTATATATAGTTTTTGCAATTTGGTTCATGAATTTTATATGTTATCGGTTGTATGCGTATGCATACTCATATAAATCTCTCCCACTATTACATATCACTTTAATATTCAACTTTCTACTTTTTGGGTAGGTCTTGGCTTTGTTACTTCCATCACTTTCATATTCTTGGTTGGGGTATTCATGTCATCATGGTTGGGGGCATCTGTTTTGAGCCTTGGGGAATGGTTCATCAAGCGTATGCCATTTGTTCGTCACATCTATAATGCGTCCAAACAGATTAGTTCTGCCATATCTCCAGGTGATTCTAGCATCAGTTTTCATTTTTAAGTGGCTGCATGAGTGACTTTTGTTAATGATTGGCCCTTATTCTTACTTCTAATACTTAACAGATCAGAACACACAAGCCTTCAAGGAAGTTGCCATCATAAGGCATCCACGTATTGGTGAATATGCATTTGGCTTCATCACATCATCTGTTGTTCTTCAGGTTTGGCATTCATCTTTCATGTTCTTGTATATGCCATTGGTTATGCTTGTATGTCCATTCATCTTAAACTCCCCCCCCCCCCGGAACCAAAAGAAGAGGGGAGAACATGATAAATAAACACCCAGAAAAGTTTTTTTTTTAAGTGTTGTAATACCTTAAATCCACTGCCCCCCTCCTTAGAATTGGTCCTGCATATTAGTTCTCCTATTTTTCTCGATGTGGTATCTCTGCACAATTTGCCTCGACCTGGTATTTCAAGACCATGCAGTGCAATGTCCCCAATACTCCCTATTTCCTTCTATTTCTACCTTCATTGGAGTTTTTTTTCAGTACTTAATTAGCTTTTCCACTTCCAACTAAAAGAAATCTGATCTGGTATCTGATGTACATACAAAAATACATTATATATTCTAGTGATATTCAATCTTGTCTAATGTGTAGATTTTCATGATATTTTGTTCCGACCATTCTGAAGTAGGGAAAATTTAGAGTAGTTCACTTCCATTTGACAAAGATAGTAAAATAAATCGAGCAAGTGTATTGCTATAAGCTTCTGCCTGTCTTTACAAAATAGTGTGTTGTTGGGTAAATCTATATACGCACAACACGCAAGTATACGTGGTCAACAAGTAATAAAGTGATAAGTTGAGTATCGTTCCCACAGAGAATTAGTTAATAAAAATCACCAAGTACTAACCCGTAACCAACTCAATCTTATTTAAACAAATGAATTTAATGTTATAAATTAAAATATTTAACTAAACTAATTCTAATTACCACTAATTAAAAATCAGATTATGGAGAATTAAGATCACAACTTCACTTATTGCTTCATTTAGGTTAACACACTTCTCATCAATTATTCTCTATCACAAATTGTTAATCAAGAACACGAAAGTAGTATTAACCACCTCTCGATGCACTAATACCGTATTAACGTCAATCCACAATTAAGATAGAAATCCGTTAAACACCTTAACCAACTAACCCACTATATCTCTATGTGAATTACAATTGAAGAAAGTTGAAGAACAAGTTCTCTATAAGATTACATGCGATGTCAAGCATATCTCTACCTTAACACTCATCAAGTTTAAGCTACTAACAAAACCCTGAACATATGCTATCATGATTAGATCTAAATCTATACTTCATCTCTCGAGTTCATATAGATTATCACGGTAATTGATGGCCAATCAATTAAACAATTAATTCCAAATCATAATAGACAATCCTCACAATAGAAAATACTAATTGATAACGAAGCATATTAAAATAAACTACACAATAAGATCCATTGTAATCTCAAACAAAGAATTAGTTCATTATTATTGAATTTAAACTAAGAATCCACAATTGAATAATCATTAAAAGATAAAGATAGAAGAAGATGAGAAGAAATAATCTATTGTCAGTAGACTTGACGCTCCCTCCTTGCTCCTACTTTGAATCTTCAATGGTCTCCAAGTTGCTTCAATCTCCAAATCTAATTAGAACTAATGTTATGTTCTAATCTAAAGGAGTGTTTAATCTAGTCTAAGCTATGTAATCCCTAAACTAAGCTATGTAATCTCCAAACTAAACTATGTAATCCCCCCTTATTTTATGCCTTACATCATGTATTTATAGGTTACAAGTCCAATTTTTAGCTTAGGAACAATTCCAATCCAATTTGGAGTCAAAAAGATGTCAAAATTCGCCCAAAACGCAAAACTCTGCTTCCTAGCGCCTAGGCGCTTGATTTTGTGCTGTCTGGACCGCCTAGGCGCTTAAGGTTACTGACTTGGAGCGCCTAGGCGCTTGATTTGGCCTTGGCTGGAGCGCCTAGGCGCTTGCTGTTTTTCCAACATTTTCTGCTCCGACGTCCTTTGGAAAAATGGCCATAACTTCTTCGTCCGAACTCCGATTTAGATGATTCAAGATGATCCGGAAAGAGGAAAAGTAGATCTACAATTTTCATTCTTGAAGTTTCGTGAAATAATATCCGGAGCTATAGTAAAATTGGCTCTGAAGTGACTGCTGTGTAAATGGCAAGCCGAAAACGCGAATCTAGCCACCCCAAACATCGATCCAAGTAACTTTTGTCCCAATTCCTACAAAACAATATAAAACATGCATGAATAGACACAAACACATAAAAACATCCTAAAAGACTTGAAAACAACAATAAATTAAGCCCGAATGTATCCAATTCATGTGTATAAAACTCACTCATCAAATACCCCCAAACTTAAACCTTTGCTTGTCCTCAAGCAAAAACACAAAAATGTTATGCAATGCAATGTAATGAAACTAATCTATATGCCTACGAATCCAACAGTAATGACAGAAACAAGTCTATTTAACCGGCCTTAGAGAAATCAAGTAAACATGATAATACATCATATTTAAACAAATCAGTAATTTCTCAATCAATCATCAAATCTTAAACTGTTATCACTGATATAGTGCGTGTGTGGTCCACAACAATGTTAACTGATATAAAGTCAAATTTAAGACATAATAGATATCTTCGAAGGCATCATACAGTGCAAATTCACAAAATTCACGAACAAGCTAGATCCAACTAAAGTCAAACATCCACCAAGTTCAAGAGTCCAATCCGGGATACTTATGCTTTACTTTTCATCACGGGGGCTTTTTGCTCTTTTCCCGTTTTATTATATTTCTTTTTTTTATTTTTTTTCCTTTTTTTTAACCATGACTGTGCAATGTCTCATTCCATTAGGCTAACAGTGTCACCCCTTAGCGAGCTTTCGACCAACGACTCCCAGACCATATAAGACCTTAGGGCGCTAGGTTTTAAGATACCCCTTCGGGCGTACTTGCTCAAGTAACAAAGGCCCCGAAACAAAACTAGCCAAGGTATTATTTTTATCTTATTTTTTTTTTTTTTTTTTTTTTAACGAAGCTTATATATCCCAAATTTTTTCCCCAAACTTAAGTTTTTATCAAAATTTAGCCATCTCCGCCTATTCATGTCTTTCATTCCTTCAAACTAGCATTATCCTCTAGAAGTCCATTATGTGTCAATTTAAAGTCAATCAGTCAACATAGTTATTTTTACTGTGCTATCCTTATTATATCAGTTTCAAACAGGTAAAGATTCAAATCATGACAAGAAATCACATCAAAGTCTTAACAGACAATACTATACTTGTCTACTCAATTCCAATCTCATCACTGGCCAAAATAGACTTAAACTATCTAACGGCTGGAAACATGCAAATACTAATTTTTTTTTTTTTTTTTTTAATGAATGCAAACTATATGAAAAACTATCAACTAAATTCTATATGAATGCACTAGATGAATACTACATGCATGAACTGGAGCTGGACAATTACACCCCCAAACTTAAACTAGACATTGTCCTCAATGACTAAAATAGAAAAAATTAAAGCAGAGGACTTCCCTGAAAATATAGCAATCGTCCTCCTTACCCGCTAAGTTTGGAGAAAAGGCTAAGCACATGGAACAAATTGGGCACCACACTTGAATTTGACTTGAATAACCTGTAAAACCATGATAGAAGCAATTTTATTAAATCCTAAATAAATGCAAATTCAAAACTACTAATATAAAACTTAATAAAAACTAAAAATAAAAATTAAACTTGAGTTGCCTCCCAATAAGCGCTTGTTTTATAGTCTCAGCCTGACTTCTTCAATTCTCTATCCAATTCCCCTACGAAAATTGAGGAACCCTCCATCCATCGGAAATAATATAGCTTTTGGTAGGTTCCCATTTACGATGGCCAATGCATCAAAGTCACCTAGCATGCTCTGATTTGGTAAGATCTCAATCAAGAAGGTCCCACAGCTAGGTGTTTTCTTCATTGTGTATGTGATCACTTTGGGGCATTGAAGCTTGTCACACACAATGTGCTCTTCGTCTATCTTCTCTTTCTCGTCCCACCATGGATTCAAAATTGTACTCACTCTTATGTCAATTAGATCTTCGCCGACGACATGACTACCAAGCGGGCACGGTTTTGCAAATCTAACCAGATCGTTGAACTTTGGTGGAGACCCATTTAGATCTTTGTGGACCTCTATTTCATTATCCCCAATTGTCTCCACACTTCCTATACCTTGTGGCTCATCCAGTTGCAGATTTGGTTCGGGTTCTCCGTCAATTTCATCATCCATGCCATAAAACCAAGTGTTTGGAGGAAGGTTGCTTACGTCTTTGGTCATTTGCTCTATCTGATCCGCAAGATTTTGAATTGACCTCGCTTGATTACTCATTCTCTCCTCATTTGATGCTATGAACTTGGACACCAATTCCTCCAACCTTGAACTTTCTGTTTCAGTCTCGGAAGCCATGTATTGAGGACCATTGGTTGAGGTAGTGAGGAGTTGTTCCATTCGATTATTAAAATTTTGGGTTGATAACTCCTGACTCATTATCATCTCTTCTTTTTCTGCTATAATCCTTAACATGAATTCCTTGAAATCTGAATTGCCTTCTTGTTGCATTGGAGGTGGATTTGAGAAATTTGATGGATATGTTGGATTTGGAGCAGAGTATTGGTCCTGATAGTTGTAGCTCCATGAAGAATCCGGGTGATACCCCCAAACTTGATGGTAATTATCATATGCATACTGGTTGAGGTATACACCACCTTGTTTTCGCCGCCCAAAACTAACGGTGCATTGATGACTCGGATGGTTGCCAGCACAATAGTCACACATGATTGCCATCCTTTGACTCTGTTGGGCTGCGATAACGACCAACTCCCTCGAAAGTTCTTTAATTTGTGCTGACATTGCGGAAAGTGTCGCGAGTCTGTCAATCTCCTTTTCTTTTGGTTGAGTCATGTTCGTGTATGGCCATTGATACGCAAAGTCATCCATGGTACCTGAAAAGAGAGAAATATAGGAAGAGAATTAAAAATAAAAATAAAAATGTTTAAATTAAGACTAATTTGATTGAAATTAATATTGGTAAAAAATATTAAACTAATTCCCCGGCAACGGCGCCAAAAACTTGTTGGGAAAATCTATATACGCACAACACACAAGTATACGTGGTCAACAAGTAATAAAGTGATAAGTTGAGTATCGTTCCCACAGAGAATTAGTTAATAAAAATCACCAAGTACTAACCCGTAACCAACTCAATCTTATTTAAACAAATGAATTTAATGTTATAAATTAAAATATTTAACTAAACTAATTCTAATTACCACTAATTAAAAATCAGATTATGGAGAATTAAGATCACAACTTCACTTATTGCTTCATTTAGGTTAACACACTTCTCATCAATTATTCTCTATCCCAAATTGTTAATAAAGAACACGAAAGTAGTATTAACCACCTCTCGATGCACTAATACCGTATTAACGTCAATCCACAATTAAGATAGAAATCCGTTAAACACCTTAACCAACTAACCCACTATATCTCTATGTGAATTACAATTGAAGAAAGTTGAAGAACAAATTCTCTATAAGATTACATGCGATGTCAAGCATATCTCTACCTTAACACTCATCAAGTTTAAGCTACTAACAAAACCCTGAACACATGCTATCATGATTAGATCTAAATCTATACTTCATCTCTCGAGTTCATATAGATTATCACGGTAATTGATGGCCAATCAATTAAACAATTAATTCCAAATCATAATAGACAATCCTCACAATAGAAAATACTAATTGATAACGAAGCATATTAAAATAAACTACACAATAAGATCCATTGTAATCTCAAACAAAGAATTAGTTCATTATTATTGAATTTAAACTAAGAATCCACAATTGAATAATCATTAAAAGATAAAGATAGAAGAAGATGAGAAGAAATAATCTATTGTCAGTAGACTTGACGCTCCCTCCTTGCTCCTACTTTGAATCTTCAATGGTCTCCAAGTTGCTTCAATCTCCAAATCTAATTAGAACTAATGTTATGTTCTAATCTAAAGGAGTGTTTAATCTAGTCTAAGCTATGTAATCCCTAAACTAAGCTATGTAATCTCCAAACTAAACTATGTAATCCCCCCTTATTTTATGCCTTACATCATGTATTTATAGGTTACAAGTCCAATTTTTAGCTTAGGAACAATTCCAATCCTAATTTGGAGTCAAAAAGATGTCAAAATTCGCCCAAAACGCAAAACTCTGCTTCCTAGCGCCTAGGCGCTTGATTTTGTGCTGTCTGGACCGCCTAGGCGCTTAAGGTTACTGACTTGGAGCGCCTAGGCGCTTGATTTGGCCTTGGCTGGAGCGCCTAGGCGCTTGCTGTTTTTCCAACATTTTCTGCTCCGACGTCCTTTGGAAAAATGGCCATAACTTCTTCGTCCGAACTCCGATTTAGATGATTCAAGATGATCCGGAAAGAGGAAAAGTAGATCTACAATTTTCATTCTTGAAGTTTCGTGAAATAATATCCGGAGCTATAGTAAAATTGGCTCTGAAGTGACTGCTGTGTAAATGGCAAGCCGAAAACGCGAATCTAGCCACCCCAAACATCGATCCAAGTAACTTTTGTCCCAATTCCTACAAAACAATATAAAACATGCATGAATAGACACAAACACATAAAAACATCCTAAAAGACTTGAAAACAACAATAAATTAAGCCCGAATGTATCCAATTCATGTGTATAAAACTCACTCATCATGTGTGTAAAGATGTGGTAATTTATATAGGCTACTAATGCAACCAAGAAACTCTGGACTGAACATTTTGTCGTCGTGATAACCCCATGGGCCATGGGCCTCAACGACTCTGATTTCTTTTTTAGAAGATTCTTTTTGTCTAAAAATTTTAACAATAAATGTATATTTGTTTTGATTGATAATTGCTTAATCTGACAGTTACATCTCGTTAACTTGGATATTTTTTCTTCATCCTCTTGGAATCCAGAATTACTCAGGAGAGGAGGAGCTATACTGTGTATATGTCCCAACCAACCATCTTTATATTGGTGATATATTCATGGTCAATGCCAACGATGTTATAAGGCCGAACTTATCAGTTCGAGAAGGAATTGGTAAGCAACTGCTTTTACTTTACCAAAAAATTCTGGAATGAGGGAACAGACCACTACTTTTGTGTTTTACTTTTTTTTATTCTTTGGCCACCTTCTCATGTCTTCTCCTGCCTTTTTGTTTCTCTCTCTACCAGTCCCCTCTTCGTCCACAAATGAAGAGCACAGAAGCATACTTAAACTGAGCCGTCATTTCTGCCTTTTTGTTTATTCAGATGAATTTTTAGCCTAGCTCTGCCCCCCTTTTTGTTTTTTGATTTTTCAATGGAATTTATTCGGATGGTTTTATTTTTTTGACTTTTGTTTGGGATGAGCAACGATGATGATTTGATTAATTTTGTTATCCTTGCACTTTGAATGTTAATGAAGAAATCTATGGGGAAAGTTATTTCTGAGATGCTCATCCACCAAAATACTACTAGCAATTATATATAGGGGAAAATGGCTGTGCACAGCTGTGTTCTTTTGTTTTTTACACAGTACACCAAAACGGTGTCGTTTTGTAAGATTTGTTTTTAAAAAAAACACGCTCCAGTCTTCTCCCCTCCCAACTCCAGATTTCTCCCCTCCCAAATCATAGCTTCTCTCCTCTCAGAAATCGCTCAAGCCCAAAATGAGAAATCGATCCGGCATGTTCTTCTCTGACCCAGTTATTGCTCACCTCCGTTTTCCACCCTCTCTCTCTACATGTATGTATATACATATGTTTTTCAATTTTTATGCTTCTTCTCGTTGTTGAGTTTATGTTATATATAAGCCTCATTGTTGTTTGTTGGTGTGAATTGGGTACCGGGTATGGTGTGAATTGGGTACCCTGGAATGAGGGAACAGACCACTACTAGGGTTACTCTAAATAGGGTTCTCAGTTTCTCACCACTAATTAAATATAAATGCCGCCAACTTGCTCATTGCTTAGTTGTGTGTATTTGCACTAGGAGGAAGGCCCTTGTATAGGAGTTGGTTATGATGTGCTTTGTAACACTACATGCCATCATTTATTCATTTAAGTATATGTTAGCATGAGTCACGTAGTTTGCCACCACCCTTAACGGGGGAGGTGGAGTCTTCAAATCTTACTTGTGGGTATCATGGGTGCTTGTGTACAAGTTATATCTTACCCGAAATAACAGGAAAACAAAAGACAAAATGGAAATATGAGAAGTTTCTATTCAAACTTATTTTTATTAATTTAGTCTTTTGGGGTTACTGATCTGTTAGTTTCTTCTGATCTTGCAGAAATTGTGGTGTCTGGTGGAATGTCAATGCCCCAGATCTTATCAACTTTGGATTCAAGGACTGTTCAGGCGGACAGAAGTAGAACCGACAGAACCTGAGAATTGAAGGGATTAGCTTAAGTAGAGTTGTTTACTTATCACTTACTTGAGATCCAGACAGCAGGCATTTGCATAAGTAGATTTGTTTACCCATCACCTGGTCGTTTATGTAGCTGCATTCAAATTTTTTCATTTTTTTTAATACCATTTAATGTGTTCAAATGTTAGATTCTTATCACATCTGTAACATTGAGTGCCATGTAAAATGTAGGGGAGTAGTGATTGGTTGAAAATATAATCCGTTAACATTACAATTTGATAGGTCTTTTTTTTTTGGGTCTCAGTTTTACTTGTTCTAGTTGTTGCTCGTCTTTCTAGATGGGTCTTCCGTTGTTTAAAGGTTGCAAGTCAGGATCGGAGAGATCGACACTGTATCGATCAATTGACTAAAGTTAATTTTATTCTAATTCATTCCCCGATGATTCACGAGTGAATTTACGGAAACTACCTTACGTCTTCTGTGTTTGTTTTGCTATTGAGCTTTAACCCTAATTATGGATGCTCGACTTAAAGTTCAATTTGATCTCAAATCAAAATATAAACAATTTAAATATAAGTAAATTTTAAAGTTTGATAAATTATTTTTTTATTAATATTTGAATTATATTCGTTCAAAAAGTTCAATCGGTTCTATTAACTGTTTATGCGATATTGTATTGCTTATATTAATCTTCTTCTAGACTTTGTTTCCAAAGGTTATAACTTTTTGGAAATGCAGAGGCATATAATCTGAAACTTTGTTTTTATCCCAACCCAAGTAACAAAGAGAAGGTAAATAATAAATCAATTTGTTGTTTTTATGATCAGAAACCTTATGTGCAATGAATTAACCATGATGTGTACGCAATTTTTCACTGATCACAAAAGAAAGTATTGCTTTTATAAAATAATTTTTTTAAAAAACTATTTAAATTACAATATTTTTTATTTAAAATAATTCTGAATATTCATCATATCATCAATTTTAAAAATGGCCGGATATAAGTTAATAGATTAATCACTTTAATAATCAATTCTATAAAAGACTAATTAATTTTTATTTTTACAATTTCTCAAATATTCAGTTTTTTAAATTAAAAAATAAAGAAGAAAGAAAATTGTAGCTGGGGTCATTGAGTGGAAGCAGAAAATACATTAAACACTTGACTTTGAAGAAGACTCGAGGTACAAGTTATACAACTCTTATGCTACGTTTGGATGGATGAAATAGGAGGGAGAATGGAATGAATCATTTCGTTAGAATGATAAAAATGTTGTTTGGTTTGTTTATTACAACGGAATAATGTATTTCTAGTAGAATATGTGTTAACTTAAAATTATAATTTTTATTCTTGGAAGAGGGTCAGGAATAACTTATTCCATCTATTATTTTTAAGTAATTGACAAATATATCCCTAAAAAATAAAATTGGGAGCGTAATGCGTTGAATAATGTTAAAAAACCGCATGAACATAAAAACGCATGCAATTTGTACCCAACCAACCTGAAGCATGAGAACACTTCTTCCGCTTAATCTTTTCACATTATATACTATCAAATATATAAATATAAATAAATTCAGCACATAATTAAAAAAAATTGAATTTAAGTTAAATTTGAACATAAATTTTTAATATAAATTGAATTTAAGTTAAGTTAAAAAATTGAATTTAAATTGAACATAAATTGAATTTAAGTTAAAAATTGAATTTAAGTTAAGTTAATTTTTTTTAATATAAATTGAATTTAAGTTAAATTTAAACATTTAGGGATATTTAGGTCACTTTTTAATTATTTATTTCATTCTTAAATATATTCCTAACATCAACCAAACATGTACATAAAATATTAAAAAATCATTCCATTCCCTTCCTTATTTCATTCCATCCTTACTATATTCCATTCCTTCGATATAATTTCACCGTTTTCAATCGGGAAACCCTAATTCCGCGACGCCTCTCTATAAGTACAAGCAAACAAGAAGCACAAGTCACACAATCTCCCATCAGCGGCTGAGTTAGGGTTTCGCCGAATGAAGCTCTACTGTAATAGGTTCTCACCCTCATTTTCTCTCTCCATATCTATTTGTTTGAATTTCTATTTCCGATTTGTTAAAATGTCTCCGAGGGTCACTGATGATTAATGTCATTGGTCTCGTTCGTCGTAATGGCAGATCCTTCTGCCTTGCCGATTATCCTGATTTATAATCTGAGTCCAGTCCGGAGTATAAGCAAAATGTAAACTTTTCTTTATGTTAGTTTATAAATGATTTTAGTTTTTTTAATAATAATTGTTTGTTCATATTTAGATTGGCCTATGATTAAAAGTTTATTCAAAGACAAGCATATGTCTGAATCATGCTATGTTGAATACCTAATCTTCTCTATGAGGCCAATTATGTCGTCTTCTTTTTCTCCTTTAAAAAGAAAGTTTATAGGCGTTAGTGTGGTTAATTTTTTTATGGAGTGGTTAGCATGAACTATTGAGTATTAAACTTCATGCTAAACGGATTCATTTTTTCAAGCCAATGAGAAATAGTGTACTATGTAATATTATGATTATTCATGATTCCAACAATACTACTGCCTTCCTTCTGAGGCTTGGCTTTTGTTCTCCTTTGATTATTGTTTTTCATTTTTTGTTTTATATTAGGGGCATTGCTCCAACATATTTAATGTATACACACACATTGATATGCATTTGAAAGCATAGTTCAAATGACAATACATGATTATAAATTTGAAATAGTCTTTCGCTCCTATCTGATTTCCCCCAGTATGATATAATATTGGTTTTAATGTTATGAACATAAATTTTGTTTATTTATTTGTGACCTCGAATAAAGTCTTCATATTTGTTTGTTTTCATTTATGTTCCAAGGTTGTAGTTTTGTAGAAATAAAAATGAAGGACTGTGATGCCTAAATGTGATCTCGTTCGTCGTAATGGTGAGTTTCACCTTGCCGACCATTCTGTTATATCACCACCCATAAACTGAGTCCCAAATTTACATATTGTATTTTAAATTTTGAGTCTTTTCACTGAAGTATTTGCATCATCCTATAATCAACATTTAGGTAACTTTATGTATGCAAAATAGTAGATTATAAGCTTTGCAATGATATTATAATTGTTTTGGTTCATGATGTTCATCTTGAATACATCCCAATTCTTTTGCTTCATATTAAAAAGACAAGCATGTCTGAAAATACTTTTGGCACACTAAGCCTCTCTAAGAGGCCTTTTAGTTTTCTGTTCTTTAGTTTTGGTAGTTGTACTAATAATTTGTATCTGTATGAAAGTTAAAACTACTTATTCTAAGATTCTCTATTATTAGTTCCTTGTGGCTTCAATGAAGGGTTTCCATTGACTTCAGCTTTGCTGGGAATCTTAGCATTTGGAGCACAAAGTTTTGGCCTGCCAGACTTGCAAGTGTGCAGTTGAGCAGCTCATCTCAGTATTTTGTAGTAATTCCAAGGATTCAAATAACATACTCTTAGAAGGTGTTAATATACCAGTTCTGTAGGGCTCTTGAATTTTTATACTAATCATGTTCATCTTTTGATATTTGTTATTATTGTCAATTGAGATAACTGTGCTTCCAATCTCTAATTATTGTCAATTGAGATAACTGTGCAGCGGCTGTTAGGGGTTCGCCGAATGAAGCTCTGATAATGCTACTGTAATAGGTTCTCACCCTCATTTTCTCTCTCCATAGATAAACATATCTATTTGTTTGAATTTCTATTTCCTATTTGTTAAAATGTCTCCGAGGGTCACTGATGATTAATGTGATTGGTCTCGTTCGTCGTAATGGCAAAAATCATTCTGCCTTGCCGATTATCCTGATATATAATCTGAGACCAGTTCGGAGTATAAGCAAAATGTAAATGTTTCTTTATGTTGGTTTATAAATGAATTTAGTTTTTTTAATAATAATTGTGTGTTCATATTTAGATTGGTCTATGATTAAAAGTTTATTCAAAGACAAGCATATGTCTGAATCTTGCTATGTTGAATACCTAATCTTCTCTATGAGGCCAATTATGTCTTCTTTTTCTCCTTTAAAAAGAAAGTTTATAGGGTTATTTTTTTTATGGAGTGGGTAGCATGAAGTGAACTATCAATACAGTGATGATATACAGGCGGACAGATTAACCTCCTGTGTGTTGGCAGAAGTGAACTTGTCAGCACTGTATTAAATTTCATGCTAACTAGATCTATTTTTTCAAGCCAATGATGAGAGATAGTGTACTATGTAATATTATGATTATTCATGATTCCAACAATACTACTGCCTTCCTTCTGAGGCTTGGCTTTTGTTCTCCTTTGATTTTTGTTTTTCATTTTTTGTTTTAATTCATACACAAACATTGATATGCATTTGAAATGGTACGGTACGGTCGTGTGATGATCTGAAGCATAGTTCAAATGACAATCTATATGATTATAAATTTGAAATGGTCTTTCGCTCCTATCTGATGACCCCCATTATAATATTGATTTTAATGTTATGAACATAAATTTTGTTTATTTATTTGTGACCTCGAATAAAGTCTTCATATTTGTTTGTTTTCATTTATGTTTCAAGGTTGTATTTTTGTAGAAATGAAAATGAGGGACTGTGATGCCTAAATGTGATCTCGTTCGTCGTAATGGTGAGTTTCACCTTGCCGACCATTCTGTTATATCACCACCCATAAACTGAGTCCCAAAAAATTACATATTGTATTTTAAATTATTAGTCTTTTCACTAAAGTATTTGCATCATCTTATAATTAACATTTAGGCAACTTTATGTATGCAAAATGGTAGATTATAAGCTTTGCAATGATATTATAATTGTTTTGGTTCATGATGTTCATCTTTAATACATCACTATTCTTTTGTTTCATATTAAAAGACAAGAATGCATGTCTGAAATAATACTTTTTGCTCACTAAGCCTCTCTAAGAGGCCTTTTAGTTTTCTGTTCTTTTGTTTTGGTAGTTGTACTAATAATTTGTATATGTATGAAAGTTAAGTTGGGTGAAATACACTTTTTTCCACCTTAGTAGGGGTCGATTTACAAATGCATCATTAAACTGATTTTTTTTGCGGTCAACTCATTGAACTATATATTATTTACAAAAAGTGATTTGTCCGTCTATGTCGGTTAACCATTTAACAGAAAAATGACGTGGCAATACGTGGCAGGAGAGAGAAGCTGAGTTGGATAATTAATTAAATAAAATTAGGGTTAAGTTCAGATGACCACCTGGGGTTTGAGCGGTTTTCCACTTAACCACCTGTGTCAGTAAAGTTACATTTAAACACCTGACTTTTTGAGTTGAAGTGAGAACGTGCTTTCTGTCATAACTTTGTTACTTAAATTGGATAAAGACTTAATTACACTCCTTATATGAACAACTGACATTCTCTCATCATTCTCTCATCTGAAGTCTACAAAAATCATAAACTGTATAGAGAGAGAGGGAACAAAAACCTGTGTTGATCTAGTGTCATGGTTCTCTAGAAAGAAGTAAAGTGTACTAGACTTAAAGAAAGAAGTAAAGTGTACTACCAGATCTAAGTTGATACACCAATAGTTATTCTCAAAGGTGTTTCTGATAAAGATATATTCCAAATTTTCAGCAAAACAAGTTCATAATAGTTCGAAGACAAGCATCACTGCTTTGGGCTTTTAATTCTTGGGAAAACTGCTTCCTCTATTTTCTTTTGGTCTTGTAACTCAGTTAAGCAAACTGCCAGAGAGTTGATAATGCATATTACGCGTTTAGCCGAATGAAGCTCTGATAATGCTACTGTAATATGTTCTCACCCTTATATTCTCTCTCCATAGATAAACGTATATCCTTTTGTTTTAATTTCTATTTCCGATTTGTTAAAATGTCTTCGTGAGTCACTGATGATTAATGTGATTGGTCTCGTTTGTCGTAATGGCACTGCCTTGCCGATTATCCTGATTTATAATCCGAGTCCAGTCCGGAGTATAAGCAAAATGTAAATGTTTCTTTATGTTGGTTGTAAATGAATTTAGTTTTTTTTATTATAATAATTGTGTGTTCATATTTAGACTGGCCTATGATTAAAAGTTTATTCAAAGACAAGCATGTCTGAATCATGCTATGTTGAATACCTAATCTTCTCTATGAGGCCAATTACATTTTTTCCTTTAAAAAATAAGTTTATATAGGTGTTTGTGTGAGGAGTGGTTAGCATGCAAGTTCATTCAGGGATAACCCATCGGTGTGTGTCAGCAGCACTGTATTGGGCTGCTAATCGGATCCTCTGGTTAATTTTTTCAAGCCAATGATGAGAGACAGTGTACTATGTAATATTATGATTATTCATGATTCCAACAATACTACTGCCTTCCTTCTGAGGCTTGGCTTTTGTTCTCCTTTGATTTTTGTTTTTCGTTTTTTGTTTTATATTAGAGCATTGTTCCAACATATTTAATGTATACACACATTGATATGCATTTGAAATGGTACGGTCGTGTGATGATCTGAAGCATAGTTCAAATGACAATCTATATGATTATAAATTTGAAATAGTCTTTCGCTCCTATCTGATGACCCCCATTATGATGTAATATTGATTTTAATGTTATGAACATAAATTTTGTTTATTTATTTGTGACCTCGAATAAAGTTTTCATATTTGTTTGTTTTCATTTATGTTCCAAGGTTGTAGTTTTGTAGAAATGAAAATGAGGGGCTGTGATGCCTAAATGTGATCTCGTTCGTCGTAATGGTGAGTTTCACCTTGCCGACCATTCTGTTATATCACCACCTATAAACTGAGTCCCAAAATTACATATTGTATTTTAAATTTTGAGTCTTCACTAAAGTATTTGCATCATCCTATAATCAACATTTAGGTAACTTTATGTATTTAAAATAGTTGATTATAAGCTTTGCAATGCTATTATAATTGTTTCTGTTCTTTAGTTTTATTAGTTGTACTAAGAGGCCTTTTAGTTTTCTGTTCTTTAGTTCTGGTAGTTGTACTAATAATTTGTATCTGTATGAAAGTTAAGACTACTTATTCTAAGATTCTCTATTATTAGTTCCTTGTGGCTTCAATGAAGGGTTTCCATTGACCTGAGCTTTGCTGGGAATGTTGGCATTTGGAGCACAAAGTTTTGGCCTTCCAGACTTGCAAGTGTGCAGTGGAGCAGCTCGCTCATCACAGTTGACATATTTTTAGTGTTGCTAACATGTATTTTGTAGTAGTTCCAAGGATTCAAATAATATACTCTTAGTTCTGAAGGGCTCTGTGATTTTTATACTCATCATGTTCATCTTTTGATAACTGTGCTTCCAATCTCTATTATAGAGAAGACTTTCTTAGGCTAAGACATGTTCAGACCCGAACAACTGAAAAAGACTTTTGTCTCGATCGTTTATAGAGATGGCCAGTCGAACAGTTATGGACACAGTTACGCATTAATATATAAAAAATAATTAATTACATTAATTAATATTTAGTAAATAAGTAAAATTAATAAATTTATATAAATATTTAATGACCGGTATGGAGCTAACTTGGGCTTCAAAACATGCCTAATATCTATCTGGATTCAAAATTATTGTAGCCCGCCCATCTTTAAGGACCAGCACTTTTAGCCAAGCCCTGTCCCCCTATACATGCATCATCTTTACTACCTCCTTGCCGAAACGCAGCTTCTTTTGTGTTTTACTTTTTTTTTTATTCTTTGGCCACCTTCTCATGTCTTCTCCTGCCTTTTTGTTTTCTCTCTACCATTCCCCCCTGGTCCACAAATGAAGAGCACAGAAGCATACTTAAACTGAGACGTCATTTCTGCCTTTTTGTTTATTCGGATGATTTTTAGCCTAGCTCTGCCCCCTTTTTGTTTTTTGATTTTTCAATGGAATTTATTCGGATGATTATTATTTTTTTGACTTTTGTTTGGGATGAGCAACGATGATGATTTGATTAATTTTGTTATCCTTGCACTTTGAATGTTAATAAATAAATCTATGGGGAAAGTTATTTCTGAGATGCTCATCCACCAAAATACTACTAGCAATTATATATATATATATATATATGATGAAATTTTTACGGTTTTTTTTTGCATAGAAATTAGGATTATATGGAAGACTGTACAAAGACCGAGTAAGGTATAGTGCAACGGAGAAGAAGCAGAAGCGTAGAGTTGAAAGGCTGAAGTCCTAATTTTTTTTAGAATCGGTCCAACTTGTTAACCAGTAATGGGTTCACTGGGTCAAATAGTTTAACCGTCGATTCGTTGGGTTTGAGCTTTGAACGGTTTTTGGACAAAAATAGATTATTGGTCCAAACTGGACTGGAGAGTCTATCGATTTCGATTTTTTTTGGTTCGATCGCCGGCAGTGTTTAAAAACTATGATTTAATGCAACACTTTGTAAAATTGGTGAAGTTTTTGTGGTTTTAAAATAAAAGCAGAAAAAGAAAAAGTCTGGACGGTACTAAAATTCGGTAGTTCGGACTCGAACCGGACTCTATACATGTATATGTTAATTTTAGAATATCTATCTATACAAAACACAATTGATTTTGAAAAAATTAAGTTTCCCGCTCAAGTTATTAAAAGATCGGGACAGTTAAAAACTTGAGATAAATCTAGCCGTTCAATACTATTGTAGTTAACAAAACACGGAAGGAAAAAATAAGGTTTCAGACTTCACTTGCTTCTCCTTCATACTCTCTATCATAATGAAACAAACAAACCGGTTCCTCTCCAACCAAAGAACGGGTCCGATCGTGACGGACTCGATGTACGAACTCGACGAATCGGACGTTTGGAACTCCGGCCAGGCCGCCTCGCCAGAGGTTCGTAAGGCGGTGCTGGATGTCGGCGTCGGAGGAACAGAGTCGTCGTTGCCGGACAACTTTCCAGACTGGTCAAAGATACTGAAGCAGGACTATGAAGAGGATCGGCAGAGAGATAGCCACGACGAAGATGGCGACGACGGTGGGAATCGAATTCCGCCGCACGAGTTTTTAGCCAGGCAATTGGCGATGAATATGGACAACAATCTACGGTTAGCCCAATCTCTCCCTTCCTCTCTGAACTGGGTACTATTATAGAGTACCATTACGATTTCAAAAAAAATATTGGAGATGCCATTCGAACCCATGATTTTAGCTCTTCTTGGGGGTTTCATTTCTTTTCTTTTGGTTGATTAATTTAAGTGTAGAAATTAAGTTTAAAATGGATTTGAAGATGTTTTCTGTGACAACTTTGAAATAGTAGGAATATGGGAAAAGATTGGATATTTGCATAAGCATTCTGTCGTGCATATATGATAAGACTATGTCCTTTATTCAAAATTCTGCCGATCCTCTGCTCTCTTTCACTCCTTCCCTTTGATTTTTTTATAAGAAGATTTAGACATTAAAAAAATTATCAATTTTTTTTAATTATTTAGCAAGTTCTAGATATTACAATAGATGCAGAGTAATAAACCACGATTCTACTTTTGGTCGAAGAGAGTTCTGTTATTTCCCGTGAAATTGTCATGCTCACCAGTGAAGGAGGATTGTTGTAAACATGTTCATGTAAAAGTTTGAAGTGCAACCGACCATGAATGAGAAAGCCAGAGTCTCCAAACACCTAAATGTTTTATCCTTTTTTCTGTTTTACAGCTTGATTTTTGATCATGTTTTGGTGATATTGCTTCAATATGCGATTTTCCATGATTTTCATGAGTCTCTGGATTCCTTTTTCTATTACAGCAATACTATTATAAACACCCAAGATTGGCAACAACTTCCTTCAAGTGTGCGTTTGACACTCAGAGAGAGAGAAGAGAATAAGAAGCTCTCACATTTAATTTTTTCACCCGACTGCAGTTGTGACCTCTCACTCACTCACATAAGTACAACAATAAGTGATTATTCACTAGGATGGGGAACACTGTTGTAGCTAAAGATATTGATCAGGTATGTTCTGCTTATTATTATATTTTCAATTTGTGCTCGGTTATTACTTGAAGGGCCAAAAAATTACAATATTTCATTAATTCTGATTTGAATTGGTGGCTTGGTTATTGAGCTGTTTATAGTTTAAGAAATATATTTTATGCTTAATTGCTAGAACCACATACTTTATTATGCACATTTTTAATTGTAATGCAGAGGTAAACTACGTAAAAGAGTACAAATCCTCCAAAATTCCATAATTTTTAATTGGAAAGTGCACCATTTCCAAAATTGTGTACATGTAAAGAAAATTACCAATTTTAAAAGTAATTTAGATTTCAGCTTGACAGAAAATTACATGTATCTACTATCGTACAGTAAATAGGTGTTGCCTTCAAGTCTCAATTCACATATAGGTGGGCATGATTTGAAATCAGTAAATGCCTCTCAATTCACATGAAATATTGATTTGAAGAAATTTGTTACGGTAAAGTATTTTACCATATAAAGTATCTCAAGTTTTCAGTTTTTGGGTTTTCTTTAATTAACTGAATTTGCAATGATGACCCACCTTTTTGTTCTTCTCTGAAAGAAAGTACAATCTGAAGTAATTTATGCTAAAGGTAATTTATGACTATTAGAAATGACGCTTAAATTATGTGATCTGATTTCCGTTTGGTCATTTTGTTTATTTTAATGCTTTAATTATGCAAGAATCTTATAAGTAGTGCCTAATTTGTATGGATATATCTAAATTTGTATGAATAAGCAAGCATTCCTTTGATGATGTAATGTATTCCAAAAAATGCTTGCAACTTATTCCTAATTAGAGGGTTCTCAACATGGATACTATAATTTTGTTTTATTAAATGGCCAATCACAAGTGATATTGTTAACCAATGTAATAATGTAACATCATTTCAGACCTCTAGGAAGTACTCTTTATTCATTTGTGTAATTGATGAAAAATCTAGTAACTTGCATACTAGGGTTTGAAAGTTAGGATGGGTAGGAGTGGTATCTGGTAGCATTTAATATTGTGGAGGATCATGAAATGGAGCTAGAGATTTTTTTACTTAAAAAAAGAGTTCTTGAAAATCCAAAGAAAATGAAAATGAAAATGACAGAGAGAAGATGTGAGAGAAAATACACTAAAAGAAAAAAAAGAAAACCCAAAAGGCTCAGTCTCTTTCTCTCTCCTCATTCTCCTTCTCTATAGTTCTCCATTTTCCCCCTCCATTAACAACCCACCTCAATTTTCTTCTCTGAAAGAAAGTACAATCTGAAGTTAATTTATGCTAAAGTTTGAATCTTTACACTTTTTAATATATAAGATTGATGACTATTAGAAATGACGTTTAGATTATGTGATCTGATTTCCGTATGGTCATTTTGTTTATTTTAATGGTTTAATTATGCAAGAATCTTATTAGTAGTGCCTAATTTCACCTAATTTTGAGCAAATATGGATATATCTAATTTTGTATCAATAATAAGATCTGGGTTTTTGTCTAATTTTAATCCTTATGTGTTTTTCTGAGGGATGATATTTGACCGAGTGTTTTATTGGTTTTAATTCTAAAGGAAACTTACTGGGTTGAGCTTGGGTTTCTCTGTTCATGCAATTTTGGTGTGTAGTGTTCTTGGGACTTGATTGGAAGAAGGTGAATCTGAAGCTGTGATGCTTAAGTAGTGCAAGAAAGGAATTTTGGGTTTGTTTTGATCAACAGAATTTTGCAGCATTTCCTTTTTACTAGCTGAGGTAATTAAATTATGCAGTTCTATCGTTATTGGTGCCTTCATTTTGGATTAGTAAGTAGATTATTTTATGTTGTTTTTTTAGTAAATGAACTGCGTTTTTTATGAATCTGAAGCTGTGTCTGCGTTTTTGTATGACCAGACTGTAACCCAAAATCCATATATAACTTACAGAGAAAGAGAGAAAGGATTGTACCAGCGCCTTGAACACCAGCTCCTCGAACAATGGTGAGACCCACCGGAAGAGGATTATATGCAGCAGCAGAGACTCCAAAAACATAATCTTGAAATGAAACCTTTGTTCCATTGAGATACTCATCATACTCATAACCATTGCTTAATCCCAAATACCCAATAACAATTACATCGCAAAAACACAAAATGTTCCTCATTTATTATCTCTAATCCCACCTCTTTAATACCCAAAAATCAAAATGCTAACTTTTAACTGGAGTTGCACGGACACAAAATGCATTTTGAATATTTTGGGATCTAAATCAACCCATTCTTTTCTTAGATTTAATAAACTTTCATGTATTCAAAGTTTCACTGAATATCATGTAATTATTTTAATTGTTTATTGATTCAAGTATGATATTTGTTGTTTTCTCACTATCAAGTTTTACAATTCTGTTCTTTTGCTCGCAATTTGCACAGTTATAACCCAAGTTTTGCTGTATAAATTTGTGTTTTCAATGACAATTTTGCAGGAGTGGATGCTGACAAATTACCTGTAGTGGATTTGTCTTCAATTATTGTAAGTTGCATAATTTGTATGTTTATTTATCTTTTTCTACATGCACAAACACACATATGTATTATTTATCAGGCATATGTATTGTATATTTGCTATGTCAAATGAGGAAAATTGCAAGTTTCACCAGGGTATATTTGTTATATCTACCCGTTTCTCTTTTGAATTATTGCTCGGAAAACTGCAAGTAGAGAGATGTGAGGAGGAAAACTGTACTAATTTAGCACACACAAAATTAGTTTATGTTATTAATAATTTTGGTGGTTGTAGACTTTAGTATTATTACTCTCTTTATAATATGATAAAAAAAATTTAATCTGTAATGTTAGGGATAAATTGAGTTGACAAGATAATTGCATGCAATGAAGAAATTTTGTCACCAGTATCATAAATGTAATTTATTTAAAGATAAAACTTTAGCAACTCCAGTAAAAAGTTAGTATTAGAGATTGAACGAGTCCGTGCATAAAACTTTGTCCGAATTCATACTTTATCCGTTTCTTGATATAAGTCATTTTAGAATTGTGTACAGTATTAAAAAAATAATTGTATAACTTTAAATATAATATTAATTATCTATATTATCTTTATATTATAAAAAGAGTGTTATTTCTTAGCAAAAAATAGTGAGAGAACCAAAATTATATTTAATACTTGGAATAATATTGAAAACTAAATAATTAATAATTACTTTTCTCAAACCACTTATATTAAAATTGAGTGTCATGACTAACATAGCAATAGTTTAACCAACTTTATACCCTACAGATTATAAAGTGCACAGGTGTGGCTTCAAATGCTTTTATCTATATTTTCCAATACACTAACACTGTAAATTTGTAAACCGAACCATTTGGATACCTTCACGAAATTATTGTAATAAGAAATTTGACAAACACTGTGGTGTACAATTTGCGGTCGCACATGCTGCAAACATTTTGCTGCTGCAAACTCTGCTGCAAAGTGCAAACAAAATAATATATTCTAAGTGTTACTATTTTGATGTAGAACGATATCTGGAGATAGATCATTGTTGAAAATAATTGATAAAAATAAGGGAATAATTAATGCATTTCTTTCAATTCCTAATTTGTGGAGAAACTTACTGCTACGTTAGGAATAAATTCTTGATTGTGAAGATATTTCTACTTCAGTGTGCAGTTATCTAATTATAAGCTTTAATAAGCAGACACATCAGTAATTTACCAAGTTCACAAGTTTTTTTGTTGTCAAACTTATTGCCTATACTCTCCTGTATTGGAAAAATAAATAAATGACTTTATCTCTAGAGTGAGCGAACAATCTAGAAGAAATACAATAGCATTGCTATATAGGCTGAACTATCCGCTTGAACATCATTGTAATTGTCCATATTCCCTATATATTTGAGCCATTAATGCCGATGGTTGTAATTTTCCAGACTACATAACATGTACAAGTGTAATTTTCTATATAGATAGATTGGGGATTAATTGACGGTAAGTAAAGGAGAAAAAATCCCTTAAAAAATCAAATAAATGCCATATCACTTATTGTTAAGTATGAAAAAATGTCAAAACATGCAGTCATGAGTAATTCCATTTAATCAATTCTAAGTTGCATTGTACAATTATCTAATTATAAGCTTAAATAAGCAGACACGTCAGTAATTTATCAAGTTCACAAGTTTTTTTGCTGTCAAACTTATTGCCAATCCTTTCATGTATTGGAAAAATAAATAAATGACTTTATCTCTAGAGAGAGCGAACAATCTAGAAAAAATACAATAGCATTGCTATATAGGCTGAACTATCCGCTTGAACATCATTGCAATTCTTAAATCGTATTTATGTAATCACGTGTCAATTGTTTCGTTCTTGCGATACTACTAACATTTTGCTTTCTCTTATAAATAACAGATTTTTGTTACAAACAATATTCGTTGGTCGTGGACGTTGCTGATGGATAACCTTTCTTTTCAAAGGTTTATGTACCAAAGACATGGTAGAGCTTGACAGATATACAAGGTAAATGTTATTATATGTATTTTTGGGTATATATTGAAGGATACTTGGTGTAAGCTGTAAAGAATGTATTTGGTATAAGATGTAAAGTAAAGGGTGGTGCTCAACATGTTGTTTCTCTATTTTCTGCATATATGTATTTTTGTTCTCCGTCTTTTGTAAAGTTGGGTAATTATACATGGTTATGATGATTTTGAGTATGAAATGATGTTTTTTTTGGTGGTTTGGATATGTATGGATGATTGTAAGTTTTTTAAACAGGTTTAGATTTTTCTGGATATCTATTGTAAAGGAAACTCTGCTGAAATTTCTTGAAATTAGTAGCTACTAGCTTAATATTTTGGTGGTTGGATATGTGTTGATTATTGAATATGTATTAATTTCTGCATGGTATAATGATTTTGGGAATGAAATGATGGTTTTTTTTTTTGTGGTTTGAATGATTGTAAGTTTTATAGACAGGTTTAGATTTGTCTGGATATCTATTTTTAAACGAAATTTTGCCAACATTTTTTAAAGTCAGTAGCGACTAGCTTGCCCAAATTTGCGATGGCCCATATGATTTTTTTGGCTATATGTTTGATTAAATTTACTTTTTTTGCGGTTGGGTCAATTATTTTTGAAGTTCTTATTTTATTTTAATTAGGCAAAGGAGCTCCAAACCAATTTGGTGCACATGAACCTTTTAAGCAAGTGGGTATCATTACGCTATTTCAAAACTACAATGCTTTTACCTGTTAATGTATCAGCGATTGGTATTCAATGGACACATTTGTATGATGTATTGTGCTTAAAATAGTTTTACTAATTAATCCTTGTTCCATCTAAAATTGCAAATTAAATAAAGGGAATCAATAGCATATACGTGAAGAGAAGTACTTTTAAATGTGCTTGAAGAAAATATGAAGGTCATTGGCATTGGAATTGTAGTTAACTATCCTAGGTCAAATTTATTAAGAAAATATGAAGGTCATTGGCATTCGAATTTAATAAATGTAGTTAACTATCCTAGATCAAATTTATTGTTGAGTGAATGTGGATGTTGGCTTTAGTTGTTTCCTTAACAAATTCATTTTTTCTTGCAAGTCTCGATTTGTAAATAATGAGTATGTAGATATAATTTGTGGCAAAATTCTTGACTTTTTTATTTTTTGGGTGGGATGTTTATCTTAATTAGAAATTTTCTTATTTACAACAAATAATTACAAAAACTTATAATTTTTATTAAATATATACTCTTTAAATATTGTAACTCGCATTTTTCATTTAGATTCATCTTTAGGTATTAGATAATTACACGTGTATTTGTAGTGTCGGAGGCATGTGTTAACCCTAGTATATATATATAACGCAAACCCTATCTCTTTCTCTTTTATAATCGCATCTTCTTCCTCTAGCTGTTAAAAAATCCTCTTCTCTCCTCCATGACTACCCTCCTACAAAAAATGTTGAAACGCCCATGCGGGAAACAACCGCGATAGAGGTTCTGCGGCCGCCTCTAGCTCCGCCAGGCGTGCTGTGGGTGCTCTTCTTCCTCCGTCGTTGGCCGTCGTTGCATTTTCTCTGATATGTGTACTATTGGCCCAACGCCGGAATCAAGTCGCCTCCATCTCGAAAGACCTGAACGAGGCGGTGGAGAAAATGAATGAGTTAACAGAGGTCGTTCACAGTTTGAGAGACGAACTGGAGAAGCTGGAGAAGGGAAAGTGAAGGAAAGAAGGAAGAAGCTTAGGGTTACACTTTATGTTACTGTTTCCGGTTAATTCATTGCTTAGTTTGGATGAACATGTGTAGAGTATGTGTAGAGTTATGGCTTTTACAGAGCAACAAAAAATCGAATTCAGTTGGTTTTGTTGCTCCAGTGTTTCTTTTACTGTGTAATTTTAGTAAATGCTGAAAATGGTTAAGAAAAGAACTCATTTCCATTCATTTCTTCTCATTCTGTTTAAGAAGAGATGTGATCTTAGTGTTATTTTACGTTTTCCGGTTTGATTACTTTATGGTTTGGTTTTAATTGTTTGGCTTGGGCAAGAGAAATTCTTAGTAATTGAAAATATTGGTCTAGTTTTCATCCCAGATCTGAATTATCATTTACTAGTCAGTTAACTGATCTTGTCATACTATATGTAAATATAAATCTTGGTGATGAATTGTTAATTATCTCAGTTACATTATGAGAAAAGGATTGCAAATCATGCTTTTAGTATTTTCCTTCTCGTTCTTCATTTTTTTGGTTTTCAGTTTATCCAGGGTCAAGCCATAATTTGCAGAGATCTTGTGTTCCTTTCTCTGGCATCTATGGAGTGCATCCATATTACTTTCTTGGGCTTGTATCTGAAAAAGAAAAGGGGCGCCTCTTAAATTCAGTTTACTAAGTCACATAAAAATAATCTTTTCTTATTCAGCTATCAGTATCTTTAAGTAGAGCTACTTATCTAATATATATTCGAATTTATTTTGCATTTGGACTGAATTGTTTAGTCTGGCCTTTCTTCTAGCAATCTATTGTAATTCACCACCAGTGTTTTTGATTCTAAGTGGGTAAAAGTAAATCAATGGCTTGCTTATAAACTTGTCATTGCACTCTTATTTCTTCAAAAGTTCTCAATGAATGTATCACATAGGTTTCATGTTTGCATATAATGATGGCCTAATGGCTTCAAAGTTGACAAGGACCTCAAATTTGGAATGTTTGCAGGGTCCTAGGTCTCTGTGTGCCATTTTTTCCCTGTTATTGCTTATGTGACTTCTTAGCTGTAACTCTTAGTCTATTGCAGATGCATTAAGCACACATAAAAAAAGTTTATGCGACTATGACCTTCCTCTATCACGCAAGCTGACCTCGGGCACATTATCTTTACAAGCTGAATTTGGTGACTAGGACTTGTTAAAAGCTATGAAATGCTTCTTCTTCTTCTTCATTTTTTGTTTATTACATTTTTTTAGGCTCGTTTTTTTACCTTGACTTTTTTTTTAATCCTATTGTGACTTCCATTTTCTTGTTTTTTTCCCTGACAAGTTATTTTTATCATTTTTCACTCTGTAGACATTTTACAAAGTTGATAGGAGTTGGGCCTCAAAAAAGTTCATGACCGGATGGTACGTAAGCTTTTTTTCTCATCTCCTCTTTTCTATTTGAATCCAAGACATTCACTATGATGCAAAAGTTTAATAAATATTCAGATATTCTGATGTTTAATACGATTCGTTACTTGTATAATGTTCTTTTATACACATTCTTCAGTTGTTGTCCTAAGTTTGAAACTATACCACAAGTTCTTTTGTTAAAATTGCGTCAAAACAAGCTTTCACTGAGCAATTGGTAGCAGCATGGTCATTGCCTGCACCACGGTTACCATCTTGTGTGGAATTTGTTGAGAGATTATGATTTTCCTGTTTGTGTACCTAAAGATCTTCTTGATAGTTGTGATGTGTCGGATTTTTATTTGCACAGTTAACAGAAGTGGAAGCGTGTTTTTTTCGGTGGATACATTATTTATTATTCTTATGTATAATGTATCCATTATCCTTTGTTTTTATGTAAGATCCTGAAGAAGTATCTCATTTCTAGAATTAGTTAACCGGTACTTGCATTAAATGGAAGTCTTTAGCCTGTTTGGTGCATACTTTACCGAAATAAAATTTGAATGTTGTTTGAACTATGAAGACACTGCTAGACGGATTATTACCATGGCTTATATATAGTATAGGAATACCTATTTGCGGATACTCATCAAATTGGAAATGTATTACTGGTTCATATGCTATGAATTAAATTAAAATAAAATTTCTCATTACATTTCTCATTAGGGTTGACTTTGACAATGGTAAAATAAAATTGTGTAAAAGGAACCATAAGGATATGATATGCCTAATATCTTGATGAATATGCATTCTAAAAAAAAAGAATCAAACTAAAGATTAAACATTTAATTGTAATGAATGTTTTGCATTTGAAACTTACCTTCTGGTTGCTCGCTCGCTCTATCTGTTGTAGATTTCACCAACACTTGACTATTTTTGCAGTGTTATCCTGTTGCCAATAGCAATAACTTTCTATATAACATGGTGGTTTATTCATTTTGTGGATGGTTTTTTCTCTCCTATCTATGCTCAGCTGGGAATCAATATTTTTGGTGAGTGTACATATTTTATTTTCTCCTAGATTCTTTTTTCTTTTGATAAGAGATTCCTATGTCAAAGAGTTGTGTAGGAAACTTTTCTGAAGCATAGATTTTTTAGAATTTTAGTACGTAGATGGCCATTTACACTGTCAAAGAATTATGGGAGGTTACTCAATATACTTGCGGTCCACTGTTAGAATGATGTAATTGTATTTTTAGTGTAGATGTTTCATCATATCTTGGGACCTTGTGATTTTCTTACTTGTATACTTATATATAGTTTTTGCAATTTGGTTCATGAATTTTATATGTTATCAGTTGTATGCGTATGCATACTCATATAAATCTCTCCCACTATTATATGTCACTTTAATATTCAACTTTCTACTTTTTGGGTAGGTCTTGGCTTTGTTACTTCCATCACTTTCATATTCTTGGTTGGGGTATTCATGTCATCATGGTCGGGGGCATCTGTTTTGAGCCTTGGGGAATGGGTTCATCAAGTGTATGCCATTTGTTCGTCACATCTATAATGCCTCCAAACAGATTAGTTCTGCCATATCTCCAGGTGATTCTATTATCAGTTTTCATTTTTAAGTGGCTGCATGAGTGACTTTTGTTAATGATTGGCCATTATTCTTACTTCTAATACTTAACAGATCAGAACACACAAGCCTTCAAGGAAGTTGCCTTCATAAGGCATCCACGTATTGGTGAATATGCATTTGGCTTCATCACATCATCTGTTGTTCTTCAGGTTTGGCATTCATCTTTCATGTTCTTGTATACGCCATTGGTTATGCTTGTATGTCCATTCATCTTAAACTCCCCCCCCCCCGGGGGAACCAAAAGAAGAGGGGAGAACATCATAAATAAACACCCAGAAAAGGTTTTTTTTTCAAAGTATTGTAATACCTTAAATCCACTGCCCCCCCCCCCCTCCTTAGAATTGGTCCTGCATATTAGTTCTCCTATTTTTCTTGATGTGGTATCTGTGCACAATTTGCCTCGACCTGATATTTCAAGACCATGCAGTGCAATGTCCCCAATACTCCCTATTTCCTTCTATTATACCTTCATTGGAGTTTTTTTCCAGTACTTAATTAGCTTTTCCACTTCCAACTAAAAGAAATCTGATCTGGTATCTGATGTACATACAAAAATACATTATATATTCTAGTGATATTCAATCTTGTCTAATGTGTAGATTTTCATGATATTTTGTTCTGACCATTCTGTAGTTTAGAGGGAAATTTTAGAGTAGTTCACTTCCATTTGACAAAGATAGTAAAATAAATAGAGCAAGTGTATTGCTATAAGCTTCTGCCTGTCTTTACAAAATAGTGTGTAAAGATGTGGTAATTTATATAGGCTACTAATGCAACCAAGAAACTCTGGACTGAACATTTTGTCGTTGTGATAACCCCATGGGCCATCGCAAAATTAAATTTATAAGTCTACATATAACCCTGTGATTGTAGTAAAATACTTGAATAAAAGTTACAAAGGTTGATGTTATCACAAAACCATTTCTCAGTTACCATTCCATCATCTCTAGGCAATTTAAGCCTTTTAAACTTTAGACGACAATCGTTTTCATGGCAACATCCACCCAGCTTTAATTGTTACCATTTAACATGGATTGATAATTCGAGATATTTAATTTTGTAAATTAATCTTCTAACTTATGTTACGGTTCTATGTCATGTCTAAATACTCAAGTATGTACTTATTCTCCCCCCGAGAACGATTGTACTGAACAAGCTTTTATTTTGGTATAAACTTTGGGCATTTTGGCCGTCCACTAAGACATCAAATTAAAATTGGGTCGACGTCAAGCGCACCTAAACCAACACCACTACAAGGTAATCAACTGTACAATAACAACTATTTCACTAATATTCTTTCTTCACCGAATTTGATTCGTTTCACACTATTACATTTTTTTCAATAGCGAATATGAATCATGTGGTCACCCTGTCCACTGGACGACCTACTTATACCGTGTTTGGATATGTAAGTTCCTTTTTTAGTCTTAATGAAAATTGAACAATTACTATTCCTTTTTGAAATTTCTAACGTCTTTTAATTTGGGACATGAGGATTATCATTTGCAATGCACGGTAAAATTTGAAACTATATCTTGGTATAAAATCATTATTTATATATATTAGTTCTGATATGAATTAGTTGATTCAATGTTTATTACTGATGATAAAATAAACTATATTTACAAATGATTAATATTAAACATCACGGACACTAATCGCTACAACACATTTAAAGTATTGTTTATACAAACATCCATAAGTGTAGTTAATTCATAAATATTCTTTTATTAAAGCAATAACCAATTTGAAACTATAATTGTTAACTATTTTGCAATATGTTGCTCATCAACTATTATTTTATGTCCGTGTTTGCAGGAGGTGGTGGATATCAATGAGGGGATCGTGGTGGTAGAGGAGGGGGAGGAGGAGGATACCAAGTAAGAGGTGGTCGTGGCAGTGGTGGTGGAAGTGGCAGGGATGGCGATTGGTGTTGTCCTAATCCAAGGTAATCCTTTTCTTCAGTGGATCCTTTGTTCTTCTGGTGTTTATTCTTGGGTGGTAATTGGTTGGATAACTTGGAAATTATATGGACTGCTATGTTGATTTTTAAGGTGGTGTTTATATTTGATTAAAGATTATCATTGTGGCTATGTTGATAATATAAGGTGGCTGCTTTGGTTATGGTTTTAATGCCATAAGGCTGGGATCAAAGAGTTAGTAATACATTTACTATATGTGAATATAAGGACTGCGCCCTACCTGTTTAAGAATATGCCAAGATGAGGGTCTGTTTTTGTGTAATGTTGCTAACACAAGCTTTATATGCCCAAGTTTGGGATGTTTGTATGCTAGCCAAGTAGCTTGGTGACGGTTTGCTAGATGTTATCTATTAAGTCATCCGGATATATATATGATGGAAATAAAACTCATTCATGTACACTATGTCAAAATATATCAGTCCATGTTCATCATGATATTATGTGTAATCTATATTGTTATTCCATGTTTTCTTTAAGACAAAGAAAGTTTAGAAGTGGACTGTTTTGGTGCCAAAAATCAAACTGATTGTGCAAGCTTATTAAGGTCATGGTGACATGTTTTAATGATGTTTTGAAGTGTATTTGAATGCCTAGAGGTTCCTTGAGACATAACTTGGGACTGTTTGTAAGTATATCCAAAATTGTGCCTATATGTTAACTGTTATAGCAAAAAATCACACTGCTTAATTCCCTTCAAAAGATCACAATTGTCCCCCTTTTTTAGCAACTCAAATCAATAAACAATCCCCTTTTTATGAGGTTGAATGTGTTTTTATAAGTCAAAAAGAAAAAGGAACAGACACATAATTTATACTCACTTAGACCCAACAACCAAAACACACTACTTGAATTCAGTTATACTCACAAATTTCGTATGGAGTATATGAAAATTATTTCCATTCTACAACTTTTTTATAATAAAAAATATCCTTTAATTGAATCCCAAAAATCAACCAGTGTCACTAACTACTACTACATCACTCATTTATATGTGTTTCAATATATGCATATTACAATCACCTCCCTGGTGGTATGTGCCACCGGTCCAAAGATTATGAATTTTGATTCTTGGTATAATTCTTGGTGTCCTTCTGCTAACACACAAGAGTAAACTTTGAAATAGATCCAATTAATTTTGAAACTTAAATGAAATTAATTATTCAACATTTCGAATTAAATAAACCCACAAAGATACTTCAAGTCACTTTCATTAAATAAGCCTTCTTTACCAAAAAAAAGTAGAATAAATTTTGCTAAAGTATATATAAGTAAGATGTGAAACAATTATGACATCATTTGCTTTAGTAGAAGCTGCCTTCACTTTTCTTAATTAAATGTTTAGTTTGTCGAATAAGAGTACTGCGTGCTTGCCCACTAAAAGAAAATAATAAAGAGTTGTACAACTTATTAATTTTTTTTAAAAACACCATTTTTCGGATTCTATCACAAGATTTTCATTTCCAAAGTAAAAATAAATGAAGTATTATCATATAAATCAAAAGATGAAGGTCACAAAAATCTGGGATATTGAAAAATAGGAAGGTAATAAAACTATTCTGGAACAAAAACATTAGTTATTCCTACTATATTCAAAAGGAGAAAAAATTTAAGGAAGAGTCCTGTTGTACACGTGTTGTTTCATAAAGCTTTGGTGTATTTACTGAGGTTCGTCTAGGTATGACGCAATGATAGCAAAGTGGCCAAGTCCAACAAATATACATAAATGATCTAATAGAACCACTCTCAAATTTGATTTTATTATTACATCACAGCATGAGAGAAATTAATAGATTTGACTGCTAAGTTCTCTCCGATTCATCAGCTCAAGTGCTCAACTCTAGGGATTTTCTTTTCTACTATTCTCTTTTCTACTCTGTTAATTAGTTCACCTTAATTTCTCAATTTTGATATGTTCTCTTTGAGTTGCATATGAATTGTATATATATACGCACACACACACACTCATTCACTCATATATGTTCGTATGCAGTTGTGATTGTGTACATGCCATCATTTTTTCCCTTCTTAGAGTTTTCCCCCTGTTTTTAAGCTATTCTGTATCAAATCTTTGTTTGGTTAAAATTTATTATTTTGATTCTGATAGTATGAAAATTGGGTCCAAATTTTGTTTGAAAATGGAGTTTTCATGGGCTTTACAATGTCGTCGAACTCGACCACAAGCATAACTACTATCTAAATGTCCAAAACTTACTTTGTAGTGGGGTAATGCCCATCATCGTATCGCATCACGGTTACATGTCCAACCTCGACGTTCATCTATTAAAAATTTGAAAAAGCCACCTAGACATCATTTCGAACAGGGCTTGACATCAGGCGCACCTAAACGAACACAACGACAAGATAATCGATTCTTAAAAAAAAAAATTTAACTTATATTCTTTATCTACTGGATTTTATTTCTTTTACACTAAAACTTTTTTTCGGTAGAGGTTATGAATGTTGTGCTTACCCCGTCCATTGGACGTCCACTCATACATCAATTAGAAATTGGCTCGACGTCAAACCCTCCTAAACGAACAACACTACAAGGTATTCAAATCTATATAATAAGGAAAGTTTTTTACTATATTATTTTTCAGGATTTTTTTTTACTAATACTACAATTTTGCTCTTGCCTCTGGCATGTACTTTTTCTCTCATGTTATGTTAGGTATCTTGAGTGCTAACAATTTTGTACATAAATGACGGACATTTTATTATGATGAATGATTTGTTGATCCATTCTTTGGTGGGTGTCGACTCTACGATTAACCCATCTTTCATGGTAATTGTCGGTTCCGAAGTCAGTCGGTGGTCCTTCCAAAAATTTGAGAATTTATGCAATCGTATTGACTTTTAATTAATTTACTATTTTAAGTAAATTATTATCGTAATTTTAGAAATCATTATTTCACGCTAATTTTATTCGGTGTTCTATTTGATATTTTTACCCAATATGTCAAATAAAGCTGAAAGTATTCACTTGGAGTACCAAAAACAAAATCGTATTTGGGCTAAATTAATTATCCTTTTTTCGTATTCATCACGCGCTAAATTAATTATCCTTTTTTCTCTTGATGTTAGTTACTTCATATTAATATTTTTTATTTGCATCTTTTAGTATGCTAAATTTGGGCTACCATTCAATTTAATTACTTGAATTTTCTAAGAATCAAATGCTTTTATCACACTAGATTTTAGCTACCAATTAACTTAATTAGTTGATCTTTCTAAAATACCCTCTTCACAATGTGGGAATACCCTTTCTACCACCCGCCCACTTTCCTCTACACAAAGTCAGAACACCCTTCATAGATACATTTTATCTCTTTCACACTAATACATTTTTTCTACAGAGGTCACAAATTATGTGCTTGCACCGTACATTGGACGTCCACTAAGACATTAAATTGAAATTGGGTCGACGTCAAGCGCACCTAAACCAACACCAGTACAAGATAATCAATTGTACAATAACAACTATTTTACTAATATTCTTTCTTCACCGAATTTGATTCATTATGATGTACAATAACAACGTTTTACTAATTTTGCGATGCGGGAAGGGGTTATCAAGTTAAAGAGTATCGTTTACATTCAACTTTTTGGAATTTGTTTTCATTCTACTTTCAGTTTCTCCTTTTTAATATGACACATCTTTTTTTTTTTTGAATTTTCACTCTTATCTTTTAGCTTGGCAATGAACTGGTACTGTACATTTGTTTAGTTTAAGATTTTTATTTGTATCTCATTTGTCGTACATGAGCTCATTATTTCCTTGCCAAGTAATGGGCTTAAGTACCCTTCCGTTATGTGGCTGATGATGTGTTCATATCTGTCGTGTTACTTGGAATTTTGGTTGACACAATATTTTTTTGTTGGTCTCACCTGTTAGTATTGCATTGTTCTCACTATATCTTTCCACTTTTATGCTTATTAGACATTTTTTGATATCACGCGGATAGTTCGTATTTATGTATATTGTATAACTAATTTGTTATTTATCCATGTAATTGATGTTATAATTTCCTTATTTAATCTGCAGCTCTTACATGGTTACATGTTCATACATGTGTCTAGCTATGTATTTGAAACTATATCTTGGTATAAAATCATTATTTATAGATATTAGTTCTGATATGTATTAGTTGATTCAGTGTTTATTACTGATGATAAAATAAACTATATTTACAAATAATTAATATTAAACATCACGGACACTAATCTCTACAACACGTTTAAAGTATTGTTTATACAAACATCCATAAGTGTAGTTCATACATATTATTTTATTAAAGCAATAACCAATTTGAAACTATAATTGTTAACTATTTTGCAATATGTTGCTCATCAACTATTATTTCATGTCCGTGTTTGTAGGAGGTGGTGGATATCAAGGAGGGATCGTGGTGGTAGAGGAGGGGGAGGATACCAAGTAAAAGGTGGTCGTGGCAGTGATGGTGGAAGTGTCAGGGATGGCGAATGGCGTTGTCCTAAGCCAAGGTAATCTTTTTCTTCAGTGGATCCTTTGTTTTTCTGGTGTTTATTAGTTGATTCAATGTTTATTACTGATGATAAAATAAACTATATTTACAAATGATTAATATTAAAAATCACGGACACTAATCTCTACAACACGTTTAAAGTATTGTTTATACAAACATCCATAAGTGTAGTTCATAAATATTATTTTATTAAAGCAATAACCAATTTGAAACTATAATTGTTAACTATTTTGCAATATGTTGCTCATCAACTATTATTTCATGTCCGTGTTTGCAGGAGGTGGTGGATATCAAGGAGGGGATCGTGGTGGCAGAGGAGGGGGAAGATACCAAGTAAGAGGTGGGCGTGGCAGTGATGGTGGAAGTGGCAAGGATGGCGAATGGCGTTATCCTAATACAAGGTAATCCTTTTCTTCAGTGGATCCTTTGTTCTTCTGGTGTTTATTCTTGGGTGGTAATTGGTTGGATAACTTGGAAATTATATGGACTGCTATGTTGATTTTTAAGGTGGTGTTTATATTTGATTAAAGATTATCATTGTGGCTATGTTGATAATATAAGGTGGCTGCTTTGGTTATGATTTTAATGCCATAAGGCTGGGATCAAAGAGTTAGGAATACATGTACTATGTTTGAATATAAGGATTGCGCCCTACCTGTTTGAGAATATGCCAAGATGAGGGAATGTTTTTGTGTAATGTTGCTAACACATTCTTTATATGCCTAAGTATAATGACTGTTTTGGGATGTTTGTATACTAGCCAAGTAGTTTGGTGACGGTTTACTAGATGTTATTTATTAAGTCATCCGGATATATATATGATGGAAATAAAACTCATTCATGTACATTATGTCAAAATCAGTCCATGTTCATCATGATATTATGTGTTATCTATATTGTTATTCTATGTTTTCTTTAAGACAAAGAAAGCTTAGAAGTGGACTGTTTTGGTGCCAAAAATCAAATTGACTCAAATATAGGCCCTCGGCCGCATCCTATTTTTGGGAGACACTACCTCGATAAAATGAATATATCTGTTGACCACCATTTCTTCGGAACATGTTATTGGAGATATAACTAAACAATTGAATGTATTAGACTACATGATGCCTGGATGATCCATCCATCTTATTTTTTTGAGCTATTTGTCCCTTTTATGCTCACATCCATCTTATTTTTTGAAAATTTATTAGACTGCATGATGCCTGGATGATCCATAATATGTATATTACAATTTTACAAAATTCATTTGCATCTCTCTTTTGCTACCTTTCTCTCTATCTAACCCTTGAAGCAATCGATCCAATTTCTCCAAATTTGAGGTTTGTGAAGAAATTTCTTAGTTTTCGACTTTTAAGGTTGGGCTTGGTAGATCTTTAAAGTTCATTTGGGGACGATTAGCCAGGGTTTTTCTGAAATCACGGATCTGATATATCTGTCCAATTCAAGATGTTTTGGTGCATGGCGGGTTTGTCGACTGAGTCTCCTATGAGTAATTGGATTTTCAGCTGCTTAAATTCTTTGACATAGATCCATTTATTCTGTTTGTTATCAATATTAAAACTTAATATTTGCAGGTTATTTCCATCATAATTTGATTTGCGAGAAATTTGAAAATTTGAAGGAAGTGACATTTTAAATCATGTGCTTTGCTTTACTAGGATTGTTGAGTAGAGATTTTGTCTGTTTCTGTTTATTTGTTCAAGGTCTACCCTTAAGATTGGAAAATGTAGTACTGTAATGTGAGCTTTCTTAGCGCTTGAGATTTTTGGGTATCTTTTTCTTTGATTTATTATGTACACTAATAGTTGCTTTTGTCAATAGGATATAAGAATGAGAAATTTTAGTATTTAAAATGATCCCATAACTCTTCTAGACAAAAAATGGAAGTTAGTTCATTTACATTGTGTATATAAAATCTTCATTAATATTCATCAAAATAAATAAATGAAAATGATGTGAAATAAAAAATACAATATGTGAAGACGAGCTCAATAGTTCGTCAAAATTAAAAAAAAATAGTTTTCTTTTACTTCATGCATACATAATTGCATATATCATAAAAGAGTAATGGTGTATGAACGAAGTACAAGCTGCAAAGAAGGATTTCATGGATTGAGCTCCCACAAACCCATAAATATTAATTTGAAGCCTAAGACTTGTAAGAGTTGAAATTCATTTTTTAAAAGACATGTAACTAAACGATTCATTTTAATTTTTGCAGTCTTGGGATGACGTGTTCATTCAACAACATTTCGAGGATGGAGAAAAGTTAACACGATTATGTGTATTTTATAATTCTTAAATCGTATTCAAGTAATCACGTGTCAATTGTTTCTTTCTTGCGATACTACTAACATTTTGCGTTCTCTTATAAATAACAGATTTTTGTTACAAACAATGGACGTTGCTGATGGATAGTCTTTCTTTTCAAAAGTTTATGTACCGAAGACATGGTAGAGCTTGACAGATCTGCAAGGAAAATGTTGTTATATGTATTTTTTTAGAACATAGTTTATTAAAAGTGGTAATATTTTTTGGTACATAATTGGATAATAGATTGTTGTAAAATCATTTTTTTGGTACATTTAGATGTTGTTTATTATGATTGATCAGACATTCAGAGCTTTGTTTGTTTATTTGACATGATTAATGCAAATTTTAGAATGTCCAAGTTCTCTTTTTGATAAAAGGTATGTCGATTTGTATGGAGCAGTAAATATCTTATTTTTCGTAAACTAATTTGTTAATTTTGTTGGTTATGGGTTTGCTAAAGTAATTGTATCAGGTGTTTTCATTTGTTTTGTTTTTGGATAAATTATTAAAAGTAAACCAGAGTTTTGATATGTCTAGTTGTGCTGTGATTTCTTCTTTTTTATCTACTTGGGTTGCTTCTGGGAGCATGTATTCATGCTTTGGAATTGAATTTGGAGTAGAACTTTTCTTAATTTTGAATTCGGATTTCAGTTGAGATGTGATGGCATGGTTTTGTTATCCTGGACAGAGTGTTACTGCACTTTATAACTTACTGTTTTATTCTTTTGGTGGTTTGTTTTCTCATAGGGTAGGTTTAGTTCTCGGCTAAATTTTCTCAATAGTGGTGGCGATAGAAGACTATATTCATATTGGTGTTGTAAATTTAATGCTTTAGGTAAATAATGAGCATGTAATGAATTTTGATGGACAAATAAATAAAGTGCATGTAGATATTGGAGTTGTCAATTTAATGTTTTAGGTAAATAATGAGCATGTAGCGAATTTTGATGGACGAGTTATATTTCTTTTGTTTGTGGACGCGAGTGATCTTTGCAAAGCAGATAGGCAAAAATCTATCTATTTTTTAATTGTTTTACATCTTTCAATTATATTCTCCAGCGTCTGCTTTGTTTCTACTGATATATAGGTAATTAAGAAACCAGACTTGGAAATGTAAGACCCCAGTTTTTATAAATAAAGATGAATTTTCATAATTATTATTTTTGAATATTATGGAATAAATTTGATATAATGTTATAGTTGTGGGTAATATTTATAAATTTTGCAAAGTACGCAAGTTGTTATAAAATATTCGTTTGGTCGGAGAATATTCTTTTTGTCGGGGAATATTCGTATGACGGCACAATCATTGGTGGACCCCACAACGGAAGTATTGTCGTAGTTAGAAAACGACAAAATTAGTTTTCTATAAAATAAACGGCGGAGGTGTTACCGTTAAAACTGTTGAACTACTCGGTAGTAAAAGTACAGTAATACGCGTTGTTGCATAGTAGCACACGGTATTGATTATTGATGCTTACGTGAGAAGTCACTCAGCTATACTCAATTATTGCTACAGTAATTGCTGCATCATATCTCTTATATTATTGATTCAATTATTGTCACAGTATCATCTGTATAATATGTTATATTATTTAAACAATAATTGAGACGACAAGTTATAAATGATTAATAATTGTTGAAAGATTAAATATGTGTTGATTAAAAATAAAATGATTTTTGGTAATTTTTATTCAATCCTTGATGTATATAAAGAGTCTATTATTAGACGTTTGTGGTAAGTTTAATTATTTATGGGGGGCCATATGTCATCATCTAAGAGTCTTTTTCATAAATAGTAATTACCTTCGTAAATAGTAATTACCTTCGTAAATAGTAATTACCTTCATAAATAGTAATTACCTTCGTAAATAGTAAATACTTTCGTAAATAGTAATAAATCTTCTATAAATAGAGGCCTAGGGCTTCATTATTTTTCACGAATTCGCTCAAGCTATAGAGAGAGAAAGTATAGAGAGAATAAGAGAGAAAGAAGAAGAGTATTCGGTTATAACACTGCTGTAGTATTCAATCTCCTAAATAAAGTAAGGGGTGTTATTCTTTCTTCTTGAAGAGAACTTATGTTATTCCATTCTTTGTTTTTTTGTTGGAATAACCTGTAAAAGTGGCATACCCTATACATGACCTGTATACGCGGTATACCCTATACTTGGTGAAATCCTTATGTTATTCCATTCATTATTATTCTGTTGGAATAACCGGTATACGCGGAATACCCTATACTTGGTGACATCCATTTACTATTCTGTCTTTATATTTCTGCCGAAATATCCTGTCCAATACGCCGGACCTGGTTCCATTTACTATTCCGTCTTTACATTTCTGTCGGAATATCCTGTCTGTGCTCTACGCCGGACCTGGTTCCATCATTTACTATTCCGCATTTATTATTCTGTTGGAACATCCTGTCGGTGTGAATTTTACCTGACCTGGTTCCGTTATTATTATCTGTTGGAATAACCTGCCTGTGCGGTCTATCGCATGCATAGTGATTTCTTTTGTTATTCTATTCTTTATTATACTCAGTTGGATAAAACTTTGACTTCTATACTCCGTGAAATTAGTAGAATATCCTTGATATTTGCGCTTCATCCAGTATCTTTTCATGGAAATATTCTTCTGAGCATTCTTGAATTTTACACCACAAAACAGTATCGTGTTGACAATTTGGACGTTAATAATTCCTGGATAAAATAATTCTTGAACTTGTTTTATTGAATTTTTATATCATTGTCATCATCCTCATGTTTATATTTTGTTGAAAGTCATCTGTGGCCTGTAGTGCATAGATGGACTTGGTATGATTATGACCAGGGATTATTCGGTGTAATCATGACCGTAATATTACAAATGATGTAAAAATTAAAAATCCTCATTGGCCCGTAGTGCATTGATGGACAGTTGTTGGCATGATCATGACCATTAATGAATACACAAATATTCTTGGCCGTAGTGCATGAATAATTGTGGTCGTGATACTAAAGAATATCCTTGGCCGTAGTGCGGGGGTGATTCGATGATGTGGAATATTTATTAAGCTGAGGCTCAGCTATAACGATGATGAAAAACCTTTTAAATCATAAAAGATAGTAGATTTTATTTTCTACTTAACTCTTTTAATGGATTGCTGGTTCCGCTGTAGTTAAACTTGATGTTTATTGTATTTTATCAGTTTAACACTGTTGAAGGCTAATGATAATTTATTCTGCATTATCTTAGTCATAATATTTCTTACTGGGCTAGTTGAGCTCACCCTTTCTTTCACTGTTCTCTTCAGGAAATGAGAATATAGCTGGGACGAGTCGGGGAACGGAGTGATGGACCAGAGAATAGTATTAGTAGTCCTCACTATTCTGTTAAATAGTGTGACAATAATTATATTGAGGACACCTTTTGAGTTTGTATGATCTCTAGTAGACAATAATTGTATTCAAACTCACAGTTATGTTTTGTCGTATTGTACACGACAGTTGTATTAGTAAGTTGTATTTGAATACTGTACCATGTATCTGGCGACTCAAGATGGGTGATGTATACCTAATTTTGGGGGTGTCACAGTTGGTATCAGAGCTTAAGGATATGATCCCTGGCTAAGATGTGAGAATAGTACTAGGAGGGGAGAGACGGGGAATTCCTTCGCTAGTATGACCTACCTAAGTTTATGTGCTATTTTATTGGTCGGTCAGAATATAGGGATAATATGTTACATGTCAATTAACCTTTTGTTTTGTGGCAGTATCTGAAAATGACATATGAGAATGTTGAGAATGGCAATGGAGCACAGGCGATCGTTGATTCACCACATATCAATAATCAGGATAATGTGCATCAGGAAGGCGAAAATCCTCATGCAAACAATAACACTGACCAAATGACGAATGATCAAATGTTCAGAGGTTTTATGCAATTCATGCAACAACAGGCGAGAGCAACTCCTGTCCAAAACGTAGATGGAAACACGGGAAACTCTCGGGCGGTCACCGCTAAACAGTTCAAGGAGCTGGGACCACCGGAGTTTAAGGGAGAGCCAAAACCACTTATGGCGGAAATATGGATAAAGCAGATGACCAAGATATTTGATGTCTTGGGATGCTCCGAGGAGCAAAAGGTTCCCTTTGCCGCCTTAATGTTTCGCGGAGAGGCAGATTACTGGTGGGAATCGGTAAAACGTTCTCAACCTGCTGTACTGAAGATATCTTGGGAGAAGTTCCAGGAGTTGTTCAATGACAAATACTTTCCCGAAAGTATTCGCCACATGAAGGAGGTGGAGTTTATTAAGTTGGAACAAAATAATATGACCGTGTCGCAATACGAGGCAAAATTTGCAGAGTTATCACGGTTTGCGTCCCACTTAGTGGATAATGAAGAGAGAATGGCGCGAAAGTTTTTAAGAGGTTTGAAGCCGGAGATACGTCAACATCTTATTTCTCATAAACTGTGTTTGTATTCAGATGTTGTAAATAGGGCTCAGTTAGTGGAGCGCGATAACGAGTCAACTCAACTAAAAGAGAGCAGCCGGCAAAATTATAATACCAGCGAGAGTGGTCATCGAAGCGGTGACAACAAGCGTGGAGGGAATCAGCAGGCCAGAAGTGGTTACCACTTCGGTGGTAATCAGGGCCAAAACAATAAGAATGAACATTTCAAAAAGAGAAGATTCAACAATGATGGAAAGACGTCAGAACCAACACCCGTTGTTAAGGAAGGAGAAAGACCACCTATCATATGCTTCAAATGCGGAGGAGAGGGACACATCAGTCCAAATTGCGTGATGTCGTCCAAAGCATGTTATAATTGTGGAAGAGAAGGTCACTTGGCCCGATTTTGTCGTTTACCAAAGACAAATTCAGCTAGGGTGGAGGCACCAAAGGCCGTCCCAGAAAGGTCAAAGCCGGTAGTGCAAGGGAGAGTGTTTGTTGTGACCTCCCAGAAAGCAAGGAACCCGAATGAGGTCATCACGGGTAAGCTTATCATAAACTCTAACGAAGTCTATACTTTATTTGATACCGGTTCTACCCATTCTTTTATTTCTCCTACTTGCGCTCATCGATTAAATTTGACTCCGGAGAAATTGGACTTTGACTTATCTGTGGAAACTCCGTTGGGAGAAACCTTCATTACATCCAATGTTTATAACTCTTGTTTGGTTCAAATCGGTACCCTCACATTACCTGTAGATCTTATTTCATTGAAAATACTTGCATTTGACGTGATTCTAGGGATTGATTGGTTAACTACTCATCATGCAAAAATTGATTGTTTCCATAAGGTTGTTAGCTTTCATAATCCTAATCAACCTATTATGCGAATTCAAGCGACCAAACCATTAAAATCAATCACGGTCATCTCAAGCCATAAAGCTATTCGTTTATTGAAAAACGGATGTCAAGCTTTCTTAGCTCATGTCACAGATTTAAACAAAAATACTTCAGTTTTGAACGATATTTCTATTGTTAATGAATTTCCTGACGTATTCCCCGAAGAACTTCCTGGTTTAACCCCAGAGCGTGAGATTGAATTTTGTATCGACCTTGAACCCGGTACAAAACTCATTTCTAAAGCCCCATATCGAATGGCTCCTATTGAACTTCAGGAGTTAAAAACCCAACTGCAGGAATTGTTAGACATTGGCTTTATTCGTCCTAGTACTTCTCCTTGGGGTGCTCCTGTTCTATTCGTGAAGAAGAAAGATGGGAGTATGCGACTTTGTATTAATTATCGGGAGTTGAATCATGTCACCATCAAAAATAGGTATCCATTGCCACGAATTGATGATCTATTTGACCAGTTGCAAGGAGCCAAATTCTTTTCAAAGATCGATCTTCGTTCCGGGTATCACCAATTGAAGATTAGAACCGATGACATTCCAAAGACGGCTTTCAGAACTCGGTACGGGCATTATGAATTCCTAGTCATGTCCTTTGGATTGACTAATGCTCCTGCTGCCTTCATGGATATGATGAACCGAGTATTCAAGGAATATTTGGATCACTTTGTGGTCGTCTTTATTGATGACATCCTTATTTATTCCAAAAGTCGTGAAGATCATGAGCAACACTTGAGGCTGACACTCCAAAAGCTTCCTGAATATAAGCTTTATGCCAAGTTGAAGAAATGCGAGTTCTGGCTTGAGGAAGTAGCATTCATTGGGCACGTGGTATCAAGTCATGGAATATATGTTGACCCAGCAAAGATTGAAGCTATTCAAAGCTGGGAGCAACCTAAATCAGTGACCGAAGTACGTAGCTTTCTCGGTTTAGCTGGTTATTATCGGAGATTCGTGGAAGGATTTTCTCGAATCGCTACTCCATTGACTCAGCTGACTCGGAAAGATACAAAGTTCGGTTGGAGCGAAGAATGTGAGAAGAGTTTTCAAGAACTCAAGAGGAGACTCATTTCAGCACCTGTTCTGACAATACCATCTGGCTCGGAGGGATTTGTCATCTACAGTGATGCTTCGGGCAAAGGGCTGGGATGTGTTCTCATGCAACATGGAAAAGTCATAGCCTATGCCTCGCGACAACTCAAAGAATATGAGAAGAATTATCCTACACATGATCTAGAGTTGACAGCTGTTGTCTTTGCACTTAAAATTTGGAGGCATTACTTGTATGGGGAGAAAGTGGAGATCTTTACGGATCATAAAAGCCTCAAATATTTCTTCACTCAAAAGGAACTCAACATGCGACAACGACGTTGGCTTGAACTGTTGAAAGATTATGATCATACCATCCAATACCATCCTGGAAAAGCAAACGTGGTAGCTGACGCATTGAGTAGAAGATCACATGCAAGTACGAGTGCGATATTGTCAACGCAAGGGCCCATTTTGTGTGACTTGCAAAGGATGGGGATAGAGTTATAGACTCCAGGGACGCATGTAACGATGGCGAATATACGAGTAGAACCGACTTTAATCGATAAAGTTAAAGCTGCTCAAGCTACAGACCTGGAGCTAATGCGTATGAGGAAGAAAATGCAAGAAGGTGCTATGCCGGAAGAAAGAATCGATGAAGAGGGAATACTTCGAGTCAACTCCAGACTTTGTGTTCCTAACGACCCTGATTTAAAGTATAAAATCATGATGGAGGCGCACAATACACCGTTTGCAATCCATCCTGGGAGAACCAAAATGTATCATGATATTCGTCATACATTTTGGTGGAGCAATATGAAGAGAGAGATAGCGTTGTTTATCTCAAGGTGTCTAACTTGTCAACGAGTTAAAGCGGAGCATCAAGTACCAAAAGGTCCATTGCAACCACTTGAAATTCTAGAATAGAAGTGGGAGCACATTACCATGGATTTCGTTACCGGTCTTCCTAAGGTTTCTCAAGGCATAGATGCGATTTGGGTTATTGTTGATAGATTGACCAAGTCTGCTCATTTCTTACCGATACGAGAAACTTATACACTTGAACGTCTTGCTCGTATGTACATAAACGAGATTGTAAGACTGCATGGTATGCCGGTATCCATAGTTTCTAATCGAGACCAAAGATTTACTTCACGATTTTGGGTTAGTTTGCAAAAAGCTATGGGCACAGACTTACGTTTTAGCTCGGCATATCATCCTCAGACGGACGGACAGTCGGAGAGGACTATTCAAACTCTTGAAGATCTATTAAGACTCTGTGTCCTTGATTTCAAGGGAAGTTGGGACAAGTTCTTACCATTGGTGGAGTTTTCCTATAACAACAGTTATCAAGCAAGTATTGGCATGGCTCCATTCGAAGCGTTGTATGGAAGAAAGTGTCGTTCTCCAGTATGCTGGGATGAGGTGGGTGAAGCAACGTTGTTGGGACCGGAGTTGGTACGTATGACTACGGAAAAGATTCAAACGATCCGACAACGTATAAAAACCTCACAAAGTCGACAAAAGAGTTATGTTGATCTTCATCGAAAGGGCGTGGAATTCAATATAAGAGATCATGTGTTGTTACGTGTTACTCCATGGAAAGGAGTTACAAGATTTGGAAAGAGAGGAAAACTCAATCCTCGATTCATCGGTCCATTTTTAATCCTCGATCGAATAGGAACTGTGGCCTATAGACTCGTTTTACCGCCAAGTATGTCTCGTGTTCATAACGTTTTTCACATATCCATGTTACGAAAATATATGAAAGACCCGAACCACATTATTGAGTTAGAACCGGACGAAATAGCGGAAGATTTGACGTATGAAGAGATTCCTGTTCAAATCTTGGATAAGAATGAACATATTCTACGCTCCAAGGTTATACCTCAAGTCAAAGTTTTGTGGAGAAACCACGATGTTGAGGAAATGACTTGGGAGTTAGAATCTGAAATGAAATCAAGGTATCCTTACTTCTTTGACATACCAGGTACGTACCCTAATTTTGAGGGCGAAATTTCATAAGAAGGGGAGGTTGTAAGACCCCAGTTTTTATAAATAAAGATGAATTTTCATAATTATTATTTTTGAATATTATGGAATAAATTTGATATAATGTTATAGTTGTGGGTAATATTTATAAATTTTGCAAAGTACGCAAGTTGTTATAAAATATTCGTTTGGTCGGGGAATATTCTTTTTGTCGGAGAATATTCGTACGACGGCACAATCATTGGTGGACCCCACAACGGAAGTATTGTCGTAGTTAGAAAACGACAAAATTAGCTTTCTATAAAATAAACGGCGGAGGTGTTACCGTTAAAACTGTTGAACTACTCGGTAGTAAAAGTACAGTAATACGCGTTGTTGCATAGTAGCACACGGTATTGATTATTGATGCTTACGTGAGAAGTCACTCAGCTATACTCAATTATTGCTACAGTAATTGCTGCATCATATCTCTTATATTATTGATTCAATTATTGTCACAGTATCATCTGTATAATATGTTATATTATTTAAACAATAATTGAGACGACAAGTTATAAATGATTAATAATTGTTGAAAGATTAAATATGTGTTGATTAAAAATAAAATGATTTTTGGTAATTTTTATTCAATCCTTGATGTATATAAAGAGTCTATTATTAGACGTTTGTGGTAAGTTTGATTATTTATGGGGGGCCATATGTCATCATCTAAGAGTCTTTTTCATAAATAGTAATTACCTTCGTAAAATAGTAATTACCTTCGTAAAATAGTAATTAACTTCGTAAATAGTAATTATCTTCGTAAATAGTAATTACCTTCGTAAATAGTAATTACCTTCGTAAATAGTAATTACCTTCGTAAATAGTAATTACCTTCTTAAATAGTAATTACCTTCGTAAATAGTAAATACTTTCGTAAATAGTAATAAATCTTCTATAAATAGAGGCCTAGGGCTTCATTATTTTTCACGAATTCGCTCAAGCTATAGAGAGAGAAAGTATAGAGAGAATAAGAGAGAAAGAAAAAGAGTATTCGGTTATAACACTGCTGCAGTATTCAATCTCCTAAATAAATTAGGGGTGTTATTCTTTCTTCTTGAAGAGAACTTATGTTATTCCATTCTTTGTTATTTTGTTGGAATAACCTGTAAAAGTGGCATACCCTATACATGACCTGTATACGCGGTATACCCTATACTTGGTGAAATCCTTATGTTATTCCATTCATTATTATTCTGTTGGAATAACCGGTATACGCGGAATACCCTATACTTGGTGAGATCCAATTACTATTCTGTCTTTATATTTTTGCCGGAATATCCTGTCTGTGCTATACGCCGGACCTGGTTCCATTTACTATTCCGTCTTTACATTTCTGTCGGAATATCCTGTCTGTGCTATACGTCGGACCTGGTTCCATCATTTACTATTCCGCATTTATTATTCTGTTGGAACATCCTGTCGGTGTGAATTTCACCTGACCTGGTTCCATTATTATTATTCTGTTGGAATAACCTGCCTGTGCGGTCTATCGCATGCATGGTGATTTCTTTTGTTATTCTATTCTTTATTATACTCAGTTGGATAAAACTTTGACTTCTATACTCCGTGAAATTAGTAGAATATCCTTGATATTTGCGCTTCATCCAGTATCTTTTCATGGAAATATTCTTCTGAGCATTCTTGAATTTTACACCACAAAACAGTATCGTGTTGACAATTTGGACGTTAATAATTCCTGGATAAAATAATTCTTGAACTTGTTTTATTGAATTTTTATATCATTGTCATCATCCTCATGTTTATATTTTGTTGAAAGTCATCTGTGGCCTGTAATGCGTAGATGGACTTGGTATGATTATGACCAGGGATTATTCGGTGTAATCATGACCGTAATATTACAAATGATGTAAAAATTAAAAATCCTCATTGGCCCGTAGTGCATTGATGGACAGTTGTTGGCATGATCATGACCATTAATGAATACACAAATATTCTTGGCCGTAGTGCATGAATAAGTGTGGTCGTGATACTAAAGAATATCCTTGGCCGTAGTGCGGGGGTGATTCGATGATGTGGAATATTTATTAAGCTGAGTCTCAGCTATAACGATGATGAAAAACCTTTTAAATCATAAAAGATAGTAGATTTTATTTTCTACTTGACTCTTTTAATGGATTGCTGGTTCCGCTGTAGTTAAACTTGATGTTTATTGTATTTTATCAGTTTAACACTGTTGAAGGCTAATGATAATTTATTCTGCATTATCTTAGTCATAATATTTCTTACTGGGCTAGTTGAGCTCACCCTTTCTTTCACTGTTCTCTTCAGGAAATGAGAATATAGCTGGGACGAGTCGGGGAACGGAGTGATGGACCAGAGAATAGTATTAGTAGTCCTCACTATTCTGTTAAATAGTGTGACAATAATTGTATTGAGGACACCTTTTGAGTTTGTATGATCTCTAGTAGACAATAATTGTATTCAAACTCACAGTTATGTTTTGTCGTATTGTACACGACAGTTGTATTAGTAAGTTGTATTTAAATACTGTACCATGTATCTGGCGACTCAAGATGGGTGATGTATACCTAATTTTGGGGGCGTCACAGGAAACATATTACCTTCTTTCTCCGTGTGTTTAGCTCAATCTTTTTGTGGTAGTCCTTTTCTCTTTAACATGATTAGAAATCATCTCCAAACAGTTTTCATGTTGGAGGTACTTTTTTCATGCATTGTGCAACTGATTAGCATATTATTGACTTCTTTATTGTTTGGGTGGGATGACTATCTTGATTAAAAAAGTTCTTATTTACAATAAATAATTACGAGATTTTCTAATTTTTATCAATTATATATTCTTTTCACATTGTCAACTCACATTTTTCATTTAAATTCATCTTTAGGTATTAAATAATTACACGAATATTCGTAGTGTCGGAGTGTAAGACCCTAACTTTTATGAATAAAGATTAATTTTCTCTAAATATCATTTTTGAATATTATAGTGTGGATTTTGTTGGGAGAATGCATATTATGATTTGATATTTTAAATGTATATGTTCATGATTATTTGTAAGGTCCTTAAATGAATATATGTACAAGGACTTAGTGATAGATCAAATAATGTTAGGTTGATCTAAAGCTCTCAACGTGTATCATTCTGTTAAAAAATGTATAGACAGAAAGATCAAATCTGTTAGGTTGATCTTGAGATGTAATAGATTAGTCTTGAAGAAATCGTAGTGCACCAATCTGATCAACATTGCAGAAGTCAAGGCAGAAAACGTAGAGCCTGAAAATTGTAGTGTGTCTGCCTTGAAGGAGACTCTTCGGATATCGTAGAGTGGTCCCAACGATTGCCGAGCTAACTCCACGATCGTAGTGTGCTGAAGGAAACATGAAGTTTACAAGTCAACAATCGTAGTGTGCTCTCGGGAACGTAGAGTCAACAACACGAGCAAGAGAAGATCGTAGTGTATGAAGGTTTAAGGGAAATCGTAGTGCTCTCGACTGATAGCATCGTAGTGTGCAAGGATGTCAAAGACACTACGATCTAAATCGTAGAACACCACGATCCAAATAGTAGAGCATCATCTGTCTCATGTCAGAAAACGTCGAGCCTCACGATCTGTGTTTTCAACAAGTGAGGAATGGATCCCAGATACTGCAGTGCTCATCAGTCCCAGAATATATGAAATATCCTTAGTATGCAACAAAGAAGCATATTGAAGAAGCTAAGGATAGTACCATGGGTAAGAGGGACAAAACACCTTTTCAGGTGGTAGGTGAGAAAGCAGCATGCAGTGTCAGTGGGCCAGAATGCTGAATTCAGAAGATGTGCATAAATGTCTCCATCACAGTACAGAAAGTTCAGACACATTTAATGCCACAACGGATGGATCCAATGGATAGTTTTCAACATCACATATATACAGATCAGACAGATGAGAGGGAATTAAGCAAGCATAAAACAAACAACGTGAACATCTCTCTGAAGCTCAACTCTACGATCTGAGATATTGCAAAGCTTGCTCAACTACTCAGTTCTTAACGAACCAATGCTTATAAGGCAACTGAGTAGCAACCAACAAGAACACAACAACTATCAATCAACTGAAGAAGAGTACCAAGTCTGCTGGACTTGAAGAGTTCGTAGTAAACTTTAAGAAAGCCAAGTCTGCTGAACTTGAAGAGTTCAAGAGTGAACTAGAGAAGTTCCTAGACTGCTGGTCTAGAAGAAATTTGTGTGATTCAGAAGATTGTAAAAGACATCCATAGTGGATATCTTACTCGTTGAGTAGAAGAGTGGACTAAGAGCTTTGAGTGCTCTGAACCACTTAAAAATAACTGTGTCATTTACATTCATGCTATATCTGTTATATCTGCTATAACTACCTTACTCGCTCATTACTTCATTACTTGGTAAAGAAGATTAAAATAAATACTAATTTCGCTAAGTTTTAATCATTATCTAAGAACAAGTTTAAAAAGTAAAGATTTTCAAATATCTATTCAACCCCCCCCCCCTTCTAGATAACTTGTGCCTATTAGGAACTAACAGATTTGATATAATGTTATAGTTGTGGGTAATATTTATAAATTTTGCAAAGTAAGCAAGTTGTTATAAAATATTCGTTTGGTCGGGGAATATTCTTTTTTGTCGGGAAATATTCGTACGACGGCACAATCATTGGTGGATCCCACAACAGAATTATTGTCAGATTGAGAAAATGACAAAAATACTTTATGAAAATAACGACGGAGGTGTTACCGTTAAAACTGTTGAACTACCCGGTAGTAAAAGTACAGTAATATGCATGGTTGCATAGTAGCACACGGTATTGATTATTGATGCTTACATGAGAAGTCACTCAGTTATACTCAATTATTGCTACAGTAATTGATGTATCATTAATTCAATTATTGTCACAGTCATGGGTGAAGCCATGCTAAAAATGTGGGGTCAATTGACCCACTCATTTTTTGAAATCACTTAAAAAAAATTTTTACCCCACTTAATTTTTGACCCCACTCAAAAGGCAAATCGTGAATCATCAAAGCCTTTCGCGAGTGGTCGGAGTGAGTACTGGTGACTGGCGAGCCGCAAGTATGGAGACTGAAGTGTGACTCTATTCTACTGTTACTCTCTTGCAGCCATGTGCTCTTGTAGGTAACATAAATTAATCTCTCTTTAATTTCTCCAACCTCAGTTTAATTTATTTTCAAAAATCAATTGTGATTTCTCCATTTTGTTAGTATTATTAAATTGGATATTTGGATGCATTTATCTAACCCGAAAGTATAAAGTATTAAAAAAATTTGGCTCGGAGGGGCTTCCCCTGAACCCCCGCCAAATTTTTAATAACTTATTAATAATTTTGACCCAAGTGTTAAACCTTCCTGGCTTCGCCACTGGTCATAGTATCATCTGTATAATATGTTATATTATTAAATCAATAATTAAGACGACAAATTATAATATTAAATGATTAATAATTGTTGAAAGATTAAATATGTGTTGATTAAAAATAAAATGATTTGTGGTACTATTTATTCAATCATTAATGTATATAAAGAGTCTATTATGAGATGTTTGTGGTAAGTTTGGTTATTCTATTGGGTCCCATATGTCATCATCTAAGAATCTCTTTCGCCAATAGTAATTACTTTTACCAGACGTCAAACCGCTTGCCGTTTCATATTACAGGCGTCGAACCAATTGTCGTTTCACATTACAAGCGTCAAAACACTTGGTGTTTCACATTACAAGCGTCAAACCACTTTTCTTTTCACATCACCAGTCGTCAAACCGCTTGCCTTTTCACATTGCAAGTGCTAAGCTAGAAATCTTCTATAAATAGAGGCCTAGTTCTTCATTATTTTTCACGAATTCATTCAAGCTATAGAGAGAGAAAGTATAGAGAGAATAAGAGAGAAAGAAGAAGAGTATTATATTACTACACTACTGCAGTATTCAATTTCCTACTAAAGTAAGGGGTGTTATTTCTTTTGTATTCATGAAGAAAACTTCTGTTATTCCATTATTATTCTGTTGGAATATCCTGTCTGTGCGTTTTACGCCGGACCTGGTTCCAGTCTTTATTATTCTGTTAGAATATCATGTCTCTGCGTTTTACGCCGGACCTGGTTCTAGTCTTTATTATTATGTTGGAATATTCTGTCTGTGCGTTTTACGCTAGACCTGGTTTCGTTATTTATTATTTTGTTGGAATAACCTACATGTGCGGTCTATCGCATGCATGGTAATTTCTTTTGTTATTTCATTCTTTATTATACTCAGTTGGTTACAAATTTGACTTCTATACTCCATGAAATTAGTGAAATATCCTTGATATTTGCACTTCATCTAGTATCTTTTCATGGAAATATTCTTCTGAGCATTCTTGAATTTTACTTTACAAAGAAGTATCATGTTGACAATTTGGACGTTATTAGTTTCTGGATAAATTAATTCTTGAACTTGTTTTATTGAATTCTTTTATCATTGTCATCATCCTCATGTTTATATTTTGTTGAAAGTCATCTGTGGCCTGTAGTGCATAGATGGACTTGGTATGATTATGATTAGGGATTATTCGGTGTAATCATGATCGTAATGTTACAAATGATATGTGGTAAAAGTTCTCATTGACCCGTAGTGTATTGATGGACAGTTGTTGGCATGATCATGACCATTAATGAATACACAAATATCCTTGACCCGTAGTGCACGGATAATTTGTGGTCGTGATACTAAAGAATATCTTTGGCCGTAGTGCAGGGGTGATTCGATGATGTGAATTATTTATTAAGCTGAGTTCCAGCGATAACAATGTTGAAAAACCTTTTAAATCATAGAAGATAGTAGATTTTATTCTCTACTTGACTCTTCTAATGGATTGCTTGTTTCGCTGCAGTTAAACTTGATATTTATTATATTTTATCAGTTTAACACTGTTGAAGGCTAATGATAATTTATTCTGTATTATCTTAGTCATAATATTTTTTACTGGGCTAGTTGAGCTCACCCTTTTGTTTTCATTGTTCTCTTCAGGAAATGAGAACGTAGTAGGGACTAGTCCGGGAACGGAGTGACGGTTCAGATGATAGCATTAGTAGTCCTCACTATTCTATGAAATAGTGTAATAATAAATGTAATGAGGACCCCATTGAGTTTGTATATTGTCTGGATGACAATATTTGTATTAAAACTCACAATATACGTTTAGTCGAGTTTTACACGACTGTTGTATAATTAAGTTGTATTTGAATTTTGTACCATGTATTTGGCGACTCAAGATAGGTGTTGTATACCTATTTTGGGGGCGTCACACGGAGGCACGGGTTAACCCTAGTGTGTGTGTGTATATATATATATATATGATGAAATTTTTGCGATTTTATTTTGCATAGAAATTAGGATTATACGGAAGACTGTGCAAAGACCGAGTAAGATATAATGCAAGCGTAGAGTTGAAGGGCTGAAGTCCTAATTTTTTTTTTTTCTTCTTCTTCTTCTTCTATGGGTTCACTGGGTCAAATAGTTTAACCGTCGATTCGTCGATTCGTTGGGTTTGAGCTTTGAACGGTTTTTGGGGTCCAGGGTCGACCGGTTTCGATTTAATGCAACACTTGGTAAAAATGATAAGTGGTAATGGAATTGTTTAGAATAGAAATTGGATCTAATCTCATTATTTCAAGGAGTTTTAACTAAATCTGTGATAATTTTTCTGTATCTTTTTGAATTTGAAATCCGAGTAATATACCATTTATAATTGGCGGACTTCATTGGTCTCTGTGTTTATATAATACTGCATGGTGTGAATTAAATAAATAAATTTCTTCTCGAGGAACACCATCTTTGCACTGTTTTTGACTTTGGGTGCAAATAATACAAAGGTCATTATAATATTTAAAAAAGGAAACAAAAAATAATTTTTCTCATTTTATAGCCACATTTTTCATGTTAAAATATTATAAAAATATCAATTTCTTTTAACAAATTACCTTAGGAAAATTATCTCGACCTCTCACAATAAGCAATGTATGTTACAGTAGTAAAACATCAACAATCTATCTAAGGTGTATAATGTTAAAAAAAATGAGGGGGGAAATACAGCTATGAAAAAACAGAAGATTGATAAAGATGGAATTACATAATTTACTAAGTGGGTCATTGAGAAGCTAAACTGCTCTCCTGCTTATCAATGGCACAACTCTCGGGGAGAATTGTGCCACCAATCCTAGCTGGGGGCCAATACCTCAATACAGATCTCCCTATTATGTTTTTCGAAGGCAAAGGACCCCTACACAGCAAACAAAATAAAACATCAGCAAGGTTCAAAACAAGGAAACATCATCTTGCAGCAGCTTAAGAACGAAACTATATACATACCAAACATGTGAATCATAGCTGTTATTGCGATTATCACCCATCACAAAAACTGAGTTTTCTGGTACACGCTGCACCACAGTATAAAAAATAAATATCGGTTCGCCAGTAATAGCTCATTTCATCTATATCATGCTTCCATTGATGCTTACCCTTTTACACAACATACATACATGGGTAAACATCATAGGCCACATATAATTTAAATTTCTTTGAATTTTGAGACACGAGGAAAAGAAAAAGAAAATAAACGAGTAGTTGGAAGTATAGTGAAACTGCACGTACAACTGGTGTCATTTCGTATTTAGGTGTTTCGAGAATGAAATCTTCGTTTCTAGCAACTCCGTTTACAATTAACTTTCCTTCATGAACCTGAAACGTAAAGATTATACACAAAACATGACTACCAATACATTATAGGGGTGGAAAAAACGTACAGATAAGAACATTGTCACATTATCTGTCTGTCAAATGCAAACTCATTTATAGATATGAATACAGAAGCTAATATTTTATTTGGTAGACTAATATTCACCCCAAGATGTGTTTAGATCTTCGAAGTCAGATAGGCTTTGTTGTTCTTCCTTCAAACATTATGTTGTAATTGAGAAAAATTATAAAAATTAGTTTTAAAGAGAATGGACTACAATATTATCAGGATTAAGGAAAAATAGTGAAACGGCATGAAAATGAGAAAGAATATTTTCTCTTTTTTTTGGTAATTTTCCCCTGACCCAGCCCATAAACTGGTCCTCCCGAACCCTGCTCCCAAAACTGCCTCCAGTGAAAGCTCGAAACTGCCCACTCTGTGGAGTGAGGCATATAACACTACTAGTCATTGAAAGTATAAAAATTAGTCTTGATAGTTTTGCCAATCAGTGCCGGTGGCACTCTAAACAGAGAATGTCATGGTACAAAAGTAAAATCAATACATTGGATGCCCCTTATTACCATGCTCCCCATTGTCCCAACTGCCTCTAGTGAAGCTCAAACCTGCTCACTCCTAAGCGTGGTACATAATACCACTAGATCACAAGGTTTTGAAACTGGAGAAATTAGTCTAAAAGATGCTGATGACTTATTAGTACCAGCGGTCCAGGGGTACTCTAAACATGGAATGCCGTGATACAAAGATAAAATCAATGCAACTGTATGATAGAAGTAACATAAGAATATTTGCTCAATTGTAATACAGAAAGTCAATAGAATTTTTATGCAAATTATTCACAATTATATTATACCTCCCTGTTTAAAGAGGTCAAAGCCCACTTGAGAATTTATCTATTTATTTATTTATATTATTATTTTTTATTTTTTTGGGGGTGGGGGGAATGAATAACTGTTCAACATATAACCAACCAAATTTACTCCATAGAAGATCATATGGTGCAGAATAAAAAAAATCACTTCAAGGTGAAATATTAGTAATCTCACCTCCACAACATCACCTTCCTTTGCAACAACTCGTTTGATAAATACATCATCATCAGTGTATCCTACTTCTTGAAGCACTGGAGGGCTTTTAAAAATCACAATGTCATTAGGACATGGCTTTCTAAAGTAATAACTGACCTGAAAGTTTCAAGAAAATTTACTTGTATCAAATAACTTGACATTAATTCTTCAAAGTTGCTTCACTAGAAGAACTCAGTTTTAACCTGTTACAATTGTCAATACCTTAAAAGAAAAGAAAATATTTAAGCATAGAAATTCCCATGCTTACTTTTCAGCAGAAGTACTACACGTCATGCATCCTATTCAAAAAAGAAAACTAGAAATTTCTTTCAAAACATCTTTGATGCCAGTCTCCATAAAATGCAATCTACTTATATCATAAATTTAAAAACGTAACAATTCTACGGAAAAAAAATCCTGTTCGGTAAAAGGGAAGAACTCAAAGTTCAGAGAGAGAGAGAGAGAAGGGACATCAGTAAATTTTGTCATTTAAAGGGAGCAACGTATAAGGACAAGCATCCTCCTCCCAAACTCACTATGATCAGAATTTTGAGTAGCAGGGAAGCAAAAGGGAGGACCATATACTTTAAGCAAGTTCAATTCAGCTCAACTCAACTAACCTTAAGCACAGACTAGTCGGGGTCGGCTAGATAAATCCTTTCTTCCACTATTTTCTATCAAGAACCATATCCTCAGCTAAGCTCATATATTCATGTCTTTTTCTATTACTTCTATGAATTCTATCTAAGTTAGCTCCGGTCTACCCCTAGCGCTAGAGCATAACAGTTTCAAATCTATCACTTTTTCTTACTGGGACATCTACGGGCCTGCACACGACTTTCACATTCCATTTCAAACACTTCACTCTCATCTTCTCTTCAATCGGTACAATTCCTACTTCTTCCGAATGTCTTCATCTTTGATCATCCACCTAAACCACCTCCGGCTATGCTCATCTTATTTCTTATAATTGGTTTGTTACCCTTATTCTTTTATCCCTAACTACAATCCAAATTGCCTTCATCAAACCAAATCCTTAAAATCTTATCAACAACACACACAAAAAACAACCAACAAATAACTAGAAAAGAAAGGAAAACTAACCTTTTCAGCAACAAGTCGGTCTCCAACATCAAATGTAGGATACATAGACAATGAGGGAATAAATCTAGGCTCAGCCACAAAGGACCTAAAGGCAAGCGAAATTGCAAGCACCGCAAAAACTGTTATCGCATCATCAGAGGTTAAATCTAACCATTCTGGAAAAATCCCTCTCTTCTTTTCTTCCTCCCCATCATCTCCACCGCCATCTCCGCCACCTCCACCGCCGCCTCCTCCTTCTCCTTCCAAGTCCAAAGCCACTTTAGTTTCTTCTGCGGAGTCTTTGAACCCATTGCAATTTAGTCTCCGGTAGTGATTATATTCAGAATGCAAGTGCTTATATCCTAGAAAAGATGGATTTTTGAACAGGGGTCTGAAAGGGGAGTTGTTGAATCTTAGGGTTATTGATAAAGTTTTGAAACTGAGAATCGAATATTGGGGATTTTGGGTGGGTGTGAAGCACTGGGTGAAGGTTGAATTAGGGTTATGGAGGGAAGTTAATGGAGGGATAAGCTGTAAAGATATCATCTCTCTCTCCCAACGTTCCCCCTCCAAAGTCTTGAAATTAAATTTACAGTTAACTACTCCATATGATAACACTATCCACAGCATTTAACTTTTCTTTATTTTTCTAAAAATTTTAAATATAAGGAATGTATTATAATTTTAGAGAGAACATAAAAAAATAACACTAAGAGAGAATAAGAAGAGAGATTATCTTATATTCTTCAAGTTCAACCAATACATGGATAGCGAGCCTCTATTTATAGGCTACACAAGTACATGACATAAATAGGAAGAATAAATAGCTCATCAATGAATGTAGGTTATGTAAGTTATAGAAAATGAATGGACATCCATATTATAACTATTCACTCCCCCTTGGATGTCCATTACTGAAGAATATGCCTCGTTAAAACCTTACTAGGAAAAACCCTGTGGGATAAAAACCTAGTGAAGGAAAAAAAGTACATAATTCTTCAAAAACTTATGAGATATTGCTTTATGAAAAAAATTTATTACTCTCCCTCATGATTATATCATTTGAGATCTCAGAGTCGACGTAATCCAACGTTGTGGACTAGCTTCTCAAATGTAGAAGTAGGAAGCGCCTTTGTTAATAAATCTGCCAAATTTTCACTTGAACGAATTTGCTGAACATTTATATCACCATTCTTCTGAAGGTCATGAGTGAAAAAGAACTTTGGTGAAATATGTTTTGTTCTATCACCTTTGATATATCCTTCCTTGAGTTGGACAATGCATGCTGTATTATCCTCATATAAGACCGTCGGTGATTCTTCTCCTGAAGATAAACCGCAAGCACCTCGTATGTGTTGAATTATAGACCTTAACCATACACATTCACAACTAGCCTCATGTATTGCCAAAATTTCAGCATGGTTAGAAGATGTAGCTACTATAGTTTGCTTCATCGAACGCCAAGAAATGGCGGTTCCACCACAAGTGAATACATATCCAGTTTGCGATCGAGCATTATGAGGATCGGATAGGTACCCTGCATCTGCAAAACCAATCAAATCTGTTTTGGGTTGGTTAGGAAAATACAAACTCATATCCTTTGTACCTTGTAGGTAACGAAGTATATGTTTAATTCCATTCTAATGCCTTCGGGTTGGACAAGAGCTATATCTTGCTAATAAGTTGACAGAGAATGATATATCTGATCGTGTATGACTAGCAAGATACATTAGTGCTCCAATTGCACTCAGGTATGGTACTTCAGGACCAAGAATTTCCTCATCATTTTCTCGAGGTCGGAAAGGGTCTTTATTTACATCAAGTGACCTCACAACCATTGGGGTGCTCAACGAATGTGCTTTGTCCATATAAAATCGTTTTAGCACCTTCTCTATATAAGATGTTTGATGCACAAGAATACCGTCCTTTAAATGCTCTATATGTAACCCAAGACAAAATTTTGTTTTTTCAAGATCTTTCATTTCAAATTCTCTTTTCAAGTACTCTACTACCTTTGAAATCTCTTCAGGAGTTCCAATGATATTTAGATCATCAACATATACTGCAATAATAACAAACTCAAATCTAGATCTCTTTATAAAAATGCATGGGCTAACAGGATCATTCTTATATCCCTCCTTTAACAAATATTCACTAAGACGGTTATACCACATGCGACCGGATTGTTTTAATCCATATAGAGATCTATTTAATTTGATCGAGTACTGTTCTCGAGAACTAGATTTACATGCTTCTGGCAATTTAAATCCTTCTGGGAGTTTTATATAAATTTCATTATCAAGTGGGCCATACAAGTATGCTTTATCGACATCCATTAGACGCAAATAAAGTCCTTCTTTTATTGCCAGACTAATTAGGAATCGAAAAGTAGTCACATCCATCACAGGAGAGTATGTCTCTTCATAATCAATACCGGGTCTTTGTGAAAATCCTTGCGCAACTAGTCGTGCTTTATGTCGCACAATTTCACCCTTTTCATTTCGTTTTCGAACAAAAATCCATTTGTACCCCACTGGTTTTACACCATCAGGTGTACGGACTACTGGTCCAAAAACATTTCTCTTTTCAAGAGATTTCAATTCTGCCTCAATTGCGTCTTTCCATTTTGGCCAATCAATTTTATGCATGCATTCCTCAATAGACCTTGGTTCAAGATCCTCGTCATCTTTTATAACATCTAGCGCTATATTGTATGAAAAAACATTATCGACGTCAATTTCATTTCGGTTCCATATTTTTCTGGACATGACATAATTTATCGAGATCTCTTCATTTTCAATGATTTCAGGTACCTGATTGTCTTTTGGAACTGTAATATTAGTCATGTCTAGAGGTTTTTCTGTAGACTCTTCTGGATTTCCCATTTCCTCATCATGACCATCTTGAATCTTTGATCCTTTTCTCATACGAGGATTCTTATCTTTGGAACCGACTGGTCTACCACGCTTCAAGCGTGTTTTGGGTTCATTGGCAACAAGAGGTTGTCCTACTGGGACATCAATTTTATTTGGAGCATTAACAGCTGGTATATGTGACTTTGTTACACTCTTTGGGTCAGAAAATGCGTCTGACAATTGATTTGCTAAACTTTGTAAATGAATTATTTTCTGAACTTCTAGTTCACATTGTTTTGTACGAGGATCAAAATGAGACAATGATAATTCATTCCAGCTTATCTCTTTTTCCAGCTGCCTATTTTCTCCCCCTAATGTTGGGAAGACTGATTCATCAAAATGACAATCAGCGAATCTAGCTGTAAATAAATCCCCTGTTGATGGTTCTAAATATTTAATTATAGATGGGGATTCATATCCAACATATATTCCTAACCTCCTTTGAGGTCCCATCTTAGTACGTTGTGGTGGAGGTATTGGAACATATACAGCACAACCAAAAATTCTTAGATGAGAAATATTTGGTTCCTGACCAAAAACCAATTGTAAAGGGGAGTAGTTATGATAACTTGTTGGTCTGATGCGAATTAGTGTTGCTGCATGTAAAATAGCATGACCCCAAGCAGAAATTGGAAGTTTTGATCTCATCAGTAATGGTCTTACAATCAATTGAAGACGCTTAATCAATGATTCTGCAAGGCCATTTTGTGTGTGAACATGTGCTACAGGATGTTCAACACTTATCCCAATAGACATACAATAATCATTGAAAGTTTGGGAAGTAAATTCACCAGCATTGTCAATACGAATTTTCTTGATGGGATAATCTGGAAAATGTGCTTGTAATCTAATTAGTTGAGCAAGTAATCTCGCAAACGCCAGGTTGCGAGTTGATAATAGAGATACATGTGACCACCTTGTTGATGCATCAATTAAAACTATAAAATATCTAAAAGGTCCACATGGTGGATGAATTGGTCCACATATATCACCTTGTCTTCGTTCCAGAAAAGTAAGGGATTCAGTCCCTATCTTAGTCGGTGATGGCCGAACAATTAACTTACCTTGAAAACAAGCAGCACATAGGAAATCCATCAATTGAAGAATCTGCTGGTTCTCCAATGGATGTCCACATGAATTCTTAATTATTCTTCGCATCATTATCGATCCAGGATGGCCTAACCGTTCATGCCAAATAACAAAGTTATTGTGATTCGTTAGCTTTTTATTAACAACCACATTTGTTTCAATTGTTCTAATTCTCGTGTAGTACAAACCAGAGGAAAAAGCTGCTAATTTTTCTAATACTCTTTTATTACCCGAGATTATACTCGTAATGTGAAGATACTCAATTTTTCCTTCACATGTTGTCTCAATATGATACCCATTTCGGCGGATATCCTTAAAACTCAATAAATTTCTTTGAGACTTGGGAGAGTATAATGCTTCATCAATTTCAAATTTTGTTCCTCTAGGCAAAAAAATGTTAGCTCTTCCGCAGCCTTCTATCAATTTTGCACTACCCGATATAGTACTAACATTTGCCTTTTGCATTATGAAAGAAGAAAAATATTTCTTATTCTATAATATAGTGTGCGTAGTGGCGCTGTCTGAGAGACATATATCTCCACCATTCATTGCAAATCGAATCAAGAGAGTATCTATGTTATTCAAAGAAAATAAGAAATATATAATCAGATTAATAAAATATCCCATATATAACGAATCATAAGAAAACAAGTAAACATGATAAAAACATAATAATTAGAATTTTATTAATGCTTAAAATAAAATCTAATAACATCAAAGCATTATTTAAAAATTTTATATTTGGACACTCTCATCACCAAATAAGAAGTCAATTTTTTCTTCAGGATTTGAGAAAAAATCATTAACATCTAGATGAGTGGTATCCACACAACCATAATTAAAATTATCATTTCCAGAATCAAGATTTGTTTCATCTTTTCCATCCTCACTAGCAAAATTTGTCTCTATCTTCTTTCCTTTATCTTTTAATGATTGTTGATAGAGCTCAACAAGATGTTTTGGTGTACGACAGGTACGAGACCAATGGCCTTTACCTCCACAACGATAACACAAATTCTCCGTGGTATTTTTATCTTTATCACCTTTTTCGCATTTTCCATCCTTATATTCCCACTTCTGGTGGGTATATGTGTTTGAGAAATGACCACCACGATGATTATTTCGACCACGTCCACGTCCACTTCCATAACCACGTCCACGACTACTGGCGTGACCTCTGTTTTTTTCATTATATGTTACGACATTCACTGCAGGGAATGGAGCAGATCCAGTTGGACGGGCCTCATGATTTTTCATCAATAGTTCATTGTTTTGCTCAGCCACAAGGAGGCATGAAATCAGTTCAGAGTATTTCTTAAAGCCCTTTTCACGATATTGCTGCTGCAGGAGCATATTAGATGCGTGAAAGGTGGAGAATGTTTTTTCTAACATATCTGCATCAGTTATCTTTTCTCCACATAATTGTAATTTAGAACTGATTCTAAACATAGCTGAGTTATAATCACTTACAGATTTAAAATCTTGTAATCTTAGATGCATCCAATCATAACGAGCTTTAGGAAGTATTACAGTTTTCTGGTGGTCGTATCTTTCCTTTAGATTGTTCCAAAGGATAAGTGGATCTTTAACAATCAAATATTCAATTTTAAGTCCCTCATAGAGGTGATGACGAAGAAATATCATCGCTTTGGCCTTATCTTGACTAGATGTTTTGTTTCCTTCTTTGATAGTATCACCAAGACCTTTTGCATCTAGATGAATTTCAGCATCTAACACCCATGATAAATAATTCTTTCCAGTAATGTCAAGAGCCACAAATTCGAGTTTAGCAATGTTTGACATTATGAACTATCACAAATATAATTAACAAGTTAGGAGAAAATATTCTAGAATATTACAAAAAGTTGAATACACAATTAAGTCTAAGACAGAATACAGAACCAATTTCAACAATTTAGCCGACATATTTTATTTTATTTTATTTTATTTTATTTTATTATTTTTTGAAAATCATATATTTATTTATTTATTTTAAAAACATAAATAAATTGTTATGAAACAAATGTATAGCATTCATAAACAAATATATAGGTTTTTATGCCAATATATTTTGCATGTACATAAATACTCTGCTTATATAGCTATGCATCTATAAATGCATATACATGAAGATGTGTGCACATGTATTCATATATACAATATGCTATAAACTTTAAAGACAGATGTGTTAGCTTATCTTCACCTAATTTTTAGTTATAGCCTACAGGTGATCTTGACAAGCATGTATCGAAATGGTACTTATAGTAATAATGTTAGTAGTCATGCTTTATGCTTCAAATTATGTTGCCACTTTAGGTGGAAGAACTAGTAATTGAGAATTTGAGACTTAAAAGACACTTTATATAGTATACAACTTGTCATGCCCTCCATAGAAATTAGAATGCAGAACTATTCTCTATAACCATCTAAAGAGAGTCATTTGCACCCTATTACGTAAAAGCATAGAAAAAAACGATCTAGCTATATTAGAATAAAGACAGATTCTCTGCTATTACCTGAAAATCCATAACCAATTTGGCAAAATAAAATTATCTGAAAATTGGATTTTTGAGTGTAACAACTTAAAAGATCAGAGAGTCGTGCTGATAACGTATTATAATTTTAGAGAGAACATAAGAAGATAACACTAAGAGAAAATAAGAAGAGAGATTATCTTATATTCTTCAAGTTCAACCAATACATGGATAGTGAGCCTCTATTTATAGGCTACACAAGTACATGACATAAATAGGAAGAATAAATAGCTCATCAATGAATGTAGGTTATGTAAGTTATAGAAAATGAATGGACATCCATATTATAACTATTTACAACCGAATGGATATTTATATTTTTCTCTTGATTATGTACCCATCTATTATTCATATAATTTTTTTTTATAAAATTATTATTTTTATTCGTGAAAATATCAATTTTCTAAATATATTGGGGGCAACTCAACAATTAGGAACAAAATATGTAGACTAATTTATGTTATTAAATAATATTTTTTGTAGCAATTATTTCTTCTAATTTTTACTTTTTTTTTTGAGAAACAATATTGTCATAGATTTAAGCTTACTCTTAAATAGATGAACTTACCTAATCATAAATCTATTATGAGAGGGTTTAGGATCCCTTTAATTATTTTTATCCTCTAATTTTTTCTAATCCACGTTTAGCGATATTGTTGTTAGATATAGTATTTGTGTAGTTAATTATATATCGAGAGAAAATAGAAAATAGAAGATAGATGTAATGGAAGAAATCTTAATCCATCAAAGATTTTTATTGATTTAATTGAAAAATTGATATACATGTGAAAATAATACTTTTACATAATCTCTTTCACATGAATAGTAAGTGGGTCTCACTCGTTATTCATGTGAGAAAAATTTATATAAAAATATTTTCTATTTTTCATTATCTCTTTCACATGAATAGTAAGTGGGTCTCACTCGTTATTCATGTAATTTCTTTTAATTTTTCATTGAATTGGGTATTGAAAATGTTGTATTAACTTTTGTAATAAAAAATTATAGAATATATCAATATATTTTTTTATATATTGAATGCAATGATAAATTATAGAAGGTGAAATTGATGTCAATTTCCCATCATGCTAATTCATATTGATGAAAGTTGAAACAGTAATAAGATGAAGTACACAAGTTTCCCAAAGTGAACATCATGTGAGCTCAGACCAATTTGAACACATAATCTGAGCCTCTCCATAGCACTGCTCAATCACAAATCATAATGTAATGTTAAAATGTTTAGTTTATTTTTTTTATATTTTATAGTAATGATTAATAATATTAGACTAGATATTGAACTATTCATTTTACTCATCTTTATACTCTTACACTCTGTTTGTGAGTTTTGAACAGAAAAGAAAAAAATAGAAAACTTAAATTAGAACAGAAAAGAAAAGAATAGAAAACTTAAAGTTTGTTTCTGAGTTTTTAAAACAAAAGAATAGAAAATTTATAATTGAGTACATTGAATTGTAATTTAAAATTTATTATATTAAAAGTTGAGGATAATATGAGAATTATAAAAATATTACTTATATTAATTTCTTTTCCGTCCAAATCAGGCCTATTTTGGACGGAAAACTTTGGCAAGAAAAGTGGCCAAGTTTTCTATCCATTTCTTTTCTTTTCTGTTTATTTTAAAACTCAGACAGCAATACAGCAAGATTAGCTCTGGCCTCTGGGAAAGGAGAAAGAAAAGGGTCATTAAAGATTTTCATTTCATTGATATACAGTACATTAAAAGAATGACATCTCTGCCTAACAATCATAGAACAAACAATATACATAATTACACAAGTTACCAGCAAATTACTTAGTTATAGCATAAAAATCTTTACAAGTTCATTGACCCAAATAGAATTTGTGTATACCCCTTACCGTAGCCTACTTCAAAACACCAGTTTAAATGTGGTAACGTACTGACAGATTCCGAGCTGCATTTGAAGCTTCTTGTGGAATATGATTGGTGGTTTTAGCTTAAATCCACATGCATGTGTTAGTCGCATGGATTTAATTTCGGTACTCAAGCTTCCAGATGAATCTTTGGATCTTTTCAGCACCATCTGGCTTATTGTCTTAGCATTGCCTAACCCTCTCGGACTGGGAATTGCAGAACCAGGTGTTTGCAAAGGAATTGGAGAAGAATTATTGTGATTTTCATTCTGATCAACTCTTTCCAGTATCTCTGCAGATGTCTCATCATTCTCAGAATTTGATACAACTCTTTGATCATCTTCATCATCATTCACAATTCTCTTGGCTTCACTCAGAAAACCAATGGAACGCCATGCCCCGGAAACAAGCTGAATGGCATTCTTCTCAGGAGGAACACCCTTCTCTTCCATTATTTCAAGAAACTCTTCTGCTTTCCATGGTTGTTTTGCTTCTCCATATCCCCATATAAGCGTGTCGAAAGTCTTCAAATTGGGGGATATGCCCATTTCACACATCATCTCATACACCCTCAGAGCATACTCCATTTTGCCTGCACTACACCATCCACTAATGACAGTAGTGAATATTACTACATTTGGGTGTACACCAGATTTCCCCATGAGTTTCAGGACTTCTTCAGCCTTTTCAGGTTCTCCAGCTCGTACATAACCTTTTGCAAGAATGCTGAAAGCATGAATATCGGGATCTATACCAGCTTTCGCCATGTCATCAAAGATATCTTGGCATTTGTCCATGAGTCCAGCCGAACTCCATGCGTTCATAATGGTGCTAAATGTAATTACATCTGGTTTGACCCCAAATTCCTCCATTATAGTTAGTGTCTGCACAAATCAGAGCCATCACATAACATAAGGGAGCACATTTAAGATGAATAACACCCTAACAAAAACAAAAATAAACAGCTAAAATTATACAAAATCAAGTAAACCACCAAGACAACCAAATTTTCCGGAAGCATGCAGTTACACATTTTTTTTTTACTGCAACAACATGTGAACTGAGCACATACTTTTGACAATTATTATCACTTTCATATCTAGAGTATATGATAAACTACCAAAAAAAGTTTTGAAATTGAAAAAGAGAATCGAGAAGTAATCCATATCATAGTCACTTCTAGATATTTCCAACAATACAATTCCTGGATCAATCAATGACCATGATATATTCGTACTTATTAAGCAACTTGCAGTAAACTGTAAACAACAGAAAAATATAGAAATATTTAGGTTTGGTGGCAACAGTAGAGTAATTGAAGTTCGCTCTGCCTTTCATGTATAATGTGGGACAAGCTCAGAAATGTACCAATTCTAATGTACTTTTGTGCAATCATTATCCATCTCTTCACCGATAGTCCTTTCAGATTCAAGTAATTAGAAAGATTACAAATCTTATTCACACAAGATGAAAGATGTCTGACTAAGTAGATGAATGACTGAGATGTTTGTTTCAAGAGATAAAAGTGTAAAAGATTAAGTGAAGAGATTATTTTCCAAGTAAGTTATCAGGTCGAAGTAAATCATAAATTTGTTGTCCTACTTTCTAGCATCCAACAACAATCTAACCCATTTCAACAACTAATATGTCCAATAGGAAGTATTCTTTTGTGTGTACTAATTTAAGAATGAATTGTTTAAAGTGATTACAAAGGTGAAAACATACCTCATCAACTCCTTTAGAGTCTGTAATGTCAAGGAACCCTTTGATAAGAGAGTTGAAAATGACGAGATTTGGATGTACCCGAAGGTCCTTCATCCTGTACACAAACCTCAATGCATCCGTCATATTACCTTCTTTACAGTACCCATTAACAATGATACCACAAGTGCGCTGATTTGGTGCCACTTTGTTGTAATGCATCTGGTGTATCATTTCTTCAGCTCTACTTGTATCCCCATTCTGAGCATAAGCTCTTGCTATTGTGTTGAATGTGACAACATCAGGTCTCAAGCCAGATGCAACCATCCTATAAACCACATTCCATGCTTCTGTAACGTTGTTCTCGTTACACCACGCTCGGACAATAATGTTATATGTCCTATCATTGGGTTTCACATTTTCTTCCTGTGACATTAGTTCCAACAGTTTCAAGGATTCCTCAGGCTTACCAATTATCCCGTATCCTTTAATTAAGGTATTAAAAGTGCTGGTTGTAGGCTTGCATCCTCTATCCTTCATATTCTGGAAGATTTTCATGGCCTCCTTGATATTGCCAGATTCTGAAAACGCGTTGATCATGGCATTAAAGAATATTGAGTCGGGCTTCAAACCGCTCTCTTCCACCTTAGAAAGGAGCAAAGGAATTGACTTAAAACGTTTCTGGACAGTCAAAGCCGCTAAGAGAGTTGTGTATGTTACAAGAGTTGGTCGGTGTCCTTCTTCTGTTAAACCTTTGAAAATGGAATGGGTTTCTTGAGGCTTTCCCTTCTCAATCAAAATATTCATCAATTTTGTTCTTGAACGAACTATTTTGCAGCTATTATTGTCCAAGCAGACGACACAGCGAGACTGCATTCGAGAACCTACAGAAGCTGAAAACCGACGTAACTGGTCCCTGTCCTGCAGATGTGGTTCCTGCAAAGTTCATAAATCATCAGAACTTAGCCAAAAGAAAGATCTGTGTATCAGTCTATAGCTGAGTAGCACATATAGAATTACTGGCCTACTATCTAATTGAGTGCATGACCTTGTGCATATTGCAGTTTGCACTGCTACTCATGGTTAGTCCTAAGAAATTCAAATTAGTTTAATTCCCATAAGATTAGCAACTGATATGTGTTGGTATCAAGCAACACAGAAAGAACTATTTAGGTGATTGCTCCATTTTAACATGAAAGAACTATGTTGATATGAGCTGATAAATAAAAGGCTACATTTTGAAATGTCACATCCATAAAATAAGTAGCAAAAGGGTAGACAAACAGAGAGTTCACTAGATAAATTCTGATTAGGTAAAATTTCAGATGATATTGATAAGACATGTAACGTGAAACATGACATAAAGCCAGTAAATGATATATTGACTAAATGTATGCTTACTAAAAATAAAGAAGCATGGTAACCATGGAACCAAGGCATTCAGATTTATATGAGAAAGTAAATTTTACTGATGAAGTTGTTTCAAAAAATACCATGGTCGTTGATGCTTGAATTTGGGACTTGCTCATGATTGTGCCATTTCGGTGCTTCTTAACGACGATGACAGAATAGATCCTCTTCTTACCAAATTCTCCCATTTTTCCTTTGCCTGATTATCTAAGCACGCCTTACTGCAGAATTGATTTAAACCGTTAGGCTAGTTATTCAGCTCCAGAACTGAGCTTTCAATCCAAGACCCCGGAATCAGCAGATACAGTCATATGGCTTTAGATATCTTGTACTAGAAGAATCAACAATATTTTGAATAATGGGAAAAAAAATCATATCACTAATGTAATCAGGATTCTTTAGCCCGTATGCTTGGTATTCTGAACCTGTACCAGGCAAAAGGTTATAATGAAATGAGCTAAAACTCTAGACCTTACATCTAATTTTGCTGGAATACATGTCAGACAATGCAAATAATTTTGTCAGGTTGACATTTGCAGAACTTTCTTGAAGTGAGAACAACTCAGTACCAAAAAAAAACTTGTCCAAGATGAACGTATGTGTTGCGCAATTAGTAGTACATACTAGCTGAATTTACTAACTAAACATACTAGTCCTCCAACCGTAACCTATTAACCTTCCTCGAAAGAGCTAGAAGATCGGAATCTTGAATTCAACCACTGCTACTCTTCTGATCTTTGCACATACGGGAAAATGTGGCCCTTGAACCTAGAAAAACCATCTTGCTCTCTATCACCCCCTCCCCAAACCCCAAAAGTTGAGCCCCTGCTGTATGCTAACTTTCGAGAGAATCACTTAGGATCCAAAGTATAAATTAAAGAAATTTCCTGAAAACCATGCCATACACACCAAGGTCACATATTTACAGGCCTTATAAAACTTTAACAAACTCCATTAGTAATCCATCTCTTAATTCAATAAGACCAAATGTACTAAATTCACTAAACTCCATTTGCTTAATAGTGCTTGAAAAATGTAAGAAGGGGGAACTTAAGCTAGATTTCCAGCAAGAGTAAAGGATACTTTATGATTCATTACATAATCAAGTAAGTAATAAGGTGCCAGATGTTAAATTACTTCAAGGAAACAGGCAAATCAAAATACCAAGTAGGCAAGTACTATCTTTAAGCCCATAAATCGCAAGAAAATCCACTGACCATTAAGTGGGAAAGTCAATTAAATGTGAAACCCCCTCTATTGGGAGCCAGAAACATATGAAAATTTTGTATTATGATCCATCAAGCAGGGAGTAGACTTGTGCCAATTTGATGACAAAAAAATTGGAACTATTTATAGAAACTAGTTATAAAATTAAGAAATTATAAGTAGTAATGGTCAGTCTGAAAGAAGTTCATGGTGGGGTCATAGTTGAAGAATGAACTCAAACAAATAATTGAAAAGATTCTTGGAAGAAATAAGAAGCAGAGAAAAAGAGATACCTCCTGATTTCTGTAGTTGCAAGGCTGGAGAGAGAAATGGGGTTTGCATGGTTGCAGAGAGTAAAATGTGCATGTAAGAAGACATTGTATAGTAGGGTAGTGAAATCCAATTGGAAAATCTTATCCACAAATATTTCAGAAATCAAGAATGGGTATAGAATTTCAATTTCCTGAGGCTGCTGAGTTTGAAAGAGTTACGCAGTTAATGAATGTATTTTTCTCTGGAGCTCATTTGGCCACATCATTTTCTTTATACCGGAAAAAAAAAGTATACACGGTGGCAAGGCCACACCTTTTTCCTTCCTTTTTTTTTTCCCTGGAGCTAAAATATCCACACTTGTTTACTGGTCACCGGTTAGTGGGTCACTGGATCGACCGGTTCAAACGGTCGAATCGTCGGGTTTGAAAGAATTTTGACCAAAATTATTTTTTTGTTCAAATCGGACAGGAGTACTGACCGGCTCCAATTTTTACCGATTGAAAATCCAATCCGATCCGAATTTAATAACTTTGATCTCAACTCGACATATAGTCGAGTAGACATGTACTATAAATACACAAAAAATTATAAATATCTATAAATTTTTATTTTATTTAAGTGTATCACGAGTGACCATACATAAAAACTCTCTCTCTCTCTCAATAAAGAAATTTCCTAGCCAATTTTCCAAAACAAAATTTCAATTCAAAAATTAAACTATTGAATCTTATAATTGCTTCATCAAAGTAATCTTCCAAAATATACTTCAACATTTGGGCTCCGGTATGGTTGCTTTAGGGCGCTGGCATCATTTTGGGCCGTGCTTACTGATTTCCCATAGGCCCAATATACACAATCAATGTTGACTTGCCGATTTGTTCATTTTAGCCAACAAATCTATTATCATTCATTCTATATTATAAAGCCTCCGCATGGAGTTTCGGTGATTTTGTGTCATGGTTGCCGATCAATTTTTTTCCTCTTTTGCCCTTATGACTTTAGTTATATTACTATTTTGTCCTTTTAAATTTAAAATTTTTTCTATCTTTCTATTTATTTCTCCTAATTTTATAAAAATAATTTTATAAAAATTTTATTTTATCCCGCATAATTTTGCGTTTGCCACCGAGTACTAGTCTATATAAAGTCACGCCGTACCATCCCAACAGAGAAAGTTTGCATGAGTGACCAAAATAAAATTGTGGGTCAAAACTGTATAGTACATAAATCAAAATCTAAACGGCTTATTTATGTATGGTTGATTCACACAAAGAGTGCTGCACAGCAATGAACATCATGTAACTCTATTCTTCTTATTATAGATAGCTGCCTCATTTTCAGAAATTACATTTACTTATTGTTGAAGATTGATGAGCTTTTGGGCATAGCAGATATAGATTGATAGATAGATGATCAGTTTCTGATGTTCATTATCCGGTGGAGCTTATGGGCCTTGTATTGCTGGGCTATGGTAATTTATATTTTTCTCTTAATTCTTCTGTTTCTCTTTTTCTCTTTGGGTCATATTATAGTTAATTCTTTTTTGAGTCATATCATATTATATATATATAAGAAAAAATAAAAATAAAAGTATACAGTCTACGATTGTAGAGTTAAGTCACTCTATCATCGTAAAATAGTCATTAATTGATAATAGAATTAAGTCACTCTACTGCTGTAGAATCGTTGGGTGAATAGTCAGATGGAACTTATGTAACTTTACAAACTAAGCATGTGCAATTACCGTAAAAGTAAAAATATAATAGGAGTTTTATTCAATTAGAGGGATAGAATAAAAAATTATAATAAAACCAAACTTGTAAGGACAAAAAGTGAGAAAATTTGTAACGCAACCTCAAGAACATTATAGTACACATATATATATAACCTCTCATCCCCATCCCTGGTTTGAAGTAGATGCGCAGTCAGGCCATTTGACTAGGTGGTCCTCAATCAACAGGACTGAAAAACCTAACCCCAACACCGCCCACTCCCCTCTCCATACATATAACTGTATAACTATTGCATTTCTTAATTCTTAAGTATATGAGGTGATAAGAAAATCTCTTCTTTTTGTTTTCGTTTTTGGGTGAAATTATTATGATGAAGGTGTGGAAATGGTACCAAAACTGCTTGGCGGTTCACCCGGTGAAGACCCAGGTCATCAGCTCCGGAATTTTGTGGGGTGTTGGAGACATAGCTGCCCAATCCATCACTCATTCCACTGCCAAAAAGCATTTTCCCATTCGCGTGAGTGCCCTTCCTTCAGTTCAATTCAATATTCTCCTAATTATTTCTCCGGCTCTGTTTTTGTGTATATTTATACTTGTTTGATTCAATTTGTATTGGGTATATGTAAAAATCTTTACTTGTTCTTTTCTTTGCTGTATTTATTGGATTTGGAAGAATGCACAAGTAGTTTAGGACCAAGTTTATTTGCAATGTATAGACAACACTATAGTATATATTTTAGGTTATATATATATATTATTTGGCAGATGTCTTACCTTCTTTAGTTTAGGGATAATGCTAGGGTCCTAAATATGGGCCCTTAGTTCTTAAACAAACGTCGTCATTGCGTGTGTATTATTTAATAATTGTTTAGGACCCAAGATGATGTTGAAAATTCAATATAACGATGAGATAGCTTTGTTGCATAGCTTGTTTGATTGAGAAATGTTGCACATGTCAGGGTTTTTTTCCCAGAAGAAGTGATAAGGGGAGGGGGAGACTGGAGGTGGTTGTTAGATAAGTCCTTACAAAACCTCATCATCAATATAATCTTCAATCTTGCCCATTTGGATTCCCTTGGCAATGCTGCGGCTGCAAGAATTGCTTCTGTGGAATTTTGTTGCTAGTCAAAGACCATTACAAAACTATCACCAAAATTATGGTATTGTGCTAGCTTACAAGGCTAACAATCTTATTTTGCATTGTTCCTATCTTAATGATCATAATTGGTTCAGCACCATGATTCTGAAATGACTGCTCCACTAAATGATCTATATGTAAGCCAACTATATATGCTTTGGTAATCCCAGGAGCGCCTTGGTCTTTGTTTCTCCAGTATTCTTAAAATGCCATTGGAGTTGCTTGCATCTCGGAGGTGTTCTTTGTTGATAAATATGGGCTTTTTTATCTCCTGTTCTATATTAAGTATGACTGATGCATTTAGAGACTTGTAGAACGGTGGCTTGCCACCTTTAGTGCTCAAGACTTTCTCATCACAATTCCTATTTATTTAGTTGGTAATTTTGCTTGTTGAGACTGTCTGGCTGACTTCAAGTATGCAGGTGTTTTATATATACTTGTACAGCTTGTGACGTTTTGCCATTATCAGTCTAGTAGCATCTTTTTTTGTAAATATTAGCTATTTATATGATCTTCATTGAGGTAATCTGGACTCAACACAGTTCCAAATTCCTGACAAAACCATTAAGCTTAGGTTAAAACAAAATTAAGAATACTAGCTTTTATCACTAAGTGGACAACCGACCTTTCATTTGCCATGTGTCTTCTAGTTATATCCTCCTTAGCCTTCTGTTAGATGTCAGGCTAGTGCTGGCCTTTAATCTTTCTTGATGTAAACTGAAGTTTTTGTTAAACTATTTGACAAAATATTTTTGTGAAAGTATGTGCTTCAGAGATTAATGTTTCTGTTTTGCATTTCAGCGTGCAGATGAAGAATTTAAAATTAGCTGGAAGCGGGTTGCAATCACAAGCATGTTTGGTCTTGGCTTCATTGGACCATTGGGCCACTTCTGGTATGTTTTTGATTGTTTGTTTATTCTTATTCCATTATGAATTTCTCTGATTGTGACATGCTTTTTACAGTCTTTGAGTGTTCACTTTAGTATGCATACCTTCTTCCCCTATGGATGATTTGTCAGGCGATACAGTGCTTGTAAAGAGTTGTGAGGAGCTTCACCAAAACTTTGCTAATAGAGGTCCTCTAACACCTTCTAGCTTCTCTGGCAGTGTTGTTTTGCATTTCTAGAATGCTTCATAAATCTGCTGAAGGGCTTTTAAGTGCACAAATACTATTTCAAAAATCTGCAAAATAGTTTTTGTGGAAGGTACAATCAGGTGTTCACATCAAGGTTAAGAATAAAGATACCGGTGTAACTCATTGATTCCATGATAGATCATTCATGCGTACTTGTAACCTTATACAAGAATCCAATAGGAGAAGAATAATATAAGAGGACATTCCTTAATTCTTACGTATTAGATTCACAATGAAAATAGGACCGAACGATTAGAAAATAGCACCTACTGATGAAAAACATGATCTTACTAAGCTAAACCAAACATAATAAGACTTCCGACATTTATGTTATTTGTTAAACTTGGATATAAAACTGAATAAAGCATGGTTTAGTTCTAAATAAATCATTTTCTTTCCCAAGTAATCATATTCATAGTGCTTGTAATATGAATAATATTACAGTAGAATTTCAGTCATAAATATACGTATATATCCTTGAGAAAGTAAGAGGTTCATATGGAACTAAATATCTCTATATTCCTGCATCATATCTTTTCCAAAAGGGAACTGGCTAATTCGAATTTCATAGATTAGTTGATGGATAAAAATTGAATATCTTACTATCTATGAGATGCATGTGTTGCTCTGTTCACTTGTGGGAGGATTTTCTTATTAATATTTTCTCCTTTTCTGTGGTAGGTATGAAGGTATGGACCGATTTATTAGGGTTGGACTCAAACTACAGCCTAATTCAGTGCGGTTTGTGGCTACTAAAGTGGCATTGGATGGCCTGATTTTTGGACCCTTTGATTTGCTTGTATTCCTCAGTTACATGGGATTCTCTAGTGGTAAGAATGCTGCTCAAGTGAAGGAAGATTTGAAAAGGGATTTCCCCCCTGCTTTTATTTTGCAAGGTGGGGCATGGCCGATTCTTCAGGTTGCCAACTTTCGATTTGTTCCTCTAAGGTACCAACTTCTGTATGTCAATGTCTTCTGCTTGATAGATAGCGCTTTCTTGTCTTGGTTGGAGCAGCAGCAAGATGCAGCTTGGAAGCAGTTGTTCACATCATTTCCCACTTTCAAAGGCCGAGACAAAAGATAACATCTTCCCTGTGTTGTACTCTTCGTCAGTGATCGGGATTGATTTTTCAACACAGAAAGCCAGTGATGCTAACCTACTGTTCTTTTAAGTTTGAATCAGAGAAGTGATCTAGTTTTTCAGCTTTCTATCTTCTGACAAGGGCAATATAACATTCAAGTCTAATATCCGGGCTCATTGCTCGATTACTTTTAATCGATTTATACTTTCTGTATTCACTTGTCCAATTTTGTGCAGATTTTTTTAAATTTATTATGATTACACAGTAATGGCCTTTTAATTTGTCATGAATGAAATTGCTTCGATGAGTAAATCAAAAATTCTAGATTAAGAAAATAGGTGAAAGAAATAGCTATGTGACTTGATGTCAATAACTAAAAGGAAACTGATATTTTCACATGACTTTGATATTTTCATATAAAAACCATCGTTAAAGATTCTATAGTGACGGTTTTTACCGTCGCTATACATCTACAGCGACACTTTTAATGGTAAAATATCAAAAAGTTCCCAACTAAAATCAGAAATATCAACTTTCTTCTTAGGATGTGTTGTGGACATTCAGGATATCTGTAAGCTTTGGTCATAAAAATATTTTCAAGTGACCATTTAATCTCCAGAAACTGCTCAATCCAGGTAAATTATCGTCTACTCCGAACGCCCTAAATGACATCTACTCTACGATCAACCAACATTACCTGAAAACATTGTCATTTAGGGGCGTTCGGGTTCATGTTAATCCATTAGATGAGAGAACCATGAAGGGTTGGCTTTGAAAAAAAACAACTGCTTGCAAGGAGTTTCTTAAAAGAATCAAGCTAGACCATACTTTATTTATATTCAAGCTTCATATAATTGTTTCCACTCCAGCTAAATAGTGAATACACATGAGAATTTTAATATCTACAATGAAAATATATAAGAAATACTGCGAAGCCGAGAAGTGAAGATCTAATACACAAATTTCGGTTTATACCCTCACTGGCATAGTAATATTTTCAATTCTAGCAGATATACTTGGTCTGAACATCGTTGAAGCCCTACCCTTCTTAGAAATAGGACACACTTAGCTGAGACTAGACATATGAACTGTGGCCTCCACCAAGAGGTATGCTCGGCTTCAATATAGCAGACACCTCCAAATAGGGGCAATTCATAAAGCCAACACTCTGACAAACAAAAGAAAGACTGCTTGATTAGTAAAATGATAAAATGACAAAAATACCATTCATGAAATTAATGAATTGCCAAACTACCCTTTAAATTTCCACAAGTAAATGTGACTATGTGAGAGAGAACCTTGTGGAACTATCAAATTTCCTTGTAGAAATATCAATTCTCTAAATATAAGGGGACAACAAGGAGATGGCTATTCATGTGCAAATCTTTTATACACTATGAGCAAGAACACCCATGAATGTTGAGCTAATGTATAAAGACTGTTCTACATAAGCAAAAGAGCACAAAAATAGAGATGTAAATTTTGGATATTAGAACTATAACATCATAGTATGGCAGAGTAGGTGAAGCCATGCATTGCTTGCTTGGTTTGGAATAACTCCATCATAATCATTATAGTAAGTTGAAGTAGGAATCAGCATACCGGTATGCTTAGTAATAGCCCTTGAGAGTTGACTAGTACAGGTAGGCCTCTTCTTGCAGCAACAGGAATAGATTTCAGTGACAGAAGAGCTCTTTGTGCTGATAATCTTTTATATTCTGAACATGCATCTGCCCGCACTGTTTCTTTGCCCATTTTCATATCCAAGATAAGTTGTTGATCTTGAAAATCTTCCACATCTCGGCACTTCGACAATTCAGCAAGATACAACCAATCAGCATCAATCATGTGGCGAACCTCAAGTACCATATCATGGCTAAGTAGACAAGAAATACAATAGTATTGCTGAACTTCCTCTCTCAAGTCCTGGTCAAGATCAGCCTTAACCACAGAATGTGTATTGGTGGGATGTTTTTTGCTCAGTTTCCACGTGAGCAAAAATCTGTTCATAAAGTAACCAATTTGATCATGATGAAGTGCATTGCCCAAGGAAGTAGTCACAGACTCTACTTCATTTTTTAACTCAAAGTCGGGGACTTTACCAGTTTTGGACTTGAATCTTTCGATTTCGTCGTTTTGCAATGAAAGAATGGTCCTATGGGTAGACTCGCTGATCATGTCGAGTCTCTTTGCTTCACTTAACACTGATTCAGATGATGTCGCATCCAAAAAGTGCACGTCTGAGGCATCTAAAGCCATTTGATCAGAATAAGATTTTCCATCCACTACAATTTGCTCAACCTCACCAAGGACATAACACTTCTGTCCTTCATAAGAGTGCCTGTAGAACAACTCCATCTCCAAAGGCAAAGAACAATTAACAGAACAACAAACAAGGACTTTGGCTCCTTTAGACCCAGGAGCTGCACAAAGGTAACAACCAGCCGCAGTGAGGGAAGTCTGCAAGATTGCAAAAAATATCTATGAATAAATATAACCGATATGCTTAAATGGCAAGTGGATGTTGATGCAGGAGAGAAATAGTTTCTCACGTTTTTCTCTACAGACAAGCAAGAGGCTAACAACATAATATTATCTGTATGTAGTAATGGTGTGGATCAAAAGCTTGAGTGAGAATCAAATCCATGTTTGAACGGAAAAATATCAAGTCTTACAGTAATAGAAAAGCCGCACTCAATACCATTCAGTGTCATTGAATTCCTTATTGCACCAACACCAAAGCCCATTCACTTAAAAGTCAAGGATTAAAATCTTTTGTGGCATAAAATGTGGTTTACTATGTATAGTCGAAGGATAATAGAGATAAAATGAAATGCACCTTGCAGGGGTAAGTTCGAATGTAGTCCAACAGTAGTTTTAATGCACTACCTCGAACTGGCCTATGCCTTTGGGAGATGAACTAACAAAAAAATATCAGATCGAGATCATTCTCAATTTTCAGCAAAATAATAAAAGGTATGCATTGAAAACTTAGAATTGTGTTAACAGCCACCATGGTCAAATAACAGTACCTGCAACAGCAAGGCGATGAACTTTGACAGGAAAATGTCCTTGATTTTTGATGGATTGAGAATCTCTAGATAAATAACAGCATACCCTTGCTGCAACCAGTATATGAGTAAAAGAACTGGATTAAAGAAATTTTTATACATTGGTCAATATGATATTTGATTCTTAATTAACTTCCTTTGTTTCTTGTTATATCACCTTGATTATTATTATTATTATTATTATTATTGTATAATTATTTTAAATAAGAACTGTTACTTGGCAAGCTCTAATTATGGCGTAAAAGTATATGTATATATATATATATATATACAGTCCGCTTCTTAACGACGGACCATACCGTCGCTGTAGGGTATGGACGGGCTATGACGACAGTCCACGCGCTATGGTGACGGTTCATACCCTATGACGACGACTTTAGCGACGGTATGGTCCGTCGTTATAGGTGGTTCGTATGCGGACCACCGGCATAAGAAGCGCTGTGTGTGTGTGTGTGTATCTTGCGCAACTTTAATTTGATATTTTCATTGTTATACATTACACAAAAAATCTGAAAAGGGATGTGCATTCGACTATTCAAGTGCATTTCTGATTATTATCATTTTATACACATGTGCATGCGCGCGCACACAAAATAAATACCTTTTATCAGCATCCAACAAATAAAAGATAAGAAGAAGAAGATTATATATGATAATCTATCTCAAGTTCTAAACTTTTACTATAGATTATACAATCAAAAGTAGAAATCGAATATTATAACAAAAATGATCTCAAACAGTTGGGAAAATACTTACAGGCATTATATTCACAGCCTGATTTATCAAAGAACGACAAATCTGGTCCACATAAACTCGTGTTCTTCTACAGGCAAAAATTACTGCTTCTAATTCAGGCTTAAAAGTAGCTGTTGGAGAAGGAAAATTTGTTTTAAGATGTCAAGCCTGTATACTTGTGGTTGCATATAAATAAAAAATGAGAGATAATACAAAGTAGTATTTATATGAACCTAGCAGATTATGAAATGCAGAAGTTAACTAAAATTCTTGTCAAACAAAGTAAAGCTTAAAAAAATGGAAGTAAAGTAATAGTTAATGACATGTAAATTTGTATGGAGAAAATTACTGATCAGAAAAAATTTAAATGGAGAAAAACAGATAACGCTGTTCAAGTTTCCAACTTTAATTCAACTCACATGATGGCAAATTCTTCAATGACATGCGGATCCTATTACGAGCAAATAATTGACTTTGGTTTGTTGGATCTTCCACCCATTCCTGATTACCCCCCTGACAAATCTGCAATGCTAACAAAATTATGTATTTATAACCTAAAAAATAACGAGCAAAAATACAATAGCACAACACTTTACTTGCAATCAGATCTATCATCTATGGGACCACATTCCCCGTTGGATTTTTTAGTACAAGAGTTTCTAATGGGAAATAAAGTTCAACAATTGAGCAGAAATATGGATGGTTGGAAGCAATTGAGGTCCATCATTTGATTGCTCTATGTGTTAATGGATCTGAAGTTGACTTCATTATCAGATAGTTCAAAAAACTGAATTTGCTTGAGTGGACAAGTTCAAAGATATTTCACTAATTCAATAAAATGATTCCGATATTATTAACGCGTGAAAGATAACTAACCTTGTACATATCTTCTTTGGAGAACTCCAGGAGTGGTCGGACCAGTAAAATGCTATTTGAAGCTCCACCTTCAAAATTAGGATATGTATCAAATAGTTGAGATGTAAATGCCATGCCAGCAAGTCCAAGAACACCACTATTGCGAGATAACCTGAGAATGAACAACTCTGCCTGCGTATTGTTCTCATGTGTTAGCCATCACTATATTCATGTTATCGAATCCTAAAAATTTCATTTTAGCGCAGTAGCTAGTAATATATGTACATCCATGCTTTAATTATTTAAAAAGAAATCTTATCCATAAAGGAAATGAAAAAGATTTGGAAAACAATATAAATAAATTCACAATAACACAGGTCCGCGAATGTTTCCAAAACACATGTATTCAGATACCAAAACTCTCTGACAAACAAAACAATAAGATTTCAACAGGCCCCAGACCTGGTCATCTGCATGATGTGCGACTAGTAGCACGCCCATCTGATGTTGATTACAAACATTCTGAAAATGTTGGTACCTAGAGATTTTAGAAACCTGATTACAACTGAATCAAGGAATAGTTATCCTGGTGGAGAAGGATAATAAATTAAAATTATCACCTCACTGAACGAGCTGCTTCTTGCAAGTGGCCCTGTTTGGGCTTTCCATTTGACCATTCACAACTTGAAATTTCACATCTGATTCCTACAAACAGCCTAGTTAACCATCTATTGCCCAATAAAGTTAAATAAAAATGAAGTAATGCAAACTAATCCAGAACCAGAAAACAACAGAGAGGGTATTTATACCCATATTCAGAACTCGATGGTGCACAATTTTTGCCTCATTCTCACTCTCAGCACGCAGTCCATGGTCAACTACTATTGCCAAAATTCCATTTATGAACTCACTACTCTCCTTGGTAGCAGAATTAAGGCCATGTATTTTCCAATCAGCAGCTAATACACACAGTGCCATACTATCTGGCCCACCGGAAACACCCAGAGCTGAAAAGATAACCGAATTCAACTTCTTACTAAAGCCACTAAGAGAGCAGAAGAAACTCTTATATATTTCCACACACACCCTGACAAGCACACCACAAACTCATATTATTTGTAGTCCTTACTCGGCCCCATTCTGCCCTTTAGAGATAGGAAATGAGCTGCAATTTATGTTGTTGTTTTAGAAGGTGCTGCATTCATACTCACAATACTCTATACTTTGACTGTTTTTGAAAGTAGTATGTATACAAGTCAATCATGTATGATGATAAAACATATATTTTGGAGACAATCTTATTTATTTATTAATAAAAAATTCATTTATTAAAGGTATTTAATTATCTACATGGTGCTGTTTTATAATATGTAAATAACTCGTAGTTTTAAGCAATGCTTTTAGAATCATGATGATGATCATGCTAATAAGATCTAAATTCTTAGAAAGCTTTAAAACTAAAATAGTTCCTAATCGTGGGATTACTAAAAAGGGGATTAGTAAATCCGGATAGATTAGTACATATGTTGCTTACTCATTGGATGAGGATGATTGATCTCATGATCATTTGTGTGGAGACACTAAAGCAAGTATGTAGGTGATTATTGGAGAATAAGTTCACTGAACGTGACTCACTATGAAATACCTAATGGAGTTTTACTCGCCTGTTAATAGGAATTCCTAATGTGATAGTAATACAAGTGATCCTTGGACTTGAGATCATCATAGTATCTTGTATGTAATAAATTATACTTTGACTTATTCCTTAAGGCCCTTTAGGGCATATACAGGGTATGCTTGGGTATAATGAGTTACATATGGAGATAATGTATGATCAATAAAGAATCTATCACCTCTAGTAAAAGAGGAGATATGTCCTATGTGATTCGTTAAATGACAACTCGGGAATTCTTGGCCAAGGTGGAATGAAATTAGAAAGAGGTTTCTAATTTGCATTATTTGGGTTGTGCATTTTCTAATCGAAATACATATGATTAAATAAAATAAGACTTGACAGTAAATTCATGTCTTATATTTAATTGAGACATTGTATGGTGGAAGGATTGAATTGTACGGTAATTATTAACTCACAGGTTCTTTTATAATTAATGTTGAAATCTATATTATCTGGAAAGTCGTTGATCACTAGGGAGGGTTATCCCTATTGTAGAATAAATGTTATTTATTTAAATAGATTATTAGATTAATTTATTTATTTAAATAAGATTAGAATTGTTCTAATTGATTTATTCACAACCGGTTTAATATGGAGAACCTAAAGGGTCACACTATAAAAGGTAAAATAATTATTTAAGAAGGTAATGGCATAATCGTAATAATGCATTAAGTGTAATTAATTTAATCTATGGTGATAGAATAAATTAAATAGCCTAATGTTTATTATTTAATATTTTAGAAATATTAAATATAAATTAATAAGAGGAGTCTTATTAATATTATTACAAGTATTATTATTTTAATTTCTAAAAGAGTTTAGCAATTAATTTAATATTAGTACTCTCATTTATTCCTAATAAGATTAGGAGACAAATTAATTAAATGAATTTAATTAATTATTCTCAATGTGATGGAAGCCTAAATTAATTAAAGGAGTTTAATTAATTAAATGAAATCTCATGTCTAATAGGATTAGAAGGGTTGACCAATATCTATATAAGAGGGGCCTTATAATAGATATCAGTTGATGCAAAATTCCAATTAAGAGTACTCATTTTCTATAGAGGATAGAAAACTAAGGTTTAGCCAAACACCTTCTTTCTTGATAATTTCTCTTCCTTGGTGGATCACCTCTAGAGGCCAAACACTTGGGTGGCTAACGTTGATCAAAGGAAGGAATCTAACCCGTAAATTCAAGGAGATCACGAAGAACAAGGAGTTGAACTCGTACCTGTGGAAGCTTCGTTCTACAAGGGTATGATTCCATAACTTCTTATTTATCGTTTTAAATTAATAATTTGCATAAAGGATGATCCGAGTAATGGTTTTGTAGAAATTTTTAAACTCTGATATAACATGCTTCTGCTAATTTTTGCAGTCTGATTGCGTTACGATTTCGTACAAACTCAACAGCTTTATAGTTCAATTTTTTTACTTTACTTTCTCTCTTCCTGCATTTTCTCAAGTGTTGCATGGGAAATGGGGATAGCCATAGCATAAAAACACAAATAAAATTGTCTTCTTTACTTTGCATCCATTCCAAGAAGACCCAAAGATGGATACACACAGGGGTTGGTTTCTTAGAAACCTAAAGCATTATTAAACCCAAAATAAAAATTGAATCTTTATATATTTGCAGGGTTGTAGCTACAATAAAATACAAAAGTAAAAACAATGTTACAAATTAGTGCATCTTACTTGGTCAAAATCTGTTGCTATTTCTTTGGTTTAGACTAGGTCATTATTAGCTGTCAAATAAAGAGTGTTTTACTCTATCAAGATTAGATTTTTATGCAGAGTAGTTGCTTGTTTTTAGGAGTTATTGTTATGCTCTTATCTATAAATTCTAGCAAGCCTTATGTAACTTTTTATGCTAGATAAAAAGTATTTCACTTTTTATCTCCAATTATTTATCACATGGTATCAGAGCCTTACTGAGGTTCTCCTTTTCATTCTTCTTGTCTATCAAGTTAATCTTGTTGGGGAAGTTTGAAACTCAAAAATGGAAGGAGTTGGAGGAAGCAGTTCTAACGTGCAAAATGGCATGGAGAAACTTGTAGGAACAAACTACAAGTATCGGAGAATGTGTATGGAGGCATTTCTCCAAGGTCAAGATCTTTGGGAACTAGTTTCTGGTGCTGATGTAATCCCAGCTGACATTCCTGAGAATGTTGAGCTACGGAGGAAATGGAAGATCAAATGTGGGAAGGCATTATTTGCTCTAAGAACATCAATCAGCAAGGAGTTTATTGATCATGTTCGTGATGTTAGTTCACCAAAAGATGTTTGGGACACTCTTGAGAGAATATTCTCTAAGAAGAATACAGCAAGACTACAGTTCTTGGAAAATGAATTGGCAATGTTGAAACAGGAAGGTATGTCAATGTCAGAATATTTCCTTCGTGTCAAAAATATTTGTGCTGAAATTTCTGAGCTAGATGCAGATGAGAAAATTAGTGAAGCTCGGTTGCGGCGATTTCTCATTCGGGGGTTAAAGAAGGAATACACGCCTTTTGTTACATCCATTCAGGGATGGGAGAAACAACCATCAGTTGAAGAATTAGAGAGCTTGCTCTCTAACCAGGAGGCCTTAGCTAAGCAAATGGCTAAGAATCTCAATCCAGAACGTGATGATGTTCTATTTTCAAACGAAAAGTTTTCTGAAGGTGGCACAAATGAGAACAAGGGGAATGAACACAGTCCTCAAGGTAACAAATCTTTTAAATGTTACAGGTGTGGGAAGCCTAGGAACATTAAGAGAAACTGTCGTGTGAAGCTCTCTAAAGCACACATTCCCTGTGGCGAAGAAGAAGATGACCAGCCAAATTGGGAGCAGTGCTTCACCATTGAGGTGATTGAAGGGAGAGACAATAATGCTCAAAAATCAACATCACATGAAATTGCAGCAAATTATGCCAAAATAGAATGGATCATCGATTCTGGTTGCTCACATCACGTAACCGGAAACAATTCATTATTCTCCGAGTTGCGTCAACATAATGGGGAAAGAGTTGTTGTCACAGCTGACAACTCAACACATCCAGTGGTCCAAGAAGGTGTTGTGAAGATTGGTGTTGATGATGCAAATATTCGATTGAATGATGTTTATCATGTACCAGGTTTGAAGAAAAATTTATTTTTAGTTTCTCAAATTATTGATTCTGGAAAATGTTTTATTTGGCCCAAATGGTGTGAAAGTTCTAGACAATGTAAAGATTATTGGAGCTGATGTTCTTTCTGGTGAAAAGAAAGGGTCTCTATTTGTTATGTCAGTAGGGGAAGCTTATGTGAAGAAGACAAGTCAAACCTACAATTCAGCGATTTGGCACTGCTCGTTTGGGTCATGTAGGATATCAGTTGCTGAAAACAAATCTCTTCAAAGAAATTGGTAGAAGGCATACCAACTCTACAAAATGTTCATGAAGATGTTGTCTGTCAAGGTCGTCAATACGGCAAGTCACACCGTCTACCCCTTCAAGAAGTCATCAAATTGCAGAACTACCATGTTTGAGCTAGTTCATACTGATCTGATGGGGCCGACAAAAACACCAAGTTATAGTGGAAATTGCTATGTTATGGTGTTAGTAGACGATTATTCAAGATATACATGGGTGAAGTTCTTAAAAGAGAAGAGTGAGGCACTATCCATGTTTGTGGAGTTTAAAAATGTTGTAGAGAAAGAATTTGGGAAGAAAATCAGATGTTTACGAAGTGACAATGGAGGCGAATTCATGTCAAATGATTTCTTTCAGTATTGTGAAAGCAATGGCATCTTGAGGCAAATGACATGTCCATCTACACCCCAACAGAATGGCGTCTCTGACAGAAAACTAGCTCATCTTGCTTCTGTGAGTCGTGCATGGTTACATGACAAGAATCTTCTTCGAGAGCTTTGGGCCGAAGCTTTTCAATGTGCGTGCCATGTAACGAATCGCCTACCTCCATGGCCAGGTACCTCTAAATCTCCATTTGAGATTTTGTATGGTGCAAGACCAAATGTAAATTACTTTCGGGTCTTTGGTTCAGTTTGTTACTGTTCACATTCCACAATCTAACCGAACCAAACTTGACTCGAAAGCAAAGAAGTGTATTTTTGTTGGCTATGACTCGTGTAGGAAAGGGTGGAGGTGTATGGATCCTGAAACAGAGAAGTTTATCACTTCTAGAGATGTTGTCTTCGATGAGATGTCAACATACTATGGTGCCCAAAGAAATCCCATAGAAGAGATCACATTTGAAGGTGATCAAGAGAGCTTGCAAAAACTTCCTGAAGCAAATCTGAATATTTCAAATGAAAAGAATATAGGTTCAAACCCAATGGATGGTGAACAAGTTGTAAGGAAGTCTACAAGAGAGAGAAAACAACCAAGTCACCTCAAAGATTATGAGGTACAACTTAATCTCTGCACTGTTACTTCATGCTTGTTTACAGGAGCATTAACAGAAGAAGAACCAACTTGCTATGAAGAAGCAAAGGGCTGTCCAGGTTGGGAATCTGCAACGCACGAAGAAATTGATGCTTTAAAGAAGAATGAGACGTGGGAGCTTGTGCCTAAGCCTGAAAATTGTACTCCGGTCACCTGCAAATGGGTTTATCGGTTGAAGAGGAAGTCAAATGGCACAATTGAAAAATTCAAAGCTCGCTTGGTTGCTCGTGTCATTTCCCAAAGCTATGGGTTGGATTATGAGGAGACCTTTAGTCCAGTGGCAAAAATGGTGACAATAAGATAGATTATTTCACTTGTTGCCTCCAAAAGTTAGAAGTTGTGGCAACTTAATGTAAAGAATGCATTTCTTTACAGAGAATTAGACCGTGAGGCATTCATGGAGCAACCCAAAGGATTCGAATCCAGGAAATTTCCTTTCCATGTCTGTCGATTAAAGAAGGCATTATATGGCCTTAAACAAGCACCACGCGCTTAGTATGGTAAAGTTGCTCAATACTTCATCTTTTGTGGCTTTAAAGTTGCTAATTCAGATTCTAGTTTATTTGTAAAATTAGAATCAAGGATGCATTTGCTGGTTTTACTGTATGTGGATGACATGATAGTTACCGGAAATGATGAAGCTGAAATTTCTCGCTTGATGAAGAACTTGGCAACTCGTTTTGAAATGAAAAATCTAGGTGAGATCGGCTGCTTTCTTGGGTTAGAAGTGGAGAAATCAGATCAAGGCTATTTTATATCCCAAAGTCGATATGCAAGAAATCTTTTGGAGCGTTTTGGAATGGGGGAGTCAAAAGAAATAGCTACTCCCATGGAGCCATATCTCAAGTTACAGAAAAGAAGGAGAGCCACTGAAAGATCTTAGGCGGTCTCGACAGCTTGTTGGTAGTTTAATCTACTTAACAATCACAAGACCAGAAATTGCATATTCTGTGGGAGTTATTTCCCAGTTTATGCAAAATCCAACAACTCATCATTTAGATGCTGCCTAGAGAGTTTTGCGTTATATAAAGGGCTCACTTGCTTATGGTCTCATGAACAAGAAAGGAAAGTGATTTTGTCTTAAGAGGATTCACTGATGCGGATTGGGCAGGTGATGCAGTCGATTGTCGCTCGACTTCTGGGTATTGCTTTAGTCTTGGATCAGCAGTTGTTTCATGGTGCAGTAAGAAACAATCTTCTGTTGCTTTATCAAGTACTGAAGCAGAATATATGGCTGCAACAATGGCACAAGAGTGTGTTTGGTTGAAATGTTTGATAGAAGATATTTTCTCTGAGGTTGATTATGTTGTACAGATTTGTTGTGACAATGAGAGTGCCATCAAACTTGCTTCAAATCCAGTTTTCCATGGGTGAACAAAGCATGTTAAAGTTCATCATCACTTTGTGCGTGAGAAAGTATTGAATCAAGAAATTGAGTTGCAAGGAATTTCTACTTGCAATCAAGTAGCAGACAGATTTACAAAGGCTTTAGGCAAAAGCAAAATTTGAAGGCTTCAGGGCTGCTCTTGGTGTTGTTGATCGTAAGTATGCACTAAGGGAGTGTTACAAATTAGTGCAGCTTACTTGGTCAAAATCTGTTGCTATTTCTTTGGTTTAGACTACGTCATTATTAGCTGTCAAATAAAGAGTGGTTTACTCTATCAAGATTAGATTTTTATGCAGAGTAGTTGCTTGTTTTTAGGAGTTATTGTTATGCTCTTATCTATAAATTCTAGCAGCCGTATGTAACCTTTTTATGTTTGAATGAAAGTATTTCACTTTTTATCTCCAATTAATTTATCACAAAATCGCCCAAATCAAGGAAAAAATATGTAATGCTAAGCTCAAAGGATTTAAAGTTTCCCTAATTAATATTTACGCAGATACATATACACGAATATGCATACATACATTCTGGAATTTGTGAGTATGAGTGATAGCTAACTAACCGATACGGTGATGGGGCTTGAGACCGGCCATATCCATCCTCTTTGAGAAAATTTCTCTGTACTTTGAAATGTCGATTGGGTCATTTCTTAAATTGGAGCAACTGCAAAGTAAGCGACTGGAACGAGAAAACCGCAGTTGATTCGTTGCGAGAAAAGGCTTATTTCTGTATTTGATTGTTAATGAAACCCTAGAAATGGAGGTTAGTATGAATTGTGAAGTGTTAGTGCCTTGAAAACAGACGACAAATCCACTCGCCATTATTGGCGCCGCTGCTTTATCGTGCCTGGAGCTGCTAAGGAGGTGAAAGCCATAAATGAAAAAACGAAAAAGGTCCTGTGACGTCGTCGTTTCATGGGATTATGGAGTACTCCCTCCGTCCCAAATTATCTGCTGTTTTAGCAAAAAAAAATTTGTCCCACAATATCTGCTTTTTTAAAATTTCAATGCATTTTTTCCATTTATTTTCCAAATTTGCCCCTTTATCTTAATTGTTGATAATCATTACTCTCATTAATGTCTCTCCTCTTTTTTAAACATTCACATTCATGCCTCTCTCTCTTTATTTAATAATTGTTTCTCTCTATCTCTCTCTTTAATTAATGTGTTGCTTTCTCTCTCTCTTCAATGTTTCTCTCTCTCTCTCCAATTAATTAGTTGTTTTTTCTTTCTCTTCAATTAATAAAAAAATCAGCACAAAAGGTATTTTAGTATTTTTATCATACATATTGGTATCTATGTGAAATTCTAGAACAGCAGATAATTTGGGACGGAGGGAGTATTTTCCAAATGTTGATAAAATTTTAGAGTTGAATGCATTTTGTTTCCCTCACTTTACCCTCATTTTACACTTTGTATTCCAAACTCTATTATTGGAAACTTTGCACTCCGTATTTTTAATTAAGGTGGTAAAATGATTAAATAGTTCGGCCTCAACTCGTACTAGTTCGAATAAAAGTTCGATTTGAGTTCGACTTGAAATATAAATAATTCAAATATGAGTAAATTATAAAGTTTGATTTCTATTGATACTCGGATCATATTCATTCGAAAAGTTCAAACTGTTCGGGCTCGATTCGAGATTGTGACTCGGTAACTAAACGAATCTTAATTTATACTCAATAAATTTTTTGAACCAAATCTTAGCAATTCAATACTCGGCTCGACTCGGTTCATTTACACTCTTACTTTTAATATACAAACACATAATATTTTATGGCCAAAAAATTATTAACTAGTTTTTAACAAAGTTGGGGGCTGATTGTTTAGGACTGAATACATCTGAATGGTTGACGATTAATTGCGTTTGTTTTGGAAAAAACTCGTCTGAATGGCTGAATCGGTCAGATGATTGAGTTGAATAGCTAAGTCAGATTTTTTTGGCTGAATGAGCAGGTGAATAAAGTAAAAAAAAATTTAAAATTTAAAATTTTAAAAAAAAAATTAAAAAAATATTAACTATTACATTAAGTAATATTAAATAAATTTGCAACAACTTTGAATTTTTTCAGAGGGTTAAAATAATAAAATTATGTCATTTAGATGTTTCAGACATGTTAATTATCAAACAATTTTTTTCATTCAGATTCAGATTCATTCAATTTTTATCAAACACCCTCTTATACTATGTTAACCATGTGTTGTTTTTTCATGGGTAAGGATTTCACTGGTGAAATTATTTTATCTTTAAGAACGCAATATGTGAGTTAAAATAGCCTAATTCTTTTAGCCCGGTTAATGATTTTTTAAGCTAAAAGGTGTTGTGTGCAAGTGTTTTGAAAGTGCGGAATGCAAAGTGGCCATCTATAAAGTGTGAGATACGAAGGTAAAACAGAGAATACAAAGTACATCCAAATCAAAATTTTACAATTTTAACCAATTAAATTATCTTTTGATTAAATTAATGCTGATCCCCATCAACATTTTGTTCTTTACTTATTCCACCAAACCTCTTCACTTATTTTTGTTTGGCGTTATGAATCTGATAATTCTGCTAATCTATAGTTTCGAGATAACATTTCTCCTATCCACAAAAAATAAACCCAGTAATACAATATGGAACAAGTATCAGATTAAGGACGATGAAGAAGCAATAAAATGGGAAGTGAAAACATTAATTCTTTAGGCTTATGATCACTTCAAATATACATAGAACTTTGATCAACATCCTTAGACTTGGCAAAATCGGCACAAGCCCGCGGGCCGGGATGGTCCGCCTGCCACGGGCCGGATATTGGGCTTCACATTTTCAGTCCATCAAAATTTGGGCCGTTTTGGCCCGCCCGTTTGGGCTAAACTCAAAAATGTGTCAAAATGTAGAAATGGGCCGGATTTTGAGTTTCACTTTTTCTACCCATCAAAACCTAGGCCGTTTTGATCCGGCTCGCCAATGGCCCAGCCCGTTTGCCAGGTCTAAACATCCTCTGAATTATTTTGCATGATGTTGATGACAACATTCATAACCATGAAAGGAAAAACGTCACTTAACGTCTAAATATGTCTGCTCGTCAAATTACCAAATAACGAGCTAAGAAAACGTTTAACAATGGATGATATGTAATTGGTTTAGTGTGTGTCAGTATGTATATGTGAAAATAAAATAATAACTCGAGAATTTTACGTGGAAGCCGAATTAGAAAAAAAAAAACCACGGGCAGAGATCCTAAACACCAACAAAGATGAAGGAAACCGAAGAAAAATAAGCAAAAGAAAGAATAAGAAAAAGTCTGAGGGCTGCTTCAACGATGGATAATGATGGGTGGATTGTCAATTGTGGGAATTCATTCCCAGATTTATTGTTTTGAGTCTTGTTATAATGATTTGTAAAAATAATGGAGTTCAATGAGAGATGAAAAAATAATAATTCGGTAATGCAAATATAAAATGAGTAAAATTCAATAATCCTATAGGAGTATTCACAACTGTTTACTTATCTCTATCCTTACTCTGCAGTGCTATTGGGTTATTCTGGAAATAGGGATTCAATTTTTTCACTATGTACCTGTAAGACTCCTAAATTTTATAAATAAAGATTTAATTTTCTTTATATATTGTTTTAAACAGTAATGTGTTGACTTGATAAATGCGGCAAGTTATGGGAGTAATGTGCAAATTTTCCAAAGTTGACAAGTGGTAATAAAATATTCAATTGTCGGGGAATATTCGTGGAATATTCTTGTTGTCGGGAAATATTCGTACGACGGCGCAGACTTCTGTGGGCCCCACAACGGAATAACTGTCGGATGAAGAAAACAACAGTAATGAGTTTTTAATAATAACGGCGTAGTTGTTACCGTTAGAACTGTTGAAATACCCACTGGTTAAAATACAGTAATACGCGGTGTTGCACGGTAGCACACGGTATTGCACAGTAATTCAAATTATTGGTTCTTCCGTAAGAAGACACTTACTCAATTATTGTTACAGTAATTACTGTTTAATATTTTATTGATTCAATAATTGCATAATATTTTATTGATTCAATAATTGTTACGTTGATATTATATTCTATAATTGTCATTGCACAGTATTTCAAATTATCAAATTAATAATTCATATTATTTGAATAATATTATTAGATAGCATTATTGACAATGTCTAAGGAAGCTCTGTCGAGGAAAGGGGTTAGGTTAATCTAATTGCGCGCCAATAAAGAGAAATCCTTATCGGAAAACCCCCTCTTTCCTGAGAACGACCTGGTTGTCATTATTGTGATTCTGTAATATTATTTGTGAATAATTAATTATTAATTTATATGATAAGGAAATATTTATTTTATGTGGATATAAATGATGGATATATTTATTTTGTGTGAATATAAATGAAGGAATTAATGTTGAGGTGTTTTATCAGTATTTTGTCGAAATGAAAGTATTAAAAATCATTCGTTTGTAGATTTCGGATATTTTTGGTTGGGAATTTGGAAAAACTTCCTTCTGTAAAGTTTTAGAGAATTAAAATTCCTATAGAAAGGACATAGAGTTCGTATTTTTCTGATTAACGAGTTATTTATTATGAATTATTGAAGTTTCAAAAATAAATAATATTTTTTAAATAAAAGGGTGGGACCCACTTTTGGTTGGTGTGGAAAAGTGCTGAAATGGGTTGGCCCCACTTGTGGTGGCTTTTGAATTTTTCAAAAAATTGTGCGTTTAAAAAATTTAATATTATTTTATTAATTTAGTCTCTTTTGGTGTTCTAAGCATTTTCCTATAAATAGGTGCTTAGGTTATAATTGAAAATCACACCAGAAACATAAGTTTTCTCTCTCTATATTATTGAGCGTATTTTTTGTGAGCATTTTGATACTTTGAAAGTTGTTATTCAGTGCAAGTTTTTTTCAGTACTATATCCGAAATTCCAGTCAGAAGTGTTGTTCTTTTGAGGTAAGGGATATTATTTTTCTTCGTAAATGATGTTATTGCTTTCAATATCATTTTATCGAAATATTGGTATAAATCTTATTATGAAATTTTTACATTTTTCGTCGGGGTTACTATTTACGTATACGGCACTATTCACGTATACGGCACTATTTACGAATACGGTACTATTCATGAGTACTATTCACCAAGTATGATTTTTTTATGAAATTCCTATCATTTTCATGTCGGGGTTACTATTCACGTATACGGCACTATTCACGTATACGACACTATTCAAAAATACTTTACTATTCACGAAAAATTTTATTTTTCTTCTATTTGTCCAAGTTGTATGTTAAGGTTCATATCTTTGATTGTATCTAAGTTTTGAACTTTATTTCTTGAATTTTGTTCTACAAAGTATATTATGGCTATTTTTGAACTTAGGGTAAACTAAAATACGAATTCCTAATCTTTGTCTTTTATCTCACTGGATTCGTTATTTAAAATATTTTTCATCATCCTCAGTCCTAAATGGTGATACAAAAGAATATCTTTGGCCTGTAGTGCAAAGATGGATTATTATTTGATGAATATCTTTGGCCTGTAGTGCAAAGATAAATGATTACCTGGTGAATATTTTTGGCCCGTAGTGCAAAGATGACAGGTGTTGAGATGAACATGACCAACTAGTGATACAAATGAATATCTTTGTCCGTAGTGTAAAGATGAATATTTGATTCGAGATGTATATTAATTGATGTTGCAGGAATAAAATATTGATGATGGAATTTTAAATCTTAGAAGATAATAGACTTCATTCTCTATTTAACTCTTCTAATGAATTGTTATTTCCTGCTGCGAATATTGATCTAAAACTATGTTGTCAATAATATTTTATCTGAATTGTTGAAGGCTAACGATAATTTATTTTTTTCATTATCTTAGTCATAATATTTTTTACTAGGCTAGTTGAGCTCACCCTTTTTATCTATTGTCCTTTTCAGGAAATGAGAATATTACGAGGACTAGTCGGGGAACAGTGTGATGGACAGAGTTAGATATGTTGAAGTCATCACTATTCTATAAAATACTGAGATATTAATTGTAATAAATAAGAGATGATTTTGAATGTTTAAATTTCGTATTATATACGATTTGTATTCAAACTCACAGTTGTATGGTAGTATTTCTCATGACCTTTTGTTATAAAAGATTTGTATTTGAAATTCTGTATCATGTAATTGGCGACTCAGAATGGGTTGGTATTGAACCTATTTTGGGGGCGTCACAGTTGGTATCAGAGCTTAGGGATATGATCTCTGGCGGAGATTTGGGAATAGAACTAGTAGGGGAGAGACGAGTAAAACCTTCACTAATGTGTGTTACCTAAGCTTATTTGGTATTTAATTGGTCGGTCAGAGCATATAGGGTTAATATGTGATATGTTAATTTGTTTAATTAACCCTTGTTTTATGGCAGTATTTGAGAATGCCAGCTGAAAATCTAAACAATGGAGTGAATGAGACCATTGAGGCATCGCCAATCACCAACCAGGATAATGTGATGTTAGGCGAAGAAGAAATTAGAGATATCCATGTGGTGAATGAAGAATTAATAGTTGCACCCGATCTAGTCGCAGAAGTAGCAGCTGAAAGTGAGAAAGAAGAGGAACCTGAGGAGGAGGATTTATTAGTAGAATTTTATGATCGAAATGTAGAACTGCAGGATCGTATTCATGAGTTAGAAAAGCAGACTGAAGAACAACAGACGGTCGTGGAGCAAAAGGATGCAATAATTCAAACTGGTGTTACCCGATATGTGATGCTTGAACAGAAGCACTCTTTGGCAGAGTATAAGATGATAAAGTTAGAATCTGAGAATTCAAATGTCAAGGTTCAGCTGAAAGAAGAAACAACTGAACGAGTGAGAATGAAGGATGCATGGGTAAAAGCCGCAAGACACGTTGATATTTTGGAAAGAGAAGTTCGATCCAAAAAAGCTAAAATAGATGATATGTATTTCTCTTTTTGGACAGCAATTGGGAGAACCCAACATCGAGTTTTGAATTACCCTGTACATTGCGGTCAACCCCAATTCGATATGGATCAAAGATTAATGATTCAGATCATGAAACAGGAGTACGACGAAGCAGTTGAGGGTGGAATATGCCCTATAGCAAAAATCAATTCTAGCGGTAACGATGACACCAAAGGCTATCCCAGACAAGTCAAAATCGGTGGTTCAAGTGAGAGCGAGTTTCGTAACTGCCCAAAAAGTGAGGAACCGAATATCACGGGTTAGTTAATCATAATTTTTTGCGAAGTCTAAACCTTATTAGATACTGGTTCTACCCATTCTGTTATTGCACCTACTTGTGCTCAACGTTCTAACTTGACTTCTGAGAAATTAGACTTTAACTTATCTGTTGAAACTCCGTTGGGGAAAACCTTTGTTACATCTATTGTTTACAAATCTTGTTTGATTCAAATTAGTACCCTCACACTTCTTGTTGATCTTATATCTTTGAAAATTCTTGCATTTGATGTGATTTTTTTGAATCGATTGGTTAACTACTCATCATGCCAAAATTGATTGTTTCGTAAAGTTGTTAGCTTTCATTCAAACAACTTGACCACTAAAATCAATCAATGTCATTTCAAGTCATAAAGTTATTCGTTTATTGAAAAACGGATGTCAAGATTTCTTAGTCCATGTCACTGATTTAAATCAGAATACATCAGATTTGAATGATATTTTTGTTGTTAATGAATTTTCTGATGTATTTCTCGAAGAACTTTCCGGTCTATCCCTAGACGTAAAGTTGAATTCTTTATTGACCTTGAACCCGGTACAAAATCCGTTTCTAAAACCCCAAATCGAATTGCTCCTATTGAATTTCAGGAGTTAAATTCAACTACAAGAGTTGTTAGACATCAATTTTATACGTTCTAGTACATCTCATTGGGGTGCTCTTGTTTTATTTGTAAAGAAGAAAGACGGCAGTATACAACGTTGTATTGACTATCAATAGTTGAACCATATCACCATCAAGATTAGGTATCCGTTATCTCGTATTGATGACCTGTTCAACCAATTGTGAGGTGATATCCAAGGTTGGGACATGAGTCACAGTTGGTATCAAATATTTGGATCATTTCGTGCTTGTTATTATTGATAGCATCCTAATATACTCCAAAAGCCTCAAATATTTTTTTCCAAAAAGAACTCAATATGCGAAAACGACGTTGGTTGGAGCTGTTAAAAGATTACGATCATACCATCCAATATCATCCTAGAATAAGAGAATGTGGTAGCTGACGCGTTGAGTAGAAGATCGTATGCGGGTACAAGTGCGATATTGTCAGCACGAAGCCATGACGTACAAAAGATAGAGATAGAGTTAACGACTCTGGAGACCCATGCGATGATATCAAGTATACGCGTAGAACCAGCTTTGATTGATAAAGTTAAATCAGCTCAATCTACAGATCCGGAGCTGACGAATATGAAGAAGAAAGCGTAAGAAGATTCTATTCCAGAAACAAAAATCGATGAAGAGGGAATGTTTCGAGTCAAATCCAAACTTTACGTTCCTAACGACTCTGAATTGAAGTATAGAATCATGATGGAAACACACAACACACTATTCGCAATCCATCCTGGAAGTACCAAAATGTATCGTGATCGTCAACATACATTTTGGTGGAGTAATATGAAGAGAGAGATCGCAGAGTTTATCTCGAGGTGTTTAACGTGTAAACGTGTCAAGGTGGAGCATCGAGTGCCAAAGGGTCAGTTTGTAGAAAGTTATGGACATCGAATTACGATTTATCGATCCATTTGAAATTCTTGATCGAGTAGGAAATGTGGCCTATAGACTTGCTTTACCTCTAAGCATGTCTCATATTTATAACGTTTTTCACATATATGTACTACGTAAATACGTGAAAGACCCTAAACACATTATTGAGTAAGAACCAGACGAGATAGCCGAAGATTTAACGTACGAGGAGGTAGCTGTCAAGATCTTGGATAAGAAGGAGCATGTCCTACGCTCAAAGGTTATACCACAAGTCGAAGTTTCATGGAGAAACCATGATATTGAGAAAATGACCTGGGAATTGGAATCGGAAATGAAAGTAAGGTACTCACCTTTTCGACATACCAGGTACGTACGTCAATTTCGAAGACGATATTTCATAAGGAGGGGAGGTTGTAAGACCCCAATGGATTGCTCGTTCCGCTGCAACTATGGTTGAAATTTTTATCATCTACCATATGTTCTAAATCTCTGATTTGTTATTGATGAAGGCTATTGATAATTTAATTATCTTTAGTCATGATATTGTTTACTGAGCTAGTTGTGCTCACCCTTTTGCTTCACAATTCCTTTCAGGTAATAAAAGTGTAGTTGGGTCGAACGGGGGTAACAAGGGAATAGAACGGTGGTCTCTAGCTATGGAGTTCTTCCTAAACAGTATAGACAAGTGTGTTGTATACATCTTTTAGTAGTTATATTTGGTGAATCATATAGGGAGAGGCGAACCCAACATTAAAAGGGTGTTTTGCCACTATCATACAAGATATCTAATGACATACAATCTCGTGTCATCATAAGACAAGGTTGTGCTCATCCACTTCCTGAGTATATTTACGAGCACTACCTATATAATCTTGGTGTTTGTTTTAAGTATAATTCTCAATTTGAGACAGTGGAGATAATGATAAATCAATAGAAGACTCACCATTGGGAAGAATATGATAGTAATCTTCTCGTTTTTCTTTGGGGTCTATTGGGTCAACAAAGGATAATTCTGTGGCCATATGATATCTATCATAACCTAGAAGCATGGCCTCCCATGTACGAAGGTTTCCTTGAGCACTTCCCAAAGATTTTAGTTTCTAAAACAGTTTTTGACTACACCTTTATGTAAGGTGTCACTGTGAGGTGTTGTCCACGGTTGGGACATGTGTTACATTTGGTATATATTTGTATCCAAACTCACAGTATATGTTTTGTTATATTTTGCACGACAATTGTTATAATAAAGTTGTAGTTGTTTTCTGTACCATATATTTGGCGACTCAGAATGGGTTGGATGGAATGGACCTATTTTGGGGGCATCACAGTTGGTATCAGAGCTATAAGTAAAGAGCCCCGAGCCTCTCGCTGGTGACTTCCTGTTGATGGGGGATGCACCGAAGCCAGACTCTCCGTAGGGGACGCCATTCTGCGGTGGCAAACTGATAGGTACCACTGTGAGGTGCTGTCCACTGATGGGACATTTGTCACAGTTAGTATCAGAGCTTAGGAATATGATCTCTGACGGAGATCGGAGAATATAACTAGGAGGGGAGAGATGAGTAAATCCTTCGCTAGTGTGTCATACCTAAGCTTATTTGTTGGTCAGTCATAATATAAGGATATTATGTGATATGTTAATTTGTTCAATTAACCTTTTTTTTGAAGCTGTATTCTAGAATGATATCTGAAATACAGGAGATGAGCAATAGAGAAATCATGATGACAGGGGAGATAGAATCTGAAATGGAAGCAAGGTATTCTCAACTTTTCGAAATACCAGGTACGTAAATTTTGGGGACGAAATTTCATAAGGAGGGGAGATTGTAAGACCCCGAATTTTATGAAATAAAAGTATTCAATTTTTCTTATAATTACTATTCAGTAAATGGTTAAATTGATAAAAGTTAAAGTTAAGGGTGATATATGAATTTTTTTCAAAATACACAAGTGGTTATAAAATATTCATTATTGTCGGGAAATATTCGTTTGGTCGTGGAATATTCTTTTTGTCGGGGAATATTCGTACGACGATGCAGCCATTTGTGGGCCCTATAACTGAATAACTGCCAGATGAAAAAAATGACAAAATTAAGTTTTTATAAATAACGACGTAATCGTTACCGTTAACACTGTTGGAATACCCGCTTGGTAAAATAAAGTAATACGCGTTGTTGCACAGTAGCACACGGTATTACACAGTATTTTTGAATTATTGATTCTTACGTAAGAAGGCACTACTCAATAATTGTTACAGTAATTACTGTTCAATATTTTATTTTATTGATTCAATAGTTGCTGCGTTGATATTTTATATTATTGTTGTTTCAATAATTATCACTACACAATATTTCTCATTATCAGATCAATAATTCATATTATTTGAATAATATTATTAGATAGCATTATTGGCAATGTCTAGAAAGTTCTGTCAAGGAGAGGTTTGGTCACCTAATTGCGCGCCAGTAGGGAGAAATTCTTATTGGAAAGCCCCCTCTTTCCTGGGAACTGTTTGGTTGTCATTATTGTGATTCTGTAATATTATTTGTGAATAATTAATTATTAATTTATATGATAAGAAAATATTTATTTGATGTCGATATAAATGATGGATTTATTTATGTGGTTATAAATGAAGAAATTAATGTTGAGGTATTTTATCAGTATTTTTGTCGGAATGAAGGTATTAAAAATTAAACTAGTGTTTTTAAGACATATTGCGTGAGTTATAATTTTTAATCCGACCGTTGGATCGTTGTAATTTTTGGATACGTTATACATATATAAGTTGAGTATATGTCCACAAATTTTGAAGCGTTAAAAATGAACGTATGATTTGTTATGAATTTTAAGAGGTGAATGGTTCAGAAATTGTTGAAGTATCCGAATTTAGCATTTTGGTTGAAAATTCTAGAATTGAGTGGGCCCCACTTGTGTTTGGTGAAGAAATGTGCTGAATTTTATTTCAAATGTGGTGGGTGGGAATAGTAGCAGGTAAAGCCATCAGGTTGCAGGTCAAGTCTGCTAAAATTTTCCTATAAATAGAGGGCTAAGTTAGAATTGAAAATCACACCAGAAACAAGTTTTCTCTCTTTCACTCTCTAGATTATTGAGTGTATTTTATAAGTATTTAGATACTTGGTGAGTTGATATTCATCAGTGCAAGTTTCTTTCAGCGTCATATCCGATATCCAGTCAGAAGTACTGCACTTTTGAGGTACGGGATAGTAAGGGATTTTAAGGGTTATTATATTTTTTAGTTCGTACTTCTTCTGACCTTCAAAAAATTCTGAAAAAATTTGAAATGATATTTTAATGAGTTTTATTGACTGTGTCCAAAAATGGTGATTTTTGGATGTATATATTAAGAGTTATGAATTTTATGAGAAAAGACTATTTTAAAAGTAACCGCTTATAACTCCTTGTGGTTAACTCCAAAATTGATGAAATTTTTATTAGGAGTACATCTATATAATATCAGTGTACTCTGTGAATTTCGGAATTTTTGGATAAAAGTACAATGTATGATAAATGTCCAAATATTCGGTGATTTTGGCCATATGAAAAATAGTAAATGAATTTTAAAAATTCTGAGAAAAATATATGTTCAATATGGGACTATATTCTGCTAAATTCCAGAAAAGAAATATTTTTGAAACTAATTTGTTATTTTTTATGAAAATATTCTAGTTATGAGTAAATGAATTAAATATGTTCTGTGAAGTAAGAAAATTGAAAAATATGATTTTATGGCTTGAGAATCATATATGAGGTATATGCAGATTTTTGATGATTGTTTTGGTTATTGGTGCTGAAATCTTATGAGTTTGGCATTTTAAGATGATTAAATGTATTATTTAGTAAAGTGTAAACAATTAAAATAAATTGTTTATAAGTTTAAGAAATGTTATTCTTTCAATATCATTATACCAAAATATTTGTATGGATTTTATTGTGAAATTTTTACCTTTTTGTGTCAGGGTTACTATTCACGAGTTACTATTTACGAGTTACTATTCACGAATTACTATTCACGGGTACTATTCACTACAAAGTTGGTTTCTTTTTCTAACCAAATTATAGTTGATTTATGAATATTACTCTGGAGATTAAAACTATATATTGATTATATTGATTTTATTATCATATATAATATTTTTATAACCCTGATGTTGAAATTCTCTTTCACTGGAGTGTAAAGATGAGTAGATTATTGGTATGATCATGACTAGGGTTCTCTTTGGCAAGTAGTGAAAAGTTGAATTGTGACTGGTATGATCATGACTATTGAATTTATAATTGAATATCTTTAGCTTAACTGCAAAGGTGAATTGATCAACATGGTTATAATTATTGTTTATATAAATTCTGAAATGATTATATATTTCTTTGAGATATTAATATCTTTAGCCTGTAGTGCAAAGATAAATTGTTGATGAATATCTTTGGCCAGTAGTGCAAAGATAAACTGTTAATGAATATCTTTGACCAATAGTGCAAAGATGAACTGTTAATGAATATCTTTAGCCCGTAGTGCAAAGATGACCTGTTGTTGAATATCTTTGGCCAGTGGTGCGAAGATGAACTGTGGATGAATATCTTTGGCCCGTAGTAAAAAGATGAATTTATTAGTATGATTATGAACAGGAACTGTGATTTTGTATAACCATGATCTTTGATGTTTCAGGTAAAGACATGTGATGAAAATTATATTCGTCCTGAGTACGAAGAGGAATTTAGAATCACAATTATGATCATGAGATATTCATATAATTGTGGAAAGGAATTGTTGGTTGATGTTACAGGGATAAAATATTGTTGGTGGACTTTTAACATGGAGAAGATAATAAACTGTATTGTTTATTTGACTCTTCTAATGGATTGCTCGTTCCGCTGCAACTATGGTTGAAATTTTTATCATCTACCATATGTTCTAAATCTCTGATTTGTTATTGATGAAGGCTATTGATAATTTAATTATCTTTAGTCATGATATTGTTTACTGAGCTAGTTGTGCTCACCCTTTTGCTTCACAATTCCTTTCAGTTAATAAAAGTGTAGTTGGGTCGAGCGGGGGTAACAAGGGAATAGAACGGTGGTCTCTAGCTGTGGAGTTCTTCCTAAACAGTATAGACAAGTGTGTTGTATACATCTTTTAGTAGTTATATTTGGTGAATCATATAGGGAGAGGCGAACCCAACGTTGAAAGGGTGTTTTACCACTATCATACAAGATGTATAATGACATACAACCTCGTGTCATCATAAGACAGGATTGTGCTCATCCACTTACTGAGTATATTTACGAGCACTACATATATAATCTTGGTGTTTGTTTAAAGTATAATATAATTCTCAACTTGAGACGGTGGAGATAATGATAAATCAAGAGAAGACTCACCATTGGGAAGAATATGATAGTAATCTTCTCATTTTTCTTTGGGGTCTATTGGGTCAACAAAGGATAATTCGGTGGCCATATGATATCTATCATAACCTAGAAGCATGGCCTCCCATGTACGAATGTTTCCTTGAGCACTTCCCAAAGATTTTAGTTTCTAAAACAGTTTTTGACTATACCTTTATGTAAGGTGTCACTGTGAGGTGTTGTCCACGGTTGGGACATGTGTCACATTTGGTATATATTTGTATCCAAACTCACAGTATATGTGTTGTTGTATTTTGTACGACAATTGTTATAATAAAGTTGTAGTTATTTTCTGTACCATATATTTGGCGACTCATAATGGGTTGGATGGAATGGACCTATTTTGGGGGCGTCACAGGAAAGCCCTCTCTTTCGTGGGAACTACCTGGTTGTCATTATTGTGATTCTGTAATATTATTTGTGAATAATTAATTATTAAATTATATGATAAGGAAATATTTATTTTGTGTGGATATAAATGATGGATATATTTATTTTGTGTGAATATAAATGAAGGAATTAATGCTGAGGTATTTTATCAGTATTTTATCGAAATGAAGGTATTAAAAATCATTCGTTTGTAGATTTCAGATATTTTTGGTTGGAAATTTGGAAAAACTTCCTTCTGCAAAGTTTTAGAGTATTAAAATTCTTATAGAAAGGACATAGAGTTCGTATTTTTCTGATTAACGGGTTATTTATTATTAATTGTTGAAGTTTTGGAAAATAAATAATATTTTTTAAATAAAAGGGTGGGACCCACTTTTAGTTGGTGTGGAAAAGTGGTGAAATGGGTGGGCCCCACTTGTGATGGCTTTTGAATTTTTTTAAAAAATGTGCGTTTAAAAATTTTAATATTATTTTATTAATTTAGTCTCTTTTGGTGTTCTAAGCATTTTCCTATAAATAGGTGCTTAGGTTATAATTGAAAATCACACCAGAAACATAAGTTTTCTCTCTTTATATTATCGAACGTATTTTTGTGAGCATTTTAATACTTTGAGAGTTGTTATTCAGTGCAAGTTTCTTTCAGCACTATATCCAAAATTCCAGTCAGAAGTGTTGTTCTTTTGAGGTAAGGGATGTTATTTTTCTTCATAAATGATGTTATTGCTTTCAATATCATTTTATCGAAATATTGGTATAAATCTTATTATGAAATTTTTACCTTTTTCGTCGGGGTTAGTTATCACGTATACGGCACTATTCACGTATACGGCACTATTTATGAAAACACTACTCTTCATGAGTACTATTCACGAAATATGATTTTTCTTATGAAATTTTTATCATTTTTATGTCGGAGTTACTATTCACGTATACGGCACTATTCACGTATACGACACTATTCAAAAATACATTACAATTTACGAAAAATTTTATTTTTTTTCTATTTGTCCAAGTTGTATGTTAAGGTTCATATCTTTGACTGTATCTAAGTTTTGAACTTTATTTCTTGAATTTTGTTCTACAAAGTATTATTATGGGTATTTTTGAACTTGGGTAAACAAAAATACGAATTTCTAATCTTTGTCCTTTATCTCACTGGATTCGTTATTTAAAATATTTTTCATCATCCTCAGTCCTAAATGGTGATACAAAAGAATATCTTTGGCCTGTAGTGCAAAGATGGATGATTATTTGATGAATATCTTTGGCCTGTAGTGCAAAGATGAATGATTACCTGATGAATATCTTTGGCCCGTAGTACAAAGATGACAGGTGTTGAGATGAACATGACCAACTAGTGATACAAATGAATATCTTTGGCCCGTAGTGCAAAGATGAATATTTGATTCGAGATGTATATTGATTGATGTTACAGGGATAAAATATTGATGATGGACTTTTAAATCTTAGAAGATAATAGACTTCATTATCTATTTAACTCTTCTAATGAATTGTTATTTCCACTGTGAATATTGATCTAAAACTTGTTGTCCATAATATTTTATCTGAATTGTTGAAGGCTAACGATAATTTGTTTTTTTCATTATATTAGTCATAAAATTTTTTTACTGGGCTAATTGAGCTCACCCTTTTTATCTATTGTCCTTTTCAGGAAATGAGAATATTCGAGTACTAGTCTGGGAACAGTGTGATGGATAGAGTTAGATATGTTGAAGTCCTCACTATTCTATAAAATAGTGAGATAATAATTGTAATAAATAAGTGATGAATTTGAATGTTTAAATTTCGTATTATATACTATTTATATTCAAACTCACAGTTGTATGGTTGTATTTTTATGACCTTTTGTTATAAAAGATTTGTATTTGAAATTCTGTACTATGTAATTGGCAACTCAGAATGGGTTGGTATTGAACCTATTTTGGGGGCGTCACGGTACCCAACAGATTCCATTCTCTAAATAATGAAATTTGAAAGTTTCAACAGTCAATACGTCAAATTAATAATAATCTTATAATTTATAAAAGAGAGTATAAATTATCAATTGTATCTCACTATAAAATAAATTTTATTTTATTTTAAATTTTAAGTAATTTATAAAGTGAGTATTAAATGGATTTTAACTGCAAATGTACATAAAATCAATATTAACTTTTAAAAAATAAATTTATGATTCATTTAAATTTTGAAAATAACAAATTTTATAATTAATAATACTTTTATGATATTTTATAATTATATTGACATAAATTAAATAAATTTATATCAATTTTAAATTTGAATACGTTTGAAATTAATTTTAAAAAAATAAGTCAATATTAATTTTATAATTTAAAAATGTAGTAAAAATGTTGTGTATGATTGATGAGTTGTCCACTTAAATTAGAGTGTGAAATGTCATTTTATACATATAGAGAACGGTCTTTTGACTCCCTCATATTGGGGAATAAAATCCTATATAGAGATTAAAATAGAGAGTCAAATAAAGATAAAAAATTGTAGAATAAAGATTTATTGATGTATTCTTTAAAGGGTTAAGTTTAGATGACCACCTGGGGTTTGGGCGGTTTCTCACTTAACCACCTGTAGTCAGTAAAGTTATATTTAAACACCCGGCCTTTTGAGGTGAAATGAAAACGTCACTTTTTCCGTCTAATTTAACTGTGAGTTGGTTAATGACTTATTAACCCTCCAATTTTACAAACAGAACCCCTGCTCCGGTGCTCCCTTTCAATCGACCCAAAGAAAATAAAGAAAAATAGGCTCTCTCATCTCCTCCATTCCAAATTCAATTCAAGCATACCATAAGAAAAATAAAGTTAACAATTGAATTGGGGGAAACTTGGAAAGCAATTGCAGCAATTTCCATGGAGATTTGAACTTCTATATAATATATAATAGAAACATGATATATTTGTAATCGAAGAATATAACCATCGACTAAAACAGAGAAATTGAAATCATTCAACAAGTTGAAATCCAAGAGTATTGTTACACATACCGATACTGAATTCAAACTCAACAACAACAGTAAATATAGCCCAAACAGAGTATTCTTCACGGTGACCTACAGTTCTTCCATAAATCGAACTGATAATTCTACGTAATACTCTAATTGAATACTCTACATTGTCTGCATTAAATTTAGCTAAAATTGGACCAAACCCAACTGCAAATTTACTTACACGTATTCCTTGAAATGACCACTTTCATGAACAACAATGATAGCAGTTAGCACTTCAGCTACCTCCAAAACTGACTGAGCACTCTCAAAGCCACTAAAATCAAATCCGAGCAAAGCCCAAGTCCTGATATTTTTCCTTTTCCCATGTGGGTGTCTGTTCTTATCAATTGATTCTTGCAATGAAAACTAGAATTTGAAGAAGAAAATGAGTAGTAAATTTGAAGAAGATTAAGGAGAAGATATAGCTCTCTCAACATACCAAAACATAAATACCTAGCATGATTAAGCAATCTCTGCTCATGTGAAATCATCTCGTGCTAATTCTTACAATGGGAAATCTCCCTCGAAAATTCGCAGGTGAAAGAATTCTCTGACAAGTCCAGAGCTTCCAAGCTACAATTTTCCGAGAAAACCCATGATGGGATTTTGCCATTAAATTTGTTTTCTATTGACAGAAAGGTCAAGAATTTCCAGGCTGTTGAGTCCAGTAAGGTTGAGCTCACCGCCAATAAGATTGAGGTTTAAAAACTTTAAGTTCTGGCACAGGCCTAAGTCGGTCGGAACCGAGCCCGCAATCGAATTTCTCAACAGGTCAAGGGAAGTGAGCTCCGTCAAGGCAGAGAAGTTTCCGAATACGTCTCCGGCTATGTAGTTGGCGGATAGGTCGACTCCGGTGACTCGACTGGCGTTGCAGGAGATTCCGTGTCAGGTGCAGGGTGACAAATCCAGTGTATTCCATTGGGTGTATTTTCGTTCCGAGGGAGATTTCCCCTGTGATGCCCTGGAGATCTAGAATTAGCACGAGATGATTTCTTAGTCTTAAACCCCGTCTTTTGCCCAAATCTCGTCTTCTACTTCTGTCACTACCATCCCTACTGTCTCTGTATGACCGTCTATCATAATCATAGCTGGAGTAATGGCGAGATCTGAAAGGTGATCTAGATCTATAATTTCTTGGTCGACGAGACAGAGGTCAGAAGGAGCGAGACCTTTGCCTTCTCTGGTTCAGATCGACATTTTTGGTAGCCGTAGGAGTGGTGGGGATCGGTCGCCTTTCAATCCGGTTATCGTTCTCCGTGGAACCACCGAAAACGGTGCTTCTGAACCGGCTGCGGCCACCGGAGAGGACGGAGGAGGGATAGATGTATAGAAGCAGAAGAAGACGAAGCATAATGATGGATACGCACCTGAATCGGATCAGAGATTTTGGGGGTAGCCATGAGAGGATTTGCGCATGGAGTTAGAAATGAGAGAGGAATGAGGTTTGAGGAAGATGAAGGGTAATTCGGACATTTAACTGGGTTTTATTTACTGTTATACTCATTTCTCACGCGTTTTTGGCGTTTGACTTACACGTACGGTTAAATTAGACGAAAAAAGTGACGTTTTCACTTCACCTCAAAAGGTCGGGTGTTTAAATGTAGCTTTACTGACTACAGGTGGTTAAGTAAAAAACCGTCCAAACCCCAGATAGTCATCTGAACTTAACCCTTCTTTAAAATTGAAGATAGAGAGTTGATTAGAGAAACTGTTGTGAATGCTAACACAATTTTGATACAGAAATAGACAAAAAAGACTACTCTAAGAAAAAAACAATAAGTCTAGGGGGGGAGATTGTTCTATAATGTACAAACTCTATTTTTTTGTATGTATCTAAATTATACCTAAAATTTCAGTTAGAATAAATATTATATATTTTTTTAGAGTTAAAAAAATCACTAAAAATGTCACTTTCAATGTGGGGCCTCTAGATGGACTAGAAAAAACAGTCACATTCCAACTCAAGCTAACGTGCACATGATATTTCTAAAAAGAAGAGCTAACGTGCACATGCAAGGTAAAGCAAAAGTCTCAACAGACTGACCGGCCAACACAAGTGTTGACATTAAATAATCAAATAAAAGAATTGACATAATTTCTTTATTATTTTCTTGTATAGGCAATAATACATACAAAAAAACCCAGAAATTTCCACAAGAAAATAAAAAGAGGGAAAAAAAATCTTGTGTTGTTAACCCAAGCAAAACATGCCATACTCGGTTACTCACAATTTGCTGCAACATACGAATGGTGCTATAAAAATTAGCAGGTGGGAATTATAGACAATGGGTGCATCAGTAATCGGAACTTCCGCTGAAACCTCGACTTTCTTTTTTCATCTTCCCCATCTCCATTTCACGAGTTTGTTGGCCTTCGCTGCTTGATCCAGACGGGTTTAAGCCGTATTCGCTGGTAGGTCGGCTAACCTCACTGCTAGCATACTCCTGGCTAGCCAATGCCATCTTCCTGAATTTAATCATGTCCTCGTTATATTGTGCAGTGTCATAATCTGAACTTCCATGGGAACTGTAGACTGTGCTGTGTCCAGGTCTAATTCCTTCGTTAAGATCAGACAAAGACATGTCTCCTTCAAGAGCACGAACCACCTGTACAGTTTTAAGTAAATTAGCTTGGATGATTAAGCTTAAACTATAGAAATTTCTTATCCTTGTTAGGTTTACTGTGCAATTGATTACAGTGTTAGTAAATTACAAATTATTTTTCTTCAGTCATGAAAGGAAAATTAGCATTCCCATAAACTGCTATTGATCGAATACGGGATAATGGGACATGTAAAATACATCCTAGCTATTTGTTCTACACCATTACGGAGTTAGTGATAGGCTATTGCTAAGGTATTATTCCCATTCTTCCAAAAAAATCTCTAAAGGCTTTCTTTGTACCACCCCCATCTGAGAAAGCCTCTCTCTTAGTACATAGCACAAGATTTGAGAACTTCATAAGGTTCTATAGGTCCAAGAAGATTTAAACAATTACTACATATGCATAACTTTCATACTACAGAACACGTTAGACTACTAACAGCCTTTTCAAATATTTGTACCTAGTTCTAATCTAAACATCAGACCCCAAATCACCAACTAATATATTCTCCCTATTCAGAACACTTTGGATAGAGTCAAGTCAATCAAAATGTTCTAGGCGAGTGAAATGCCTGAACTTGACTACTAGAATCAAGTCTTTAACATCTAAAAGAAAAACCAATTACCTGACTCATTCGTGGTCGGCGCCTTGCTGAATGACGCACACAGGCAGCAGCACTAGCAACCATGCGCGACATCTCACTCTGGTTGTAATCCTTTTGCAATCGGGAATCAACAAGAGTATCGAAATTTCCCTCCTCCAAAGCTCGGCTGAGCAAGGGCCGTGCCTGAAACGCAAGGAATCAAGTTACCTTTAAACTTAACCCGCCAGCCTTCGTGATTGAGTAAAAGGAAAGGAGCATACAGCATACTCATAGCTCACAAAGAGAGAAATAGTAGAGGGGTGAAATTTAACTACTCACCCAGTCAACCAAACTATCATCCATGAAAGTCTGAGTTGAATCAACAGGTCGACGTCCAGTTACCATCTCCAGAAGCATGACCCCAAAGGAGAAAACGTCGGACTTGTCCGTGAGTTTTCCAGAAGCAGCATATTCAGGAGCCAGGTACCTGAAGGTGAACATATTGAATGATACTTGATTAAAGAATGCTGAAGAAGGCAATAAAACAACCATGGAAAATATAAGGTCAAAAGAGTCTGGAGAACTGGAAACAGAAATGGAAAAAAAAGCACCTAGAAACAATACAAGAGCAGAGTTTCTATGAACTAATGCAACTAAAAATTGATTTTCCAGGGTTAAATATAAGCTATTTTTGAAAAAAGGTAGGGTATAATTAACTTAGATGTTAGACGTGAATGTACATAAAAGAAGAAATAATAAGCCGAGACAATGCAAGAACACATACAAAAAAACAATTGCCAGGAATACCATTGGAAAAAAATTATTAAGTGAATAAACTTGAGCAAAATGTTCATACCCAAAAGTTCCCATCACCCGGGTGGAGACATGAGTATTTACTTCAGAAGTGATCTTAGCAAGTCCAAAATCTGCAACCTACAAAATTAGCAAGTCTTCCTTATATACACAATCATAATATTAATAACATATATGGAATACAAATAAGACAAGCCATTCCTAGCTATCTTATTAGCGAAAAATTAAATAAGATTCTTTGAAATTTCAAATATAAAGTGAAAGCCTTATAAACAGTGCCCTAAACGCTAGTTTAATGCTATAGGAGACAAACAATGATCTCAAATTTTAATGACTCAATTTATGATTACAAAGTGTGATAAATCTTACCTTCGCCTCAAAGTTAAAATCGAGAAGGATGTTAGCCGTCTTAATATCACGATGTATGGTTTTAGGATGGCCTGCAAATATGGATTATTTCAATTAAGTATACAGGATGCTGTCAATATTTTTATCATAAATCTCTTGCTTTTCTCTATGAGAGAATAATATAAATTAAGTAAACTTACAATCCTCGTGCAGATAAGCCAGTCCTTTTGCAGCCCCAAGAGCAATTCGCAATCTTGTGGGCCATTCCATGGTAGGTCTCCCTTTCCCTGAAAATTTATTAAAATCTATAAAATCCTGTAATCCTGAGTATCAACTATCCACTCAACAAAAAAGTTGTCATGCCATATAAGATCAAAAGCATCAAGGAAATAGAATAAATGACGGTATGAAAACCATAACATGGATAATTTGCTGTGCTGCAAACTAGTACTTACCATGTAAGTGAAATTCCAAGGTGTTGTTTGGAACAAACTCGTATACAAGCAATCTTTCTGCCCCGGTCATGCAGTATCCAACTAACGAAACAAGATGTTTGTGATGCACTCGGCTAATGATTTCAACCTCAGCCTGGAATTCACGCTCCCCCTGTCCACTACCAACTTTCAGTCGTTTAATTGCAACCTCTTTGCCATTTGGAAGGACGCCACGGTGCACATACCCAAAACCACCTGATCCAAGGAGGTTTGCATCAGAGAAGCCATCTGTCGCCATAGCCAATTCTTCATACGTAAATGTGCTCTTTGAGAACCCTAAGGCCATGCCAGGGGAAGGTGGTGGGAGTGAGTTTGAGGACCCCGAATAATTGGACCCAGAACCTCCACTGCTGCTCATGAAAGGTGGGGCTGGTGAAGGTTGAGGTGAAGGAGGGCGCAACGGTGATTGTGGAGGCCGTGAAGCCATTGCTGGTGGAGGAGAGGGTTTTGGCGGTATGGACACAATATGGTCCCCAGGTGGAGGGGCATTGTGTTGCCACTGCTGTGGCGGGCCACCATAAGGGCCATCTGGAAATTACCAAAAAACCATAAATGAGAAATTAAATACAGGACCCCCAGATAGCTTAAGAGAGGGTTATCGAAACGAAGAAGTAGACGTGTAAACTATTTTAGTACAGCAGTTCGTGTAAAAATGTGCTTAAACATGCATCGGTCTCTGCAGTGTTCCACATCCAACTATTCTTCGTTAAGATCACAAAGGATAAGTGAATAAGGCAGGCCAGAAAACGAATGTATATCTAGACAGGTAATCCATGTGAATGAAGTACAGGAAAACAATTACTAATAACTAATTCATGAGTAAGATTAATACCAAGCTGAATTTTTTTGGTAACATGTCAGTATTTCTTCATTGTAACATTATGGTTTTCTTGTATTTCTCATCAGGATCATTTTAATTCAAAAGACAAAATGAGCTTCAAGACATGAGTATATTGCAGTTTCTTCTCTTGGTAATTCAATTATCAAAACCAAAATACTTGCGTTGAAATTCTCATCATAACTTGACACATATGTTGATACAATCCTGATCGGGCTCGCATTAAACGACAATAATTCAATTCAAGTTCTAGGGATTCGTCAAGAAAATCAAGAAGTTTGGGCTGGAAATTGTCCAAGGATTCAATTAAAGAATTATTTCTCAATTAATTAGCATATCACGTGGGACCCTTCAAGTCATCAACCATAATATATATCACGTGGGCCACGGACTTAACATTAAATACTCAGCTAGTATATGCAATGAATGTTAATATATTCAGTAAACAAACCACACAGATTCCTAGCCACTAAATCCAATTCAGCAATTGAAAGGGAACCACACGGATACAAGGAATCAGGTAATTTAAATCTCGAATCCAATTGGGAAAAGGCTACAACAAGTTACTCAACTGACGTGGACTTTCAGTTTGATTCCAACGCGACAAGGAAAATTAGGTTTTACAATTCTATTGTAATTAGGATTTATTAATAGTTAAGATTTACTTTCTAAATTGGTTTGTAATAAATAGGGATTTTTATTCCAAATTGGTTTGGAATTCCTATTAGGATTAGGATAATTTTTTACTATTGCTATTAGGATTTGGATTATTTTGAGTAGTATAAATAGAGGTTTAGGTTGATGTAATCAAACACATTATTCATTATTCAATATATTTGTGAGGTTATTCTCTACTTTTGGTTCTTTGAAGAATTCCTAAGCTATTTTCTTAGTTTTTCTTTGAGATTCAACTTTGACTTATCATACAACAATACATAGTTGTGTGTGGCGTCTTCTACCGCATCAAGCGTCGATTGTACTGAGATTACCGCTTCAATATAAGTGAGGGGTCAAGATGTCGTTGGTGTCCATTCAACGCAGATTTCCGAAGCGAGCAATTGTATCAAGGTTACCGTCTATATATAGGCGAGGGGTTAAGGTGTTGCAAGCAATTCACCCAACAACTTTGCTAGAAACGATCGGGGCGACGACCACCTCATGCAAGCGTGCCATGGAGTCTATCATTTGGTATCAAAGCTAAACCTTTCTAGCGAGTTACTTATCTTTAATTTTCTGTTGCATATATATTGTAAAAAAAAATATTGTGAGTAAAAAAAATATAAATAAAAAATAAAAAAATCAGATTCTATTTTCATTGTGTTAACCAAACTTGTAGCACACCATCAAATCATCAAATTCCAACCAGAAGTTCATCTCGTTCCATTCATTATCAATTCCGACGAAGTGACATCATAACTTTTCGGAGAAAGCATACAAGCAGAATTTAAGGGCATACAAGAGGAGTACGAGACAATCAATCTGTGATTTTTGTGGTATTCCGATAGTCATATCTTCTATATTTGTTCTTGATAAGTTACTTTTGAATTGCATTGTAAAACTGTGAATTTATTTGGTGAATTCAAAAAAAGAACCTATAAGAGGGAATATTGAGAGGTAAAAGGCAAGAGTGTGAGCTTAATAGAGGGTAAAAGCCTATTGAGTGATACACGAGCGTAAAATTGAGCGATACATTATTTTGAGCGAAACACATAAGGGAGCGTTTGAGGAAAATTATTTTTATTACTAACCCTTGTTTTGCAGGAAATTTGTCTAGCTCAAAGGACATCTTTTATACTAGGTTTTAGTGCAATAAAAGTTGTGCCTTGTAAAAATTGATTGTGAAATTGGTACTAACATTGCTAGCACTACAATGGTGGAGAAACTAGGGTTGTCAACAATTGTACATCCTCGTCCTTACAAGATACTAGGGATCGTCGATTGTGAGGAGGTAATGGTGACTAGACGAGTGTCAGTTTCTTTCGCATTGATAGATATGAAGATAAAATATTTATGCGATGTAGTTCCAATCCATACTTGCCATTTGTTACTTGGATGGCCATGGCAACACAACAGGCACGCGAAGCTTAACAGTTGTACTAATAAGTATTCATTGGTACACAATCGAATAAGAATCCACCTTTGTCCTATGACGTCCGAGCAAGTTCGTGCTGATCTAATGTACTTACAAAAAGATCGTGAACCAAAGGGAAGACGAAGAAAAAAATCGACAGAAAGAAATTGTAGAAGAGACTGATAGTGAGAAAGAAAAGTTTGGAAAAATTGAGAGTGAAAAGAAAAGAGAATGAAAAAATTGAGCTTGAAAATAAACGAGAGAGAAAACAAACGAGAGTAAGCAAATCGAAGAGAGTGAGTTGAAAAGTGAGTTGTATTTTGAAAAGCCAATGACTGTACATTCGTACAAGACGATACTTTTGAATACTAACACTAATGATTCTTCTTTGTCTAGTTCTGTTTTGTCTCTTGTGCAGGTTGTTGATGATATACCCCGTACTATCATTCCAAACCAATCAGCTGATAGTATTCCCGAGGAAACAACGAAGTTGCCAAGGCAGATTGGAGAGTTGATGAAGTGTATCGTAGAAGCGAACATGAGGTCATGTGCTATGTATGAGATCATAGTACCTAAAGAGGATGAGACAACAAATTTGTGCATTGATTTTGAATTGGTAAACAAGTATCGTTATTCTTTTCTTTATTTAGATAATATGTTTGATAAATTGCATAGTTCTTATGTTTTATCTACACGTGATAATGATCATGTGATGACAATGCCTAATCAATTTAGCGTGAGAGATTTTGATAAATGGAAAATTGTTTTAACATGTGACTTGTATAGGTGGATAGTTATTTCTGTTAGATTAACTGATACATCCAGTGTTTTCATGAGGTATTTAAAACATGTTTTGCATGCTTCGATTAGAAAATTTGTTGTTAGCTATTTTGAGGGTAAAATCATCTTTATCATAAATTATGGTGGATATTTGATCTTTGTTGAGTTAGTTTATGATCATGATATGTTTTCTCGTTTTCGATGTGCTTATTTGCATGAAATTCATTTTAGGTTTTCTTATCCATATGATGATTTGGATTTTCATGCTAGTCAATCTATACATGACTTGTCATTAGTTGATAATGGTAGTGATCATGTTTTTCCGATCGAGAAATTTTCATTGCATGATTTGCTATCATCTGGTATTGATTTGAAAAGTGTTTATCATCAAGATGGATTGAGATATAAGTTATTTGCATGTTTAGGCAGTTCACTTGGATTAGCTAAGACATTGCATAATTCCATGGGATTGTTGGATCATAGTTTGCATTCTTTCATGGGAGAATTTGTTAATATCTATTTTGGTGATATTCCCGTTGTTGTCAACACTTTGAAAAATTATTTAGCATGTGTTGAGTTTGTGCGTCATCCGGATAAATGTGTTATTGAGTTTTCAACTTGTGATTGTGACCTTTTTATTGCATTGGTGCTATTATGTGATTTTGACTGTGTTAATGTCAATGGAAGGAGAAATGTTGGTTGTGTTTTGCAGATTCGTGATAAGATCATATTCATCAAGAAAATCATGGATCGTGCGATTCAATTCGATCAATGCATTGAGAGTCTACAGGGAAGTGTTTTGAATATTGTTCTAGTAGACTATGCATGTGATTTTGATTTATTTGATTTCTTGGTGATTAGACAAAAGGGAGTTGATTTGTTTTGTTTTGTGTTTAATCCAGGAATTCAAGAGAGTTTGTGTGAGAAACATGACAAATTTCAAAAATTGATATTTGACATAGGTGCATTAACGAATGTGTTTCTGCGAAGGGATGAGATCGTCAAATTGATTTTTGATCAAGGAATTCAAGTGTATGGGCTTATGCGACGTATTGAGTTTCAAAAGTTGACATTTGACCAAGGATCATTAACGTGGTTTTGTTTACGAATGATCAAGATCATAAGATTCATTTTTGATCCGGGAATTCGTGAATGGGAGTTTGTGATACATAAAGAGTTCTTCATACTGATATTTGATCCAGGAGGAGATAAAGCTTTTCAAATTCTTGCTTGCGTTGCTGATATTGCTTATTCAATTAATTTGTCAGGTGAGATTTGTGGTTATGTTTTGTTTGATGTTATTAACTTGGTTTATTTTTATGTAGGATCAGTTTTGTGGACATTCTTTTCAAAAGGAGGGAATGTCAGATTTGAGGACAAATCCTTTTCAAGAGGAGGGGAATGATACAATCCTGATCGGGCTCGCATCAAACGACAATAATTCAATTCAAGTTCTAGGGATTCGTCAAGCAAATCAAGAAGTTTGGGCTGGAAATTGTCCAAGGATTCAATTAAAGAATTATTTCTCAATTAATTAGCATATCACGTGGGACCCTTCAAGTCATCAACCATAATATATATTACGTGGGCCACGGACTTAACATTAAATACTCAGCTAGTATATGCAAGGAAGGTTAATATATTCAGTAAACAAACCACACAGATTCCTAGCCACTAAATCCAATTCAGCAATTGAAAGGGAACCACACGTATACAAGGAATCAGGTAATTTAAATCTCGAATCCAATTGGGAAAAGGTTACAACAAGTTATTCAACTGACGTGGACTTTCAGTTTGATTCCAACGCGACAAGGAAAATTAGGTTTTACAATTCTATTGTAATTAGGATTTATTAATAGTTAAGGTTTACTTTCTAAATTGGTTTGTAATAAATAGGGATTTTTATTCCAAATTGGTTTGGAATTCCTATTAGGATTAGGATAATTTGTTACTATTGCTATTAGGATTTGGATTATTTTGAGTAGTATAAATAGAGGTCCAGATTGATGTAATCATTCACATTATTCATTATTCAATATATTTGTGAGGTTATTCTCTACTTTTGATTTTTTGAAGAATTCCTAATCTATTTTCTTAGTTTTTCTTTGAGATTCAACTTTGATTTATCATACAACAATACATAGTTGTGTGTGGCGTCTTCTACCGCATCAAACCGCATCAAGCGTCGATTGTACTGAGATTACCGCTTCAATATAAGCGAGGGGTCAAGGTGTCGTTGGAGTCCATTCAACTCAGATTTCCGAAGCGAACAATTGTACCAAGATTACCGTCTATATATAGGCGATAGGTTAAGGTGTTGCAAGCAATTCACCCAACAACTTTGCTAGAAACGATCGGGGCGACGACCACCTCACGCAAGCATCCCGTGGAGTCTATCATATGTAAATAGATGATAGACCAATAAAGAAATGATCACACCCTCCAATCCCACTTTCTTATAAAAGCTCTTTTAGGTGGACATGAAATCAAGAATTCTTCAGATCTATATTTACCCAAAACAAGCACTTATCATTTTTCTCCAACATAAACCCAAATTAAATTGATGATAAAAGGTCTCACCTTTAGGTCCAGATGGTGGCGGAATGTAGTAATTAGCTGGCCCATGGTCTCTTCTTTTCTTCTTTTTACAGTAAATAAATATAATACTTAAAAGAGCAAGGACTAAAACACCACCAATTGCGATTCCAACCACCAGTCCAGTTGATACAGATTGTCCAGATGACGATTCCGACGGAGGAGATGAAGACCTAGGGGGTGGCGGCGAAGATCTAGACGTCCCCGGAGGTGAAGGTGGAATCCTAGACGTCGGCGGCGAGGGCGTGGAACCGGAGAGAAGGTGGAGAAGGAGAAGAGGGTGTAGTTGGAGGCGGCGGAGAAGTTGACGGAGCCGGAGTGTCCGGCGGCGGCGGAGAAGCGGTTGATGGTAGAGGTGCTGGGGGAGAGATGGTTGGTGGGGTAGATGTAGCCGGTGGTGTTGGAGTAAATGGAGGTGGGGCAGTAGCCGGCGGCGGCGGACCGGCGGCTGGTGGGGGTGATGTAGTGTTAGTAGATGGTGGGGGTGTAGGGGCCGGAGATGTCGACATTAACAAATTCCTCTATTAATATATATACGTATATAAATCAATATATATATATAGAATATAAAAGAAAGCAGAGAGAAGAGTATAGCCGGAGTTGTACTTCCGGTGAACTGATCAGTCTCTCTAAATTTTAGAGAGCGAAAAGAGAAACGGGGGAATTTGATTTTGAAGCTAATCTAATAGTAGGATTTGCTTTTTAGCTTTTACTTTCCCGAAAAGCTGAGTTCTTTCTTCTGTGCGTAGGGGTAGGGGTAGGGCCGAAGGGGTGTGTTTGTTTGTTTTTTTCTCACATGGAGGAATGATCAGGTGGGACACAGCTCGGATAAGTGGAACCCACACGACTATATCCGCCCGCGTCCCGCGTATTTGTGCAATGGAGTGCGGGCTGAGGGGGAGAGATTTTTTTATTTTCAAAAACTCGACTTAAATTATATTTGAATTTTATTTATTTATATTTTTAATTTTTAATAAAAAATTTAAATTTAAATACATTCGAATTTAATGTTTAATTTTATATTTGCATAGAAGAACTCATTTTCACTCGTTCGGATAATTGGGTTCGGCGGATAATAGCTTTAGACGGTAGTTTATCTATTGCAATAAATCTATATTAAATTATATTTATAAAAAATATTAAATTTTAAATTAAAGAAAATCAGAAGTAATTTTATTTATTATACATCTCTTAAAAAATCATCACTAATTTTTATCATATTTGATAATTAAAAATAAATATAAATATTTGTAATATATTATTTTTCTAAATTTGTATCATGTCATATTTTCATATTTCATAAATCTCCTATTTAAATGACCATGGGCATTTTTTTTATTTTATATGTTTTTTAAAAAATTGCAATTGGGTGTCAAACTAGTAATCATGTTTAATTAAGGTAATGCAATATTTATAGTGCCAGAATAAATGTGTATTTAATGATATTTTTATATGGGACTTGATATTTTCATGTTACTTTTTTGATATTTTCATAGGTAGTGTGGTAGAGCTCACATATTAAATACTTTATCCGTTCCTAAAAAATTTACATACGTAGAGGGAGAGCTCATTAGTAAAATTTGTTTAAAATTTTTTCACTATTCTTTTATGAGAAATTAAAATTTATTAATATAAGGGAGATAATTTATTGAAACAATAAGAGAAAATATGGGTAATATAGAAAAGTAAATAATTTATTCTTCTAGGAAGTTGTAAACAACAAATATTTTGGAACAAATTTTTTTTTAAAACGATAATCTTTTAGGAACGGAGGAAGTAATAAAAATTTGATAAATCAGTTAATACTGAATTTTACGTGTGAAAATATTGGTTTTTGTGTATCTAATTAATAAGATAAACTGATTTTGAATTTCCCGCTCATCCTAATAAACGATCAGGACTGTATAAAGTTTGGAATAAATCTCAGCGTCCATTATATCCTCTTTAACTTCAAAGGAAAAAAAATTGTTCTCTTTCATTCTCAGATCCTCCTCCTTTTTTTCTCCTTCCGAGCTCGCCCTCTGGCCTCTGCCTCCTCCATCCTCTAGCGCCGACAATCTCTCCTCTCATTCTCATTTGTACGTAGTGCCGGAGGCACGGGTAGTACGGCTAAAAGTATATATTATAAAAATATTTCCAACTTTCGATAACAAATAATGTACTGATAAAGATAAATGTTAACAGATTCTCCATAAATCCTAATCATGGTTGATGAAAATGTGATTTTCTAATAATTCAGAATTAATTAGAAACTTGTTAGTGATGTGAGAGGGAATAATTAAGGGTCCCAAGTTTCTCAAAACCGCTCATCATCCGCAACTAACCTCTCGTCCCGGTGAACTAAACCTTTTCCATAATTCTAGCATGTGATTGTGCGGCCACCTTAGGTGCCATTTGGCTTTGCCAAGGAAAAGCAAGAAAAACACTTGTATTAAGACACAAAAAACATTACTTATCAATTACTCCCTCCATCTAACAAAATAGTCCCATTTTGAAAAATTTACAAATTTTAATCAAAAACTCTATATGGACATTAAAATTAAACATGAAAATTGAATATAAGTGTATTTAAATGTTATTTATTTGTATTTTAACCCCCGATGATAAATAAAAATATAAATAGATGAAATTCAAATACACTTATGTACAATTTTCATGTTCGTCTAGAAGAGCTCAATTTTAATACAATACTTTTGTTAATTTCATGTTCATCCCTAATTTTATTAAATATTTAATTTGACAGAAATGATCATTGTTGGGGCATAATTTCGTGTGTCCAGTTGATTCGATGGGTTCTATTCCACGTGATAGAGTTTTCCCACATGGTAGAATATTCTAGACGGGAGATTTGATTGTTAAAAATTCTACATTCCTGGTTTTATTTAACTTTCTAATTTTATGTGAACAATCCGAATTAATTTCGACTTTCGTTATTTAAGGAGATTGAGTTTTAACCCTACATAACAATTGATGGGTTCTATTCCACAACCTTGCATGTGTCTTCTGGGGATGGGCTGTTAGGTAGTGTGAGAATGTTATAAATACACAACAATAAAATGATTCACAAGTAATGACACTTTGATTAACACAAACACTAAAAAGTTACAACGTGTCTTCATTGTTAACCTTTTTTTCAACATGTATTTATTCTGACAGCGGAACTATTTTCGACGCCGACGGTCTGATCAGGCTCCTCGGTTGTACTGAGAACATTTTCGTAATAAACGTGAGAGAGTACAAATGACAACACTAACCAAATAATTAATTACTACTATTACTTATACTTATGAGTATTATTTATTTAATGGTGATTCTACTACTATCCAATCGTTTTCATAATTAAATCTATGTCTTTTGTTTCCTTGAATGAGAACAAATTAGTGCTAGTATATATAGTAGCTTAATTAAACAAAAAGTCGAGATGATTAGGTGCTGCAAATTAATTAATTAATTAAATACTGTTGGAAATGGGATTTGAATGAGAAAATTGACTCGGGTCGGGTCGTGGACTCGGGTCGGATTCGGATCGGGTCGGGTCAGGATATATATATATATCTTTTTTGGACACAATCTGTTTCTCCAACAGAAAAGAAAAAAAAAACTGACTCCAACGGGAAGAAAAGAAAAAAAAAACTGACAATTTTTTCTATAAAGGAGTTGGGTGCATATTATAAGAGGAGAAAGAGCAGTATACAATAGAAGAAGTTCTGTGGATTTTTTTTTTCTCTTCCGTTGGGCATTGCAGTATATATACCATTGCATAGTATATATAATCCCAAAAAAGGCATACTTCCCTTTCTGACTCTTCCTGACTTCCTGCAAGTTGTAAGATTTAATTTAATCCTTTCAACTTTATTTATGCATGCATTATTATTATTTGCATATATACATGCATTATTATTGTTTGCATATATACATGCATAATTACTGTAAGTTCAGTACATAATATTGAAATTGGTTCGATGAATTCTTAATTTTGTAATGCTACTAATTAAGAATTGAAATCCGTTTTATCTTGGGAAGCAATTATTCAATTAACCCTTAGCATCTGTGGGGGAATAAATTTGCTTTAAGGAGACTTTGTGAATTCAAAGGACTCGGATTTATATTTTTCATTTTACACATTGTTTATGTTTTGCATAATTTATTATTATTATATTTATATGCATTATTAAATAATACTATATATTACAGATAACAATCTTAAAGCAAATTTATTTATTCTGTAATTGTGGTATTATTTAATTTCGTTTGTTTTTCTGAACAGAAATTCGTTGATATATTTTTTTTATTTTATTATTTTTTTTTGGGCCAACAAATTTCTAAGATAGCATATTAATACATGAAATATAGTAAACTGGTGTTTACTTGAATAACACACAATACATGAGTATTATATGCATTGTATAGTCTGATTATTATAAAAAGAATATCCGGTTCAACACATTTGCTATGCGAAAATTACTAACATATTTACCAACATACTTAATATTCTGTTATTTATGAGAATAGAATAGAATATTTTTATATTATATTTAGTGTTCATATTTATAAATATGTTAAATAGTATATGTTGAACTTATAGTTTCAATCATATTCTGTTAGAAGGAATTAAAAAAAAAAGGAAAAAAAAAAATTTACAGAAACATTTATACATAGTTTTACATGCTAATATAAAGCCATAAAGAATATGCATGGTTAATATGCATGGTGCAGTAAGTATTTCAAATAATATATATATATATATATATATATATATATATATATATATATATATATATATATATATATATATAAATATATGGTGCATATTGCATGCAGTAAAGTTGTTATTTTTTAGTTTCTCAACTTACCTCCCGAGGCAAATACAGAAACTTGTTATTATATATATATAAATATATTGAACACACGGAAATTGCTTTAATAAAGACACTGTTGTACTCCTTATTAAAGCAAGTGTCTCATAATAACTAGTGTCAAGTGTCTCAGTAGACTTAATTCACATGCATATCACACACATATGCTTAACATTCCAATTTTTATAATTTCAGTAATTCTATATCTTTTAAGGCTTATGGAATTTTCTGCATATTTCAACAACTGACTTCTGTTGTTCGATTTTTGTAAATATAGTACTATATAAATTTTAATATCGTAACAGAATATTTGTTGCATGTTAATACATTATATTTTATATTACATGTTAAAAATTGCATGTTTATATTTTGTTATTTCTAATATTACATGTGTAGTATATATAATATTTTGTTTATATATTCTGTAATTGTACTAGTGTTTTATGTAAACAGAAAATTGTTTGCATATTAATAAATACTATTCTGTTACTTTTTAAATTCATATAACAGTTTATTTTGATTGCTAATATATATTATTGTGTTAATATATAAATATTCTGCAAAAACAAATTTGTAAACAAAATTTTGTTACATGTTGTACAAACAGAAATTTGTTTCTGTCTATTGACAATAGTCTTTATTTGTATAACAGAAATGGCTTCTACAAGCACCATTCCTACCGTGAGTATGTCTCATGGAGAAAAGCCTGAAAAGTTCAATGGAACTGATTTCAAGCGTTGGCACCAAAAAATGCTATTCTATCTCACAACATTGAATTTGGCTCGGTTTCTACAAGAGGACTGTCCTACTCTTGTTGAAGGGGAAACTGACAAGGATAAAGTGGCTGCTGTTGATGCATGGAAACATGCAGATTTTCTTTGCAGGAACTATGTGATGAATGGATTAGATAATACTTTATATAATGTGTATTGTACAATCCAAACTGCAAAAGAATTGTGGGAATCTTTAGACAAGAAATATAAAACTGAAGATGCTGGCATGAAAAAATTCATAGTCGGTAGATTTCTAGATTATAAAATGATAGATTCTAAAGCAGTGATCACTCAGGTTCAAGAATTACAAATAATTTTGCATGACATTCATTCTGAAGGAATGTCATTAAGTGATTCATTCCAAGTTGCAGCAATGATTGAAAAACTTCTACCATCGTGGAAAGACTTCAAGAATTATCTGAAGCATAAACGCAAAGAGATGAATCTTGAAGAACTGATCGTGCGACTAAGGATTGAAGAGGACAATCGAGGATCTGAGAAGAAAAGTGGGAAGAATTTCATTGAAGCCAAGGCAAATGTTGTAGAACAAAGGCCAAACAACAACAAAAGGAAGCGTGAAGGCAAAGAAGCTTTCAAGGCCAAGAAGAAATTCAAAGGCAAATGCTTCAATTGTGGTATTCCGGGACACAAATCAAATGAATGTCGCAAGCCAAAGAAGTTCAAGAAAGAACAAAAGTCTCAAGCAAATGTAACAGAACTGGAGAAGCTTTCTGAAGATGTTTCAGACATGAACCTTTGTGCAGTTATATCTGAATGTAATTTGGTAGGAAACCCTAAAGAGTGGTACGTGGACACTGGAGCTACTCGCCATATATGTTCCAACAAATGGATGTTTTCTACATACAAACCAGTAGAAAATGATGATCAACTCTTTATGGGAAACTCCTCAAGTTCAAAGGTTCAAGGACGTGGAAAGATTGTACTGAAAATGACATCTGGCAAAGAACTGACTTTGAATGAAGTGCTTCATGTGCCAGATATTCGTAAGAATCTAGTTTCT